>CM071915.1:25193128-25797263 GCA_036785865.1 Coffea canephora
GAATGGTTTATGTATGTGATTCCGCGCTTTGACTTGCAGTTTGGGTGGGGACATACCCTAGAGCATCGTGTTGGGTTCTTGATCCCCCCTCCAAACGAGCACTAGCATACGTGCATACGCTTTAATTTTTTTCACCCTTCATGATTTTTCTTTTAGTGGCTTGTCACGCCACTCCACCCTATTAGGATTTTAGGCGACCCACTTGACATGTGATCGTTCACGACGTGTGCGTAGCATGATCCGAGGGGTCACTCGATCTTCCGCTTTAAACTTTAGGTTGATGACCTATTAGTTTTAGTCGAGGTTGAGGATTCTTTTTAGATTCGCCCAGACGGGTAGCCGTAACACGACGTGTGCGTAGCAACGTCTGCGGGAATCGCTTGAGCCACCTGACAAGGACCTTGGGAGTGATGACCTTTGGTTTCCAAGTCTGAAGGCTCGGGGACCTATGACCTATCGAGTCTAGATGCATTAGTGAGCCCAAACTCATGCATCCTTTTAGATTACCTAGGGTAGAGTCGACCTTACCTTATTAGGTACACCATTCACGAGGGGGAGGGGTCCAATCCCTTCTTCCTTTTTATTGCTTTATTTCCTTGTGTTGATTTCGTTGCTACAATGTGTTATATGATTTATCTGACTGAGCTAACTTTTCTTGGTTTTTGTGCCCCATTGCATTCACAAACATTAGCAAATAAGAGGTTGGACATGATCCTCTTTAGGACCTACCCTTAAGATAGGCTATTGCATGTTTAGAAATTTCGGTGTATTTCATTCGTAAATTAATAATGGCATGTCATTTCTAGGCTTACCCTGGCAAACAAGGGCTCCTTAGGTCACGTCTCATTTCAAATCGCATTTTTCCCTGCTTGATAAAAATGGCATCATGCATAATCCTAGAAAGGGAATGCCATTTAGGGGATCCCGTGTCAGGAATAAACCACCTGTGTCTCGGATACTTAATCCAAAGAGACTTGCACGTTTACATTTTGTACCATCCAAAGGGGTAGTGCACGAGGTAAGGTAGGATCCGATCGTCTTCATAAGAGTGATTTTTTTTTTTTGGAATATGAGCGTCTAATAATCACTTTTTGGCCATTTTATCAAAATTGGTAAAATTCCCTTGCGTAAAAGGACATTAATTTGAAAAAAAATTCACAAATGATTCCTCCTGTTGAGACGATGAATAAATTGAGGCCAAATCGTGATTTTAGAAGGCTCATAAACTAATTTTCTGAAACCACCAATGGCCAACCGATTCAATCGATTCATTTTGTCAATTCATAATCAATCTTGAATAAACCATCTTTTGACCAATTTACCCTTTTTAGGGTCAAATGACCAATTTACCCTTTTTAGGGTCATCCGTCGATTTTGAATAAATCGTCAATTCATTTGACCAAATTACCCTTTTTAGGGTCATCCGGTCGATTTGAATAAATCGTCAATTCATTTGACAAATTTACCCTTTTTAGGGTCATTCGGCCGATTTTTGAATAAATCAATAATTCAATTGGCCAATTTACCTTTTTTTTTAGGGCAACCGAGCCGATTTTGAATAAATCAAGTTTCGTTCAATTTATTTGATCAATTTACCCTTTTTAGGGTGATCTGATTAATTTTGGATAAATTAAATTTCATTCAATTCATATGACCTGTTTCCCTTTTTTGGGTAATCCGGTCGATTTTTAATAAATTGTCAATTTCATTTGACCAATTAGGATTTCAATGTCGAAATTTCAAAATGGAAAACCTAGTCGATTTTGAGAAACCATCCATTGCATCCAGCCATTTGATCAGTTGGGGTTTTGACCCGCGCTTTACTGAAGAAATTTTGTCAACGAATTCCAATCTCTTCGATCGGAAGTTCGTCAAGGTCGAACCCGTGCGTTTTTGCAAGTTCTTGTATCGATCAAAAGTGATCAATCCCTTCGGATGAGGGCCTCATTTTGACAAACGTCTCTTCTCATTCCAATGCGGCCAAATTTTTCAAATTATTTTTCACTCCATAAGCTGATTGGATCCATTAGGTATGGTATAGTGCCTGCTCTGGAGGATTGCATTTTCATGCTAGGCCTACCCTTGGCACAAAAGGGTTCCCCCATAGGACATGCATCCGAATTTTCTGGATATTTACTAACTCTTGTCTTTTTCTTTTCCTTTTCTTTATTTTTCTTTGGAATAACTAAGTGAGGGTTGAATCTAAAGGCAATTTTTCAAAAATTTTCAGGTAATATTTAAACTTAGCTTTTCGTCGAAACCCCATCATACCACGATCTCGTAATCAAGCCTAGAAGAGTCGTGAAAACATGAGTTCACAACCGGAACAGTCAGATAGGTCTGCTACTACCGCTCAACCCGAGACTGCAAGTTTGGGGATTCAGTTGACTGAGATGCTTACCAAATTCGGAGAGATGGCGTCTGAGATGGCCGCCCAAAGGAAGTTGAGTGATGAGCTAATTAGCAGCGGAGTTCAATCCGAACCTATACCCGCCAGATAGCCTGAGCAAGAGCCATTGGTCCTACCTTCGGTCCAAGCCCCTATTACTCCATCATTTCCTATTACACCCGAAGAAACTTTCACCTATCCCACCACAAATTTGCCATACACTTACCCGCCTCATCCTTCATTTTTTCTTACTCACATGCGAGGTCCACAACCCCAAATCACTTCAAATATACCACCTGAGCCACACACCTTTTATCACACTGCTGCCGAGCCTTTCTTGCCAGATCATACTGTTCAAACCAAGGCAGAAATGAGAGAATCTTTCGCTCCCGTTGATATAAAGCTGCTCAAACGCCTTGATCATTTTGATGAGTTTATGAGGAAGAGTCAGGGGTAGAACAAGCAAGGAGTCCTGGATTACGATGAGCTTTGCCTTTTTCCCAATGTGAAATTGCCTGAAGGGTTCAAAACCCCTAAATTTAACAAGTAATGATGGGACGGGTAATCCCAAAACACATCTCCGACTATTTGCCAACAAGTTGGGAAGGCCCGTAGATGATAAGAACCTGCCTCTAAGGTTGTTCCCGGAAAGTCTGGAGGGGGACGCCCTTGACTGGTACTCAAATTTGAAGCCCGAAGAAGTAAGAACCTGGATTGACTTGTCCAGTGCTTTTGTAAGGCAATACGAGTATAACTGCGAGCTGGCTCCAACACGAAATACGTTGGAAGGAACAAAAAGAAAACCCTCCGAGGATCACAAGACTTATGCCAAGAGATGGAGGAAAATAGCTGCCAAAGTTGAGCCACCAATGACTGAGGACGAAATCATACGCACTTTCATTAAGGCACATGATCCTCCATATTTCGAAGAAATTTTTCGCATGACTGGATGCTCGTTCGCTGCTATTGTCAATAAACTTGAGGAGTACGATGACTTCGTGAAAGCTGGGAAGATTGTTAATGTCTCTACCCTCAAGTCACAGTTGGATGCTTTGCAAGGTCAGGGGACTAGTGGGAAGAGCCCGCAATTCCAAAAGAAAGAGGGGGAAACTGCCTTCACATGGAATCAAAACCCTGTCCCAAGACCCAGACCTCGACAATACCCTACCTACTCAAACCCTTACCCCCTACTACTCAAATCCTCGTCCTGTTTACCACACCAATATCACTCATCCTCGACCTCGCCCAAATTATGCCAACCCGCCTACAACCCTTTTCCAAATATCTCAACCAAGCTTTCAACAAGCTCGTCCTCGGCCTCCTTACCACCAAAGATTTTCCCCCACCAAATAGACCCACCTACAACTATCCCCGACCCACTGAAACCTACAATCAAAGCCGTACCCGAACCTTCGCCAACCTAGGCAGGCCTTTGGACCAATTGTATGAGCAATTGAAGGTTGCCAACAAAATAGGCGTGATTCCCCCTCCAACTTACCTTCATGGCATGCCTGCTGGGTACAATCCACATGCTATTTGTGCCTATCATTCGGGAGTACCTGGCCACTCAACCGCCGATTGCAGGGCACTTAAGCACAAAGTCGAAGACATGATCGAGGCTGGGGAAATAGTGCTAAAGGGAAAGGGTGGACAAGGACCAAGTATAAGTACAAATCCCTTTCCTAAACACAAGGACACCTTTGAGGCATCCACTTCCAATGACGAAATTTGAAAATCCTAAAGGAGCTCTGCACAAGTTGGATGGCTGACTATCTTCCCCCTCGAAGATAATTTCGATAAATCTAGGGGTTGTCATTTGCTAAAGTTCACAAAGACTTTTTCTTGCATGTGTGAATAGCTTAATGAAAGCGCCTTTTGCAAATTGAGTTTTGTCTTGTTTTCGCTTTGATTTGGAGTTTCATGAAATGCACAATTGGTTTTATTTGTTTATTTGATCATTGTCATGAATTTTTTTTAATTCTTTTAGATGGCCAAAGATGAAATTATTTGATCCTTTGAATATCACTGTTCTGGAATCTGATGAAGCCCTTCATTGAAAAACCTCTTCTTTTGAGAGAAAACCTTCATTGAGAAAACCTTCATTGAGAAAGCCTTCATTGAGAAAACCCTTCATTGAGAAATTCTTCATTGAAAAATCCCTTTCCTGCCAGGTTGGAAGCTGATGGGTTAAAGCAGCGTCATCAATGATTGATTTTGATTGATGAGAAATAGTTGAATGCTATGTGCCATGGCCAAATGTTGCCAAGACCCATGGCCTGTGTTCATAACAAAAAGGTCCGCCACCGATCCTTTGAAGGAGGGAACAAAGTGCTAAAGTGATTTTGCTAACGAAAGATGAAGCCAAAGGCAAAAAAAAAAAAAAAAAAAAAAAAAAAAATTGCTTCAAATTGGCAGAACTCATTGGGTGTTCAAAAGGTATTACCTGGCGGGGCATTCATGGATAGACAGATATTCTCTCAACCTATTAACTCAGACATGTGTAAGAAATTCTTTATCTTGATTATGCAAATTCCTTCTAGAAAATCATGTAAGAGACGAGGCAAAAGTCAGGCCATCTTCCTTTCCAATCAAAACATTTCATCCCTAGTCGTCCCTTTTGAGCTATCAGAACAATAATTTTTTCGTTTGGCAGCCCCTGAGGATTGCAAACCCCACACTGGGGCAAATTCATTTTGAAAAGAGATGATCAGAAAGGGAAAGCCCTACACTGGGGCAAATTTATTTTTGAAAAAAAAAAGAAGAAAAAAAAAAAAAGAAGAAAAAAAATGGAAAAGAAGGAACCCCACACTGGGGCAAATTTAGTTTTGACGAAAAATGCAAAAGTGAGAAATATGCAATGAAAATGCAAAGAAAGAAAAATCCAATCAAACTGAGGCAAATTTCCTCGGTTTTGTTCAGAAATTGGAGATAATTTCAAAATGATACAATCTCAGGTTAGTTCACCTCTCATAAGCACAAATTGCTTTCAAGCCTCAACTTTTCTTGAAAACACCCCACCTGACCTCATTACAAAAGCCCAAAGTCCTGGCTTTCGTCACTTGTTGTATTTCTATTGGGAAGTTTGCTAATCAACTGACAAGTGATGTCCATGATGCCTTCGCTTAAGTCTATAAGGGGAGCACATTTTACTGATGTCAGCAATTTTTTCAAACTTACATTTCTGAGTCGATCATGGTTGAGCTTTTCCATTTGCTTCCTTAGGTGAAAATCCGAAAGGACACCTCAAAAGAAAAGGAGGAAAAGAAAGAAAAGAGAAAAACACGGGGAAAAAAAAAACAGAAAAGAGTGGGGCAACCTTGGTGAAAACCCGAAAGGGCACCAAGGTAGGTTTTTGCAGCATGCGAGCACGAGGAGGAACGGCTGGCGACCTGGTTCATTTGGATTTCTCCTCATTTTTTTTGTCATCATTCTACCAATGTTGGATTCCAAAATAAAGATATCTATAGATTTGAACATGACATCTGTTGGCCAAAGGTGTGTCATTTTTTGTAAAATATTCTTTTGCAAATACATTCTGATGAAACTCATTTTTCATCAATTGCTTGTATTCATGGCATTTTGTAGGATTAAGCACAATTGGTCGTGTTTTGCATTCTTTTTCATTCATGCATGACATGTGAAGCTACTTTGCATGCATCATTTTTGGGTCAATTGAATTTTGGTGAATAACAACCCCCGCGATTTATTCAAAGCATACTTGGACGCAATCATTTCTTAAAAAAGGTTAAGGTTCAACAAAGCTAGGTACGTAGGCTTCACAATATGGCAAAATGCATACCCGGTCAGTGTGGGAAAAGCAGTGACGTTTGGAAGCGGCAAATCTAACTAAGTCAGATACCGCGGCAAAAGTTGGCGAAGGCATCAAAAGACTCATGTTTACACGATTTTCAAGGGCAAACGACTCAAATGATGGTGGCATTTTTCTTTGTTTTTTTTTTGTTTTCTTTTGCAGGAAAAGTTTCGTGCATAAAAACAGTCTCCCTTCGCACTGGGGCAAGTATCGGAAAAGAGTCTCCAGTGAACAAAGACGGATCGGAAATGTCACGAGCAAATTTGCTCAAAAGGTGCAACAACATGGCAATGTGGAATCAACTATAGGAGCAGATGCAAAGACTAAATCTCTACTGCGGCAAAATTTTGAGCTATTTTCAGGTAAGTATACTGGAATTTTTCATGATTTCAAGAGCTTATTCGGGTCAGTCCCATGATCAAAAGCTTATTCGGGTCAGTCCCATGATCAAAAGCATTTTCGGGTCAGTCCCATGATCAAAAGCATATTCGGGTCAGTCCCATGATCAAAAGCATTTTCGGGTCAGTCCCATGATCAAGAGCTTATTCGGGTCAGTCCCATGATCAAAAGCTTATTCGGGTCAGTCCCATGATCAAAAGCATTTTCGGGTCAGTCCCATGATCAAAAGCATATTCGGGTCAGTCCCATGATCAAAAGCATTTTCGGGTCAGTCCCATGATCAAGAGCTTATTCGGGTCAATCCCATGATCAAAAGCATTTTCGGGTCAGTCCCATGATCAAAAGCTTATTCGGGTCAGTCCCATGATCAAAAGCTTATACGGGTCAGTCCCATGATCAAAAGCTTATTCGGGTTAGTCCCACGATTCAAAGCTTATGCGGGTCAGTCCCACAATTCAAAGCCTGTTCGGGTCAGTCCCGCGATTCAAAGCTTATTCGGGTCAGTCCCGCGATTAAAGCTTGTTCGGGCCAGTCCCATGATTTGAATTTCCTTCTCTAGTCAGTCCCAGTTTTAAATTCCTGTTCGGGTCAGTCCCGCTTTAAGTTCCTGTTTGGGCCAGTCCCGTCTTTAAATTCCGTTCGGGTCAATCCCGCTTTAAATCTCCTGTCTAAGTCAATTCCATTTTAAAAGTTTTGCCAAAAGGGGTCAGTCCTTATTTCTAAAACGTCCACCGTTCGTGACGTTTGCCACCGAATAAAGCAGGTAAGTATTTGGTGTCTACTTCTTTGTCTCAAGTTTTTCCAAAACTCAGACAAAGAGGGGCAAACTGTAGACACCAAATTTTTAAATAATTTGTATGTTGCATCTAATTCATGATTTTGTTTTAGTTTGTCTGCATTTTAGTTGTTACCTTTTTGTTTGTCTTTTATTTGCTAATTATTTGTCATATTAATTTTGTTCACGTTTTAGTTTTAGTTTTAGTTTTAAGTTTTAACGTAAAATTTGTGAAAAAAAAAAAGAAAAAAAAAAGAAAAGAAAAGAGGAAATTGATGAAAAATGAAAAATTGTGCTTTGTTGATTCTAGTTTATTTAGTTTCTATCCAATGTTAATTAAATTATTTTTTTGTTGTTGTTTTTGTTGTTTGTTATCTATTTTTATTATCAGTTTTATTTAATTAATTTTAAAAAAAATCAAAAAATCACAATTCCATTTCTGCCGGATCACATTTGCTTTCCCCTCTAAAACGCTCAACCTCCCCCATCCGCGATGCATCTTCATTTTCAGCCCCCAACTCCACTCACAATGCAAAAACATATACATTCCACCAACCACACATTCCACTAGATACCATTTCCAATTCACCACAATATTACACTTCCATTTTCATTTGCTGCCGTGAGCTGTGAGGGAGCGGTTTCCTTGGAGTTAACGACCGAGAGAGAGAGCCGAGCCTTTGGTTTCCTTTCTTTCTGTCCGTAAACTAGAGAGAGAAGAGAGAGACCTGCGGTTCATTCCTCCTTCCATCCGTGAGTTGGTGAAGGCTGAGAACCAAATTTCCTTAATCCAGCCGCAAGCCAGAGCAAGGGAGAGAGAGAGCTAGCGGTCTGCAATTTCTGGACAGCCGAGAGTGGAGGTTTGTTGTAGCTGCTAGTCGTGTGTATTAAGCTTCAAGCTGAGGTAATTTCTGGACTTAGATGAGTTGTTTATGGGTTGATGAAGCTGTTTATAAGCATGCATGTGGGGTTGTACAGTTGGAGGATGAACTAAGTTACAAGAAAATCTAATTTTGAAGGAATTGGAACTGTCCGATTGCTTGAGCTGGAAATTTCAGCTTTAACTTACTAAGTTGTGATGATCTGAGCTTAATTGTATGTTTAGCTAATTAGCAGCTGGATGATTGAGCTTTGCATGAAGTTAATCAACATGTTTAAGCAAGAAAATTGAGGGAATATAAAATCTGTTTACATGTATGACAACCGAGAGAGAAATTGGATGAATTCATAGTAAGATGGTGATTTTTGATGGCATTCGAACTTAGTTATGGACCCAATTTGATAAATAGCCTTTTATTTGGTGTTGCATGTGGACCTTATGGCCAAGATTTCGATTGCATGGCTGGAAATTTCTACTAGAAGTTGCTGGACTGCTTAATCAATTTTCCAGTTTGCCGATGGAGTTGTTTTGGGAGTTGTATGGATATTTTAGTATGAATTTACTGGAAAGTGCTTGATCCTCACTTGGTTGTGTGTTTAGCTAACTAAATACTGGATGATTAAGCCCTGCATGAGATTAATTGGCTGTTTGTAAACCAGAAATTTGAGTGAAACAAAAATCTGCTGCACGCATGTCATCTGCGAATAGTTGAATTAATTCTGGAATTTTGGAATCAATGTTGCTGGTGTCTGACCCCGTTTTGGACTAGAATTGATAATAACTTCATTTAGTAACTATGCATGTTACCTTTGAGTACATAACTCAGTGATTTGGCCGAGGAGAACCCGGATAAATGATTGACTAAAGCTGCTGGAATTTTTCCAGTGTAGCCGAGTGAAGAAGAAAAGAATTTTCCAGTTTGCTTTTGCGAATTCTGGGTTCTCATTCATGTTTGGATGTCGGATTCCTGCGTTTTGATTGCTAGAATAGAGTTTGATGCTTGCTTAGAGCTTGGTTCCCTCTGTTTGACATGAAACCCAGAAATTTGCAGCTTAAGAAACCAGCGAAAGAAAAGGAGGTTTATGCTAAGAATGTATGAACTGCCGAACCTTTTGCCTAGACTTCTCCAGCCTTTGCATGATTTTTCTTCTATGTTTTTGGTTGGTTTGAATGATAAAATGGTTGTTATGAGGCTTGGATTGGTTTTGAGTGTTTGTGTCTAAACATACTTGAGCTGGAATTGAATCTTGCTAGCCAAAAGTTTCTTGGAGCTGCAAAAGTTGTCGAATGAAAAGTGCAGCAGAAAACAAGAAAATTCTGAATTTTCTTTGTATGTAGCATTGCCGGAACTTGCAGGATTGCATTTTAGTTATGGGCCTTGTTGCTTAGTTTCATGACATTATTTTGATCAAAAATTGTGTTTTCAGAGCAAGCTGCGTTTGAAATTTGTTTTGGCTGCTGAAATCTTAAGGACAAAGTGTCGAAAAAATTTGTTTTTCTTTGTGGATAGCATGAAGTTGCATTAGCTTTCATGTCTTTGATTCATGTAACAGGCCACAAGAACTTGGGTTTTATTCATCCAATTTGCTAGTTAAATCTTGTGCAAAATGATTGACGAAGTTGCATGTTTTGATCCAAAGCATCAAGGAAAGTGGCGGCAAAGCTGCAACTGGAAAATTGCAGCACTTTACTCCTTTCTTTGGTTGATATTTCTTGTATCTCTGGTAGCCACCGATCCAGATTTTCTGTTTTAGTCTTGTAATGAAACTGTCACTCGAATTGGTTGATGATTAGGAGTGATGTTTTGTGGTTGTTGATGTTTGTTTGGTGATGCATTTGGTTAATAATGAAATACAGCATGTCATATAGGAAAGGAAACCAGAATTGCAGAAGGCCTTCTACGTGATTGCATGGTTTTTGCATGAAAATAACTTCAAAAATTGCACTTTGATCCCCTAAGTTCCCCTTTGTTGCACTGTGACCCAATTATGCTTTAATTTCTTGCAATTGAGTCCTAAAGTATTTGCAATCTGAACCATGACTTGACCTTTTCATCATTCTTGAACCTTTAAAGTTCTTAAATGTTCTAATTGGGCTCACATGATTGATTAATGTTTGCAATTGGATCCCTTTTACATGATAATTCGCTTCGGTATGTTTTTACGTGAATTGTGGACAAATTTCAATGGATAATTCCCAATGTCATGAAAGCTTAATAATCTTGGAAGAATTCATAGTCTTGGTTTCATTTGATTCAGTTTTTCTTAGATAATTTTGTTATTTAATCATAATAAATAATTTCTGTGATAGTTTTTCTCTTTTGTGATTTTTGCATTTGATTGTGATGGATTCCACCGTAAGCATTTCAATTTAGCACTCCACTTTAGATTCTTGAGACCGAGTTTTGCTTGCACGTGCATGATCTATTCCATATTAAATTTTCGTTTCATGCTTAATTTCCACTTTTGTGTTTAATGGTTGTTTCATGTGATTATTTGATAATTAAAGTGGTACCTTGACCTTTTTATTATTTTGGAGGGTAATTTAATAATTTCACTTCATTAGAGCATCGATTCAAGGGAGGTACACTCTATCCCTTATCTCGGCCTTGTTTGACCATATGTGACCTACGTGTTATGTGAATATGCATGTCTATTTCGCTTTCCTAGCTTTTCTTTAATTTCTTTTATTTATGTCATTTACTTTTGTTTTTTATTTAAGTTATTCTTTATGGGGTATGTGTACATCTCTTGGCTTGTAATAGTTAGGGATTCAATTATTTTATTCCCTTTCCCCCTTTTAGATCTTAGTAGGGTCCCCCTAATGTAATAGATAGGGCTTGGAGGAGCATTCAATGAAGACCTATCGAAGACGTGTGCCTAGCTAGCAAATGTAATAGTTAGGGCTTTAATTGTCTTATGTGTCTTGCATGCTTAGTTACTACGTGTTAATTTGCTTTGTTAGGGCCTTGCATCTAGTCGAGCATGCTAAATGTTATGTGCTATGTGTTTATAAGTGTTTGGCATGTCTACTCGCTTTCCATAGCATGAACGAATGTGATGGATGAATGTACGTCACCACACTAGTCCAACGCTAGTTGTGGCTCATTTATAGAATGGGCTAGTCCAACGCTAGACCCTTAGGGATTTCCCCTCGTTAGTACATGTTTGCATGTTCATTACATATCATGCATTTTTTTTAGTTTTATCATTTTGCATGCCCCTCGAACCCCTTTTCCCTCCATTTTAGGATTTTTGCATTTCATGCTAGTTATAGGGTTCATTTGCTTGAGAGTCCCCTTAAATATGGGATATAGACGAGTGTGGCTTTTTCTCAGCCTTAGCACGCTTGTATTCCCTCTATAAAAGGGCAAATTGAGTCACGATTTAGGTCTCCCCGTACCCAATATGCATGAATTCCCTAGGCTCATGCATTTTCAAATCCACTCTACCATTTTATACCCTCATCACACTTTCATTTTTCCTCCCATTTTGCACACGTGCACCTTTATGTTTCTTCACTTGCACACGAACACTTTTATCATCACTTGCACACATGCACTTCATATTAGCATTGCACACACCGTACCTTGCCCACTCGCGTGCACATTTTCATTTACATACTTATTGTTTTTTATTACCTTTTTCAAACTCATGTCCTCACATTGCATACATGCATTCCATTCATTTGCATCCCACCCGCATTATTCGTGACTTCTTCAAAGGGTCGTTATTGGGCTTCACAATTAATGTGATTGGCACCACTCAACCTTTGAAGAAAAATTTCCCCCAATACCCCTAGGTCTAGGGTTTGCATTCATGTAGTACATCCAAATGTAATAAATTCTTTGGTTAAAACAAGAAAATCTTTGATTAAATCACGCAACTAGCCTTGGCTAGGTCGAAGGGGTGCCTTGGATTTTTATCCTTGCCTTCCCCTTCGTCAAATGTGACTCCCGAACCTTTTTCGTTGGTTTACGTGGACTAGGAGTCGTTTAAAAGGGGTTTCTTACTACTTTTTCCTTTTTTTTTTCTTTAAAAATTCATTTTTTAGGTGACTTGGTACACCTTAACTCATTACCAAGTGGCGACTCCGATTTTTTTATTTCAAAAACCCTTTTTAAACTATAACTTTGGGTCAAAT
This sequence comes from Coffea canephora, assembly GCA_036785865.1. Lineage (NCBI taxonomy): Eukaryota > Viridiplantae > Streptophyta > Magnoliopsida > Gentianales > Rubiaceae > Coffea > Coffea canephora. The sequence continues at coordinate 25,205,526 of CM071915.1, forward strand.
CGTCGCATTTTCAAACCCCCATTTAGACCCATTTTTCTTTTAAATCACAATACATTTTCCAATCACAAAGTGAATCAAAAAATACATTTTTAAACCATTTTATTTATTTATCAAAAAATGGGGCGCGACATGGTTAATCGATCCACGATCACCCAAACGGCATCATGTCCTCTTTGCGTCCTTGGTAAACCTGAAACGAAGTCCATTGTGATGTTTTCCCACTTCCATTCGGGTATCTCCAAGGGTTGTAACAGACCCGATGGTTTTTTATGCTCTGCTTTCACTTGTTGGCAAATAAGACATTTCTGCACGTACTGAGCGATTTCCTTCTTCATATTGTCCCACCAATTGGTTCCTTTCAGGTCTTGATACATCTTGCTGCTGCCCGGATGGATTGTATACTTGGACCGATGAGCTTCCTCCAGAATCTCCATTTTCATCGACTCTTCCTTCGGTACCACTATTCGGTTTCGATATTTCAAAATGCCCTCAGGACTCATATTGAAGTCCGTAGTTTCTCCCTTTTCCACTTTCTCTCTCCATTTCCGTACCATCAAATCTTCGCTTTGTGCCCCTTTTATGCATTCCAGTAGAGCGGAGGTCACCCTAACATTGCCAAATACCACCTTATGGCTCCCAAGACAGGGTCTCCACTCACACACGGATTCTAATAAATCCCACTCCTTAATCATCAACCCTGCTACTTGCACCTTACGACTCAAAGCATCTGCTACCACATTGGCCTTTCCCGGATGGTAATTGATTGTGCAGTCGTAATCTTCCAGGAATTCCATCCACCTTCGTTGCCTCATGTTCAATTCCTTCTGGGAGAAAAGGTACCTAAGACTTTTGTGATCCGATTACACTTTGAAGGTCACCCTATATAGGTAATGCCTCCACTTTTTCAGAGCAAAGATGACTGCAGCTAGTTCCAGATCGTGGGTCGGGTAATTCTGCTCGTGAAGCTTTAACTTCCTAGAGGCAAAAGAGATCACATTCCGGTTCTGCATCAAAACGCACCCCAGGCCTTCTCGCGACGCGTCTGCATACACCGCAAACCCGTCCACTCCATTTGGCAAAACTAGTACCGGAGCCATAGTCAATCTTCTCTTTAGTTCCTGAAAACTTGTTTCGCATCGGGCGTTCCAGATAAATCCACCATGCTTCTTCGTCAGGTCAGTTAAAGGTCCTGCTAATTTGGAGAAATCTTTAATGAACCTTCGATAGTACCCAGCTAGCCCTAGAAAGCTACGAATTTTCGTGGGGTTTTCTGGCCTCTTCCAATTTGTCACGGCCTCTACCTTCGCCGGGTCCACCGAAATGCCTTCGTGGGAAATTACATGCCCTAGGAATGCTACTTTCTCCAACCAGAACTCGCACTTACTAAACTTGGCATACAACTTATGTTCCCTTAAAGTCTGCAACACCACTCTCAAATGCTCCTCATGCTCCTCGCGTGTCTTAGAGTAGACCAAAATGTCATCGATGAACACAACAACAAATCGGTCTAGATAGGGTTTAAAAACCCTATGCATTAGGTCCATGAAGGCGGCGGAAGCATTGGTCAGTCAAAAGGGCATAACGGCGAACTCGTAATGCCCATATCTCGAGTTGAAGGCAGTTTTCGGAATGTCCTCCTTCCTAATTAACAACTGATAATATCCTTGTCGGAGGTCCAACTTTGAGAAGACCACTGCTCCTTGCAGCTGGTCAAACAACTCGTCGATGTGGGGCAGTGGATATTTATTCTTGATTGTTACGTTGTTTAGACCCCGATAGTCAATACACATCCTCAAGGTTCTGTCCTTTTTCTTCACAAATAGGACAGGAGCCCCCCAAGGAGACCCACTCTCGTGAATGAATTCCCGCTCCAAAAGATCTTGCAATTGCAACTTAAGCTCCTTAAGTTCTGCAGGCGCCATTCGGTAAGGGGTTTTTGAGATAGGTAAGGTTCCAGGTAACAGGTCTATTCGAAATTCTATCTCCCTTTCCGGAGGTAAGGCTACTAACTCATCAGGAAATACATCTGGAAATTCCCTCACTATGGCCACGTCTTCCACTTTTAACTTATCCGTAGGGGTGTTAATAAAAAAGGCCAAAAATCCTTGCGCCCCTCTACTTATCAGTTTCCTAGCTCGAATGCCCGAAATTAAAGCAGATGAGGCTAACCTACCCCTTATATCCAATCTTAAGGTTGCCTCGCCAGGAATGCGAAACTCTACTACTTTCGTTTTACAATCCAGTTGGGCGTTATATTTGGCTAGCCAGTCCATACCCAGAATCACGTCATACCCCTTAATGGACAAGCTAATCAGGTCTCCTAAAAATCTCCTTTCACCTACCCATACATCACAATCCCTATAAACCATACTAGTCACCAAACGTTGATTCCCCGTAAGTGTACTAACTTCTAGGTCATATGGTAAACTAGCAAGTTTTATATCGATGCCACACATGAAATCAGGGTTAACAAACGAATGAGTGGCACCAGGATCAATTAAAACTTTGGCAAAGCGGTGGAAAATAGGGATCGTACCTTCCACCACCTCTGAAGACTCTGGGACCTGATGGGGCTCTAAGGAATACACCCTAGCTGGAACTTTAGGTTTGGACCCGTCTCCCTTTGCTGGTCCAGCATTGGTCCTCGGCAGTGGTTGGTTCCCCTTGCCGTCTTGTTTCAGGACCGGGCAAGTAGCCAATTGGTGGTCCGCGCTTCCACATCGCAGACATTTACCCTGTTTCCTCCAACAATTATCTTCGGTGTGGTTTGCTTTCCCACAGTGCCCACAGGGACCGCGAGGTGCTGAAGCCGAGCCGCTCGGAGCATTTCCCCTTTGTCCTCGCCCAGCTTGACCACCCCTGAATGGAGTCCCTTTACCAGAACCAAAATGTCGACCACCACCCGTTCCTCGTCCAAATTTAGAGGGAGTACTCTTCTCACCCTGTCCGGAAGTACTCCCAGGAAAGCCACGCTTCTTCGCCTGGAAGTTCCGGACTTGCAACCGTGCACTTTCAACTCGCTGGGCCTTTTCCACAGCCTCGCTAAACGCAGTGATTTGAGCCGCCGCGAGGTCTTTCTGAATCTCAACATTCAAACCCTGAATAAAGCGCCTAATCCGTCTTTGCTCAGTCATGATTAACTCAGGTGCAAACTTGGACAGGCGGGTGAATTGACTCTCGTATTCCGCCACAGTTTGAGCCCCTTGGCGGAGCCTAATGAACTCGTCCTCCTTCCTCTCCTGTACTAGAGGAGGGAAAAACTTCGCATTAAACTCTCTAATGAAGTTCACCCAAGTCCTGGGTGTCTGCTCCATTTCCCATTTCTGTCTAATTACGTTCCACCAGGAACGGGCTGCCTCCTCAAGTTGAAATACGGCAAAAGTCACCTGCCGTTCATCAGGGTAGTGTAAGGCCGCGAATATGTCAACCATCTTTTCAAGCCATTTCTCAGCAACGTCAGGGTCGGGTCCCCCAACAAACTTTGGCGGGGAAAACTTTTGAAAGCATTCAAGGGCTCTATCTTCGCTCTCGATGTGGTTACCAGGGTTCCCGGGGTTAGGGTTTGGGTTCCGGCCCTGTTGTTGCACTACTTGTGCTAGTAGGTTTGTCATTTGCTGCATAGCAGCAGCTATTTGCACATTCGGGTCTACTTGTGGTTCAGGATTGGGTCCAGTAGAGGTTTCCCCCGTACCCGTAACCGGTGTGGGTTGTCTAGATCCGCGCCCACGCCCCCGACCACTTCGTGTACCTTCCATAAGTTCTACTTGGTCTAGGCAAGAATACTAAAGCAAAGTAATAACAAGGCATGTAAGTAACACTTAAACTTTCACAATAACACATATTTGTACATTCCAAACATGAACACAAACATAGATATATACAAGCCAAACAAGATCAAGCCACATACATATATACAATCAGTCAAGTCAAGTACGGCCAAGGCACGTACTAACATAAACGATCCCCCCGAGGATTGGCCTATCAAAAGAGATTTACACGTAGCTAACCCTACATCCAAAACGGTTAGCTAAGGCGCTATCCCTATCCCTATGTACATACAAAACCACCAACTATCCCAAAAGAAGCCTAGAAGTCAAGGCCTAGTTAGTTGCCGGGGTCTGGAATCCAGGCGACGGGGTAGACTCCTCCCCCGCCTCAGCCCCCGCATACGAAGCCTCATCACTAGACTCCTCAAGACCATCGTCACACAGATTAAGGATCGCCTCAGCGCGACCCCTGACTTTGCGAGCTCGCTTGAGCTCGCGCTCTCGTGCCTCCCTCAGTTGGTCGCATAGGTCATCAACTCTGTCCTCGACCTCGAGCATATCATATTCTAGTTCCTTGATACGTGCCGCCTGCTTCTCGTTGGTTGCCCTAACCTGAGTCACCTCAGCTTCCAACGTAGCAACCACAGCTTCCAACTTAGTGTTATCATCCGCTAGCTCCTTACGCTCCTTCGCCACCGCCAATACTAGTGCGTTCGGATAGGCATACTTCTCTTTACACGCGCACCGTCGGAGATGGTCAGACGGGCTCCAACGAATAACGGCCCCTCCTGGCCGTATCTGATATGGGATCACGGGGAGTGCTCTGCGAGGTCTCACTCCCGAAGGACTAGCACTAGGGTCACCCTGTCCGGCCATCCTACACCACAAGAACAATTAACCATAAATATTAGCTTACAGGCCAGAAACAACAAATCCTCAAATCAAGCAATCCTATAACACCCAGGCTAGTTAAACCTAGGCTCTGATACCACCTGTGACAGCCCCACCTTCCCCTAAGGCGAACCAAAGAGGTTAGCGGACTGCCTGCCCAGCTCTCGCCAGGACTAACGGGTCAGTTTACGTCGATCTAATACGTTCCGGAACATACCCACGCACGCAAACAAGTCAAAATCACAAAATAAAATAAAATAGAAAAAAAATGAAAAAAAAACGCCGATGATGAACAATGTCGGACACGTCAAAATCCGGGGTTCAACCATACATCAATCCAACATATACATACATTGAAATTCAACGTTTACAAGCCAAACGGCATACCAAAATATCCAACTAGTCCATACATGTGCAAATAGTCAATTACAACCAACCATTGGTTGGAACAAAACACTTAGGGTTTTCACCCTCAAGGAGTTATTCAAAATACATTTACATGCTCAACTTGACAACCAACTAGCACAACCTTTCCCAAAATAGTCATTTTCCTGTAAGGAAAACAAATGGAACGGAGTGAGCTAAAGCTCAGTGAGTTACTACCACAATAGCAGCTAAGATCACATAAGCATAACCGTTCAGTTCAAGTATGCAAATAAGAAGTAAATCAAATCAGGGAAAGGATACGGACGGCTCTCAAGAGCCCATTTCCTCGCTTATATTCTTGATCCAACCTCATTGACCCTCCGTCAATGTTAAAAGTACCAAACCGTAGACATCACTTTACTTCCATTCCTTCCACCCAACATACCCCAACCGGGCCCGCACTCCAATCAGTAGCTTTTGGTAATACTCGAGTATACCGGAACCAAGAGTCTCATTACTACAAGGTTCCCCAGTACAGTCCCCGTGGCAGGTCAATTTTCACGACCAATCCCTCGCCGGCTCGATTTAATTGACTACCTAACGGGGTTGAGCTCAGTGATATAGTAAGGCCGTTGGATATTCGTCCAAACGACACCAAATCAGTTTTCCATGACAGGAATTCAATATATCATATATCAAGTGTAATATTTCAGTAAAACGGTAAACAGTCATGAATGGAATCACAAGGGGGTGAGGGCGGTCAAGTACACCCGCACCTCAATCACTTCCAATAGCCAAAAACGCCTTCAAGGCATCAAATTCACATATAACAAAGCCACATTGTAACATTTAAGTGAGTAGTATACTCACCACTCAAGAAAGTGATGTTTCATGCGCCGTCGTTAAACGAACGTCGTGCACTACCGTTACCTCCTAGAACAAGCAAACAAATACAATGAGACTCGATCACGAGTCATGAAGCAATGCCAATCGCAACCCCAATAGGGTTTCATATGCATAGACAAGTAGCATAGATAACCAGAAATTTCAGCAATGCACTAACTTGACCTTAACAAAAAAATAGTTTTCGTCCTCCTTTTGCGGTAATGGCACAAAATGGGCTACGCTTATCGGATGAGGGTGTAAGCCCACCATCTCGAAGCTAAAAGACAGGGCTTCAAAAATGTAGAAGGCCACTCAGTCCAAATTGTGACGACCCCACTTCTCCCAAGGGCGAACCCAAGGGTATCGGCGGGCCGCCTGCCTAGCTCGCGCCAGGACTCAAAACTTAAAACAATCAAAGCCAGAAAATTCAAAAGAGTACTATATACAACCCGAAAAGAGTTATAATTACATTCTCCAAAAGTATCGAGTCAGACCACCAAAACAAAAACAAACATCCTAACTGTTCAACTATTACAAGCCAATCTTACTATACTAGTATACGAGCCAAAAGTCCCCGCGTCGGCCCCTGCTAAGGAAAACAAAAGGAATGGGGTAAGCTATATGCTTAGTAAGTAAACAGGGGCGAAAGCATAAATTTCACGTAACAGTTACACAAGAAGAGTAAAGCAAAAGCAGAAAAGTAACATCACATAATAAGGATACAGGTGGCTCCAAAGCCAACTCATGTGCCATGCGTGATCTCCTGCCGACACTCCGTCGACTGCAAATAATAGTCCGTAGAACTTCACTTGTATACCCACCGACACCTTATCACCCTCACTGGCCAGTCACCTCACAAACTTGCCCGGGCGAACGAAATCACAAACTTGAGCTTGAGTCACAAGCTCGGGTCACAAACTTGGTCACCTTCTCGGTGAACCGGATTCACAAAATTGGTTCATAAAATGAACCTACAAACTTGGTGACCTCAGACTAAGTTGGACTGCCTTCGACCAAGCCCTAACTGGCTCGAATAGTCCAACCAGGTCAAGAGTTCGCCCCAAACTCACAAACTTCACAAAATTATTCAAAATCACAAACTTTGCAAACTTCACAAACTTTATTCGAAAGTCGCCCCGAGCCACAAGCTCAAGGGTTTTGATTCCAAAAGGTTCATATACATATGCCAAGTACATTTATACATTCAAATTAGGGTTTAGGTCGAGTGCGATAAAGTACACCCTCGCCTAAGTGCCCTTTTCACATATCTCAAACACGTAGCAAAGAAAACACACCAAACCGGCCTGAATACTTACTCGAAATACCAAAAGTAGTACGGAAGCAAAATCGCTTCGCGCGTTCGCTAGTAGTGGGCCCCATCGGCTCCGCCTAGCTCACCGCTGTCTGAAATAGAAGATTTTATCACAAACAGTCACTAACATGCCCAAAACAAGCAAAACGGCAAAACAACGCGCGCGCACGTAAATATGACAGACGGAAACGGATACGGCAGATTTGACACTCGTTTCTAGTTTACTCATAAGTTGAGCTACGAATATCGGATTATGGCGTATGAGACGCCATATCGAAGCTTAAAGGATGAACAACAACTGTTATGAAGACATCCAGAACTGAAACTGGAGGCTTTAGTCCCAAATGAACCAAACACAATCACTTACGAAATCTGGCCAATGCACAAATGGTCAGTTTTGAGTGCTAACTGTTTTCTATGCTACACATGGTCAAAAGAGCTGAAAATTGGCAGTTAGATAGTTCATTCCAAATGGAACAACTTTTATGAAGGTCGGCAATCCAAATTCGGAACGGAAATTGGTCATCAGGACCAAAACAGATTTCTGGTCATTTTCACAGGCAGGCCTTGTTTGCTCGGCTATATCTCAGGTTTTATAAATCCGATTCATGAAATTCCAAGGGCGTTAGAAAGCTCTGATATAGGGCTATAAGTTTGGTGTTTTGGTCGGAAGCCCAAACAGCTTGTAACTCAGTCAAATGTGAAGCCAAAGTTCCAGCCATAAACTTTCCAAAAACGTACTAGAATCACAAACCGTATTTGACCTCAATATGCGGTAGTGGCACCAAATTCACTACGGTTATCGGATGGGGGTGTAAGACCCACCGTTTCGAAGCTAAGAAACAGGAGTACAACAATGTAGAAGGTCACTCAATCCAGTTCCTAGCTTAACTAGGTCGAAAATGCCAAATACTATACCAGAATTACCAAAACAGGTTTGCAAATCACACAAAACTGTAATTACCTTAACTTAGTCTATACAAGTCCAAATGCCGAAATTCCAAAGGCATATGTTAGCTCAGACATCCTGCTACATTTCATCAGAAGACACCAACTTCAAAATCCAAACCAAAACCAGTCAAAATGGCCAATTACTATCGCAGTTTTCGCATTCTGTCCAAAGCAGAACAGCTACAGTAATTTCGTCATATCTCATTCTACATTAATCCAAATGACCTGAAATTTTGTAGGCACCTCAATCACATCAATACCTACAACTTTCATGTTTTGAGCAAAGTCAAATTCGGCCTCTAACCCTATGATCCAAAACCGGACAGAATTGGGGATTTAAGAACCCTAGCTTTGCAATTTTTACACCAAATCCAAAATTGGTTGCATTTATCCACATTTCACATCCACTAGAGCCATTATAGTCCATTGCCAATCATCACAAACAACCACACCATCATAATCCAATTAAACCAGAAAAATCATCATAAAATGGAAAACTTGACCAAATCACTCCAAACCAAGATAAAAACCAGAAATTTCAGCACTTTAATCACTAATAAGCATAACTTAAGCTTCATTAAGTGCAAGAGTATGTTAAATCATCACTTACCTAGTATACAAGAGGAGAGGAGTTGTAGCCCACCTTAGCTCTTCCAAACAAATCCACAAAACAACTCACAACCACCACTTGAAGATGTTTTATGGAGCAAAATCAAGGTTGGATGGTTGGTTTGATGATTTGGAACAAGATTGAAGTGTTTCTTCTTTGTACTTGGAGCAAGTGAGAGAGAAAGAGAGAGAGGAGAGAGCCGGCCATGGTGAAGAAAGAATGAGGAAATTTTAATGAATTTTGAAGATATTTAACCTTTGGTCAAAAAAGTCAAAAATATGAATAGTAATTCTTAAGTCTTCTCCAATGAAATGGTGACACTTGTCACCACCATTAATGCATTCCTATCTTTCTTTTCTCTCTCACATCAATCACTTCACACACACTACTTATCTCTTAACACCCGATAAATTTTAAACAGTATCCGGAATTTACCCTAATTGGCCGAATTTTTCCGAACTTTTCGCACTAGTGGGTCCCACGTCCGATATACGTTCTTAATTTCTCAAAAACTAACTAATACTAGAAAAATCATCTAAGAACTCTAGTTACTCAATAGAAATTATCTGGGGAATTTTCTAATAAAGAAAATGTAGGAAAACGGGTTTTCAATCTTAACCGGAACTGAGGGTTTAAATCTTAATCCCTAATTAGGGTTTTCGAAATACTCCCAAAACCAAACGTTACCGCCCAATTAATGAATATATCAACGTAGAACGAATTGGGGCCTCACACAAATCCTAGCACAACTAGGTCAAAATGGCAGAATACCAAACCAGAACCGTAATTGCAGGTTTCCAAATCACACTATGCTGTAATCAGTACAACTCAGTCTATACAGGTCCAAATGCCAAAATTTCAAAGGCATATGATAGCTAGGACATCAAGCTACATTTCATCAGAAGACACCAACAACAAAATCCAAACCAATCCCAGCCAAAACAACCCATTCCAGACGCAGTTCGCGCATTCTGATCACCCAGAACAGCAACAGTAAAATCGACATATCTCACTCTACACTACTACAAATGACCTGAAATTTTACAGGCACCTCAAACACATCAATACCTACAACTTTCATGTTTTAAGTAAAGGCCAATTCGGCCTCTAACCATATGATCCAAAACTGGACAGAAAAGGGGGTTATGAAACCCTAACTTTTCTCATTTCAATCCAAACCCAAAATTGGTTGCAATTATCAATAATTCACACCTACTAGAGTCATTACCCCTCATTACCAACCATCATAAATAACCACAACATCATGATCACATTAAACCAGAAAAATCTCCAATAAATTGTAAACTTCACCATTTCATCCAAAAACAAGAAATAAACCACAAATATCATCACTTTAGCCACCACTAGGCACAAATTAAGCATCATTAGGTATAGGAGGATAGTCAATCACCACTTACCAAGCAAACAAGAGAGAGGAAGTTGTAGAACACCTTAGCTTCTCCAAAAACCTTCACCAAAACACTCACTATCACCAAAGGGTGGGATTTTATGGAGTAGAATCTAATTTATGTGGTTGGTTTTGGAAGATTGAACTAAATGGAAGCTTAAAAGTTGAAGAGTTTCCTTCTTCTTTGGTCTAGAGAGAGCCGGCCATGGAGGAGAAGAAATGGTGAATTTTTAGTGATTTTTGGAGATATTTAACTCAATGGTCAAAAGGTCAAAAGAGTGAATAGTGTCCAAGAAAGTCCAACCAATGATACAATGACACTTGGCACCTCATTAATGCAATCCTATCTTTTCTTTTTCCTCTCACATCAATCACTTCACATCCTCTACTTATCTCTTAACACCCGATAAATTTTACACAGTATCCGAAACTTAACCTTATTGGCCGAATTTTTCTGAACTTTTCGCACTAGTGGGTCCCACGTCCAATATATATTCTTAATTTTTCAAAAACTCTCCAATACTAGAAAAATCATCTAAAAACTATAATTACTCATAAAATTTACCAGGAGAATTTTTCCTAAGCCAGAAAATGCAAAAATTATGCCTTTAAAAGGGAAAAACCCTAGGAAAATTATTAGGGAATTTACGGGTTCTCACAGTATGCATTCATATAGTACATCCAAATGTGATAAATCTTAAGGGTAAAATAAGAAAATCTTTGACTAAATCGCGCAACTAGCCTTGGCTAGGTTGAAAGGGTGCCTTGGATTCTTATCCTTGCCTTCTTTTTCTTCAAATGTGACTCCCGAATCTTTTTCTCTGATTTTCGTAGACTTGGAGTCGTTTAAAAAGGGTTTTCTACTTTTTTCTTTAAAAATTCATTTTTAGGTGATTTGGTACACCTTAACTCTATACCAAGTGGCGACTCTGATTTTTCATTAAAAGCCTTTTTAAACTATATTTTGGATGAAATCGTCGCATTTTCAAGTCCCATTTAGACCCATGTTTTTTCATTTTCTTTTTAAATCAAAAATTCTTTTTCCAATCAAAAATTGAATCAAAAGCCATTTTTCTAAACTCGTCTTTTATTTTTCTTATTAAAAAATGGGGCGCGACAGATAGTTAGACATAATGCTAAATCTTAAGGACCCAAAAATATATGGTACCAAATATTAGTTCTCGAACTCTTGAGTAGGTGAATCCGATAAATATCATTAAAGAATCAATGTGGTTCATAAACAGTGATTGTTCAAGACACATGACCAATGATCCATCACAATTCATCAAGTTCAAGCTAAAGTCTAGTGGCATAGTTGTGAGAGCCCGTAAAACCCTAATATTTTTTTCCTAGGGTTTATTCCTCCTTAATTGCTTGTTTTTGCATTTTCTGGCTTAGAAATATTTTCTGAGAGGATTTTATGAGCAGTTATAGTTTTAAGATGATTTTTCTAGCATTGGAGAAATTTTAGAAAATTAAGAGTAAATGGTGGACGTGGGACCCACTAGTGCGATAAGTTCGGAAAAATTCGGCCAATAAGGTTAAGTTTCGGATACTGTTAAAAATTTATCGGGTGTTAAGAGATAAGTGGTGTGTGTGAAGTGATTGATGTGAGAGAGAAAAGAAAGATAGGAATGCATTTATGGAGGTGACACATGTCACTTTCTTATTGGTTACCTTTTAAGAAATACTATTCACAAATTTGACTTTCTTGACCAAAGGTTAAATATCTCAAAAAATTACAAAAAACTCACTCTTCTCTCTTCCCTCTTGGCCGCCCATCCCAAGCTCCACAAGGAAGAAAGCTCTTCAAATTTTAAGCTTCCACTTGGTGCAAATCAACCAAAATCAATTGTTTCCATCCATTTCACTCCATAGGAACTTTGCTTCTAGTGTTAATAAGTGTATTGGTGAGGTTTGTTTGAAGATCAAAGGTGTCCAATATCCCTCTCTCTCTTGTTTCTTGGTAAGTGAAGCTTGAAACACCCTACTACCTCTAATGATGCTTAATTAGTGCTTAATGGAGGCATGAGAGTTGAAATATATGATTTGTTTCTTGATTTGGTTTGTTTTGGTGAAGTTTTTATTTTATTGGGAATTTTTTCTGGTTTAATATGATCTTGATGTTGGGGGCTTGTATGATGAATTGTAATGGTTGGAAATGGCTCTAGTGGATGTGAAATGTGGTTAAATGCAATCAATTTTGGATTTGGTGTGAAATTGAAAAAGTTAGGGTTCTTGAACCCCAAATCTGTCCGGTTTTAGATCACTGGGTTAGAGGCCGAATTAGACTTTTCTCAAAACATGAAAGTTGTTGGTATTGATGTGATGTAGATGCCTGTAAAATTTCAGGTCATTTGGATTAATGTGGAATGAGATATGACGAAATTACTGTAGCTGTTCTGATTTGGACAGAATGCGAAAACTGCGATAGTAATTGGCCATTTTGACTGGAATTGGTATGGATTTTGGATTTGGTGTCTTCTGATGAATTGTAGCTGAGGGTCTTAGCTAACATATGCCTTTGGAATTTCGGCATTTTGACTTGTATGGACTGAGATATACCGATTACAGTTTTCTGTGTTTTGCAAACCTGTTTTGGTAATTCTGGTATAGTATTTGGCATTTTCGACCTAGTTAAGCTAGGAACTGGATTGAGTGGTCTTCTACATTATTGTAGCCCTGTTTCATAGCTTCGAAACGGTGGGTCTTACACCCCCATCCGATAACTGTAGTGAAATTGACGCCATTACCGCATAATGAGTGTAAAACAGTTTTCTAGTTGGGGCCAAGACTAAGGCCATTTTCTAAATTCTGGTTTGCTATTATGCTCATTTATGTATATGAAACCCTATTGGGGTTGTGTTTAGCGTTGTTATATGACTCGTTATCGAGTCTCATTGTATGTGTTATATGTTCTAGGGCTTGAAGGTAGTGCACGACGGCTTGGTGATCGTGGTACATGAAATACCACTTACTTGCTTGGTGAGTATACCACTCACTAAATTGTTACTATGTGGCTTTGTTAAATGTTTATGTGATGCCTTGAAGGCTTACTTGCATATTGGAATTGATTAAGGTGAGGGTGTACTTGACCGCCCTCACCTCTTTTGATATTGTCACTGAATGGCTACCGTTTTATTGCATTACTGAACTTGATATATTGGTTGATGAATTCCATTTCATGGAAACTGAATTGATGTCGTTTGGATGATGTCCAACGGCCTTACCGCATTACGGAGCTCAACCCCGTTTGGTAGTCAATTGGATCGAGCCGGCAAGGGCTTGGTCGTTAAGATTGAATTGCCACGGGGACTGTATTGGGGAACCTTGTGGTAATGAGACCCTTGGTTCCGGTAAACTCGAGTATTACCACAAATATTACTGAATGGAGTGCGGGCCCGGTTGGGGTATGATAGGTGGAAGGAATGGAAGTAAAGTGTGGTCTACGGTTTGGTACTTTTAACATTGACGGAGGGTCAATGGGGCTGGATCAAGATTACAAGCGTGGAATTGGGCTCTTGAGAGCCAACCGTATCCTTTTACCGTTTTGCTTTATCGCTTATTTGCGTACTTCAAATGAAAGTTCATGCTTATGTGACTTTGATCGCTTATTGGGTGGTATACCACTGGGCTTTAGCTCATTCCGTGTTATTTGTTTTCCTTACAGGCAAATGAGCACTTTTGGAAAGGTCATGATAGTTGAATGCAAGTTGAGCTCTTGTACATATATTTTGATTAGCTCCTTGAGGGTGTTAACCCTAAGTGTATGGTTTCCCTTAATGGATGGCTTGTATTGGCCAAAATGCACTTGTATGATCTTATGAGATAACTTGTACGCCATTTGGCTTGTAAATGCTGATTTCCAATGTATATATATGTTTGGATAATGTTTGGTTGGATTTCGGAGTGCCACGACTTTCATTTTTTTTTATTTTGTGATTTTGGCTTATTTGCGGGCATTGCAATGTTCGGAACGTTATAGATTGACGTAAACTGTACCGTTAGTCCTGGCGAGAGCTGGGCAGGCAGTCCGCTAACCCCTCTGGTTCGCCTTAGGGGAAGGTGGGGCTGTCACAGGTGGTATCAGAGCCTAGGTTTGAATTAGCCTGGGTGTTATAGGAATGCTTGATCTGAGGGTTTATTGTTTATGGTTTTTAAGCTTATTGATTCTTATTTTTACACTTTTGGTGTAGGATGGACAGTTCCAGTGGACCTAGTGATGGCCCTGCGGCCAAGCGACCCCGTGTAGCGCTCCCGATGATTAAGTACCAGATCCGGCCAAAGGGGGCCGTTATTCGTTGGAGCCCGTCTAACCGTCTTCGGCGGTGCGCGTGTAAGGAGAAGTATGCTTACCCGAATGCCCTCGTTTTGGCGGTAGTGAAGGAAAGAAAGGAGCTGGCAAAAGCTAATGCCAAGCTTGAAGTTGAGGTGAATCAGTTAAAGGCGGCCAACGAGGGGCAAGCCAAAAGAATAGAGGATCTGAAGTACGATGTACTAGAGGCGGAGGATAGAGTCGATGACCTCTGTGCCCAGCTGAGAGAGGCGCGTGAGCGCGAGTCTAAGAGGGCTCGGAAGGTGAGGACTCGAGCCGCTGCAATCCTGAACCTCTGTGCCGAGGTGGTGGAAGGAGTGAGCGATAAGGACTCCTGTGCAGGGTCTGAGGCTAGGGTTGGATCCACTCCGTCGAGTGGGTCTCATAGCTCATCTTCGGGCTAGGTTATGACTTCTAGAGTTGTTATAGATAGTTTTGGTCTTGTGTATAGGGCGGATAGGGATAGAGCCTTAGCTAACCGTTTTGGATGTAGAGTTAGCTACGTGTAAATTTCTTTTGATAGGCCTATCCTCAGGTGGATCTTTTGTGTACGTACGTGCTTTGGCCGTACTTGACTGACTGCTTGTATATATGTTTGGCTTGTATATATGTGTGCTTGTGATCTTGTTTGAAATGCATCGTTATGTGTTAAGTGGAAGTTTATTTGTTACTTACATGCTTTGTTACTGCTTTGGTTTAGTAATTTTGCCTAGACCAAGTATACCGTATGGAAGGAACACGGAGTGGTCGGGGACGTGGGCGCGGTATTAGGCAACCCACACCAGTTAGAGAAACGGGGGAAGCTTCTACTGAACCGAATCCTGAACCCCAGATAAACCCCAATGTTCAAATAGCTGCTGCTATGCAGCAAATGACCAACCTACTTGCACAAGTAGTGCAACAACAGGGCCAAAACCCAAACCCCAACCCCGGAAACCCTGGACATCATAATGAGAGTGAAGATAGAGCACTAGAACGTTTCCAAAAGTTCTCTCCGCCAAAGTTTATTGGGGGACCCGACCCTGACGTCGCCGAGAAGTGGCTTGAGAAAATGGTTGATATATTCGCGGCCCTACACTACCCGGACGAACGGCAGGTGACTTTTGCCGTTTTCCAACTCGAGGGAGCTGCCCGTTCCTGGTGGAACGTAATTAGACAGAAATGGGAGCGAGAGCAGACACCAAGGACGTGGGTGAACTTCATTCGGGAATTTAATGCCAAGTTTTTCCCTCCTCTAGTCCAGGAGAGGAAGGAGGACGAGTTTATCCGGCTCCGGCAAGGGGCTCAGACTGTGGCGGAGTACGAGAGCCAGTTTACCCGCCTGTCCAAATTCGCGCCTGAATTAATCATGACTGAGCAACGACGCGTGAGGCGCTTTATTCAGGGCTTGAACGTTGAGATCCAGAAGGACCTTGCGGCGGCTCAAATTACCACGTTTAGCGAGGCTATGGAAAAAGCCCAACGAGTGGAAAGTGCACGGCTACAGGTCCGAAACTTCCAGGCCAAGAAGCGTGGCTTTCCTGGGAGTACGTCTGGACAGGGTGAGAAGAGCACTCCCTCTAAGTTTGGACGGGGCATGGGTGGTGGTCGACAGTCCGGATCAGGCAGAGGGACTCCGTTCAGGGGTGGTCAAGCTGGGCGAGGACCGAGGGGAAACGTTCAGAGTAGCTCGACTTCTGCACCTCGCGGTCCCTGTGGGCACTGTGGAAAAACAAACCACACCGAGGACAATTGCTGGAGGAAACTGGGGAAATGCCTGCGGTGTGGAAGTGCGGACCATCAACTGGCTACATGTCCGGTCCTGAAACAAGACGGAAAGGGGAGCCAACTACCGTCGAGGACCAATACTGGACCGGCCAAGGGTGACGGATCCAAACCAAAAGTTCCGGCTAGGGTATATTCCTTAGAGCCCCACCAGATCCCAGAGTCTTCCGAGGTGGTGGAAGGTACGATCCCTATATTCCACCGCTTTGCCAAAGTTTTAATTGATCCGGGTGCCACTCATTCGTTTGTTAACCCTAATTTCATGTGTGGCATCGATATAAAACCTGCTAGTTTACCATATGACTTAGAGGTTAGTACACCTACGGGGAATCAACGTTTGGTGACTAGTATAGTTTATAAGGATTGTGATGTATGGGTAGGTGAGCGGAGATTTTTAGGAGACCTGATTAGCTTGTCCATTAAAGGGTACGACGTGATTTTGGGAATGGACTGGTTAGCCAAATATAACGCCCAACTGGACTGTAAAACGAAAATAGTTGAATTTCGCATTCCTGGCGAGGCAACCTTAAGGTTGGATATAAGGGGTAGGTTAGCCTCATCTGCTCTCATTTCGGGCATTCGAGCTAGGAAACTGATAAGTAGAGGGGCGCGAGGCTATTTGGCCTTTCTAATTAATACCCCTACGGATAAGTTAAAAGTGGAAGACGTGGCCGTAGCGAGGGAATTTCCGGATGTGTTTCCTGATGAGTTAGTGGCCTTACCTCCGGAAAGGGAGATAGAATTCCGAATAGATCTTTTACCTGGAACCGCACCTATCTCCAAAACCCCTTACCGAATGGCACCCGCAGAACTAAAGGAGCTTAAGTTGCAATTGCAAGACCTTTTGGAGCGGGGATTCATCCACGAGAGTGAGTCTCCTTGGGGAGCTCCGGTCTTATTTGTGAAGAAAAAGGACGGAACGTTGAGGATGTGTATTGATTATAGGGGGTTGAACAACGTTACGATCAAGAATAAGTATCCACTGCCCCACATCGATGAGTTGTTTGACCAGCTGCAAGGAGCAGTGGTCTTCTCGAAGTTGGATCTCCGACAGGGATACTATCAGTTATTGATAAAGAAGGAGGACATCCCGAAAACTGCTTTCAACTCGAGATACGGGCATTACGAGTTCGCCGTTATGCCCTTTGGATTGACTAATGCTCCCGTCGCCTTCATGGACCTAATGCATAGGGTTTTCAAACCCTACCTGGACCGATTTGTCGTGGTGTTTATTGACGACATTTTGGTCTACTCTAAGTCACGCGAGGAGCACGAGGAGCATTTGAGAGTGGTGTTGCAGACATTGAAGGAACATCAGCTATACGCCAAGTTTAGCAAATGCGAGTTCTGGTTGGAGAAAGTGGCATTTCTAGGGCACGTGATCTCCCACGAAGGTATTGCAGTGGACCCGGCGAAGGTTGAGGCCGTGACAAATTGGAAGAGGCCAGAAACCCCCACGGAAATTCGTAGCTTCCTAGGGCTAGCGGGGTACTACCGAAGGTTCATTAAGGATTTTTCCAAACTGGCAGGACCTTTAACTGACTTGACAAAGAAACATGGCCAGTTTATTTGGAACGGCCGATGCGAAATGAATTTTCAGGAATTAAAGAAGAGATTGACCATGGCTCCGGTACTGGTCTTGCCAAATGGAGTGGACGGGTTTGCGGTATATGCGGACGCGTCGCGAGAGGGATTGGGATGTGTTTTGATGCAGAACCGGAATGTGATTGCTTTTGCCTCTAGGAAGTTGAAGCTTCACGAGCAGAACTATCCGACTCATGACCTAGAATTAGCCGCTGTTGTGTTTGCTTTGAAAAAGTGGAGGCACTACCTATATGGGGTGACCTTCGAAGTGTTTTCGGATCACAAGAGTCTTAGATATCTTTTCTCCCAGAAGGAACTGAACATGAGACAACGGCGATGGATGGAATTTCTGGAGGACTACGATTGTACAATCAACTACCATCCGGGAAAGGCAAATGTGGTAGCAGATGCCTTGAGTCGTAAAGTGCAAGTGGCAGGGCTAATGATCAAGGAATGGGATTTGCTAGAATCCGTGTGCGAGTGGAAACCCTGTCTTGGGAGCCATAAGGTGATATTTGGCAATATTAGGGTTACATCCACTCTACTGGAACGTATAAAAGAGGCGCAAGGCAAGGATTTGATGGTGCGGAAGTGGAGAGAGAAATTGGAAAAGGGAGAAACAACGGACTTCAATTTGAGTCCTGAGGGTCTTTTGAGATATCGGAACCGAATCGTAGTACCGAAGGAAGAGGTGTTGAAAGAGGAAATTCTGGAGGAAGCTCATAGGTCTAAGTATACAATCCATCCGGGTAGCAGCAAGATGTATCAAGACCTGAAGGGAACTTACTGGTGGGATAATATGAAAAGGGAAATCGCGCAGTACGTGCAGAAATGTCTTATTTGCCAGCAAGTGAAGGCAGAGCATAAAAAACCATCGGGTCTGTTACAACCCTTGGAGATACCCGAGTGGAAATGGGAAAACATCACAATGGACTTCGTATCCGGTTTACCGAGGACGCAAAGAGGACACGATGCCGTTTGGGTGATCGTGGATCGATTAACCAAGTCGGCCCATTTCTTGCCGGTGAACATGAAGTATTCAATGGATCAATTGGCCCGACTGTACATGGACGAAGTAGTAAGACTACACGGTGTTCCTGTGAGCATCGTTTCCGATCGGGATCCACGGTTTGTGTCGCGATTTTGGCAGAAGTTTCAAGAAACCCTGGGGACGAAACTTAATTGAGCACAACTATCACCCTCAGACGGATGGCCAGTCGGAACGGACGATTCAGACGCTAGAAGACATGCTACGAACTTGCATTCTGGACTTTGGAGGCAGTTGGGGTCAGCACATGACCTTGGTGGAGTTCGCGTACAACAATAGCTTCCATTCGTCAATTCAAATGGCTCCGTACGAAGCTCTCTACGGATGCAAGTGCCGCTCACCAATTTACTGGGATGAAGTTGGCGAAAAGAAAGCACTGGACCCGACAACTATTCCGTGGATGGAAGAGGCTCACGAGAAGGTTAAGTTGATACGGCAACGAATCCAAACTGCCCAAAGTCGCCAAAAGAGCTATGCGGATAACCGAAGAAAGACTTGGAATTTGATGTTGGGACTACGTATTTCTCAAGATCACACCCTTACGAAGTCTTACAGCGGGGAAAGGAAAGAAACTCCAACCACGGTACGTTGGACCCTACAAGATCCTTCAGAGGGTTGGAGCGGTCGCGTATCGATTGGAGCTACCGTCCAGTCTTTCTCGAATCCACGATGTATTTCACGTCTCGATGCTAAAGAAGTACCATCCTGACCCATCTCATGTTTTACAACCGGAAGATATCGAAGTAGATGAATCACTGGCCTATGAGGAGAAACCGGTTCAAGTACTCGATCGAAAAGTCAAAGAGCTCAGAAACAAGAAGATTCCGTTAGTGAAAGTGCTTTGGAGAAACCACGGAGTGGAGGAAGCTACATGGGAGATGGAAGAGGAAATGCGAAAGAAATACCCAAACCTTTTCGGGAATTAAGGTGAGAAATTTCGAGGACGAAATTCTTTAAGGGGGGGAGAGTGTGAGAGCCCGTAAAACCCTAATATTTTTCCTAGGGTTTATTCCTCCTTAATTGCTTGTTTTTGCATTTTCTGGCTTAGAAATATTTTCTGAGAGAATTTTATGAGCAGTTATAGTTTTAAGATGATTTTTCTAGCATTGGAGAAATTTTAGAAAATTAAGAGTAAATAGTGGACGTGGGACCCACTAGTGCGATAAGTTCGGAAAAATTCGGCCAATAAGGTTAAGTTTCGGATACTGTTAAAAATTTATCGGGTGTTAAGAGATAAGTGGTGTGTGTGAAGTGATTGATGTGAGAGAGAAAAGAAAGATAGGAATGCATTTATGGAGGTGACACATGTCACTTTCTTATTGGTTACCTTTTAAGAAATACTATTCACAAATTTGACTTTCTTGACCAAAGGTTAAATATCTCAAAAAATTACAAAAAACTCACTCTTCTCTCTTCCCTCTTGGCCGGCCATCCCAAGCTCCACAAGGAAGAAAGCTCTTCAAATTTTAAGCTTCCACTTGGTGCAAATCAACCAAAATCAATTGTTTCCATCCATTTCACTCCATAGGAACTTTGCTTCTAGTGTTAATAAGTGTATTGGTGAAGTTTGTTTGAAGATCAAAGGTGTCCAATATCCCTCTCTCTCTTGTTTCTTGGTAAGTGAAGCTTGAAACACCCTACTACCTCTAATGATGCTTAATTAGTGCTTAATGGAGGCATGAGAGTTGAAATATATGATTTGTTTCTTGATTTGGTTTGTTTTGGTGAAGTTTTTATTTTATTGGGAATTTTTCTGGTTTAATATGATCTTGATGTTGGGGGCTTGTATGATGAATTGTAATGGTTGGAAATGGCTCTAGTGGATGTGAAATGTTGTTAAATGCAATCAATTTTGGATTTGGTGTGAAATTGGAAAAGTTAGGGTTCTTGAACCCCAAATCTGTCCGGTTTTAGATCACTGGGTTAGAGGCCGAATTAGACTTTGCTCAAAACATGAAAGTTGTTGGTATTGATGTGATGTAGATGCCTGTAAAATTTCAGGTCATTTGGATTAATGTGGAATGAGATATGACGAAATTACTGTAGCTGTTCTGATTTGGACAGAATGCGAAAACTGCGATAGTAATTGGCCATTTTGACTGGAATTGGTATGGATTTTGGATTTGGTGTCTTCTGATGAATTGTAGCTGAGGGTCTTAGCTAACATATGCCTTTGGAATTTCGGCATTTTGACTTGTATGGACTGAGATATACCGATTACAGTTTTCTGTGTTTTGCAAACCTGTTTTGGTAATTCTGGTATAGTATTTGGCATTTTCGACCTAGTTAAGCTAGGAACTGGATTGAGTGGTCTTCTACATTATTGTAGCCCTGTTTCATAGCTTCGAAACGGTAGGTCTTACACCCCCAACCGATATTTGTAGTGAGAGTTGTACCATTACCGCATAATGAGTGTAAAACAGTTTTCTATTCGGGGCCAAGACTAAGGCCATTTTCTAATTTCTGGTTTGCTATTATGCTCATTTATGCATATGAAACCCTATTAGAGTTGTGAATTGGTGTTGTTTATGGCTCGGCATGGAGTCTTATTGTATGTGTTGCATGATTTTAGGGCGTGAAGGTAGTGCACGACGGCTTGGTGATCGTGGTACATGAAATACCACTTACTTGCTTGGTGAGTATACCACTCACTAAATTGTTACTATGTGGCTTTGTTAAATGTTATGTGATGCCTTGATGGCTTATTCGAATATTGAAATTGATTAAGGTGAGGGTGTACTTGACCGCCCTCACCTCTTTTGATATTGTCACTGAATGGCTACCGTTTTATTGCATTACTGAACTTGATATATTGGTTGGTGAATTCCATTTCATGGAAACTGAATTGATGTCGTTTGGACGATGTCCAACGGCCTTACTGCATTACTGAGCTCAACCCCGTATGGTAGTTAATTGGATCGAGCCGGCGAGGGCTTGGTCGTGAAAATTATCATGCCACGGGGACTGTACTGGGGAACCTTGTGGTAATGAGACCCTTGGTTCCGGTAAACTCGAGTATTACCACAAATATTACTGAATGGAGTGCGGGCCCCGGTTGGGGTATGATAGGTGGAAGGAATGGAAGTAAAGTGTGGTCTACGGTTTGGTACTTTTAACATTGACGGAGGGTCAATGGGGTTGGATCAAGATTACAAGCGTGGAATTGGGCTCTTGAGAGCCAACCGTATCCTTTTACCGTTTTGCTTTATTGCTTATTTGCGTACTTCAAATGAAAGTTCATGCTTATGTGACTTTGATCGCTTATTGGGTGGTATACCACTGGGCTTTAGCGCATTGCGTGTTATTTGTTTTCCTTACAGGCAAATGAGCACTTTTGGAAAGGTCATGATAGTTGAATGCAAGTTGAGCTCTTGTACATGTATTTTGATTAGCTCCTTGAGGGTGTTAACCCTAAGTGTATGGTTTCCCTTAATGGATGGCTTGTATTGGCCTAAATGCACTTGTATGATCTTATGAGATAACTTGTACGCCATTTGGCTTGTAAATGCTGATTTCCAATGTATATATATGTTTGGATAATGTTTGGTTGGATTTCGGAGTGCCACGACTTTCGTTTGTTTTATTTTGTGATTTTGGCTTATTTGCGGGCATTGCAATGTCCGGAACGTTATAGATTGACGTAAACTGTACCGTTAGTCCTGGCGAGAGCTGGGCAGGCAGTCCGCTAACCCCTCTGGTTCGCCTTAGGGGAAGGTGGGGCTGTCACATAAAGAGATAGTAATTTTAAGAGGTAAATATGTGTTTTCACTTCAATTAACAAATTTCATTAAGTTTGATCGTTAATTTTGGAGTAAAATGACTAAAAGATAATAATGTTAAGAGAGAAATTGATAGTGGTACCAAACATTAAAGAAAGGTAAAATGATAATTAACCTTTAATTATCTCATTGTTTAACTTTAAAAAATCTTGGAGAAATGTATATATGAATAAAAAATATCTCCTTAAGCAATAAACAAATTGCTGGTCATTTAGTGTCAAATATCAATCACATGCAATGCTTATTGTGACATATATTTTGCACTCTCACTGCTGAAAGTTTGTCTAGAAAAGAATGTCCCTATTATACATAATTAATTACTATCATAGGATGAGCAGGATGAGGTTTCTTTTTGATTTTGAATATATTAGGGGGGTGGGTTGGGTTGGGTGGTACGGGGGGAGGGAGTGTAAGGAAGAGATCTTGGGTTCGACTCCTCCTGTTTACACTAAAAAAAAAAAAGAACATACTACAAGATGTTTTCAGTAAGTTTGGAACATACTACATGCGGGATGTGTGAGGCCCCAGTCAGTTCGTAAGTCGATATTAGGGTTATTTGATATTCGGTATGGAAAAAATTTGGGTTTTACGGCTAGGAAGGAAACCCTAATCATTTTTCTAGGGTTTAACCACTTGAATAGCATGTTTTCTGCGTTTTCTGGCTTAAAAGTATTTTCTTGGTGGATTTTATGAGCAATTATAGTTTTTTAGATAATTTGGAGAGTTTTTGAAAAATTAAGAATATATATTGGACGTGGGACCCACTAGTGCGAAAAAGTTCGGAAAAATTCGGCCAATAAGGTTAAGTTTCGGATACTGTGTGAAATTTATCGGGTGTTAAGAGATAAGTAGAATGTGTGAAGTGATTGATGTGAGAGGGAAAAAGAAAGATAAGAATGCATTAATGAGTGTGACAAGTGTCACAATATGATTGGTTGGACTTTATGGTTTACTATTCACATTTTTGACTTTTGACCAAAATTAGTTTATATCTCCAAAAATTCACAAAATTCACCATTTTCTTCCTTGTGTTGGCCGGCCCTCTCTCTCTCAAAGAAGAAGGAAATTTTCCAACTTTCAAGCTTCCATCTCACTCAATCTTCCACAAACAAGAGCTTAGACTAGATTTCACTCCATAAAAACCTTTCTTCTAGTGCTAATAAGTGTATTAGTGAAGTTGATTTGAAGAGCTAAGGTGTCCACAATCCCTATCTCTCTTGATTTCTTGGTAAGTGATGCTTGAACACCCTACTACATCTAATGATGCTTATGTTTGGCTTAGAAGTGGCTAAAGTGATGGATTATATGATTTATTTCTTGGTTTGGCTTGATTTGGTGAAGTTTTTAATTTTATAATGAATTTTCTGGTTTAATATGAAATGGATGTTGTAGCCATCTTTGATGATTGGCAATGGACTATAATGACTCTAGTAGGTGTGAATTGTGGTTAAATGCAATCAATTTTGGATTTGGATGAAAAATGGAAAGTTAGGGTTCATAAAATCCCAATTCTGTCCGGTTTTAGATCATTGGGTTAGAGGCCGAATTGGACTTTGCTCAAAACATGAAAGTTGTAGGTATTGATGTGTTTGAGGTGCCTGTAAAATTTCAGGGCATTTGGATTAGTGTAGAGTGAGTTATGACGAAATTACTGTAGCTGTTCTGCTTTGGACAGAATGCGAAAACTGCGTTTGTATTTGGCCATTTTGACTGGAATTGGTTTCGATTTTGAAGTTAGTGTCTTCTGATGAAATGTAGCTGAATGTCTTAGCTATCATATGCCTTTGGAATTTCGGCATTTGGACTTGTATGGACTGAGATATACCAATTACAGTTTTCTGCATTTTGCAAACCTGTTTTGGTAATTCTGGTTTAGTATTTTGCATATTTGACCTAGTTGTGTTAGGAACTGGATTGAGTGGTCTTCTACATTGTTGTAGCCCTGTTTCTTGGCTTCGAAACAGTGGGTCTTACACCCCCATCCGATAACCGTAGTGAAATTGGTGCCATTACCGCATATTAAGGTCAAATACGGTTTGTGATCCTGTTTTGCAATTCTGGTATAGTGTCTTGCATTTTTGACCTTGTTACATTCAAAATTGGACAAAGTTTCCTTCTTCAACATTGTAGCCCCTTAAGTCCTGGATATCCCTGTAAATTTTCAGGTTAAACGGGTTAGTATATCCTGAGCTATAAACAAAATACTCAGACCTGTTTTGACCAGCAAATTCTGTTACGTTTTGGAAAGTTTACGACTGGAAATTTGGCTTCACATTTGACTGGGTTACAAGCTGTTTGGGCTTGCGACCAAAACACCAAACTTATAGCCTTATATCAAAGCTTTCTAACGCCCTTGGAATTTCATGAATCGGATTTATAAAACTTGAGATATAGCCGAGCAAATAAGGCCTGGCCGTTGAGATGACCATTTTCTGGTCAGATCTGTTTTGGTCCTGATGACCAACTTCCGTTCCGAATTTGGATTGCCGACCTTCATGAAAGTTGTTCCATTTGGAATGAACTATCTAACTGCCAATTTTCAGCTCTTTTGACCATGTGTAGCATAGAAAACAGTTTGCACTCAAAACTGACCATTTGAGCATTGGCCAGATTTCGTAAATGATTGTGTTTGGTTCATTTGGGACTGAAGCCTTCAGTTTCAGTTCTGGATGTCTTCATAACAGTTGCTGTTCATCCTTTAAGCTTCGATTTGGCATCTCATACGCCTTAATCCGATATTCGTAGCTCAACTTATGAGTAAACTAGAAATGAGTGTCAAATCTGCCGTTTCCGCTAACGGCCGTTTCCGTTTCCGTCCGTCATATTTACGTGCGCGCGTATCGTTTTTTCCGTTTTGCTTGTTTTAGGCACGATTGTAGCCGTTTCCGATATTATGTGACACAATCTTCTATTTCAGACGGTGGTGAGCTGGGCGGAACTGGTGGGGCCCACTACTAGCTGTTCGTTTCGATCCGACTTCGTACTTTTGTTATTTCAGTTTCTGAGTAAGTATTCAGGCCAGTTTGATGTGTTTTCTGTGCTATGTGTTTGAGATATGTGAAAAGGGTACTTAGGCGAGGGTGTACTTTATCGCACTCGACCTAAACCCTAATTTGAATGTACAATTGTACTTGGCATATGTATATGAACCTTTTGGAACCAAAACCCTTGAGCTTGTGGCTCGGGGCGACTTTCGAGTAAAGTTTGTGAATTTTGTAAAGTTTGTGAGTTCGTGGGCCCGATCTAAAACCTGTTTGGACTATTCGAGCCGGTTAGGGCTTGGTCGAAGTCAGTCCGACTTAGTCTGAGGTCACCAAGTTTGTAGGTTCATGTTATGAACCAATTTTGTGAATCCGGTTCACCGAGAAGCTGACCAAGTTTGTGACCCGAGCTTGTGACTCAAGGTCAAGTTTGTGATTTCGTTCGCCCGGGCAAGTTTGTGAGGTGACTGGCCAGTGAAGGTGATAAGGTGTCGGTGGGTGTACAAGTGAAGTTCTACGGACATTAAGTGTGGTCGACGGAGTGTCGGCAGGAGATCACGCATGGCATATGAATTGGTTTTGGAGCCACCTGTATCCTTATGATGTGATGTTATTTTTTTCTGCTTTTGCTTTACTCTTGCTATGTCACTGTTGTTACGTGAATTTATGCTTTCGCCCCTGTTTACTTACTAAGTATATAGCTTACCCCATTCCTTTTGTTTTCCTTAGCGGGGGCCGACGCGGGGACTTTTGGCTCGTACACTAGTATAGTTAGATTGGCTTGTAATAGTTGAACCGTCAGAATGTTTGTTTTTGTTTTGGTGGTTTGTATAAGGACCCTTCTTAGGGTCTATCTTCTGCTGGTTGTGGTTGTAGTATATTAGAGTGGTTTGACTCGAGACTTTTGAAGATGTAAATATAACTTTTGGGATTGTATATATTGTATTTAGTGCTCTTTCGAACTTAAGTTTTGAGTCCTGGCGCGAGCTAGGCAGGCGGCCCGCCGATACCCTTGGGTTCGCCCTTGGGAGAAGTGGGGTCGTCACAGGATGCATGCATTTCGGAAAACAACTTCAGTAAGTTTGGAAGGGAAGTTGTTTTCCATAAGATGAGTGAAAATATTTTACATAGGAAAATGTTTTTAGTAACTTTTGTGCAATCAAACACGGAAAATTAAGAAAATATTTTCCTGGAAAACATTTTCACCCGAAACAAACGGACCCTAAAGGTCTTTAACTCGTTAAGTTGGTGTAAAGTGATAATAGCTTTTAATCAATTCCGGCTCGAATATACAGGAGTAAGGTCCGTTTAATGGGACGGAAAACATTTTTTCCAAACATTCCACTGTTTGGACGCAATTTAAGTTGGGAAAATGATTTCTGATGAAAAATAAGTTACACCGATTCCTTTAGTAAAATCAGTCTTCTTTTCACAGCCTTCAAGGGAAAACCATCGATAAAAGACGAATCCCTTCTGCGGCAGCGATAAAAGACGATCTCCAGCGACATCTCATCCCCGTTCCTGCAACAGCATCTCCAACAAGGGACTCCTTAAGTATTTCCAGAGGTATGATAGTCTCTTATTAGTTTTTTTCCCTCCCTTTTCCTTTGAAAAATTGTCTAGAGTTACTGGTGTAGATTCTTGAAGTTGGATTTGAATGAATTTTTGTGGGTTGCTTTTGTTTTAGTTTGTTCTTACCTGATTAGGGTTACATTTGATTTGATTGATGCTAATGAATTAATTTGGCTGCTGAGTTTTGGGGGTTTTATGATTCTTGGAATCTGATTACTAATTTCTGTGGCTTTTGCCTATTGGGAACTTGAACTTGCAATTCTGACTGTCTTTCTGGTTGTTTGATTGCTTCTCTCAATACTTTACTGACCCAAATCCTGTGTCATCAACACGTTTCTTAATTGGTATGATATCAGGATTTCAGTCCCGTAGCCATACATGCGAGTAGCTTTTACTTGTAAAATTTGCATTATGTTGATCTAATGTCTAATTGCAGAGAGAGTATTTAGCCTGTTGACTTTGATTTTATAACTAGACATACAATAAAAATTATTCGCCTTCAACTCCCCATTTATTTGCGGGACCAAATGAAAATGTTGAGGCAAAAGGTCATTTGCCCAAAGACCCTTTTGCCAATTTCACTATGTTGAAACCTCTTCAATTTGACGGTAACATGGGCACAGATAACAAGAAACCCTTCATTCAAAGGAATCCAGGCTCTAAATTCTTCAACTTATTCATGTCTTCTTTGAAACCTGAAACAGCATGTTCTTGCAAACACACAGAAAGTTTAAAACCATCCTTTTACCCTTCATTTGCTGAAGAACAGGGCCAAAAGAAACAGGGCTCAACACTTCCAATAGGTTTCTTGACAGAGGAAAAACTGTAACAGGACCTCCCCTACCAAAGTCCACTGTGGAATGGCCTAAGTGTCTCCAATTAGTAATTCCACTCACCTTTGCTCCTACTGCGGTCCCTTCATGATAATTTAGCTCCTGAAAATCGATAAATGATCAAACATATTCATCAGATACATTGTATTTGCTCTTGTTGATCAATTCTGCTGTTTTATATATCGGTTGATCGACATGGTCTTCAGCCTTGGTCAGAATTCCCCAGTATCCTGCTGGTAGTGGTGGCTTGACTAGCTTTCTTATGTTGATTGCAAACTTCACTTTCTCATTAGAAGGGATCCCAGAAGCCTTAACTCTGTTTCACGAATTAAAGATCAAGTCAAGGGTAGGGACGGAATCAATTTTTGTGAAAATACATTTATATGGTCATGTAATCATGAAAATCATCCTAACAAAAATTTGTAGCTTTTTAATATAACCTCCAACATCACGCGTGCTTCCAAAATATATTCATTTGCCATTCCTTTCATTATAATTCAAAGTGGAGTGATTCTCTTACTGGTAGTATTCAATTATTTTTCTGTCTTTTTTTTTAAATCTGTGCTAGCTTCAAGCTATGTGCCGAATTGCTTGACAAGTCTTGGCCCAGTGATTTTGATGCTATTATTGTTGATCTTCTTAGCATGCAGGTAAACGGGGTTGAAGGTGCAATTGGAGGTTAATATTGCAACTGTAAGGAATGAAACTCCTGTTATAAGCATGTATTTATGAACTCATAATAGTCTATGACAATTGTCATATAGCTTACTATATTAAATCCTTTTCCTGCTGTGATTAATAAATGAATTACTCGTTGATGTAGTCTCAGTGATAATACATATAATTGCTTTATTTTGTTAGGAAAACTCTTGTTTGTTTGTTACACTTCATTGCGCGAGTAGTAATTCTGTTGGTCAACTTATAGCTAGGTTCTACAGGTTGTATGAAGTTGCACATACTTTCAGGTTGACAAATCTGATTTGAATTTGGATCCAGTGCTCTTTGGACACGTGTCTGTTGCTCCATTAATGTCTTCTTTTTTTGGAAAAAGAGTCAAGGAGTACTTGATCAGGTCTCAAGCAGAAGACAAATGATACAATTTCTCTACCATGTGATGGCAGCAAGCATCGTTTATTGCCATGAATTTATTTGAGAGAGCAAGTTTAGTGTTGATGACTACATTAGAGGGATGTTGAGGGGGTGTGAAGGAACTAGGGAGAAGAAGGGAGAGCTATGATGTGAGATAGATTGTTGATGCTTTTCTGATTTCTGTTATGTGCTATTGTGTTGTTGTTAAAATCTTGAGTGTTGTCTCTTTTGTTTTACTTTTTGACTTATTTCATCTCTTTGCAGTGCTGCAGGGTGTCTTTTTGTTGATACTTGGCCTGTGCACTGATCTGTTGGTGGTTTATGTCATTTTTCTTTAATATTCTGATATATGTTTCTTTTGGATAATATGACCTGCAGTTTCCATTTGGCTAAAACATTTGGTTGAAATATCTTTATTTATTGAAATTTTAAGCTGCTTTCTGGTAGTTATAGGAGTTCATTAGCACTGAGGTTCTTAGCTTAAAAGAATAATTGTTGAATAATGAATCATTATACGATTCAAATTATGAGCTAATTCATTGTGATTATTTACAAGTTCAATTGATTCGAACTAAAAATGATAATATGATTATAATGGATAGAAACTAAAAAAACTTGTAATGAGAGGAATGTTTTGAGAATAGGAAATATTGCAACATATCAACAAATACTAAAAAAGGAAGTCAGAAAATATTTTCACTGTCAAACCAAATACCGGAAAATTATTGAAAAAAAGGAATTTGGAAAATACTTTCACTAAGTAACCAACACCGAAATATTATGGAGAAGGAAGTGATTTTCCAGGAAAATGACTTCGATATGAAAAATATTTTCAGTCCAACCAAACGGACCCTAAGCCTTTTGGCTTTTCCTTTGCAGAGTTCAATTAGCTCTTGGGTGGAGAGCAGAATGGAGGAGGGCGAGGGTGCTGGGGTTGTAGGTAGCAGCAGTGAGTTCCATGCAGATGAGCATCCTATGGAATTGGAATCACAATTGGAAGAAGAACATGAAGTCGATGATGAAGGAGAAGGCACTACTGCTAACACTATGGCTAATATTGAAGGAGAAGAAGAAGATGATGATGATGAGGATGAAGAGGAAGAAGGGTATAAATTCAGGTTCAGTGATGACATGGATCCTCTGGCTTTTACCAAAGAGGACGCATCTGGGCTCCAGCCTTACGAACAATTCCAGCGCCTGGAGCACCACTATGAAGCTTTGGCTGCCAAAAAGCGCAAGGCCCGTCTCCAAGCCATACCCCAAGGGTACCCTCTCTCTCTCCTTCTGACTATTTGCTAATCAAAAGCAACTTGCACTATTTCTTCAAGTCCTTTGAATGAGTATTGCTAATAATACCAGAGGAAATAGATAGCTCCTCTATTAGCGCGACCAATTCTTCAAATTTTTACAACGTAGGTCGCCCTTATTTAGTTCCGTCTTCTTGTTATTGTGATTTTGATTGAAAATTCATCGTTTGTTTCCTATCAAGAGCTTCATGCAAATTGTGTTCTGTTTGCTTCAATAAGACATGTTTAATAAATTTTGGAAACAATCAAGTCATCCGGCTGTTGATTTTGCTGAGGTTATAGAAGATTGCTTCTCTTGTTGTTGTTGTTGATGGAACTAAATAAGGGCGACCTACATTGTAAAAATTTGAAAGAATTGGTCGCGCTAATAGAGGAGCTATCTTTTTCCTCTGGTTTTATTGAAGATTTTGCTGAGGTTATAGAAGTTTACTCACACTGGCATATATATATATATATATTTGCAGTTTGACTTTGTTGTTTCTGTATCTCGTTTCTTTTGAATGTGCTACCTGGTTACTTCTTAACAGCTTCATTTAGCTGTCTTTGATCAGATGATCTAGCCTTTTTCTTCATTGCTTTATTTTTTGGAATCTTGGCGAGTTTCCAATTTTGAGTGGGTGGTAATGGTGATTTGGCTTTCTTTTGTCTCCAGCTAAAACCTGATATTGCCATGGCATTGCTGGGTCTCTTAGATGGCCTACCTAGGGAGGTAGAGAGTAAGTGTGGCTTTGTTTGAGTCTCCTATGTCAATTTTTGGTATCAGTAAGGTGGCATCTACTCACTAAAAACAATTGAACCATTGTGAAACTGTCTGTTCTCATTGTAATTTTTTGCACATAAAGGAATTAATGTTTTCTTATGTACCTAAAGAAGGAAAAATGAATTTTTTGGCATGTGATTTAATACTTCCCATTGGAATCCCCTTAAAAGTTTTTTCTTTTTCTCAAGTTTCCAACTTTTTTGCTCAATGCTCTGCTGATATTATGTTGTTTTCATTTCTTTCATTGGTGGTGTGGCAGGGAAGTACCTGCAGCTAATAAACCACGGCAACGACAAGATGATGTTTCTGGTGCAACCATGGAAGAAATAATGGAACTCATGAATTATGGCTCTAGAAGAAGATCCAGGAAGGTATGGTATTCATGCATGTTCACTTTTTTCCACCATGGCTTTGTGCTTTCACCAATTTTTGCTCTTGCACTTGTGGCTAAGTTGGAGGACTTCGAGCTTAACTAGTCTAGACAATTTCAAAATCATGTCTTTTTCTTGTAACATTGTGCTGCATTCATGCATCTGCTTTATTATGAAAGCATTGACTAAAAAAAATAATTTCGCATTGAAAATACAACTTATGATTAACTTTTTGCACTAGCCAAGATGCACTGTGAAACCTAAAGGCTTAGTTGTCATGCTTCAATGTGGTAGGTATCACCTTTCAGTTGACGAAAAGGACGTGTCTTTTCATGTTGTTTCACTGTTGTAATGTGTTCAATAAAGTACAACGCCATATCTATGCAACCATATTTTGGATTCACCCACGTAATTCTCTTTAATATAGTTCCTTTTTTTCATTTTTTTGGGGAAAAAATTACTCTTGTTAGTTCCTTTTCCAGTTTTCATTTTGAGTAAGATTTTTCTTGACCTTGCAACCTCTTTGGTGACAAAGTGATTGGCAATCCTGTGAAATGACCCCCTCCTTTTTGGCTGTTTCTTTGTTCTTTTGGACTTATATTAAAGAGCTTTTACAAGTATATGATAATTGGAGAACAGCTGTTCTAATAGATTGAGTTCAATTTTACCATAGTTGATAATGCTTCCTTTTTTTTGGGTTTCTTTGATCACATTGTAGACTAATGGAATCTGAGCCATAGATATTCCTTTAACTGTTGAGTGACTTTTGCCGTGGACCTGTGGACTTGTTTTCCTTTAACTGTTGATATTCCTTTTTTTTTTTTGTTGCTCATGTTGCTCACCCGTGGCCCAAACATAATCTAGTCTGATTTTGGTAATGCTTAAGATTTTGAGAAACCAGCAAGAATGCGGCCAAGCAGCTTCCCTACATATGCAGTCTGATATCTGTCACCAATATATCAAAAGCAGCAGGAACAAGGCCAGCAGCTTGGCTCTCATGTTCTCTGTCAAGTATTTTAGTTATAAGCATTGCTGCCATCGTGAAAGGAAACTTCTATTGATAAAGATTTCTTAGAATAGTTAGTACCTTAACGTTTATATTCTGGGTGTTTTAGGGGAGCATATTCTTTTTCTGGTGCCACCTCAAACCATTGTTCTTCATATGCTTCATTTATTTATTTTAACTCATGTCTTGAGTGGACATATGTAAGTCTCTTCATAATGCATATATAGGAATTAATCCACGAAAACCTGGGTAAGAGCACACTAGCTAGTACCAAGTCTTTTGGGACTCACTCTAATTCATTATCAACACCTAAAACAAAAATATCACTGGACCTTGTCTCTACCAAATTGAAAGTCACAACTCAGACTATTGTAAGTAACTTTTTTATCCATCTTTATTTGAGCAATTTGACAGTGTTTCAAGATGGAGATGGTTGCAAAAACCTTTTTAATTTTTAGGAGACCTTTCTAAGAAGCTATCTTTCTCTTGTTTTTCCTGCCAAGCAGCCCAACACCTTAGCGAGATACCCAGCTTGAGGCAAAGACTGAGGAAAAGAAATTTGAGAGCCACATTCACATTCCTGATCTTTTTTTTCTCTGTTCATGACATTTTTTTTTTTGGCTTTGCGGACAAATAAAATTGGTTGGATTCATATTTAAGTTTTTTAAGATTTTTTTTTGTTGCATTATCTTCTGAAGTTTTATGCTACCCTATTTTTTTTGGTTTTGGGACATTTTGCAAACTGCTTGTTTTTTACCTTGTGCAGTCCAAGAGAAGAGGTCGACGAAAGGGATGAAGGAATAAAGTCAGTCCTGAAGTGACTCGAAAACTTGGTGATGCTACTCTTCATTTTGCCCATGGCCGCTATGGAGAGGTATGGCCTTAGCTTGCCTTATTTGTCATTCTGTAGGGCAATCTTTACTTGATTTACCATTTGGTTTTAACTATATCCATGCAAATTACTGCTATGGAAGGCATGGTGGTGACCATTCCTTAATTGTCTCTCTTTTTGGGTAAATTTCAGTTTGTTTACCATTTGCTTTGACTGGATATCTTGCATTTTGTTATTCATGGGCATCTACAATGATGTTGGCTGAAGAACTATTTCTTCATAAGGAATGCAAAATTACAGATCTATTCACTTTGTTAGCCTGCTTTGCAAAGTGTTGGTCCTCTCCTTTGAGTGAATAAGTTTCTTGCAGTTTGAATGCATTGACTTTGTTCTGGATATATGAGAATTAAGTCTTGTGCTAAGTCAGACCTTTTGTATTGAGGATCTAGTTATAATGGTTATAAAAAATAGCATATTTAGTTTTTCTTTTAGGCACAGTGAAGTAACTGTACAAGTTCAGTAAAAGCCGAGTTATTTCTTATGAAGTTTTACTCGCACTTTTTGAGAAATTCAATACAATGGTCACCTTTTGTCTTCACATAGCACTTTATGTTAATTAGAACTGGTCGGAATCTCATTTTGACTTGGGCATTTTCTGGTTGTGTGCTTGGAATCTTTAGAAGGGCAATGTCTATAATGGTTGTTTTTGGTTATCAATTTTCTTGTTCATTGTAGATTTTCTGAGCTTGTAGGCCATAGGGATGTTTTATGAAGTGATTCGTCTTTCTCCCAATCTTCCTGATCCATATCATAGGCTTGGGCTCATCTATAATAAGATGGGTGATAAGAAGAGAGCCTTGGATTTCTACATGATTGCTGCCCATTTAACCCCAAAGGATGCATCTCTGTGGAAGCTTCTTGTGACATGGTCCGTAGAACAAGGTGATACAGGACAAGCCAGGTACTGCCTTTCTAAAGCAATAACAGCAGATCCTGAAGATATCAATTTGCGGTTTCACCGTGCATCTCTTTATGTTGAGTTGGGTGATTATTTGAAAGCTGCTGATTCATATGAGCAAATTTCACAGCTCTGTCCTGACAATGTAAAGGTACTACAGACTGCGGCCCAGCTGTATAAAAAATGTGGCCAATCTGAGCGTGCAGTCACTGTACTGGAAAGCTATCTCAGAAATTGTTGCAAGGAACCTGATTTAAATGTGGTTGATATATTGGCTTCACTACACATGGAAGGCAATGCACATCGTAAAGCCCTCGAGCATATTGAGCATGCACAGCAGGTTTACTGCTCTGGGAAAGAGATACCATTATGTCTACGTACAAAAGCTGGAATATGTCATATTCACCTTGGAAACTTGGTAAAAGCAGAAGCTCTTTTCAATGTTTTGAGACATGAGAATTTACATGATCATCCCCAGTTGATTATTCAGATTGGAGATTCACTAATGAATCACGGGCATTATGAATCTGCAGTAGAATACTATATGATGTTGGTAGGAGATGATGTTAAGAACAATGGTTTCCTGTATCTGAAAATTGCTGAGTGTTGCTGTTGTCTGGGGAAACGATTGCAATCAATTGATTACTTCTACAGAGCTTTAGACAAACTTGAGAATAGTGTTGATACTCGGCTGGCTTTGTCATCACTTCTTCTGGAAGAAAATAAAGATGATGAAGCCATTTCTGTTCTATGTCCTCCTAAAGAATCAGAATCACTATTTAACTTGAACCTAAATGCAGCAAAACCATGGTGGCTTAATGGGAAGATAAAGTTGAAGCTTTCTCAAATCTATAAAGCTAAAGGATTGTTAGAGGCATTTGTAGATGTTTTTTTTCCTGTGGTTCGCGAGACATTGTTTCTTGAGACTATACAACAAAAGGTCAGGCCAAGGAAGAAGCTATCAAAAAGTGTTCTTTCTGAACGGATAAAAATACTTGATCAAGTTAGGACTGATACTGTGTTTCATGGATTTAGACCTGTAGCTTCAGCATCAGATCTGTCTAGAGCGTCCAGAGCAAAAAAGTTACTAAAAAAGAAGGAAGCAAAAAGAGCTGCTGCTTTGGCTGCTGGAATTGAGTGGATAAGTGATGATTCAGAGGATGAATCTCCCCAACAAGCGCCAAGAGAGCTTCATCTTCCAAACCTTATAAGAGATGCAGAACATCATCATCTCATTATAGAATTATGCAAATCACTAGCATCCTTGAAAAAGTATTGGGAAGCATTGGAAATCATCAATTTAACTCTGAAATTGGCCTCCAATGTTTTGTCTGTTGAAAGGAACGAAGAGCTTAGAACTCTGGGAGCCCAAATAGCATACACTATTGCTGATCCTGCTCACGGCTTTGAATATGCACGCTATATTGTTAATCAACGTCCTTATAGCTTTTCTGCATGGAACTGCTATTACAAAGTAATGTCAAAACTGGACAGTCGATATTCAAAGCATAACAAGTTTTTGCACACCATGCGAACCAAGCACAAAAGTTGTGTACCACTCACTCTCATTTTCGGGCACCAGTTTACCATGATCAGCCAGCATCAAGCAGCTGTTCGGGAATATTTGGAAGCTTACAAGCTGATGCCAGATATTCCCTTGGTCAATCTTTGTGCTGGAACTGCATTGATAAACTTGGCCCTAGGTCACAGACTTCAAAACAAACATCAGTCTGTGGCCCAAGGATTGGCATTTCTTTACAATAATTTACAGCTTTGCAGATATAGTCAGGAAGCACTGTATAATATAGCTCGAGCATATCATCATGTCGGTCTTGTTTCCCTTGCTGCTTTAAACTATGAAAAGGTTCTTACAATGCATGAAAGTGATTGCCTCATGCCGAACCTTCCAAATGAGAAACCAGATGGTCTGGCTTCTCCAAAGTCAGGCTACTATGATCTTCGTCGGGAAGCAGCTTACAACTTGCATCTGATCTACAAGAAAAGTGGAGCAATTGATCTTGCCAGGCAAATCTTGAAAGATCATTGTGTCATATGACTGAATAAAGTATTCCCTGTAATGCAATTTCTTGTTTATGGAAAAGCCACATTTGATATGTCTTGCTTTGATTAGCAACACAGACATTTAACCTTAGAAATGGTAATTGTCTGTGTTTGCAAAGTATGTCTTTTGTTGTCCAAGTGCAGAGAAACACTGAATTCTTGAATCTTGGCAGGAAAGTAAAACGGTTATAGGTAATTTCAGTTAGTTCTTTGGCTACTTGCAACACAAATAAGCGGCTGAAAATCTAAACCTTGCAATTGCAAACTCCCTTCAGCATCGACTTCTAAAATTTTGAATCTTTTTGATTCAAAAAATTTGGACGGCGAAGATTGCTTTTGATTGAGATGTTCAGGCTGATCAGACAGTGATAAGCTATAGACCTGGAGGTGGAAGCTGAGGTGGTAGCAGACTGATTGGTCCTCATTTTGAACCCTCTTCAATCAATAACAACGACGCCAGTTCTTCTAATCTCCTTTTTTCCAGCCTCATGGCAGCGCCCGCTCCACTCTCCTCGTTCATGTCTAATTGTCATCTGTTTAAAAATTACATATCAGGTCTTGGGTTTTGTGGTTTCTGTGCATGTTTACCTCAATTATCTAGCTGTTCATTGCTTCAAGATTGGATTTTTGGTATGTAAAAGTACTGGTTTTTTAGTTTGTTTTTTCTGGGCTTATTGAGTTTTAGTTAGTATGTTAAATTTTTGATGAATTTATGCCTAGTTCTTAGATAATTTGGTGAACAGATTAGAAAATTTTGGGATTTTTATGGTTTGGTGTGTAAGTGAAGCTGTTTGGTGCTGATTCTGTATTTCGTTTTGTAGATTTTAGTTTAGTTTTGGGTTTAGTGCTAATTTTTTGGTTTTGCATTTTTAAGAAAAAGTTTTGCAGCTGATTATGGAAGTTTGAGTCTTGTTCTTGCTGGTTTTGATTGTTAAATTTTTGAATTTTGAGGTTTGGCGGACTTACTAGTGCAGGAAACATGGTAGCAGTTGTGTTATTGGAAATTAACATGGCCAGTTGTACGTGTGAAAAAATGTATAATCACATAGATATGTGCACAATGTATTTGTGGAAATTTGTTTTCTGCTTAATGTTTGGCAGGATATTTGTTTTTAAGAATGTCATTTTTCATTTTCTGCATTATTTTAGGCAAGGTATTTTTTTCCAAGGATGTTGTTTTGTGCATTATGTTCGGCAAGGAATTTGTTTTCCAAGAAGCATGTGTTTTCGCCTCTGTATCAAGTAAAACAGATAATGTGGTTGGATCATGGAAATCTTGTTCATTTATGTGTATGGAACCTTTCTTTTAGCACAGTTGAAGATGTGTTTATACGTAAATGACAGTTCTAAGGTGATTAAAAATTCTTGATTTTTGCAGCAGCACTGGGATGTAAGCCATTTATGTAGCTTATTGTCTTCTCTTCTTGCTTGAGAATAGTCTTGATTTGAGAAAGATGATATTGATTCCTTGATGGAGCTGATATTAATGTGCTTAGCTGGAGTTTTACGAGCCAAAATTTAATTGTTGAGTTCTCAACTTATTTTTTTCATTCCTCAAAATCAGTGCTTTCTCTTCAGACTATTTGGTTTGGGTACTCGATTCTTTTCTGAAAACATTCTTGGGGTGCTAATTATGGTATGCCCATCTGTAATTCCTCTGCTTTCTTTGCTGGATAAAACCACACAGCTTTTGTTTCTCAACAGCGTGCATTGCTATTGATATCTCATTGTATGTAGTTACCCTTGCCGAGCCTGGGAGGGAACTGATTAAAATGTTCCTAATTCTTGGTAGTGCATTTAAGATCTGTATCTGCTGTAAATATGGAGATAACATGAGTAGGCTTCAGGTGGGCGTTTAACGAGTATCCTGTAGCCCATAAATTGCCCTACATACATGAAAGCTCCGGTAGATTGTTTTAAGGAGTAAAAAATGATGCTCCTTTTGAGGCCTGGCCTCCTCAAAATTGTGGTTTTCGTTTTCCTTATAATGATGAATATTGAGATCGCCGTGCTGTCTATCTAATCGCCACCTGCCACTCTGTATGCACTTGATTTTGTTATGACTTGGTGGTGAACAGCTGTGATCTCACTTTTTTACTTTTGCATCCAAGGATAGTTTGCAAAGGACTCTGCATGCATTTGAATTATTTTCTATTTTAAAATGGGGCAGTTGCATGGAACTTCTGCACCATTGGTTGAATATATAATGATATGTGATGTTTATTTTTTTCCTGTCGAAATGTTAAACCAACTTAATGCCGTAGTTTTTAGGTTGTAATGGACTTAGTAACCATTTTGTTAATTGCATAATCATGTAATACTCAATACTCAATCGTCACCCTTGTTTGTTAGGTCCATATTCTTACTTGTTCCATTGGGTTATTTTTGCTCTAGCTGATTTTTCCAATCTGTTCTTAATTTTCTATTGTATACTGGAGACACTCTCTTTGGGGAAGGGAACATATTCAATATACCAGGGACCAGCTGCTGCAGTTGGGAGAAGTATTCTTACCACATTGTTCCTTTGTTTTATTCTCAGTAATAAATATTCGGTTGGAGTTTGAAATATTTCAAAGTGTTGACAATGGCGAAATAGGTTTTACATTAAATACATCTTGTGTATTTAAGATGAGTATTGATCATTTGTCCCAGTATCAATCTTGATACTTGTGAAAATTGTATGATACAACTCAGTCACTTTCAGGTGAAGTGGTATACAATTTATGTCATCTGTTGTACACTTGAATAGGATTGGGATTTTTATTTTAGCTAGATTAGATAGTAACTATTCTGTTCATGGTAGGAAGAAGCATAGTTCAGGAATTTGTTCTTTTATTTATCTGGCAGATTATCTACCAGACTAGCATATCTGTTGTTTACTTGATTGTGATTCACGGTTAAGAATCAAGACTCTTTTCTTGCTATTGAACTTCTTCATGTGGACTGTCTTGGACTGTGAAAATGTGTGTAGTTAGCCACCAGAAAAGGATGATTTTTGAAACTTCTGTTAAAGCTTTGAATGTATCTGATGGGGCTGTTTATCTTGGGGGTGGTCAGCATTGCAGAAAACATTCTGAAAGTCAAAAGAGAAGTTGAAGCTGAATTTTTTGGTGAAGATCCAAGCTGGAGTCACGTGGGAATCCTCTTGTCCTGTTATTGCCCTGGTTCTTTTTATAAACTCTTGTAGCTGTATTTTTGTTAGAAGTTCTTGTCATCTCTTAAGCTATCTCTCTTTGGAGCAGAAAGCATTAGCAGAAGCCAACGATGCAAAAGTTGAAGATAATACATTGTTTAAAGATGGTCAAGATGAAGAGGCATTGTCTAAGTATGATATTGCTTTACCAGCTGTGTCCTGTATATCCAAATCTGTTGAATTACGGTCAGTATGCCATACAAATCATGCTGCATGTTAAATAAACTGGTAAGCTTTCATCTTGCTGAGTTGATACATGGCAAAATTGTACTTTTTGCATGTATTTCTTGAGAAGTTGCTCTTTAACTTTCTCTATATCTATGAGTTGGAATGCAGTTTTGAATGTTGTAATGATTAGTATGGGTTGATCTTGGGTATCATTTGGCTGAGTAGTAAAACATAAAGATTGTGTTATAAAAAACTCTCTGTGAGAGCATTTGATGGAACTTGAGGCAAATTCTAAAAATAATATTGTAATAAAACATGTACATAGTTCATGTCAGAAACAAAGACTTTTTTTTTTATTAAGGAGACAAGTGGATATTATTGCAACTGCATT
Organism: Coffea canephora; assembly: GCA_036785865.1. Classification (NCBI taxonomy): domain Eukaryota; kingdom Viridiplantae; phylum Streptophyta; class Magnoliopsida; order Gentianales; family Rubiaceae; genus Coffea; species Coffea canephora. The sequence continues at coordinate 25,245,728 of CM071915.1, forward strand.
GTTGTGAAAATCGTGAATGTTTAATTTAGTCTTTTTACATGATTATAGGTTTCCTTGAAGTTTCTTGACTGGTGACATTGTTATCTAGATATGGTCACATGAAGGCTGAATTTGAGTTATTATAAAGAAGATATATTGGCTCTGATAGTGATAAACAGCTAATACTCATTTTGTCTACACCTCTTCTTCCCAGATCTAAATAGACCTCGCTTTTATTATTGTTCCAATAACATTGGACAACTGATAGATTTGAATCTTGACGAGTAGGAAAGTTGGCCATGGCAACGTGCTATGCCTTAATCTGTATGTAATCTCCTTAATGTGTCAATGGTGAACATGGAAGAAAGTCTGTTAGCTATGTCCAAATAAGGTTCCTCGAAGATCTGTTTTCATCAATCTGAGCTGTATCCCTTTCAATTTGATTTGAACTATCAAATTTGGATATCAATTCTCTTCAGCTCATAGGGGCAGACAAGATGTACTCATCCTTAATCTTTGGAGAAGCAAAGGTACTTATCTTAGTATTTAGAATTTTTCCTAAAACTATAATTTGTTGTCCATTAACAAGATGTACTTATCCTTTATCTTTGGATAAGAGAAGGTACTTATCTTAGTATTTAGAATTTTTCCTAAAGCTATAATTTGTTGTCCATTAAAGTATTCTTTTCCTATTCTTTTCCCTGAGTTGGAGAGGACCCATACACTTAGCCTCCTCACTAAGCATCTTGGTGGTGGTTGCCATTACAGCAGCCTCCATTATCTGTTGCTAATACCTGTTGGCCGATTGGCAAATAACTCCTAATGTGATATCATTATTTATATGCATTGTTATACATATGTCATGCATTGGTAAGTTTTTGACTGGATTTTGATGAAGTTCTTTTTGGTGGTTTGTTTTACAGAAAAAAAATATGATGATGGTATTAAAGAATGCACAAAAGCATTGGAGCTAAACCTTAACTACATAAGTGTTTTGCTAAGAAGAGCAGAGGTGTATGAAAAGTTGTAACAATTTGAAGAGACTATAGCAGGTATGTCGGTGTAAGAATTTGAATATTTTACTGTCATTGAGCAGCTGCTGGCAACTTCTAGCACAAACTTGTGCTTATAAGAAGACTAATCTATGATTTGTGGTGGCTTTATTATATGTGTAATGGCTGCAATCTTGCTTGTTCTCTCTCTCTCTCTCTCACACACACAAAAGCACACACACACGCAAAGGCAATGGCATTCATTAATCTTCTCATATAGTCCATATGGCTTTTCACAATTTATTGTTTCCTATGCTGATGTTCATTACAATATGCAGATATGACAAAGGTTTTGGAAGTTGACCCATCATATGATCAAGCTAGAAGACAGATTGTTCGCTTGAAGCCATTAGCAGATGAAAAACGTCAAAAGATGAAGGAAGAAATGATTGTTGACCATTGGTGGTATGAACTTCTTTGGGTAGTTGCTGTTAAATGATTCTTTTTTGCTCTTCACGTGTAAATATAGGAATGCTTCATTTTTGCAAAAGAAAATGTGTTCTAGGGGAGAAGAGTGGAGGAGGAGGAGAGGATCTGGAATTTTTGCAATAGTAAAAGGAGCTAGTGTGAGCTGAGGTGGCTAGTGCATTAGGAAGATTTTGGAGGAAGGGGAAGGTTAATGTGAGCAGATAAAGCTTTGCTTCAGGTGCTGCTAAAGAATAGATGCTTGTGGAAGTGATGGACAAACGATTACTGAGATTAGCAAAAGGATGGTTTAAGGGAAATGTATGCACTTCCATATATGTGAACTACAGTGAAGGTATTTCTTATGGTATGTGTTACTGTGCTTGTGTAATTGAGCGTGCTTTTGTCTGCTTTTCCTTCATAACATTTAGTGCCCGAACAAATTGCATTTAGTTAAGCTGAGGTAGTTCAAGAATGAACTACATTTGTTTCTGTCATCATATCCTGTGATGCGTGTTGAAGTGATGGACTCATTTTGTAGTGATGTATTTGCAAATTATTAATAGCCTGGTAGTGCTTGAAGTTGTAGAGGGCGAATTTGTTCAAGCTCTTCACGGTTTACCTTTGCTGCATTTGGAGATCATGATTAAATGAGAATAGATTCTTGTACTTTCCTGAACCCAAGGTGTAGATTTTGGAAACCATACTATGCTGATAGAACAACTCCAATCCTTTTGTTTATGTTTTTATTGAACTTCTGATCTTGGTTTGTCTGCATATTTTCAACACGCCTTGTGCAGTTGAGTCACTTTTTCTGAGTTCATTGGCAGCCAACATTATTGTTTGTGACTTTATTCTTACATTCTATGGGTTATATCTGCTTCTCCTATTCCTTTTTCCCTATTTAGCACCTCAAGCAAGGAGAGTTCATTTTGTTGAACCCTGGACAATTGCAGCAAAATCTGCTTAACTTTGTCTGCTTTACTTTGATACGGTTGATGGTGAAAGTATTTTAGGGTATCAATTATTTCCAGTTTATATGTGTGTTCAATTGCATATGATGATATCTCTCATGAAGTTGAATTGTTTACCTTTTGATCAGGTAAGCTGAGGGAAATTGGAAATTGCAATTCTGGTCAATTTGGAATGAGCGCTGACAATTTCAAAGCCGTGAAAGATCCAAACACTGGTTCATATTCTATTCCATTTCAGTGCTAATATCTTTTACAAACTTCACACATATTCTTTAGTTTCTGGAGCTATGGATCAAATGGACTGAAATCTTAAAGAGGATGAAGCACGTTTCCTCGCAGTGTTGATCTCAGTCATATGATTATGTTTGTACATATAACTTGAGAAAAAGAAATTGATGTGGTTTTTTGCCATTATATGTTATAAACAGACTTAAAGTTTCACTTTACTGGAAGTTTCTTATAGTTGCTTTAGTACTTTCCATTTCTTCGTGGTGTTGTCCATGGTTTTGATACTGTTTTGGAGGGCATCTGAAGGTGCAGCATAATTTATGCTATCAACGTCTTTGTCATGATCTGTTCGGAGAGTAGCATAGAAATGAAGAACCTTGCACGCAAACAGGGAGAGAGTCCACCTCCTCTTCCCACCCATCCCAAAAAAGGGTAAATCCTGACTAGATATCATATCATAGCCACACTAAAAGTGTGTAAGCTCGGATGAACAGTGAAATGGTCTGGTTAATCCGTAATTTTCATGAACTCTGGGGGTGTTTGTTGGTTGCATAATTTTTGGGCGGCTTGGGGACATGTTGGCGCAGACAGCCTCATTGAATCGGGTGCACACTCCTTCCTTTGCCTTCTCTCTCTCTTCCTTGCTCTTAATTTCAATCCTTGCTCTCTTCTAATTACCACTTTCTTTCCTGCTCTTGTAATTACCGGACCAATTTCTCCCCTTCGCTTGCTTACACCTTGCAGCACAACTCAGGAATCAAGGTAAATCTCTCTCTTCTCCTAGTCACCATCCCTCCTTCCTCCAGACTCCAGCCCACCACCCTTGCTTCCCCTTGCTATGTTTGTTACGAGCTTTTGTTTCATGAGATTCGGTTGGACTTGGTTTTTGGAGCTTAATCCCCTCTCATTCCTCTTCCTCTTCTTTGCTTACATAAAATTCTCTCTCTCTCTCTCTACTACAATGAAATCGTTTATGCTTTTTTTTCTTGTGGATTTTATTTCAGTAGGTTTCCATAAATCAATTTGTACTTTTTTCTTTTTTGCCAACAGTTAATTCTTGAAAAATTGAAACTTGCGGAAGAAAGGCAAATGGAAGGAAGGGACTCACTTTGGTATCTCTGAACAGAGGTTTATATCAATCACTTTGCCTTACAATTGTCAAAGGTTAAAGGAATTTAGTTTCTTATATTGCAGTTACGAGTACAATGATATATGATGACGTAGTTATATATTGGGCTGTTGATAAAACCATAAAAGTGGGTAGGGCAAACTGCAGTTTAAGCCAAACAATTTAACTGCTTTCAAACATTGTACTCGCCTCAATTAATATACTTGATGAGTAGCTTCAAATATTTTTTTTTTGGGGTCAAACGGCTCTAAGTTGCTTTATTTGTATATTGTATAGGTATTGTATAAAGCTTCAGTGGCTGCTTTGCTTTATTAGGGTCTAAAGTTGAAGTGGATGTTGCATCATGAGTTTAATGGTCCGATTAAATTTCTTAATTTAAGATTAAATCGTTGCTGGATGTTTATATCTTCTACACCCAAAGGCTGCAAATATTTAGTTTTCAAAATTTTCAAACATATACTCTGATGTACTATGAAATTTGCGATTGTTAGTGTTAAAGGAATATAAGTATTCTTGTAGATAATAAATTAGTAAGGGTATTTGTGACAGCCCCACCTTCCCCTAAGGCGAACCAAAGAGGTTAGCGGACTGCCTGCCCAGTTCCCGCCAGGACTAACGGTGCAGTATAAAGCGATCTATCACGTTTTGAAACTTATAACGCGCGCAACAAAAGGCAAAAGGGCAAAATAACCCAAAATAAAAGAAATGAACTCCAGGGTCGGCCATGAATAGTAACCGACCCGTCCGAAACCCAACCAAGCATCGAAATACATATATAACATAACATTAGCCATTTACAAGCCACAACGGCAAGCCAAAACCATTCACTAAGGAAGTACACATTCGATTTGCCTATCAAAAGAAAATGAACCCGTTATACATTAGGGTTTCACTTCAAGAGCAATACAAAAGACATTTACATGCTCAATTCGGCAATTGACTATCCAATCCAATCTCAAAAGTAATTATAACCCTGTAAGGAAAACAAATAACACGGAATGAGCTAAAGCCCAGTGGTATACCACCCAATAAGCAATCAAAGTCATATAAGAATGAACTTTCATTTAAAGTGCACAAATAAGCAATGAAGCAAAACGGTAAAAGGATACGGTCGGCTCTCAAGAGCCCATTTCCATGCTTGCAATCTTGATCCAACCTCATTGACTCTCCGTCAATGTTAAAAGTACCAAACCGTAGACCATCCTTTACTTCCAATCCTTCCACCTAACATACCCCAACCGGGCCCGCACTTCATTTCAGTAGTTTTTGGTAATACTCGAGTTTACCGGAACCAAGGGTCTCATTACCACAAGGTTCCCCAGTACAGTCCCCGTGGCAATTCAATCTTCACGAACAAGCCCTCGCCGGCTCGATCCAATTGACTACCAAACGGGGTTGAGCTCAGTAATGCAGTAAGGCCGTTGGACATCGTCCAAACGACATCAATTCAGTTTCCACGAAATGGAATTCACCAACCAATATATCAAGTTCAGTAATGCAATAAAACGGTAACCAATCAGTGCCAATATCAAAAGAGGTGAGGGCGGTCAAGTACACCCTCACGTTAATCAATTTCAATATCCAAGTAAGCCATCAAGGCATCACATAACATTTAACAAAGCCACATAGTAACAATTTAGTGAGTGGTATTGTGACAGCCCCACCTTCCCCTAAGGCGAACCAAAGGGGTTAGCGGACTGCCTGCCCAGCTCTCGCCAGGACTAACGGTGCAGTTTACGTCGGTCTATTACGTTCTAGAACATATCGATGCGCGCAAACGAGCCAAAATCACAAAATAAAAAAAAACGAACTCGAAGCCGAAATGAATAGTGAAATGCCCGCCAGAATCCGGCCAGAACCTGGCCGGATTTCCGGCCGGATTCTCGGCCGGATACTGGGCCGAGAGCAAAACCTCAAACCTTTTTTTTTTTTTTTTCCTTCCATCACAATCCGGCCGGCAATCCGGCCAAGATCCGGCCGGATTGTCTGGCCGGATACCCGGCCGAGAGCAACTGGCCGGGTTCCATTTTCCTCAGGCAATCCGGCCTTCAATCCGGCCAGTTTCTGGCCGGATTCCTGGCCGGATTTGCCACTGTTCATCCTCGGCAAATTTTTTCCGTTTTCGTTTGACGTCGTATCGATCCGAAATCAATCCAAACACCAACCAAACATATATATACATTGGAAATCAACATTTACAAGCCAAACGGCCTACCAAAGTATCCATTTAGTTTATACATATCCAAGTGGCCAATTACACACCAAACATTGGTGGAATCAAAGTATTTAGGGCTTTCACCCTCAAGGAGCTATTCAAAATGCATATACATGAGCTCAACTTGCATTCAACTATCATAACCTTTCCAAAAGTGTTCATTTGCCTGTAAGGAAAACAAATAACACGGAATGAGCTAAAGCCCAGTGGTATACCACCCAATGAGCAATCATAGTCACATAAGAATGAACTTTCATTTAAAGTGCTCAAATAAGTAATGAAGCAAAACGTAAAAGGATACGGTCGGCTCTCAAGAGCCCATTTCCACGCTTGCAGTCTTGAACCAACCTCATTGACTCTCCGTCAATGTTAAAATACCAAACCGTAGACAACTCTTTACTTCCATTCCTTCCACCCAACATACCCCAACCGGGCCCGCACTCCATTCAGTAATATTTTTGGTAATACTCGAGTTTACCGGAACCAAGGGTCTCATTACCACAAGGTTCCCCAGTACAGTCCCCGTGGCATGATAATTTTCACGACCAAGCCCTCGCCGGCTCGATCCAATTAACTACCATACGGGGTTGAGCTCATAAATGCAGTAAAGCCATTGGATACTCGTCCAACGACACCAAATCAGTTTCCATGAATGGAATGCAGTATCTCATATATCCAGTGCAGTATTTCAGTAAAACAATCAGTAGCCATAACTAAAATCACAAGGGGTGAGGGCGATCAAGTACACCCTCACCTCAATCATTTCCAATAACCAAGTAAGCCTTCAAGGCATCAAATACACATAGCACAAAGCCACATTATAACAAGTAAGTGAGTAGTATACTCACCAAGCGAGAAAGTGGTGTTTCATACACCGTGGTCACCAATCCGCCGTGAACTACCGTCAAGCCCTAGAACATATAACACATACAATGAGACTCGATAACGAGTCATATAGCAACGCTAAACACAACCCCAATAGGGTTTCATATACATAAGTGTGCATAATAGCAAACCAGAAATTCGAAAATGGCCTTAGCCATGGCCCCCATATAGAAAACTGTTTTACACTCATTATGCGGTAATGGCACAACTCTCATTACGAATATCGGTTGGGGGTGTAAGACCCACCGTTTCGAAGCTATGGAACAGGGCTACAACAATGTAGAAGGTCACTCAATCCAGTTCCTAGTTTAACTAGGTCGAAAATGCCAAATACTAACCCAGAATTCCTAAAACAGGTTCGCAAAACACAAAAAAACTGTAATCGGTATATCTCAGTCCATACAACTCCAAATGCCGAAATTCCAAAGGCATAAGTTAGCTAAGTCATCCAACTACATTTCATCAGAAGACACCAACTCCAAAATCTAAACCAATACCAGTCAAAATGGCCAATTACTATCGCAGTTTTCGCATTCTGTCCAAAGCAGAACAGCTACAGTAATTTCGTCATATCTCATTCCACATTAATCTAAATGACCTGAAATTTTGTAGGCACATCAACCTCATCAATACCTACAACTTTCATGTTTTGAGCAAAGTCAAATTCGGCCTCTAACACAGTGATCTAAAACCGGACAGAATTGGGGCTTCAAGAACCCTAACTTTCCAATTTTCCATCCAAATCCAAAATTAGTTGCATTTTCCTATCCAATACACCTCATAGAGTCATTATCAACCATTACAATTCATCATACAAGCCCCCAACATCAAGATCATATTAAACCAGAAAAATTCTCAATAAAATGAAAACTTCACCAAAACAAACCAAATCAAGAAACAAATCACATATTACTTCTCTCATGCCCCCATTAAGCACAAAATAAGCATCATTAGAGGTAGTAGAGTGTTTCAAGCTTCACTTACCAAGAACCAAGAGAGAGGATGATGTGGAGCACCTTAGTCTTTCAAACAAAGTTCACCAAAGCTCTCACTATCACTAAAAGGTGAGATTTTATGGAGCAAAAACTAAGTTAATCACTTGAGTTGGTGGATTTGGTCTTGTTAGAAGCTTGAATGTTGAAGAGTTTTGTCTTCCTTGAAGCTTGAGAGGGCCGGCTATGGTGGAGAGAAAAATGAAGAAATTTTAATGAATTTTGAGATATTTAACCTTTGGTCAAAAAAAGTCAAAATTTGGAATAGTATTTCTTAAGTCACACCCAATGAGAAAGTGACATGTGGCACCTCCATAAATGCATTCCTATCTTTCTTTTCTCTCTCACATCAGTCACTTCACACACTCTACTTATCACTTAACACCCGATAAATTTTACACAGTATCCGAAACTTAATCTAATTGGCCGAATTTTTCCGAACTTTTCGCACTAGTGGGTCCCACGTCCACTATTTACTCTTAATTTTCTAAAAATTCTCCAATGCTAGAAAAATCATCTTAAAACTATAACTGCTCATAAAATCCTCTCAGAAAATATTTCTAAGCCAGAAAATGCAAAATTATGCAATTAAAGGGGAAATAACCCTAGGAAAAATATTAGGGTTTTACGGGCTCTTACAGGTATACTCACCAAGTGAGAAAGTGGTGTTTCATACACCGTGGTCACCAAGACGTCGTGAGCTACCGTCACGCCCTAGAATCACGCAACAAATGCAATGAGACTCGATAACGAGTCATATAGCAGTTGTGACGGCCCCACCTCCCCCTAGGGCGTACCCCAGGGTTCAGCGGGTCGCCTGCCCAGCTCTCGCCAGGACTCACTCACTATGGAACTCAAATCATGTATATACATCCATAGACAATAGATGCTCAAGTAAAAGATAAGAAACTTCTACACACCAGAAGTCTTCAAAGTTTTTACCATTCAAGTACAAACATCGAATATACGAAGGTTCTCATTCCTCATACAACCAGCCCGTGCCAAGCACTAGGGCGAGAACCATTACAAGGCCAAAGAACTAGATCAACTAGACTATACAGAACTCTCGTCCTTGCTCGCCTCTCCTGCTAAGGAAAACAATTGACGTGGTATGAGCTAAAAAGCCCAGTGAGGTTCTATATATATAAACAAGTAATTAAACAAGGAACATTAGTCATGTAATAACATTTAATCCAGAAAACATGTTCAATATAAAGCAATGATAATACATTCATTAAAAGGATACAGGCTCACGAGGAGCTATTTGTTTGTTCGTTCGTTCCCCTGACATTTCCCCTTATTCCTCCAATCGTTTGAAAATACATTTTTTGTAAGTAGAATCCCTCGTTCATCCTTTTGTTCGTTCATCCCCTTTTCCGGACGTTGACCGGACTCCACCCATCCGGACATTGGCCGGACTCCACCCATCCGGACGTAGCCGGACTACAAGGTAATACTCGAGTATACCAAATTCACCCAGGGTCACCATATCGCCCGACCGAGTCCGCTTCTGGCTCGAGTCGATCGGTAACGAAGGGCAGGGCCCAATTCAGCCAAAAGGCTTACATCATGCGCAACTAATGTTTCCATCATTAAATCATTGAAAATTTCATATTTATTTAGGTCGAGTGCGATAAAGTACACACTCACCTAGAAAAAAAATTCATTTTAGAAATCATAGAAAACAAGTAACATTTAATCAAATAGTCACAAATAATCACATAGACCCAACAATCCACATAGTCATAGAAACAAAACGTATATAGAACACTCACCTATGTATGAAAAACAACGGCAAAATATCTTTCCGGATATTATCTTTAATCACCGAGAAAACCTAAGATTAAACGAAAAGAATATTACAGCTCACCTAGAACAAACAATTAGGTGCAATCCAAGAAACTTGACAATTATAGAGTAGAATGTATAAAAGACTTTAAAGCGAAACGAGGGCATTTAGACCCGTGGACAAAATAACTAGGGTTTCATAGACCAAACGTAAGTATACCAGTTCAAATAAAAACTTAGTCCTCGAGCGAAAATTTGGGCAGCATGCCCTTTGTGTTTACCTACTTTTCCAGCCATTTAGGCTTCATTCTTTTACTCAATCCAACCCAAAATTATCTATAATACAATTTCAATTCAATAGCCATTCCATAGGCTCAAAACAATACAAGAACAAGAATTAAGCTAATATCAAGTGCGGAAATGAAGTTACAAAAGACAGATTTGACGTGTGGTCATGTATAGAACACATCCGAGGCTACGCTTATCGGATTGAGGTGCAACTTATACCAATTCGAAGCTAAAACAAAAGTCTACAATATTCATGAAGAGCACTTAATCAAATTTTCAGTGTAATCTAATCAAATTCCTCAATTCATATAACCTGGTTCCAACTATTCGGCTAATCAACTGTAATGCATTCAAATGACCATATCTCAGTCTACCGAGGTCCGATTAAGGCGTTCTTGGCGGCACTGGAAAGCTAAGACAGGGCACTAAAACTTTCATGTTTTAATAATTGGCTAAATCTGAACGGATTATAGTGAACAAACACAACCAAAGAGACTAAACTGTCCACGCGGAATTCTGGAAAGTAACCTAGATCAGTGAGGGTATTTTCATCTTTTCACAAGCTACGTTGCTCCGATTGAGCTGAAATTTTGTGGGAAACTATAAAATATCATTCTCTACAACTTTCATGTTTTATGCCAAGCCCAATTCGGCCTCTAACTAGGTGATATAGAAACGGGCAGAACTGAATTTTCAAGTCCCTGAAATCTGGAAATTCTTGAAATCAAATGCTAATTTCTTTATTTTTGGCTTGCTTCACCATCTTAACTTCCCATATTAGACTTTAAACATCAAAGCCCCAAATTTTAAGCACTAGAAAAATCATAGGAAAGCTGAAAAATATTCCAATAAAATGGAAAATCATGACCCAAACCTCTATTTCACCACATACCTCAATAATTCAACCATATGTGACATATTTAGCAACTAATCATGCATTTAATCGGAGAATCAAGGTTCTAGCATATATACCTTTCCAAGGCAACTAGAAACAAGTGTTCAAGGTCTTTGTTCCTCAAGAAAATTACACCGGTAGGTAGCACTTGAGCTAGATAACAACTTAATCGGAGTAGATTTGCGCGAATAGAAGAAACTTTTCAAGATTTGGAGAAGAAATGAAGGAGAATGAGATGAACTCTCTTTGTCTCTCTCTCTCTCTCTCTCTCTTATTTCGGCCAAGGAGAAGAAAAAATGAAGAAGAATGAGCTAAGTTTGTAAGATAAGAAAGCAAGAAGATTAGGATTAATTTGGACCACAAGTTTAGGCAACACTTGGCTTGATTTCCACCACAAAATTTTCTCTTTCTTTCCTTGCATTTTAGCCACAAATTTCGGTCAAGAGGTCATCATGAGAGAGGAGATATTTTGCTCCATTAGTAATAAACTTGTATGGCAAGAAAGTGGTGGTCAAGTGGTGGTTCAATCGGTAGTACGCGGTACACGTCGGTGTGACGCGTTTTCTCTTAAATCGCGCGTACTAGGGTTTTTACTTCCAATTCACTAACTTTTTATCATTGCTTCTAACCACATATTATTTCTCACTTAAAAGTCACTCTTAAACACCAAATTTGATCCTTACTCGGTACCGGATAATTATACTGCGCTTACACGAAAAATCCGATTTCACCTTGAATTGAAAACGAATAGGAAAACCCTAATTTCCTATGGTCATTGGCACTTTTCTAGGGTGATTGAACCATGGATAACATGAAATAATAATTTCCAAATAATTTTCAAATAAAAGGGAATTTTTGAGAAATATGCAAGGAATTTGCGAGCCCTCACAGCAATGCTAAAAACAACCCCAATAGGGTTTCATATGCATAAATGTGCATAATAGCAAACCAGAAATTAGAAAATGGCCTTAGTCTTGGCCCCCAAATAGAAAACTGTTTTGCCCTTATTATGCGGTAATGGTGTAAAATTCTCTACGGTTATCGGATCGAGGTGTAAGACCCACCGTTTCGAAGCTATGAAACAGGGCTACAACAATGTAGAAGGTCACTCAATCCAGTTCCTAGCTTAACTAGGTCGAAAATGCCAAATACTATACCAGAATTACCAAAACAGGTTTGCAAAACACAGAAAACTGTAATCGGTATATCTCAGTCCATACAAGTCCAAATGCCAAAATTCCAAAGGCATAAGTTAGCTAAGTCATCCAGCTACATTTCATCAGAAGACACCAACTCCAAAATCCAAACCAATTCCAGTCAAAATAGCCAATTACTATCGCAGTTTTCGCATTCTGTCCAAAGCAGAACAGCTACAGTATTTTCGTCATAACTCATTCTACATTAATCCAAATGACCTGAAATTTTACAGGCATCTCAGTCACATCAATACCTACAACTTTCATGTTTTGAGCAAAGTCAAATTCGGCCGCTAACCCTATGATCCAAAACCGGACAGAATTGGGGATTTAAGAACCCTAACTTTTCAAATTTCCAACCAAATCCAAAATTGATTGCATTTGCCTATCCAATACACCTCATAGAGTCATTATCAACCATTACCATTCATCATACAAGGCCACAACATTCATTTCATATTAAACCAGAAAAATTCCCAATAAAATAAAAACTTCACCAAAACTCTTCAAATCAAGAAATAAATCATATAATCCTTCACTCATGCTACCATTAAGCATAATATAACCATCATTAGGTATAGGGGAGAGGTTGAAGCATCACTTACCAAGAAACAAGGGAAAGAGAGATTGGGAACACCTTTGCTCTTCAAAACAACTTCACTACAACCCTTACTAGCACTAGAAGGTAGGAGTTTATGGAGTGGAATCTTGTTTATTTGGTTGATTTAGATGATTTGCTAGTAGAAAGCTTGAAGATTGAAGAGTTCTTCTTCTTGCAAGAGAGTGAGAGAGAGCCGGCCAAGGAGAAAGAAAAATGAGGAAATTTTGTGAATTTTTTGGATATTTAACCTTTGGTCAAAAAAGTCAAAATTGTGAATAGTAATTCTTAAAAGGCATCCAATAAGAAGGTGACACTTGTCACCTTCATAAATGCATTCTTATCTTTCTTTTCTCTCTCACATCAATCACTTCACACACACTACTTATCTCTTAACACCCGATAAATTTTAAACAGTATCCGAAACTTAACCTTATCGGCCGAATTTTTCCGAACTTTTTGCACTAGTGGGTCCCACGTCCACTATTTACTCTTAATTTTCTAAAATTTCTCCAATGCTAGAAAAATCATCTTAAAACTATAATTGCTCATAAAATCCATTAAGAAAATATTTCTAAGCCAGAAAATGCAGAAAACATGCAATTAAGGGGAAATAAACCCTAGGAAAATAATTAGGGTTTTACGGGTTCTCACACTCTCTCCCCCTTAAAAGAATTTCGTCCTCGAAATTTCTCACCTTAATTCCCGAAAAGGTTTGGGTATTTCTTTCGCATTTCCTCTTCCATCTCCCAGGTGGCTTCCTCAACTCCGTGGTTTCTCCATAGCACCTTCACTAGTGGAATCCGCTTGTTTCTGAGCTCTTTGACTTTTCGATCGAGTACTTGGACTGGTTTCTCTTCATAGGCCAGTGATTCATCTACTTCGATATCCTCCGGTTGCAATACATGGGATGGGTCAGGATGGTACTTCTTTAGCATTGACACGTGAAATACATCATGGATTCGAGAGAGACTGGATGGTAGCTCCAATCGATACGCGACCACTCCAACCCTCTGAAGGATCTTGTAGGGTCCGACGTACCGTGGTTGAAGCTTCTTTCCTTTACCCGTTGTAAGACTTCGTAAGGGTGTGACCTTGAGAAATACGTAGTCCCCAACTTCAAACTCCAAGTCTTTTCTTCGGTTATCCGCGTAGCTCTTTTGGCGACTTTGGGCAGTTTGGATTCGTTGCCGTATCAACTTGACCTTCTCGTGTGCCTTTTCCATCCATGGAATAGTTGTCGGGTCCAGTGCTTTCTTTTCGCCAACCTCGTCCCAGTAAATCGGTGAGCGGCACTTGCGTCCGTAGAGAGCTTCGTACGGAGCCATTTGAAATGACGAATGGAAGCTATTGTTATATGCAAATTCGACTAAGGTCATGTGCTGACCCCAGTTGCCCCCAAAGTCCAGAATACAGGTTCGTAGCATGTCCTCGAGAGTCTGAATCGTCCGTTCCGATTGGCCATCCGTCTGAGGATGATAGGTCGTGCTCAGGTTGAGTTTCGTCCCCAGGGTTTCTTGGAATTTCTGCCAAAATCGTGATACAAACCGTGGATCCCGATCGGAAACGATGCTCACAGGAACACCGTGTAGTCTTACAACCTCATCCATGTACAGTCGAGCCAACTTGTCCATTGAATACTTCATGTTCACCGGCAAGAAATGGGCCGATTTGGTTAATCGATCAACGATCACCCAAACGGCATCGTGTCCTCTTTGCGTCCTCGGTAAACCGGATACGAAGTCCATTGTGATGTTTTCCCATTTCCACTCGGGTATCTCCAAGGGTTGTAACAAACCCGATAGTTTTTGATGCTCTCCCTTCACTTGCTGGCAAATGAGACATTTCTGCACGTACTGCGCGATTTCCCTCTTCATATTGTCCCACCAATAGGTTCCTTTCAGGTCTTGATACATCTTGCTGCTACCCGGATGGATTGTGTACTTAGACCTATGAGCTTCCTCCAGAATTTCTGCTTTCAATGACTCGTCCTTTGGTACCACTATTCGGTTTCGGTACTTCAAAATACCCTCAGGACTCAAATTGAAGTCCGTAGTTTCTCCCTTTTCTACTTTCTCTCTCCACTTCTGAACCGTCACATCTTCTTTTTGTGCCTCTTTAATACGTTCCAGTAGAGTGGAGGTCACCCTTACATTGCTAAATATCACCTTATGACTCCCAAGACAGGGTTTCCACTCACACACGGATTCTAACAAATCCCACTCCTTCATCATTAGCCCTGCCACTTGCACTTTACAACTCAAGGCATATGCTACCACATTTGCCTTTCCCGGATGGTAATTTATCGTGCAGTCGTAATCTTCCAGGAATTCCATCCATCGCCGTTGTCTCATATTTAATTCTTTCTGGGAGAAAAGATATCTAAGACTCTTGTGATCCGAAAACACTTCGAAGGTCACCCCATACAGGTAGTGCCTCCACTTTTTCAAAGCAAACACAACCGCGGCTAATTCTAGATCGTGAGTCGGGTAGTTCTGTTCATGAAGCTTCAATTTCCTAGATGCGAAAGAAATCACATTACGGTTCTGCATCAAAACACACCCAAGACCTTCTCGCGACGCGTCGGCGTACACCGCAAACCCGTCCACTCCATTTGGCAACACTAGGACCGGAGCCATGGTCAATCTTTTCTTCAATTCCTGAAAACTCGTTTCGCATCGGCCGTTCCAGATAAACTGGCCATGCTTCTTCGTCAGGTCAGTTAGAGGTCCTGCCAATTTGGAAAAATCCTTAATGAACCTTCGGTAGTATCCAGCTAGCCCTAGAAAGCTGCGAATCTCCGTGGGGCTTTCTGGCCTTTTCCAATTTGTCACGGCCTCAACCTTTGCTGGATCCACTGAAATGCCTTCGTGGGAGATCACGTGCCCTAGGAATGCCACTTTCTCCAACCAAAACTCGCATTTACTAAACTTGGCGTATAGCTGATGTTCCCTCAACGTCTGCAACACCACTCTCAAATGCTCCTCATGCTCCCCGCGTGACTTGGAGTAGACCAAAATGTCGTCAATGAACACCACGACAAATCGGTCTAGATAGGGTTTAAAAACCCTATGCATTAGGTCCATGAATGTGGCGGGAGCATTAGTCAATCCAAAGGGCATAACGGCGAACTCGTAATGCCCGTATCTCGAGTTGAAAGCAGTTTTCGGAATGTCCTCCTTCTTTATCAATAACTGATAGTATCCCTGTCGGAGATCCAACTTGGAGAAGACCACTGCTCCTTGCAGTTGGTCGAACAACTCGTCTATGTGAGGCAGTGGATACTTATTCTTGATGGTCACGTTGTTCAGCCCCCGGTAATCAATGCACATCCTCAACGTTCCATCCTTTTTCTTCACAAATAGGACCGGAGCTCCCTAAGGAGACTCACTCTCGTGAATGAATCCCCGCTCCAAAAGGTCTTGCAATTGCAACTTAAGCTCTTTAAGTTCTGCAGGCGCCATTCGGTAAGGGGTTTTCGAGATAGGTGCGGTTCCAGGTAAAAGATCTATTCGGAATTCTATCTCCCTTTCCGGAGGTAAGGCCACTAATTCATCAGGAAATACATCCGGAAATTCCCTCACTATGGCCACGTCTTCTACTTTTAACTTATCCGTAGGGGTGTTAATTAAGAAGGCCAAAAATCCTTGCGCCCCTTTACTTATCAGTTTCCTAGCTCGAATGCCCGAAATGAGAGCAGATGAGGCTAACCTACCCCTTATATCTAACCTTAAGGTTGTCTCGCCAGGAATGCGAAATTCAACTATTTTCGTTTTACAGTCCAGTTGGGCGTTATATTTGGCTAACCAGTCCATACCTAGAATCACGTCGTACCCCTTAATGGATAAGCTAATCAAGTCCCCTAAAAACCTCCTTTCACCTACCCATACATCGCAATCCCTATAAACCATACTAGTCACCAAACGTTGATTCCCCGTAGGTGTACTAACCTCTAAGTCATATGGTAAGCTAGCAGGTTTTATATCGATGCCACACATGAAATCAGGGTTAACAAACGAATGAGTGGCACCAGGATCAATTAAAACTTTGGCAAAGCGGTGGAAAATAGGGATCGTACCTTCCACCACCTCGGAAGACTCTGGGACCTGGTGGGGCTCTAAGGAATATACCCTAGCTGGCACCTTAGGTTTGGATCCATCTCCCTTGGCTGGTCCAGCATTGGTCCTCGGCGGTAGTTGACTCCCCTTTTTGTCCTGTTTCAGGACCGGACAAGTAGCTAGTTGATGGTCCGCACTTCCACACCGCAGGCATTTCCCCTGTTTCCTCCAGCAGTTGTCTTCAGTGTGATTCAGCTTTCCACAGTGCCCACAGGGCCCACGAGGTGCAGAAGCCGAGCCACTCTGAGCGTTTCCCCTTTGTCCTCGCCCAGCTTGGCCACCCCGGAACGGAGTCCCTCTGCCTGACCCAGAATGACGACCACCTCCAGTTCCTCGTCCAAACTTGGAGGGAGTGCTCTTCTCACCTTGTCCGGACGTACTCCCAAGAAAACCACGCTTCTTAGCCTGGAAGTTTCGGACCTGAAGCTGTGCACTCTCAACTCGTTGGGCTTTTTCCATAGCCTCGCTAAACGTAGTGATTTGAGCCACCGCGAGGTCTTTCTGGATCTCAACGTTCAAGCCCTGAATAAAGCGCCTCACGCGTCGTTGTTCGGTCATGATTAATTCAGGCGCGAATTTGGACAGGCGAGTAAACTGACTCTCGTACTCCGCCACAGTCTGAGCCCCTTGCCGGAGCCGGATAAACTCGTCCTCCTTCCTCTCCTGGACTAGAGGAGGGAAAAACTTAGCATTAAATTCTCGGATGAAGTTCACCCAAGTTCTCGGTGTGTGTTCCCGCTCCCATTTCTGCCTAATTACGTTCCACCAGGAACGGGCAGCTCCCTCGAGTTGAAACACGGCAAAAGTGACCTGCCGTTCGTCAGGGTAGTGTAGGGCCGCGAATATATCAACCATTTTCTCAAGCCACTTCTCGGCGACGTCAGGATCGGGTCCCCCAATAAACTTTGGCGGAGAGAACTTTTGGAAACGTTCTAGTGCTCTATCTTCGCTCTCAACGTGGTTACCAGGGTTCCCAGGGTTAGGGTTTGGGTTTTGGCCCTGTTGTTGCACTACTTGTGCTAATAAATTGGTCATTTGCTGTATAGCAGCAGCGATTTGCACATTAGGGTCTATTTGGGGTTCAGGATTTGGTCCAGTAGAAGCTTCCCCCGTTTCCCTAACCGGTGTGGGTTGCCTACCGCGCCCACGTCCCCGACCACTTCGTGTTCCTTCCATAAGTTCACTCGGTCTAGGCAAAAGTACTAAACCAAAGCAGTAATAAAGCAGGTAAGTAACACATAAACTTTCACATAACACATATTGATACATTTCACACAGGGTCACAAGCACACATATATACAAGCCAAACATATATATACAAGCAGTCAGTCAAGTACGGCCAAGGCACGTACGTACATAAACGATCCTCCCGAGGATAGGCCTATCAAAAGAAATTTACACGTAGCTAACCCTACATCCAAAACGGTTAGCTAAGGCTCTATCCCTATCCCTATGTACATTCACAACCACCACTATCCAAAAGATAACCTAAGATCAAGGCCTAATCGGTCGCTGGGGTCTGGGACCCAGGCGATGGGGTAGACTCCTCCCCAGCCTCGGCCCCGGCATACGAGGCCTCATCACTAGACTCCTCGAGTCCGTCGTCACATAGGTTAAGGATCGCCTCAGCACGACCCCTGACCTTGCGAGCTCTCTTAGTCTCGCGCTCACGTGCATCTCTCAGTTGATCACATAGGTCATCAACTCGATCCTCGGCCTCATGCACGTCATACTCTAGTTCCATGATACGTGCGGCTTGCTTCTCATTGGTTGCCTTAGCCTGAGTCACCTCAGCTTCCAACGCAGCAACCACAGCTTCAAGCTTAGTGTTATCCTTAGCAAACTCCTCACGTTCCTTAGCCACCGCCAACACTAGGGCGTTCGGATAGGCGTAGTTGCTACGGCACTCGCACTGTCGAACGCGGCTGGCCGGGCTCCAACGCACCACGGCCCCCTTTTGCCTAAGTTGATACTTAATTGGCGGCAACGTGCTACGAGGAAGATCTCCCGCCGGGCGGTCACTCGGATCACCACTCGCATCCATCCTATAGCAAAGGAAGAAATAACATAAATACACTTAATGGACATAAACAATGGAATCCTCAAATCGAGCACTTCTATTACACCCAGGCTAATTCAAACCTAGGCTCTGATACCACCTGTGACAGCCCCACCTTCCTCTAAGGCGAACCAAAGAGGTTAGCGGACTGCCTGCCCAGCTCTCGCCAGGACTAACGGTGCAGTATAAAGCGATCTATCACGTTTTGAAACTTATAACGCGCGCAACAAGGCAAAAGGGCAAAATAACCCAAAATAAAAGAAACGAACTCCAGGGTCGGCCATGAATAGTAACCGACCCGTCCGAAACCCAACCTGTGAGAACCCGTAAAACCCTAATATTTTCCCTAGGGTTTATTTCCCCTTAATTGCATGTTTTCGGCTTTATCTGGCTTAGAAATATTTTCTTAGTGGATTTTATGAGCAATTATAGTTTTAAGATGATTTTTCTAGCATTGGAGAATTTTTAGAAAATTAAGAGTAAATAATGGATGTGGGACCCACTAGTGCGAAAAGTTCGGAAAAATTCGGCCAATAAGGTTAAGTTTCGGATACTGTTTAAAATTTATCGGGTGTTAAGAGATAAGAAGTGTGTGTGAAGTGATTGATGTGAGAGAGAAAAGAAATGATAAGATTGCATTTAATGTAGTGACACTTGTCACCATGTCATTAGTCTTACTTTAAGAGTTACTATTCACCTTTTGACATTTTTTGACTTTTGACCCAAATAAGTAAATATCTTCAAAAAAATTCACCAAAAACTCTCTCATTTTCTTCCTCCATGGCCGGCCCTCCCTAAGCAAGAAGAAAGACAAAACTCTTCAATATTCTAGCCAACTCCAAGCTCAAATCAACTAAACCCCTTGCTTAACTTAGTTTTTACTCCATAAATTTCTTCCTTCTAGTGCTAGCAAGTTGTTTGGTGAACTTTGTTTGAAGAGCAAAGGTGTCCTACATCCCTCTCTCTCTTGATCTCTTGGTAAGTGTTGCTTGAACACCCTACTACCTTCAATAATGGTTACATGATGCTTAGAAGTGGCTTAAGTGGTTGAAAATGTGGTTTATCTCTTGGTTTGGCTTGTTTTGGTGAAGTTTTTATTTTTTTGGGAATTTTTCTGGTTTAATATGAATTATATGTTGTGGCCTTGTATGATGAATGGTATTGGTTGATAATGACTCTTGTGAGTGTGAATTGTGGTTAAATGCAATCAATTTTGGATTTGGTGTGAAATTTGGAAAGTTAGGGTTCTTGAACCCCAATTCAGGTCCGGTTTTAGATCACTGTGTTAGAGGCCGAATTTGACTTTGCTTAAAACATGAAAGTTGTAGGTATTGGTGAGGTTGATGTGCCTGTAAAATTTCAGGTCATTTGGATTAATGTAGAATGAGTTATGACGAAATTACTGTAGCTGTTCTGCTTTGAGCAGAATGCGAAAACTGCGATAGTAATTGGCCATTTTGACTGGAATTGGTTTGGATTTTGGAGTTGGTGTCTTCTGATGAAATGTAGCTGAGTGTCTTAGCTAACATATGCCTTTGAAATTTCGGCATTTGGACTTGTAAGGACTGAGATATACTGATTACAGTTTTTTGTGTTTTGCGAACCTGTTTTAGGAATTCTGGGTTAGTATTTGGCATTTTCGACCTAGTTAAGCTAGGAACTGGATTGAGTGACCTTCTACATTGTTGTAGCCCTGTTCCATAGCTTCGAAACGGTGGGTCTTACACCCCCGACCGATATTCGTAATGAGAGTTGCGCCATTACCGCATTATGAGTGTAAAACAGTTTTCTATTTGGGGCCAAGACTAAGGCCATTTTCTAATTTCTGGTTTGCTATTATGCTCATTTATGCATATGAAACCCTATTAGGGTTGTGAATTGGTGTTGTTTATGGCTCGGCATGGAGTCTTATTGTATGTATTGCATGATTCTAGGGCGTGAAGGTAGTGCACGACGGCTTGGTGATCGTGGTACATGAAATACCACTTACTTGCTTGGTGAGTATATTACTCACTTACTTGTTATAATGTGGCTTTGTGCTATGTGTATTTGATGCCTTGAAGGCTTATTTGGTTATTGGAAATGATTGAGGTGAGGGTGTACTTGATCGCCCTCACCCCTCATGACTTTATTCGTGGCTATTGATTGTTTTACTGAAATACTGCACTGGATATATGAAATACTGCATTCCATTCATGGAAACTGATTTGGTGTCGTTGGACGAGTATCCAATGGCTTTACTGCATTTATGAGCTCAACCCCGTATGGTAGTTAATTGGATCGAGCCGGCGAGGGTTTGGTCGTGAAAATTATCATGCCACGGGGACTGTACTGGGGAACCTTGTGGTAATGAGACCCTTGGTTCCGGTAAATTCGAGTATTACCAAGAATATTACTGAATGGAGTGCGGGCCCGGTTGGGGTATGTTGGGTGGAAGGAATGGAAGTAAAGAGTTGTCTACGGTTTGGTATTTTAACATTGACGGAGAGTCAATGAGGTTGGTTCAAGATTGCAAGCGTGGAAATGGGCTCTTGAGAGCCGACCGTATCCTTTTACTGTTTTGCTTCATTGCTTATTTGTGCACTTTAAATGAAGGTTCATTCTTATATGACTTTGATTGCTTATTGGGTGGTATACCACTGGGCTTTGGCTCATTCCGTGTTATTTGTTTTCCTTACAGGGATATAATTGCTTTTGAAAATGGACTGGATAGTCATTTGCCATACTGAGCTTGTAAATGTCTTTTGTATAGCTCTTGAAGTGAAACCCTAATGTATAACGGGTTCATTTCCTTTTGATAGGCAAATCGAATGTGTACTCCTTAATGAATAGTTTTGGCATGCCATTATGGTTGTAAATGTTGATTTCCATTGTATATAGATGCTTGGCTATGGTTTAGATAAATTTTGGCTTCGTTTCTTTTCGTTTTTTTATGTTGTGTTTTGACTTGTTTGCGCGCAATGGTATGTTCCGGAACGTTTTAGATTGACGTAAACCGTACCGTTAGTCCTGGCGAGAGCTGGGCAGGCAGTCCGCTAACCCCTTTGGTTCGCCTTAGGGGAAGGTGGGGCTGTCACAGGTGGTATCAGAGCCTAGGTTTGAATTAGCCTGGGTGTAATAGAAGTGCTCGACTTGAGGGTTTTATTGATTATGGTTTTTAAGGTTATTTATGTTGTTTATTCCTTTGCTATAGGATGGATGCCAGTGGTGACCCGAGTGACCGTCCGGCAGGAGATCGTCCTCATAGCACGTTGCCGCCGATTAAGTATCAACTTAGGCAGAAGGGGGCCGTGGTCCGTTGGAGCCCGGCCAGCCGCGTTCGACAGTGTGGGTGTCGTAGTAACTTTGCCTACCCAAATACACTAGTTTTGTCGGTGGCAAAAGAACGCGAGGAGTTTGCTAAGGAAAATACTAAGCTTGAAGCTGTGGTTGCTGCGTTGGAAGCTGAGGTGACTCAGGCTAAGGCGACCAATGAGAAGCAAGCCTCGCGTATTAAAGAGTTAGAAGATGACGTGCAAGAGGTCGAGGAAAGAGTTGATGATCTATGTGATCAGTTGAGAGATGCACGCGAGCGCGAGACTAAGCGAGCTCGTAAGGTCAGGGGTCGTGCTGAGGCGATCCTTAACCTATGCGACGACGGACTCGAGGAGTCTAGTGACGAGGCCTCGTATGCTGGGGCCGAGGCTGGGGAGGAGTCTACCCCATCGCCTGGGTCTCAGACCCCGGCAACCGACTAAGCTATGATATCTAGGCACCTTTTGGGCTAGTGGTGGTTTTTGAATGTACATAGGGATAGGGATAGAGCCTTAGCTAACCGTTTTGGATGTAGAGTTAGCTACGTGTAAATCTCTTTTGATAGGCCTATCCTCAGGTGGATCTTTTGTGTACGTACGTGCTTTGGCCGTACTTGACTGACTGCTTGTATATATGTTTGGCTTGTATATATGTGTGCTTGGGATCTTGTTTGAAATGCATCGTTATGTGCTAAGTGAAAGTTTATTTGTTACTTACATGCTTTGTTACTGCTTTGGTTTAGTAATCTTGCCTAGACCAAGTATATCTTATGGAAGGAACGCGAAGTGGTCGGGGACGTGGGCGCGGTATTAGGCAACCCACACCAGTTAGGGAAACGGGGGAAGCTTCTACTGGACCGAATCCTGAACCCCAAATAGACCCTAATGTTCAAATAGCTGCTGCTATGCAGCAAATGACCAACCTACTTGCACAAGTAGTGCAACAACAGGGCCAAAACCCAAACCCTAACCCCGGAAATCCTGGTAACCACGTTGAGAGCGAGGATAGAGCTCTTGAGTGTTTTCAAAAGTTTTCCCCACCAAAGTTTATTGGGGGACCCGACCCTGACGTCGCCGAGAAATGGCTGGAGAAGATGGTTGATATATTCGCGGCTTTACACTACCCGGACGAACGGCAGGTCACTTTTGCCGTGTTTCAACTGGAAGGAGCTGCCCGTTCCTGGTGGAACGTAATTAGGCAGAAATGGGAGCGAGAGCAGACACCGAGGACATGGGTGAACTTCATCCGGGAATTTAATGCCAAGTTTTTCCCTCCTCTAGTCCAGGAGAGGAAGGAAGACGAGTTTATCCGGCTCCGGCAAGGGGCTCAGACTGTGGCGGAGTATGAGAGCCAGTTTACCCGCCTGTCCAAATTTGCGCCTGAATTAATCATGACTGAGCAAAGACGAGTGAGGCGCTTCATTCAGGGCTTGAACGTTGAGATCCAGAAGGACCTCGCGGCGGCTCAAATTACCACGTTTAGCGAGGCTATGGAAAAAGCCCAACGCGTTGAGAGTGCACGGCTTCAGGTCCGAAACTTCCAGGCTAAGAAGCGTGGATTTCCTGGGAGTACGTCTGGACAAGGTGAGAAGAGCACTCCCTCCAAGTTTGGACGAGGAACTGGAGGTGGTCATCATTCTGGACCAGGCAGAGGGACTCCGTTCAGGGGCGGCCAAGCTGGGCGAGGGCAAAGGGGAAACATCCAGAGTGGCTCGGCTTCGGCACCTCGTGGACCCTGTGGGCACTGCGGAAAGACAAACCACACCGAGGACAATTGCTGGAGGAAACTGGGGAAATGTCTGCGGTGTGGAAGTGCGGACCATCAGCTGGTTACATGTCCGGTCCTGAAACAAGACGAAAAGGGGAGCCAACTACCGTCGAGAACCAATACTGGATCGGCCAAGGGAGACGGATCCAAACCAAAAGTTCCGGCTAGGGTATATTCCTTAGAGCCTCACCAGATCCCAGAGTCTTCCGAGGTGGTGGAAGGTACGATCCCTATTTTCCACCGCTTTGCCAAAGTTTTAATTGATCCTGGTGCCACTCATTCGTTTGTTAACCCTGATTTCATGTGTGGCATCGATATCAAACCTGCTAGCTTACCATATGACCTAGAAGTTAGTACACCTACGGGGAATCAACGTTTGGTGACTAGTATGGTTTATAAGGATTGTGATGTATGGGTAGGTGAGCGGAGATTTTTAGGAGACCTGATTAGCTTGTCCATTAAAGGGTACGACGTGATTTTGGGAATGGACTGGTTAGCCAAATATAACGCCCAACTGGACTGTAAAACGAAAATAGTTGAATTTCGCATTCCTGGCGAGGCAACCTTAAGGTTAGATATAAGGGGTAGGTTAGCCTCATCTGCTCTCATTTCGGGCATTCGAGCTAGGAAACTGATAAGTAGAGGGGCGCAAGGATATTTGGCCTTTCTGGTTAATACCCCTACGGATAAGTTAAAAGTGGAAGATGTGGCGATAGTGAGGGAATTTCCGGATGTTTTTCCTGATGAATTAGTGGCCTTACCTCCGGAAAGGGAGATAGAATTTCGAATAGATCTTTTACCTGGAACTGCACCTATCTCGAAAACCCCTTACCGAATGGCGCCTGCAGAACTTAAAGAGCTTAAGTTGCAATTGCAAGACCTTTTGGAGCGGGGATTCATTCATGAGAGTGAGTCTCCTTGGGGAGCTCCGGTCCTATTTGTGAAGAAAAAGGATGGAACGTTGAGGATGTGCATTGATTATCGGGGGCTGAACAACGTGACCATCAAGAACAAGTATCCACTGCCCCACATTGACGAGTTGTTTGACCAGCTGCAAGGAGCAGTGGTCTTCTCGAAGTTGGACCTCCGACAGGGATACTATCAGTTATTGATTAGGAAGGAGGACATTCCGAAAACTGCTTTCAACTCGAGATACGGGCATTACGAGTTCGCCGTTATGCCCTTTGGACTGACTAATGCTCCCGCCGCCTTCATGGACTTAATGCATAGGGTTTTTTAAACCCTACCTGGACCGATTTGTCGTGGTGTTTATTGACGACATTTTGGTCTACTCTAAGACACGCGCGGAGCATGAAGAGCATTTAAGAATGGTGTTGCAGACATTGAGGGAACATCAGCTATACGCCAAGTTCAGTAAATGCGAGTTTTGGTTGGAGAAAGTGGCATTTCTAGGGCACGTGATTTCCCACGAAGGTATTTCGGTGGACCCGGCGAAGGTTGAGGCTGTGACAAATTGGAAGAGGCCAGAAACTCCCACGGAAATTCGTAGCTTTCTAGGGCTAGCTGGGTATTACCGAAGGTTCATTAAGGATTTTTCCAAACTGGCAGGACCTCTAACTGACCTAACGAAGAAGCATGGCCAGTTTATCTGGAACGGCCGATGCGAAACGAATTTTCAGGAATTAAAGAAAAGATTGACCATGGCTCCAGTATTGGTCTTGCCAAATGGAGTGGACGGGTTTGCAGTATATGCGGACGCGTCGCGAGAGGGATTGGGATGTGTTTTGATGCAAAACCGGAATGTGATAGCTTTCGCCTCTAGGAAATTGAAGCTTCACGAGCAGAACTACCCGACTCACGACCTGGAATTAGCCGCTGTTGTATTTGCTCTGAAAAAGTGGAGGCATTACCTATATGGGGTGACCTTCGAAGTGTTTTCGGATCACAAGAGTCTTAGGTACCTCTTTTCCCAGAAGGAACTGAATATGAGACAACGGCGATGGATGGAATTTCTAGAGGACTACGATTGTACAATCAACTACCATCCGGGAAAGGCAAATGTGGTAGCAGATGCCTTGAGTCGTAAAGTGCAAGTGGCAGGGCTAATGATCAAGGAATGGGATTTGCTAGAATCCGTGTGCGAGTGGAAACCCTGTCTTGGGAGCCATAAGGTGATATTTGGCAATATTAGGGTTACATCCACTCTACTGGAACGTATAAAAGAGGTGCAAGGCAAGGATTTGATGGTGCGGAAGTGGAGAGAGAAAGTGGAAAAGGGAGAAACTACGGATTTCAATTTAAGTCCTGAGGGTCTTCTGAAGTATCGGAACCGAATTGTAGTACCAAAGGACGAGTCATTAAAAGCAGAAATTCTGGAGGAAGCTCATCGGTCCAGGTATACAATCCATCCGGGTAGCAGCAAGATGTATCAAGACCTGAAAGGGACCTATTGGTGGGATAATATGAAGAGGGAAATAGCTCAATACGTGCAGAAATGTCTCATTTGCCAGCAAGTGAAGGCGGAGCATCAAAAACCATCGGGTTTGTTACAACCCTTGGAGATACCCGAGTGGAAGTGGGAAAACATCACTATGGACTTCGTTTCAGGTTTACCAAGGACGCAAAGGGGACACGATGCCGTTTGGGTGATCGTTGATCGATTAACCAAATCGGCCCATTTCTTGCCGGTGAACATGAAGTACTCAATGGACAAATTGACCCGACTGTACATGGATGAAGTTGTAAGACTACACGGTGTTCCTGTGAGCATTGTCTCTGATCGGGATCCACGGTTCGTATCTCGGTTTTGGCAGAAGTTCCAAGAAACCCTGGGGACGAAACTCAATTTGAGCACTACCTATCACCCTCAGACGGATGGCCAGTCGGAACGGACGATTCAGACGCTAGAAGACATACTACGAACTTGCATTCTAGATTTTGGAGGCAATTGGGGTCAGCACATGACCTTGGTGGAGTTCGCGTACAACAATAGCTTCCATTCGTCAATTCAAATGGCTCCGTACGAAGCTCTCTACGGACGCAAGTGCCGCTCACCGATTTACTGGGACGAAGTAGGTGAAAAGAAAGCACTGGACCCAGCAACCATTCCCTGGATAGAAGAGGCTCAGGAAAAGGTCAAGTTAATTCGGCAACGACTTCAAACAGCTCAAAGTCGACAAAAGAGCTACGCGGATAATCGAAGGAAGGACTTGGAGTTTGAAGTTGGAGACTACGTATTCCTCAAGATCACACCCTTACGAAGTCTTACAGCGGGGAAAGGAAAGAAGCTTCAACCGCGGTACGTCGGACCCTACAAAATCCTTCAGAGGGTTGGAGCGGTCGCGTATCGATTGGAACTGCCATCCAGTCTATCTCGGATCCATGATGTATTTCACGTGTCAATGCTAAAGAAGTACCATCCTGACCCATCTCATGTTTTACAACCGGAGGATATCGAAGTAGATGAATCACTGGCCTATGAAGAGAAACCGGTTCAAGTACTCGATCGAAAAGTCAAAGAGCTCAGAAACAAGAAGATTCCGTTAGTGAAAGTGCTATGGAGAAACCACGGAGTGGAGGAAGCTACCTGGGAGATAGAAGAGGAGATGCGAAAGAAATACCCAAACCTTTTCGGGAATTAAGGTGAGAAATTTCGAGGACGAAATTCTTTTAAGGGGGGGAGAGTGTGAGAACCCGTAAAACCCTAATATTTTCCCTAGGGTTTATTTCCCCTTAATTGCATGTTTTCGGCTTTATCTGGCTTAGAAATATTTTCTTAGTGGATTTTTTGAGCAATTATAGTTTTAAGATGATTTTTCTAGCATTGGAGAATTTTTAGAAAATTAAGAGTAAATAATGGATGTGGGACCCACTAGTGCGAAAAGTTCGGAAAAATTCGGCCAATAAGGTTAAGTTTCGGATACTGTTTAAAATTTATCGGGTGTTAAGAGATAAGTAGTGTGTGTGAAGTGATTGATGTGAGAGAGAAAAGAAATGATAAGATTGCATTTAATGTAGTGCCACTTGTCACCATGTCATTAGTCTTACTTTAAGAGTTACTATTCACCTTTTGACATTTTTTGACTTTTGACCCAAATAAGTAAATATCTTCAAAAAAATTCACCAAAAACTCTCTCATTTTCTTCCTCCATGGCCGGCCCTCCCTAAGCAAGAAGAAAGACAAAACTCTTCAATATTCTAGCCAACTCCAAGCTCAAATCAACTAAACCCCTTGCTTAACTTAGTTTTTACTCCATAAATTTCTTCCTTCTAGTGCTAGCAAGTTGTTTGGTGAACTTTGTTTGAAGAGCAAAGGTGTCCTACATCCCTCTCTCTCTTGATCTCTTGGTAAGTGTTGCTTGAACACCCTACTACCTTCAATAATGGTTACATGATGCTTAGAAGTGGCTTAAGTGGTTGAAAATGTGGTTTATCTCTTGGTTTGGCTTGTTTTGGTGAAGTTTTTATTTTTTTGGGAATTTTTCTGGTTTAATATGAATTATATGTTGTGGCCTTGTATGATGAATGGTATTGGTTGATAATGACTCTTGTGAGTGTGAATTGTGGTTAAATGCAATCAATTTTGGATTTGGTGTGAAATTTGGAAAGTTAGGGTTCTTGAACCCCAATTCAGGTCCGGTTTTAGATCACTGTGTTAGAGGCCGAATTTGACTTTGCTTAAAACATGAAAGTTGTAGGTATTGGTGAGGTTGATGTGCCTGTAAAATTTCAGATCATTTGGATTAATGTAGAATGAGTTATGACGAAATTACTGTAGCTGTTCTGCTTTGAGCAGAATGCGAAAACTGCGATAGTAATTGGCCATTTTGACTGGAATTGGTTTGGATTTTGGAGTTTGTGTCTTCTGATGAAATGTAGCTGAGTGTCTTAGCTAACATATGCCTTTGGAATTTCGGCATTTGGACTTGTAAGGACTGAGATATACTGATTACAGTTTTTTGTGTTTTGCGAACCTGTTTTAGGAATTCTGGGTTAGTATTTGGCATTTTCGACCTAGTTAAGCTAGGAACTGGATTGAGTGACCTTCTACATTGTTGTAGCCCTGTTCCATAGCTTCGAAACGGTGGGTCTTACACCCCCGACCGATATTCGTAATGAGAGTTGCGCCATTACCGCATTATGAGTGTAAAACAGTTTTCTATTTGGGGCCAAGACTAAGGCCATTTTCTAATTTCTGGTTTGCTATTATGCTCATTTATGCATATGAAACCCTATTAGGGTTGTGAATTGGTGTTGTTTATGGCTCGGCATGGAGTCTTATTGTATGTATTGCATGATTCTAGGGCGTGAAGGTAGTGCACGACGGCTTGGTGATCGTGGTACATGAAATACCACTTACTTGCTTGGTGAGTATACTACTCACTTACTTGTTATAATGTGGCTTTGTGCTATGTGTATTTGATGCCTTGAAGGTTTATTTGGTTATTGGAAATGATTGAGGTGAGGGTGTACTTGATCGCCCTCACCCCTCATGACTTTATTCGTGGCTATTGATTGTTTTACTGAAATACTGCACTGGATATATGAAATACTGCATTCCATTCATGGAAACTGATTTGGTGTCGTTGGACGAGTATCCAATGGCTTTACTGCATTTATGAGCTCAACCCCGTATGGTAGTTAATTGGATCGAGCCGGCGAGGGCTTGGTCGTGAAAATTATCATGCCACGGGGACTGTACTGGGGAACCTTGTGGTAATGAGACCCTTGGTTCCGGTAAACTCGAGTATTACCAAGAATATTACTGAATGGAGTGCGGGCCCGGTTGGGGTATGTTGGGTGGAAGGAATGGAAGTAAAGAGTTGTCTACGGTTTGGTATTTTAACATTGACGGAGAGTCAATGAGGTTGGTTCAAGATTGCAAGCGTGGAAATGGGCTCTTGAGAGCCGACCGTATCCTTTTACTGTTTTGCTTCATTGCTTATTTGTGCACTTTAAATGAAGGTTCATTCTTATATGACTTTGATTGCTTATTGGGTGGTATACCACTGGGCTTTGGCTCATTCCGTGTTATTTGTTTTCCTTACAGGGATATAATTGCTTTTGAAAATGGACTGGATAGTCATTTGCCATACTGAGCTTGTAAATGTCTTTTGTATAGCTCTTGAAGTGAAACCCTAATGTATAACGGGTTCATTTCCTTTTGATAGGCAAATCGAATGTGTACTCCTTAATGAATAGTTTTGGCATGCCATTATGGTTGTAAATGTTGATTTCCATTGTATATAGATGCTTGGCTATGGTTTAGATAAATTTTGGCTTCGTTTCTTTTCGTTTTTTTTATGTTGTGTTTTGACTTGTTTGCGCGCAATGGTATGTTCCGGAACGTTTTAGATTGACGTAAACCGTACCGTTAGTCCTGGCGAGAGCTGGGCAGGCAGTCCGCTAACCCCTTTGGTTCGCCTTAGGGGAAGGTGGGGCTGTCACACAACCAAGCATCGAAATACATATATAACATAACATTAGCCATTTACAAGCCACAACGGCAAGCCAAAACCATTCACTAAGGAAGTACACATTCGATTTACCTATCAAAAGGAAATGAACCCGTTATACATTAGGGTTTCACTTCAAGAGCAATACAAAAGACATTTACATGCTCAATTCGGCAATTGACTATCCAATCCAATCTCAAAAGTAATTATAACCCTGTAAGGAAAACAAATAACACGGAATGAGCTAAAGCCCAGTGGTATACCACCCAATAAGCAATCAAAGTCATATAAGAATGAACTTTCATTTAAAGTGCACAAATAAGCAATGAAGCAAAACGGTAAAAGGATACGGTCGGCTCTCAAAAGCCCATTTCCACGCTTGCAATCTTGATCCAACCTCATTGACTCTCCGTCAATGTTAAAAGTACCAAACCGTAGACCACCCTTTACTTCCAATCCTTCCACCTAACATACCCCAACCGGGCCCGCACTTCATTTCAGTAGTTTTTGGTAATACTCGAGTTTACCGGAACCAAGGGTCTCATTACCACAAGGTTCCCCAGTACAGTCCCCGTGGCAATTCAATCTTCACGACCAAGCCCTCGCCGGCTCGATCCAATTGACTACCAAACGGGGTTGAGCTCAGTAATGCAGTAAGGCCGTTGGACATCGTCCAAACGACATCAATTCAGTTTCCATGAAATGGAATTCACCAACCAATATATCAAGTTCAGTAATGCAATAAAACGGTAACCAATCAGTGCCAATATCAAAAGAGGTGAGGGCGGTCAAGTACACCCTCACCTTAATCAATTTCAATATTCAAGTAAGCCATCAAGGCATCACATAACATTTAACAAAGCCACATAGTAACAATTTAGTGAGTGGTATACTCACCAAGTGAGAAAGTGGTGTTTCATACACCGTGGTCACCAAGACGTCGTGAGCTACCGTCACGCCCTAGAATCACGCAACAAATGCAATGAGACTCGATAACGAGTCATATAGCAATGCTAAACACAACCCCAATAGGGTTTCATATGCATAAATGTGCATAATAGCAAACCAGAAATTAGAAAATGGCCTTAGTCTTGGCCCCCAAATAGAAAACTGTTTTGCCCTTATTATGCGGTAATGGTGTAAAATTCTCTACGGTTATCGGATGGGGGTGTAAGACCCACCGTTTCGAAGCTATGAAACAGGGCTACAACAATGTAGAAGGTCACTCAATCCAGTTTGTGACAGCCCCACCTTCCCCTAAGGCGAACCAAAGGGGTTAGCGGACTGCCTGCCCAGCTCTCGCCAGGACTACGGAACAGATTAGAGCTATCTATAGCGATCCGGAACTTACAAACGAGCGTAAACAAGTCAAAATGGTAAAATAATCCAAAATAAAAAAAATGAAATCCGGAGTCGGCCATGAATAGTAACTGACCCGTCAGAACCCAGCCGAAAAGCTAACAAACATACACAACTGAACTTTAGCGTTTACAAATCAAAATGACATACAAAAGCTTTCAAAAGTTAATACATAAACACGGTTTGCCAAATCAGAAGAGAAAACGCCCCAAAAATACACTTAGGGTTTTAATACATGAGCTATACAAAAGATATGTTCAATTAGCTCAATTTGGCAGCCATTTGTCAAGTCCAGACCAAAAGTGTTTATTTTCCTGTAAGGAAAACAAAAGGGAACAGAAAGGGGTGAGCTTGCGCTCAATGAGGTACCAAACATATAGCAGAAAAATCATGGCATTTCACATTTAACAAATCAGATACACATGCCAGATGTAAAGCAAAGGAACCAATGATTCAAATCAGAAGGATACGGGTGGCTCTCAGGAGCCAAATTTCCAGCGCAGTACTTGATCCAAACCGGTTGACTTTCCGTCAACGTATATAGAACCAAAGCGTCCGTAGACCCCTCTTCACTCCAAATTCCGTCCACCAAACACCCCTTTACCGGGCCCGCTCACCGTATCAGTAACAGAAATGGTAATACTCGAGTATACCGGAACCCAAGGGTCTCAATACCCAAAGATCCCCGAACAGACTACCGTGGTTCGTTATCTAATCGTCCAGGCCCTTGCCGGCCCGACTTGAATAACTTAGCCACAGGATTCGAGCTCATAGGTCACAGAAAGGTCGTTGGACACAAGCTTCCAAACGACGTCAGAACAGATACAGTTTCAGATACAGATAACAGATTCAGTACAGTTTCAGATACAGATACAGATAACAGATTCAGATAGACGTTCAGAATTGAAATATGAACAGACTAGAGAACGAGTGTGATAAAGTACACCCTCGCCTCCACTTTATCAAAGCAGTACTTGGCTTCAATAGTCATAAGTCAAGTATTCAGATATTCAGATATTTCACATAAAGGGTAGCAGGCAGTGGTACACTCACCGATTCAACTTCAAAAGTTTCACTTCAGATTGGCCTTAATCGCCAAGAAACCCTAAAATAATCAAAATAAACCAATTGAAGGTTTCATATCTAAAATCGAATAAACGGAATGCACAAGTGAGACATACTAATGCAAGGGTGCAAAAACATGATTTTCTTGAAAACAAAAAGATAACATCAAGACCTAGGCGCAAACAACCCAAAAGCCCTTCATTTCCATCAAAAGGCAAATCCAACTTAAAGAACCAAACGGCCTAGAAAATCGGGCAGCACTTCCCCTAAATTTCTTACTTTTCCAGCCATTAAGGCTTCATTATTTCCTCAAATCAGTCCCAACACCTCACACAAAAGTCATCTCATTCCCAAAAGCCGTTCACTAGGCTCAAAGTAGTACAAGTACAAAAGTTAGCTAGAAAATGACCGGAATAAGAGTAAGCCTTAAAACCATGCCAACCAATAGGGTTTCATAAAGCCATGCCAATCACAACCCCAATAGGGTTTCATATACATATATAAGCATAATAGCAAACCAGAAAATCAGGAAATATAACTCATTTGATCAATCAACAAAAACAGTTTTGGCCTCCGTATGCGGTAATGGTACAAAATGCAATACGCTTATCGGATGAGGGTGTAAGACCCACCATCTCGAAGCTAAAAGACAGAGCTACAACAATGTAGAAGGTCACTCAGTCCAAATCCTAGCACAACTAGGTCAAAATTGCAGAAAACCAAGCCAGAACCGTAATTTCAGGTTCCCAAATCACACAAAACTGGAATACGTCTATCTCAGCCTACACAGGTCCAAATGCATTGATTCCAAAGGCACATGAAAGCTAAGACATCAAGCTACATTTCATCAGAAGACACCCACAACAAAATCCAAACCAATTCCAGTCAAAACAGACAATTACTATCGCAGTTCGCACATTCTGTTCACCCAGAACAGCAACAGTAAAAACGGCATAACTCACTCTACACTACTCCAAATGCCCTGAAATTTTGCAGGCACTTCAAACTCATCAATACCTACAACTTTCATGTTTTGAGCAAAGTCCAATTCGGCCTCTATCTATGACCTAAAATTTCGGACAGAATGTTCAACCAAGAACCCTAATTTTCCAGAAATTCTTCCAAATCCAAAATTGATTGCAATTTTCTATCATATGCACCTACTAGAGCCAAAACCCCTTATTACCAACCATCAAAAACAATCACACCATCAAGATCATATGAAACCAGAAAATTCCTCAAAAAATAAAAAACTCAACCAAATCACTTCAAACCAAGAAATAATCCACAATTTCTAACACAATAGCCACCATTAGGCATAAATTCAACATCATTAGCTATAAGAAAATGTTCAATCATCACTTACCAAGTAAACAAGAGAGAGGAAGATGTTGGACACCTTAAGTTCTCCAAAAAGCTTCACCAAAACACTCACTAACACCAAGTGGAAGGATTTTATGGAGTAAAAACTAATTTAGGCAAATAGTTTGGAAGATTGAGCTAGTTGGGAGCTTGAAATTTGAAGCAAGTTTCTTCCTTCTTGAGCTCTCAAGAGTCGGCCAACATAGAATGAAAAATGGTTATTTTTTTGTGAATTTTTGAAGATATTTACTCCATAAGTCAAAAGGTCAAAACCATGAATAGTAGTCTTAAGTCCTAACCAATGGGAAAATGACACATGGCATCTCATTAAATGCAATTCAATCCTTTAGTCACCTCTCACATCAATCACTTCACACTCCTCTACTTATCTATTAACACCCGATAAATTTTACACAGTATCCGAAACTTAATCTTATTGGCCGAATTCTTCCGAACTTTCCGCACTAGTGGGTCCCACTTCACTATTTATTCTTAATTTTCTAAAAACTCACCAATGCTAGAAAAATCATCTAAAACTTATATTTACTCATAAAAATTATCTAGAAAATTTTCCGGATACAGAAAGTGCAGAAAACAAACCATTGAAAATAAGAAAACCTGGAAATATAATAAAACCTAAAAAATGGAAAAAATTACGGGTTCTCACACTCTCTCCCCCTTAAAGAAATTTCGCCCTCGAAATTTTACCTTCCCAATTTAAAGTAACCAATGGCCTGTACCTTCTCCGTCTTCAGAGTCAGAAGAAATAAGGTTCTTCATTTTAGTCCCTTTTCCACTTGACGGGCCAGGGTCGGTCTTGGTTGGCTGCTGGTTCCTTTCTTTTCGTGCAATAACCCCCGGGCAATTAGCAACCAAATGCTCGGCGCTCCCACAACACAGACATCTCCTCCCCTTTTTCCAGCAATCCACTTTAATATGATTGGATTTTCTACAATATCCACAAATTATCTCACCAC
The DNA here is from genome assembly GCA_036785865.1 of Coffea canephora. Lineage (NCBI taxonomy): Eukaryota > Viridiplantae > Streptophyta > Magnoliopsida > Gentianales > Rubiaceae > Coffea > Coffea canephora. Next base: position 25,280,769 of record CM071915.1, read on the forward strand.
TCGCTCCACGGCCCTTCTTCACAATTGATCTACCAGCTTTATCCTTTTTCTTTGCATGGAAGATCTTCGGTTGTGGCTTTGCAATTCCCGTCCTTTGAGCTTCCTCTGGCGTTCCCATAGATGTGTTACCTTGTGCCATTGCTACGGTCTCCTTGGAAATCTCTTCGTATTTCCTCTTTAACTCCATATTTTGGTGTAAGAGTTCAAGTTTCTCCGAATACTCTTGCTTCCATTGCCTTTCCCAGTACTCGGTCAGCCTCCTTTGAACCTCTAATTCATCTCGGAGAACCAAAATTTCCTGATACGGATCAACCCAATGTGTCATCTTACTGAAGTGCTGGAACTCGGATGCTAGCCTGCCGGGCAAAACAATGGGTCATAATACATTCTTAAGTACAAGTGGCACTCCCGGTCCTTGTCCAGCTATTGTTTCCCTTTTCTTTTCTTGATTCCTGGCCTCATTTAGTTCCACGTCCACGACGACATCTTCCTCACATATATATATATATATATTTTTTTTCTCTCTTTTCTTTTTCCCCTTTCCCACAGTACTGCAACGCATAACTACAGTAAAGTGACAAAAGTAATCGAATTCTAGCACACCAATTACACCAAAGACATATACACATATAACACGCCATGTATCAAGAAAACGGATAACCAAGTACACCAACACATGCCAATTAGACAGATAATCCTATGCACAATACCCAAACCACTGTCATGTCATAGGGGTATCAAGCAAATCAAGAGTAAAGGCGATATAGTCCCAGACCCAATTAAAATAACCCCGTCCGATCCCTCACGTCACTTACTATGCAAACTAGATATCCAATAACCTCTTGGACTCATTCTAGCCAAACAAAGCCTATTCATGTTCCCAAAATGCAAATTCCACATACTTAACACCGCCTCAACTCTGAAGTACTCAGGCACAAGAATCCGAAATAAGACAATTCACCTCTCGAGCTGGCCAGTCCCAAGAGTAAACCATCTACAATCGAAATTCCCACCAGACGTACCGATCTATGTTCCTCAAATACCACAAGAAAAGTTAAGGCCTATAACATTCACAATTCAGAACTTAGGCTCGATCGAGCACTTATTCCTTCATACCAATTCACCACATAGTCCAGGCTCACTCCGCGCAGAGACCACGCGAAGCAGGCTCTGATACCACCTGTAACAGCCCCACCTTCCCCTAAGGCGAACCAAAGGGGTTAGCGGACTGCCTGCCCAGCTCTCGCCAGGACTACGGAACAGATTAGAGCTATCTATAGCGATCCGGAACTTACAAACGAGCGTAAACAAGTCAAAATGGTAAAATAATCCAAAATAAAAAAAATGAAATCCGGAGTCGGCCATGAATAGTAACTGACCCGTCAGAACCCAGCCGAAAAGCTAACAAACATACACAACTGAACTTTAGCGTTTACAAATCAAAATGACATACAAAAGCTTTCAAAAGTTAATACATAAACACGGTTTGCCAAATCAGAAGAGAAAACGCCCCAAAAATACACTTAGGGTTTTAATACATGAGCTATACAAAAGATATGTTCAATTAGCTCAATTTGGCAGCCATTTGTCAAGTCCAGACCAAAAGTGTTTATTTTCCTGTAAGGAAAACAAAAGGGAACAGAAAGGGGTGAGCTTGCGCTCAATGAGGTACCAAACATATAGCAGAAAAATCATGGCATTTCACATTTAACAAATCAGATACACATGCCAGATGTAAAGCAAAGGAACCAATGATTCAAATCAGAAGGATACGGGTGGCTCTCAGGAGCCAAATTTCCAGCGCAGTACTTGATCCAAACCGGTTGACTTTCCGTCAACGTATATAGAACCAAAGCGTCCGTAGACCCCTCTTCACTCCAAATTCCGTCCACCAAACACCCCTTTACCGGGCCCGCTCACCGTATCAGTAACAGAAATGGTAATACTCGAGTATACCGGAACCCAAGGGTCTCAATACCCAAAGATCCCCGAACAGACTACCGTGGTTCGTTATCTAATCGTCCAGGCCCTTGCCGGCCCGACTTGAATAACTTAGCCACAGGATTTGAGCTCATAGGTCACAGAAAGGTCGTTGGACACAAGCTTCCAAACGACGTCAGAACAGATACAGTTTCAGATACAGATAACAGATTCAGTACAGTTTCAGATACAGATACAGATAACAGATTCAGATAGACGTTCAGAATTGAAATATGAACAGACTAGAGAACGAGTGTGATAAAGTACACCCTCGCCTCCACTTTATCAAAGCAGTACTTGGCTTCAATAGTCATAAGTCAAGTATTCAGATATTCAGATATTTCACATAAAGGGTAGCAGGCAGTGGTACACTCACCGATTCAACTTCAAAAGTTTCACTTCAGATTGGCCTTAATCGCCAAGAAACCCTAAAATAATCAAAATAAACCAATTGAAGGTTTCATATCTAAAATCGAATAAACGGAATGCACAAGTGAGACATACTAATGCAAGGGTGCAAAAACATGATTTTCTTGAAAACAAAAAGATAACATCAAGACCTAGGCGCAAACAACCCAAAAGCCCTTCATTTCCATCAAAAGGCAAATCCAACTTAAAGAACCAAACGGCCTAGAAAATCGGGCAGCACTTCCCCTAAATTTCTTACTTTTCCAGCCATTAAGGCTTCATTATTTCCTCAAATCAGTCCCAACACCTCACACAAAAGTCATCTCATTCCCAAAAGCCGTTCACTAGGCTCAAAGTAGTACAAGTACAAAAGTTAGCTAGAAAATGACCGGAATAAGAGTAAGCCTTAAAACCATGCCAACCAATAGGGTTTCATAAAGCCATGCCAATCACAACCCCAATAGGGTTTCATATACATATATAAGCATAATAGCAAACCAGAAAATCAGGAAATATAACTCATTTGATCAATCAACAAAAACAGTTTTGGCCTCCGTATGCGGTAATGGTACAAAATGCAATACGCTTATCGGATGAGGGTGTAAGACCCACCATCTCGAAGCTAAAAGACAGAGCTACAACAATGTAGAAGGTCACTCAGTCCAAATCCTAGCACAACTAGGTCAAAATTGCAGAAAACCAAGCCAGAACCGTAATTTCAGGTTCCCAAATCACACAAAACTGGAATACGTCTATCTCAGCCTACACAGGTCCAAATGCATTGATTCCAAAGGCACATGAAAGCTAAGACATCAAGCTACATTTCATCAGAAGACACCCACAACAAAATCCAAACCAATTCCAGTCAAAACAGACAATTACTATCGCAGTTCGCACATTCTGTTCACCCAGAACAGCAACAGTAAAAACGGCATAACTCACTCTACACTACTCCAAATGCCCTGAAATTTTGCAGGCACTTCAAACTCATCAATACCTACAACTTTCATGTTTTGAGCAAAGTCCAATTCGGCCTCTATCTATGACCTAAAATTTCGGACAGAATGTTCAACCAAGAACCCTAATTTTCCAGAAATTCTTCCAAATCCAAAATTGATTGCAATTTTCTATCATATGCACCTACTAGAGCCAAAACCCCTTATTACCAACCATCAAAAACAATCACACCATCAAGATCATATGAAACCAGAAAATTCCTCAAAAAATAAAAAACTCAACCAAATCACTTCAAACCAAGAAATAATCCACAATTTCTAACACAATAGCCACCATTAGGCATAAATTCAACATCATTAGCTATAAGAAAATGTTCAATCATCACTTACCAAGTAAACAAGAGAGAGGAAGATGTTGGACACCTTAAGTTCTCCAAAAAGCTTCACCAAAACACTCACTAACACCAAGTGGAAGGATTTTATGGAGTAAAAACTAATTTAGGCAAATAGTTTGGAAGATTGAGCTAGTTGGGAGCTTGAAATTTGAAGCAAGTTTCTTCCTTCTTGAGCTCTCAAGAGTCGGCCAACATAGAATGAAAAATGGTTATTTTTTTGTGAATTTTTGAAGATATTTACTCCATAAGTCAAAAGGTCAAAACCATGAATAGTAGTCTTAAGTCCTAACCAATGGGAAAATGACACATGGCATCTCATTAAATGCAATTCAATCCTTTAGTCACCTCTCACATCAATCACTTCACACTCCTCTACTTATCTATTAACACCCGATAAATTTTACACAGTATCCGAAACTTAACCTTATTGGCCGAATTCTTCCGAACTTTCCGCACTAGTGGGTCCCACTTCACTATTTATTCTTAATTTTCTAAAAACTCACCAATGCTAGAGCTAGAAAAATCATCTAAAACTTATATTTACTCATAAAAATTATCTAGAAAATTTTCCGGATACAGAAAGTGCAGAAAACAAACCATTGAAAATAAGAAAACCTGGAAATATAATAAAACCTAAAAAATGGAAAAAATTACGGGTTCTCACACAGTTCCTAGCTTAACTAGGTCGAAAATGCCAAATACTATACCAGAATTACCAAAACAGGTTTGCAAAACACAGAAAACTGTAATCGGTATATCTCAGTCCATACAAGTCCAAATGCCGAAATTCCAAAGGCATAAGTTAGCTAAGTCATCCAGCTACATTTCATCAGAAGACACCAACTCCAAAATCCAAACCAATTCCAGTCAAAATAGCCAATTACTATCGCAGTTTTCGCATTCTGTCCAAAGCAGAACAGCTACAGTAATTTCGTCATAACTCATTCTACATTAATCCAAATGACCTGAAATTTTACAGGCATCTCAATCACATCAATACCTACAACTTTCATGTTTTGAGCAAAGTCAAATTCGGCCTCTAACCCTATGATCCAAAACCGGACAGAATTGGGGATTTAAGAACCCTAACTTTTCAAATTTCCAACCAAATCCAAAATTGATTGCATTTGCCTATCCAATACACCTCATAGAGTCATTATCAACCATTACCATTCATCATACAAGGCCACAACATTCATTTCATATTAAACCAGAAAAATTCCCAATAAAATAAAAACTTCACCAAAACTCTTCAAATCAAGAAATAAATCATATAATCCTTCACTCATGCCACCATTAAGCATAATATAACCATCATTAGGTATAGGGGAGAGGTTGAAGCATCACTTACCAAGAAACAAGGGAAAGAGAGATTGGGAACACCTTTGCTCTTCAAAACAACTTCACTACAACCCTTACTAGCACTAGAAGGTAGGAGTTTATGGAGTGGAATCTTGTTTATTTGGTTGATTTAGATGATTTGCTAGTAGAAAGCTTGAAGATTGAAGAGTTCTTCTTCTTGCAAGAGAGTGAGAGAGAGCCGGCCAAGGAGAAAGAAAAATGAAGAAATTTTGTGAATTTTTTGGATATTTAACCTTTGGTCAAAAAAGTCAAAATTGTGAATAGTAATTCTTAAAAGGCATCCAATAAGAAGGTGACACTTGTCACCTTCATAAATGCATTCTTATCTTTCTTTTCTCTCTCACATCAATCACTTCACACACACTACTTATCTCTTAACACCCGATAAATTTTAAACAGTATCCGAAACTTAACCTTATCGGCCGAATTTTTCCGAACTTTTCGTACTAGTGGGTCCCACGTCCACTATTTACTCTTAATTTTCTAAAATTTCTCCAATGCTAGAAAAATCATCTTAAAACTATAATTGCTCATAAAATCCACTAAGAAAATATTTCTAAGCCAGAAAATGCAGAAAACATGCAATTAAGGGGAAATAAACCCTAGGAAAATAATTAGGGTTTTACGGGTTCTCACAGTATTCTTGTAAATAGTTTGTTAGGTTTGTACTCCTATAAATACTAGTTGGTCACTCATAATACGGTGACTAGATGTTTTTCCTCCCAAAATACCTGTTAACATGGTATCAAGGCAAAAGTCCTAGGGTTAGGGTTAAATATTTAGTCAAAAGTACTGTTCAGCCGCACTGTTCATCGCGACATTGTTCACGCCATTACTGTTTACGGCGCAGTACTGTTCACGGCGCAGCATTGTTCACGGCGTACTGTTCACACGTCACTGTTATCTCGAGTTTTGACCCTGTCTTTGGTTTGACATGCTATTCGTCATGGTTGAAAGGTTTGTTAATGCGATTACCACTGATCAAATTGAATCGAGTTTTTCAGCACATGGGTCCCAGAAGACTGTTACTATATCTGAGAAAGATTATGTTAAATTCCTACAGTACCAAGCTACAAATCACGCATCTCTTCCCTCTGCTTCTTTAGCACAAAAAGGTAATGACTCATGGATTATTGATTCCGGGGCTACTGATCATATGTCAGGTACCTCTAACATTTTTTCTAATTTCCAAGAGTCAGCCATGTAACTCTGGAAAAATCATCAACAAAGACTACAAAATATTTAAAACCTAACTTTGAAGTGACTCGACTAGGATCTCAAACATCAGAATGAACTAACAAAAAGGGTTTAGAAACCCGTTTATTGACTCTAGGAGCAAAAGAAACAAGATGATGCTTTCCTAACTGACAAGACTCACATTCTAACGAAGATAATTGATTCAAAGTAGGAACCAACTTTTTCAAATTTTGTAAAGACGGATGACCTAAACGACAGTGAATTTCAAGAGGAGAAACAGTAGCAGGACATGTTATCGGACCATTGAAGTTGAGAAAGTAAAGACCATTATGCTCATGCCCTCCACCAATCGTCTTCTTTGTCTTCAAATTCTGAATGATAACAGAATCAAGAGAAAAAGCAACTGTACACTATAGAAATTTAGTGAGCTTACTAACAGACATTAGATTAAAGGACAAATTGGGTACGTAAAGAACAGAAGACAGCGGAAGTGATGGATTAATTTTTACAGTGCCTAGCCCTTGAACTTTAGTGGTAGATCCATCAGCTAAAGTAACATGAGGAAAGGGAGTAGACTACTTAGAAATATTTTCTCCTGTTGCAAAGATTACCTCTGTTCGTCTTCTTATCTCTTTGGCAGCAACTTATAATTGGCCATTGCATCAGTTGGATGTGAAAAATGCATTTCTGCATGGAGAATTGGAAGAAGAGGTATATATGGAACAATCTCCTGGATTTGTTGTTCAGGGGGAGAATCCGCGGTTGGTTTGTCGTTTGAAAAAATCCTTATATGGATTGAAACAGTCTCCGAGGGCTTGGTTTGGTCGGTTTAGTAGTGTTGTTATGGAGTTCGGTCTGACAAGATGTGGAGTAGATCACTCTGTATTTTATCGGCATTCTAATGCTGGTAAAATTTTATTAGTTGTTTATATGGATGACATTGTGATTACAGGTGATGATGTTGTGGGGATCCAGAAACTTAAATCCAATCTGCAGGCAAACTTTCAGACAAAGGATTTAGGTCATCTACAGTATTTTCTGGGTATTGAGATAGTTCGGTCTAAATATGGGATTTATTTATGTCAAAAAAAATATGTATTCGATATGTTGAGTGAAGTTGGGATGTTAGGTTGCCGACTAGTGGATACTCCTATGGATCCCAATGTGAAATTAGCAGGAGATCAAGGTGCATTACTTGATGATCCTAAGCAATATCGAAAACTTGTGGGTAAATTAAATTATCTCAATGTAACGAGACCTGACATTTCGTTTGCAGTGAGTATTGTGAGTCAATTTCTTGATACCCCTTGTACTAGTCATTGGGATGCTGTTATACGGATTTTCAGGTATCTTAAGAGTGCTCCTGGAAAGGGTTGCTGTATCAAAATCATGGACACACTGATATTGAAGGATATAGTGATGCAGATTGGGCTGGTTCTGCCTCAGATCGAAGATCGACTACAGGATATTGTGTGTTTGTTGGTGGTAATTTAGTGTCGTGGATAAGTAAGAAGCAAACAGTTGTATTCAGATCAAGTGCAGAATCTGAATACTGCGCTATGGCTCACACTGTGTGTGAGTTGGTTTGGTTGAAGAGCATGTTACTGGAACTTGGGTTTGAGCATAAATAGCCTATGAATTTAGTGTGTGATAATTAGGCAGCTGTTCATATTGCGTCTAATCCAGTGTTTCATGAAAGGACAAAACATATTGAAGTTGATTGTCATTTCATTCGAGAGAAATTGCTTGACGGGGTCATCAAGACATCTCATGTACCGTCTGTAGATCAATTGACTGATATATTTACCAAGAATTTAGAGGGTTCTAGGGTGAAATACATTTGTAACAAGTTGGGTGCTTATGATATATATGCTCCAACTTGAGGGGGAGTGTTAAGAGAATATAAGTATTCTTGTAGATAATAAATTAGTAAGGGTATTCTCGTAAATAGTTTGTTAGGTTTGTACTCCTATAAATATTAGTTGGTCACTCATAATACGGTGACTAGATGTTTTTCCTCCCAAAATACATGTTAACAGTTAGTACCTGATCATTGTTGATGTATGTGAAGAATATTTTCTTGAAGTTTGAGCATAAAAGTTAATCTTGATTTCTTGGGCTTTTGGTCAATAGAGATTGCACTGACGTGGGCTTGAGTTAAATAGGCATCGATTTCTTTCCTCCACCTGTATCCCACGTGCAATTTTAAACATCACTTTGAAGGTCTATTTTCGGTTTTCTAATGTTCCAGAATTCTCTCCTCTCATTCACAGCTCTTCTTCTTTCTTTGACTTACCCTTCTTCTTGCCTGCTCTCATATACTTAAAACTCAGTTCTTTTTTGGTCTTTCAAGTACAAACCAGGCACTTTGCTTCTTAATTCTTTTTATGGACAGATGATTTTCTCATAATTTGTTTACATCCCAAGTTAAGTGGTTATTTATTGCAGTGAATTGCCTTTTGTGACAATATTTTTTGGATTCAATCGTTAATAAATCAGGTGGTTGACTACAAGGTCTCTTTCTGCATGATTAAAATACATACAAATACCAATAAACTCTTTACAATGGAAAGACATAACTGACGAGAGGTACTGAGGGAGAGGTTGGAAAGAGGAAGCTCTATTGAATATTCCACCCAATTTGTAGATTGTAAGTGCCATGTGGCAGCCCCAGGCTCGAGTTGATTATGTTGGTGTCACTGAACCTCCATGGCCTTCCTCCTTGTGAAGCTAATGCTATTGAATCTTCTCTCTTTTGGTTTTGGTCATTGATTTCAATTTGAACTGTGTTTTTTAGGTAATGTTTTGGTATTTATGCTTTATTTTGTTCAAAATGGAAACTTTGAAATGATCTTTGCTACAACCTAAAATATTTTGGGGTCGGGATTATCCAGGAATTTAACCCTTTTCATATGAGTTCAATTTGAGGGAATTTAACTATACATTCCATGCTTATTGTTCAACTTGCTTTGATGTATACTTCATCTATAATATGGGAGAGCTGCATTACCCAGCTATTCGACTTTGGATTGGGCAAGGATGAATGGACAGTTGATAAAAGCCATTTCTCCACGATTACGGTATCTAGGTACTCCTAAGAACGCTTTTCATATCCCAAATGCAGTTTTGTGCTCTTGATCTCATTTTATTATGGCCCAACCTGCAATTCTATTTTGTTTTAAAATTGAGTCAACATAGTCCAATTATAGTGTAAATGAGAGCCATTTTGGGGCTGTTTTATTACCATTTCAATGAGATAGTGGAGTTAGTCTTGAGTTGGTAGGAGCTATTGGATATCCTTGCCTTTCAATGTTGGACATTGATTTTGTTTGTTAAGTCCGTTAAAACTTAAAACAGAGCATCAAGCTCTCCTGCTTATAGCAATTCCTTACTTATTTTAGTGCCTCTGTTTTCCATCTTCTACAGCCTTCTATCTTGTTTCTTTGAGGAGACTACCGATGTATTTTTTTCCAAGAAAACATGCAACTCTAAACTCTCTTTCCTGCAGCAAAAGAAAAAGACAACTTAGATATCTAGAGAAAAGATTATTATTGGGAATTGAGAAGTTTACCACCCTCTGCTGCAATCTCCTCTCCGAGATATCGGTGAATATCTACATTCCTCTCTCATCCCTCTTGAATATGCTGGAATATAGCAAACCATTTAGGTTTTTGATCTATTTCAGTCATTGTATTTTCTCTATGTATTCAGTAGCTTCAGTTACTCAGTTAAATTGGCTTTTGGTAATATTCATTTGATTGTGTATTAGGTCCAGTAAAGAATGCTATTGGTGTAAGGGTGATTAAATCGAAATCTTTGTGTCGCTTTCATGTTCTTAGTATCATTAGTAATAATTTTTTGTCCTAATAGACTTTACGAATCCTGTTTTTCTCACTCGATTCGGCCATTAATGTCCTTTTGCACTAATTTTGATATTTTAGCTTGAGATAATTTTGTGCATCGCCTTCCTGTTCATTTTAACTTGATTTTGCTTAGTCCTTTAATGAGATAAATATTTCTAGCAACACTGGAGTTAGTCAAGCACGCAAGAAGTTTATGTGAAAAGTAAACTATTGCAACATCTCATTTATTGTTACTTCCTTTTCTTGGATATATAATTTCATGTTACTCTATTGATTTACTGATTTGAACTTGATATTTAGTTGTAAATCATTTATAGTCTTTCCTTGTGAATCCGCTTTTACTTGATTTCATTTACTAGAACATTAACTTTGCAAGTATGCAGGATTCATAAGAAGAATTCAGTGTCAATTAGGATTATACTCTGGACTTACTCTTAAGGCTTTTCCCTGTTCTCTGAGTTAGTTTAGAACTTTATTTAGTTTCTAAGGCATGTAATTTTACTTTTATAGAGTAACTTGACATTTGTATTTGTTTTAATGCCACGGATACGTGGGAATATCTTAAGTGGTTTTTGGTGTTTCTGATTTCTTATGTTACTGGCCTGCAACAGTTTGAACTTTTTTTTTTGTTTAAATAAATATTAAATTGCTTATCTTAGTTCTTTGATGTATAGACGAAATTTTAACATTGGATGAGTTTGTGCAAATACTTCTTCATTGAAGCATTGGCTTTTGTTGAGGTTGTTTAAAAAACAAGGCTATCGCACTACCCAAATCTGTCCAATTGGAAGCTCGAATCGGTCAAGTTCTTGGCGGGAAGTAAATTCCCGTTAACTTCACTAACGTGTATCTCTAGAATTAACTTCAATGTAACAACAGTTAAGGTTTGCTTATGATATTTTGTGCAGCTATGTACATCGTGATTTCGTATTACTAAGTTTGCTTTCCTTTATACTATTTGTTTATCACAATGAATTTTCCTGCATGCTTGTTGATTAAAATTCTCTGTTTCTGGTAAACAAATGAACCTCCACATGCTTTTCTTGTCCAAATTGAGTACATGATACTAATATTCTGTAATTTACTTTAAGTAGCTGTAATCCATGATGTCATAGCTAATGTGTTGTCCTTTCAATGCTTCCTCCAGCCTAAAACGTTAAGACCTCATGAACACGTGTATAGTTGTCTTCAAAATTGGACAATATATTAGCCATCAGGTCTGGATGGCATTGTACTTAGAATAACATATGACCATGTTATTTGAAACTTTTGAACTTCCTTTAGTAGTGCTGGGGATACCTGTAAAACTCATATCAGGCTGTTTTCAGTTATCTAATCTTGTTAAGGCTATCATATTGTCTAGAAGATTGAGATTTCCATCCAAATGTTTTGACCGTTAGGCAATTATGAATTTGGATTTTGAGCTATCTGTATCTCTAGCTTTGAAATGTTGAAATCCATGTTTAGAAGGAAGGAGGCATACCAAGAGTATTTCAACTATTATGACTGTTAATATAATTTCCTTTTCTATGTTTTGGTTGGCTGATTTGGATTATTTTTCGTTTTGAAGTTCCTTATGCTTCACATACAAACACACGGTCCATGAATGTAGCCTTCCTGGGCGTGAGGCTAAGAAACTAGTATTCATGTTAGTATGTAATCAAGATGCAAGTCATTGCTTTGTCCGACAAAGTTTGTCGGCATAAAACTGAAGGCTGGAGTTTTCTCATTGTCTCTTCTCCTATTCATTTATCTAAAACGTTAGAACCGAATATTGCTAAGTAGCATAAATTTAGCGGGAACATCTGCTGGCTGCCTTTATTATTACTTGTAGGTACGAGACTAAAATCCCGACTATAGTCTCGGTCATTGAGATTATATATTCGAAGCAAATGGGATAATTCCTCCAGAAATTTGGTCAGATTTTGCTGGATCTTGGAATTATTTACTTCTCATCCCCATTGGAGGGCAATCAGAAGAGCACAAAGAGAATATTTGAAGTTAATGGAAGACAGTATCATGCAAGATGCTCAACGACCTACTGAAGGAGCCAGTACAAGCAGATAATATTCAAGAACAAAAAATCATAGATCTCGCAATAAAGCTAAGAACAGGAGAGCCCATCAAGATTGGATAATTGAAATGAATATAACTGATCCAGGAAGTACACCTTACGGACACTCCAGATTTTTTCAGAACCGATTAATGTGTTTAATGAAATTTGTCTCTTTTCTCGGAAGAAAAGCCAAGTTACTATATTTGTGTTTGTTTGTAATAAAACCCTCTTCTTGGGGGTCCTTCCATTAAGCTTTGATTCAATACTTCAGCTTTGATCAACCTCCATTTCGCCTTTCCTCGTCACTGCTAACTTTTGGGCTTTTCAACAATTTAGGAAGGATTTCAGCAGAATCTTAACAAAAAGAGTCTCCAGTTTGGTTTTGAGCCTATGATTAGCACATCTTAAGGATTGGATAGAAATTTGACTTTGCAAAATTTTTAGAACATTTTGAATAATATTCAAACTTGATTTTATTTCTTTGAGTTTCGGAAACTGATATCTTTGATGGAAATAGTCTCTTGACCTTTTGAAAATTTTGAAAAGACACACAAACTTACTTGACCTTTTAAATCATCAAAGGTCAGTTATAGTAACTTAATTCTTTTTACGGTAACTTGACACTTGACCTTTCCAAATATCAGAGGTCAATGGTAACTCAACTTTTATTGCAATATCTTGACTCTTGATCTTTTTAAACATGAAAGGTCAATTGGCCTTTCAAGAGGGTTTTATTATAAACAAAAACGAACATAGTAACTTAGCTTTTTTTTTAAGAGGAGGCAAATTTCATTAAACACATTAATCAGCTTCGGAAGAATCTAGAGTGTCCGAAGGTGTACTTCCTGGATTAGTTATAGGGATAATTGCAAAAACCTCCCCTGAGGTTTCTGACATTTGCACTGACCCCTCTGGGTTTAAAAAATTACACTGACCTCCTCTGAACTTACTAATCCTTTACAAATTCAGTCCAAATGATTAAAATATTGTTTTAGCGAATGAAATTAGAATTTTATACCATATTTGCCCTTTGTATTACATGTCCAATAAATGACAAAGTATTACAAATCAATTAACAATTAATAAACTTTAAAGAGTATAGTCTATAGGCAAATACGCATTATCTATTTAAAGTATCGGCTCTTTACGGGTATTTTACTTTCAAATATTTAATTTAATACAAATATTTACGCTCAAATATAGATTTGTATTTACTTTCAAATATTTAATTTTTTTAAATACAAAACCTACCAATCTATGTTTCGTAAAAATATTAATATAACACTTTTTCAATTTTAGTTACAAATATTTATATATTTAACATAAATTAAATGATTTAAAATAAAATGTCCATAAAGAGCCAATACTGTATTCATGTAATGTGTGAGGACCCGTAAAACCCTAATATTTCTCCTAGGGTTATTTTCCTTTAATTGCATAATTTTGCATTTTCTGGCTTAGAAATATTTTTTGAGAGGATTTTATGAGCAATTAAAGTTTTTAGATGATTTTTCAAGCATTAGTGAATTTTTAGAAAATTAAGAATATATATTGGACGTGGGACCCACTAGTGCGATAAGTTCGGAAAAATTCGGCCAATTAGGTTAAATTCTGGATACTGTGTAAAATTTATCGGGTGTTAAGAGATAAGTAGAGCGTGTGAAATGATTGATGTGAGAGAGAAAAGAAAGGATAGGATTGCATTTATGAGAGTGACAAGTGTCACTTCCCTATTGGATATGACTTAAGAAATACTATTCCAAATTTTGACTTTTTTGACCAAAGGTTAAATATCTCAAAATTCACAACAATTACCATTTTCTTACCTTGTGTTGGCCGGCCCTCTCTCAAGCTCAAGAAGGAAGAACTTCATCAACTCTCAAGCTTCCATATGGTTCAATCCACCAAAATAAATTGCCTACACTAGATTCTATTCCATATTATCCTTCCATTAGGTGTTAGTAAGTTGATTAGTGAAGTTTTCTTGGAGAGCTAAGGTGACCAACATCTTCCTTTCTCTTGGTTCTTGGTAAGTGAAGCTTGAAACACCCTACTACACCTAATGATGCTTATGTTGTGCTTATTAGTGATAAGAGTGCTGAAATTTCTGGTTTTTATCTTGGTTTGAAGTGATTTGGTGAAGTTTTCCATTTTATGATGATTTTTCTGGTTTAATTGGATTATGATGGTGTGGTTGTTTGTGATGATTGGCAATGGACTATAATGACTCTAGTGGGTGTGAAATGTGGATAAATACAACTAATTTTGGATTTGGATGGAAAATGGAAAGTTAGGGTTCTTAAATTCCCAATTCTGTCCGGTTTTGGATAATAGGGTTAGAGGCCGAATTTGACTTTGCTCAAAACATGAAAGTTGTAGGTATTGATGTGTTTGAGGTGCCTGTAAAATTTCAGGTCATTTGGATTAATGTAGAATGAGTTATGATGAAATTACTGTAGTTGTTCTGCTTTGGACAGAATGCAAAAACTGTACTGGTTATTGGCCATTTTGACTGGAATTGGTTTGGATTTAGTTGTTGGTGTCTTCTGATGAAATGTAGCTGGATATCTTAGCTAACATATGCCTTTGGAATTTCGGCATTTGGACTAGTATAGACTAAGTTATAGTAATTACAGTTTTGTGTGATTTGCAAACCTGTTTTGGTAATTCTGGTATAGTATTTGGCATTTTCGTCCTAGTTAAGCTAGGAACTGGATTGAGTGACCTTCTACATTGTTGTAGCCCTGTTTCATAGCTTCGAAACGGTGGGTCTTACACCCCCATCCGATAACCATAGTGAAATTGACGCCATTACCGCATAATAAGTGTAAAACAGTTTTTCCTAATCGGGGCCAAGACTATTGCTAATTTTAATTTCTGGTTTGCTATCGTGTTCATTTATGCATATGAAACCCTATTGGGGTTGTGTTTAGCATTGTTTGGTGACTCGTTCTCGAGTCTCATTGTATGTGTTACATGTTTTAGGGCGTGACGGTAGCTCACGACGTCTTGGTGACCACGGTGTATGAAACACCACTTTCTCACTTGGTGAGTATACTACTCACTAAATTGTTACTATGTGGCTTTGCTAAATGTTTATGTGATGCCTTGAAGGCTTACTTGCATATTGGAATTGATTAAGGTGAGGGTGTACTTGACCGCCCTCACCTCTTTTGATATTGTCATTGATTGGCTACCGTTTTATTGCATTACTGAACTTGATATATTAGTTGGTGAATTCCATTTCATGGAAACTGAATTGATGTCGTTTGGACGATGTCCAACGGCCTTACTGCATTACTGAGCTCAACCCCGTTTGGTAGTCAATTGGATCGAGCCGGCGAGGGCTTGGTCGTGAAGATTGAATTGCCACGGGGACTGTACTGGGGGACCTTGTGGTAATGAGACCCTTGGTTCCGGTAAACTCGAGTATTACCAAAAACTACTGAAATGAAGTGCGGGCCCGGTTGGGGTATATTAGGTGGAAGGATTGGAAGTAAAGGGTGGTCTACGGTTTGATACTTTTAACATTGACGGAGAGTCAATGAGGTTGGATCAAGATTGCAAGCGTGGAAATGGGCTCTTGAGAGCCGACCATATCCTTTTACCGTTTTGCTTCATTGCTTATTTGTACACTTTAAATGAAAGTTCATTCTTATATGACTTTGATTGCTTATTGGGTGGTATACCACAGGGCTTTAGCTCATTCCGTGTTATTTGTTTTCCTTACAGGGTTATAATTACTTTTGAGAATGGATTGGATAGTCAATTGCCGAGTTGAGCATGTAAATGTCGTTTGTATTGCTCTTGAAGTGAAACCCTAATGTATAACGGGTTCATTTCCTTTTGATAGGCAATTCGAATGTGTACTTCCTTAGTGAATGGTTTTGGCTTGCCGTTGTGGCTTGTAAATGGCTAATGTTATGTTATATATGTATTTCGATGCTTGGTTGGGTTTCGGACGGGTCGGTTACTATTCATGGCCGACTCTGGAGTTCGTTTCTTTTATTTTGGGTTATTTTGCCCTTTTGCCTGGTTGCGCGCGTTATAAGTTTCAAAACGTGATAGATCGCTTTATACTGCACCGTTAGTCCTGACGAGAGCTGGGCAGGCAGTCCGCTAACCTCTTTGGTTCGCCTTAGGGGAAGGTGGGGCTGTCACATAATGGATGAAAGTCATAAAGAATTAATATTTTATGGGCCATTTTTTTAAAAAATATTTAATTTATATTAAATAAATAACTTACCGATTTTTTTTTTGCAAGAATATTACTGTAACACCTTTTGAATTTTACTTACAAACATTGATATATTTACCATAAATTAAATATTTGAAAATAAAATACCCGTAAAAAGTCGGTACTTTAAATGAGTAATGCGTATTTGCCCATAAATTATATTCCTTAAAGTTTATTAACTGTTAATTGTAAGAATCGAAAACAACCAAGAGACAAACAATGCAAAGATCATAAACGTAACAGTAAGTAAATAAAAAGGAAGGAATTGCAAACCAATTAACCACACAACTCCTCTTGATCTTGTAGATTAATTCAATCAAGCTTCTTCAAGTTGATGAATTACAATCACTCTTGTGTACAAAGGAAGGTTCACCTCCTCCTTGCCCCGAACTCCACTCGGTCAAGCCAGGACGTTTTACTATCCCTCAGGACAACCCTCACAGAGCTACACTCATGAAGTATTCACTCACAAATGAAAAGCTTACAATGAATCTCACACCACTAAGACTACAAATCTTCTTTGAAGAGTATTTTCTCACTAAAATCTCTCTAGATCTTTTGTATCTTCAGTGTGCCAAAATTGTTTGAAGTGTCTGACCAACCACTATTTATATAGGACCAAGAAAGTGTCTCATTAATACTTCCAACGGATAGAAAGTAGCTGAACAGTCAACTAGCCGTTGGTAGTGTCGGACGTCCGATAGCCCTGTTTTATGCGTTCGACAGCAGGCAGTGAGTTTGAGAAATTTTCTTCAATTCTTTCGGACGTCCGGTAGATTGGTTTTCTGCGTCCGAAGGTATGATGTAAAACTGAAAAATTTTCTTCAATTCTTTCGGACGTCCGGTAGGTTGGTTTTTTGCGTCCGAAGTGACGCAACGATTATCGGACGTCCGATCCTGACATCTTGAGCGTCCGACAGGTTCGGCATACTTTGTCCCCTTTCAATTGCACTTGTTCATGGAATCAAATAACTTCAAAATTGAAAATATATCTTGAAGAAATATTAGTATCATCCATTTGTTTTGTAAACATCAAAAGATAGGGATCAAGATCAAAAGGGATCAAGATCAAGATCAAGATCATCCATTTGTTTTGAATTTTACTGAATCTGTATGATATCAAAAGGGAAAGAAAAGAATAATTCTGATTTAAAGATGGTTTGCTTAGTCAAAACTCTCTGTCATATGTTGATTCTTCTTTTGATATTAAATTCTCTGTGATATGTTGATGATTGCTGTCATTTTTCTGTTTTTATACTCTGTTATTGTTGCTGGATTATGATAGTTGATTTTTTTACTCTCATCTAATGATGACAAAAAGGGGGAGATGGATGCTATGTGTAAGGGGGAGTTTTTCTGAAATTATAAGTTTTGGATGCGATGATTGAGGGGGAGCTTATACTTATTTTTGTTTCTTTCCATCCATTTGTTTTGTAAACATCAAAGGATAGGGATCAAGATCAACATTCTCTCCCTTTTTGATGATGACAAAACAATGGATGGAAAGAAACAAAAATAAGTATAAGCTCCCCCTCAATCATCGCATCCAAAACTTATAATTTCAGAAAAACTCCCCCTTACACATAGCATCCATCTCCCCCTTTTTGTCATCATAAGATGAGAGTAAAAAATCAACTATCATAATTCAGCAACAATAACAGAGTATAAAAACAGAAAAATGACAGCAATCACCAACATATCATAGAGAATTTGATATCAAAGAAGAATCAACATATGACAGAGAGTTTTGACAAAACAAACTATCTTTAGATCAGAATTGTTCTTTTCTTTCCCTTTTGATATCATACAGATTCAGTAAAATTCAAAAACTCAGATCAAAGTATCAGAAATATCAAAAAAAATATTATGAACAAGATTCACTGCAATGATTAATAAAATCTCCTACTTGTTAGAGTTAGCATCATGTCTAACTATTCACATGCATTTCATGCCATTTTTTATATTCTTTCTCACATAGCAATCACTTTTCATATGACCTTTTTGACAACAGAAATTACACATAATCAAAGAGTTATTCACATGAACGGGTTTAATAAATCTGACTTGCCTTTTCCTATGGATAGCAAATTCGTTGGAATTAGAATTCAACATATTTTTTTGAAAACAGACTTGTTTCTTGTGTTTAAGCAACTCATTTAGACCATTCATTCTTCTTTTCAAATCACTTTGTTCCTTTTTGAACAATTCACAAAGTTTTGTTTTTCTATCAAGTTCAAAATGTAAAGCAGTCTCACTCTTTTTGAAGTAATCATTTTCAGCTTTCAACTTTTTATTTTGTTGAAAAAAATTTGCATTATCTCAAAGCAAAAAACTAATTTTCTGTTTTAACTCCTTGTTTCTAGCATAGGATTCTTTCAAACTATCATGCAATTTTATAATGAAAGATTCAAGATCATCATCAGTTTCATCATCACTTTCAACTTGAGAGTTACAAGATGTTACCTCATCATCTCCAATGGCCATAAAAGCCAATTGAGCAGATTCTTCATCCTCTTCAATTTCACCATCGGAGTTGCACTCATTCCATGTGAATTGAAATTTGTTGAATCTTGATTTTCTTCCTTCTTTCTTCTTCATCACTGGACATTCACTTGCATAGTATCCAGATTGGCCGCATTCAAAGCACTTATCAGCTTGCTTTTTATTGAACTCTATCTTCCCTTTGTTTCTCAAATTGTTGGACTGATTCGGGAAGGAATTGCTAGGTCCACTTTTTCTGAATTTCCTCTTGTTGAGTATTCTTTTGAATCCTCGTGTGATGAGTGCAATATCACTATCATCACCTTCCATATCATCTTCACTCACGGAGGCTGGATCATCTTCATCTTGTGAATCCTTCAGAGCAATATTCTTTCTTACTTTCGCATCCTCCTCCTCTTGCACTTTGGATTTAAGTTTCAACTCATAAGAGATTAGAGAATTAATAAGAGATTCAATAGGCATAGTATTCAAATCTTTAGCCTCCTCAATAGCAGTCACTTTATTTTCCCAATCATTGGACAAGGCATTCAAGATTTTTCTATTTTTCTCACATACAGAATATTCTTTTTCTAGCACCTCTAAATCCTTAATGAGGTCATTGAATCTACAGTACATCTCATCAATGTTTTCATGAGGTTCCATCTTGAACGATTCATACTTGGTAACCAGAATGGATTTCTTTTGTTCTCTAACATTTTCACTACCTTCATGAATTTCTCTCAGTTTATCCCAAATTTCCTTGGCTGACTTGCAGCCTTTGACTCTAATAGATTTATTTGAGTCTAAAGCACAATATAACACATTCATGATTTTAGCATTTAAGGTGAGATGAGTTCTGTCTATAGCAGTCAGTTCACTTCTTGTTTTTGGTCTAGATCTATGAGTATTTTTATCTATAAGAGAGGCATCATATGGACCTTCATTAATAATAAACCACAATTCAATATCAATAGATTGCAAAAAAAAATCATTCTTTCTTTCCAACTCATATAATTTGACCCATTAAACATAGGTCATCTAATCACAGAATGTTCTTCAAAAAATATAGCATTATTGGTTGTCATTTTTACTTCCAAGCCGATTGAGCTTAATCTCTAGGAGACTAAGCTCTGATACCAATTGTAAGGATCGAAAACAACCAAGAGACAAACAATGCAAAGATCATAAACGTAATAGTAAGTAAATAAAAAGGAAGGAATTGCAAACCAATTAACCACACAGCTCCTCTTGAGCTTGTAGATTAATTCAACCAAGCTTCTTCAAATTGATGAATTACAATCACTCTTGTGTACAAAGGAATGTTCACTTCCTCCTTGCCCCGAACTCCACTCGGTCAAGCTAGGACGTTTTACTATCCCTCTAGATAACCCTCACAGAGCTACACTCATGAAATATTCACTCACAAATGAAAAGCTTACAATGAACCTCACACCACTAAGACTACAAATCTTCTTTGAAGAGTATTTTCTCACTAAAATCTCTCTAGATCTTTTGTATCTTCAGTGTGCCAAAGTTGTTTGAAGTGTCTGACCAATCACTATTTATATAGGACCAAGAAAGTGCCTCATTAATGCTTCCAACGGATAGAAAGTAGCTGAACAGTAAACTAGCCGTTGGTAGTGTCGGACGTCCGATAGCCCTGTTTTATGCGTCCGACAGCAGACAGTGAGTTTGAGAAATTTTCTTTAATTCTTTCGGACGTCCGATAGGTTGGTTTTCTGCATCCGAAGGTATGATGTAAAATTGGGAAATTTTCTTCAATTCTTTTGGACGTCCGGTAGGTTGGTTTTCTGCGTCCGAAGTGACGCAACGATTATCGGACGTCCGATCCTGACTTCTTGAACGTCTGACAGGTTCAGCATACTTTGTCCCCTTTCAATTGCACTTGTTCATGGAATCAAATAACTTCAAAACTGAAAGTATATCTTGAAGAAATATTAGTATCATCCATTTGTTTTGTAAACATCAAAAGATAGGGATCAAAATCAACATTAATTGATTTATAGTACTTTGTCATTTATTGAACATATAGCACAAAGGACAAATCTGGTACAAAATTCTAATTTCATTCCCTAAAATAATATTTTAATCGTTTGGACTGAATTTGCAAATGATTAGTAACCTCAGGAGAGGTCAGTGTAATTTTTCAAACCACAGGAGAGGTCAGTGCAAATGTCAAAAACCTCAGGAGAGGTTTCTGCAATTATCCCTTAGTTATATTCATTTCAATTATCCAATCTTGATGGGCTCTCCTGTTCTTTGCTTTATTGCGAGATCTTTGATTTTCTGTTCTTGAATATTGTCTACTTGTACTGGCTCCTTCAGCAGGTCGTTGAGCATCTTGCATGATACTGTCTTCCATTAACTGCAAATATTCTCTTTGTGCTCTTCTAATTGCACTCCAATGGAGATGAGAAGATAAATAATTCTAAGATCCTGCAAAATCTGGCCAAATTTCTAGAGGAATTATCCTATTTGCTTGGAAAATATATCTTTGAGCCTCAGAATATTTTCCTTCATCTTCTTGGACAGAGTAAGGCAAAATTAGATAAACAACACTAGAGGGTAGTGCCTGTATTTCTCTGTTTCTCACATGGACTGATATGTGAAAATGGATTATCATATATCCATTGTTGTTGGAAAACAAAGTTTCCCACCATGGTTTTGGTTTGAACCATTGTAAGAACAAATTGAAGATTCTGAGCCAAATTTGAAAATTGAGAGAAGAATGGACATTGAAATTCCATCGGTATATGATTTTGATGGCATGGATACCACATAACCCATAACAAAAGTCCTGGAAAACTTTGAGTTTGGGCAATGAATATCTGAGCAAAAGGATATTCTGGATTTATCCCAAAAGGATTGAGAATAGATCCACTATAACTCTTGAAAACCTCAATTTTATGCATCATTCTATTTCTTTCCAAATTTTCCCTTTCCCATGGCTGAGGAATATAAAAAATGCTCTGGGGGATTTTGATATGACATAGAAATAGAAGAGAACATGATAAGAGAGGGATTTGAAGGATGGTTTCGAGAAAAGAAATCAGCAATGATATTTGATTTTCCTTTGATATGAATTACAGTGAAAGAAAATTGGGAAAACCAGTTTGACCATCTGTGTAACTGAGAATTCGAAATCACCTTCTGTTTGAAGTTAAGCATCTTTGGAAAACTTACCATATCAATTTCAATCTTGAAATGACATGGTCTAACATAAAAGCCGAAATTTTCAATTCCATGCTTAATTGCAAGAATTTCTTTGAAAGAAGAATCATAGTGAACCTTCCACTAGCAAAACCACAACACTTCCTACCTTCTTGGGTTTCTTCTAGAAGAACAGCTCCCCAATATTTGTCACTTGCATCTGTTTGATTGATTAGATTTTGGGAACAAGGAATATGAAGGGTAGACAACTCAATCAGAATCTTTTTGAGCATTTGAATGGATTTTGTTTGAGATTCACTCCATAATGGAGGACTTTTGGTGAGCATTTTTGTGAGAGGATGGATGATTTTTGATAGTTGAGGTATGAAATCTCAAACATAATTAACAATTCCAAAGAATTGTTGAATTTGTTTTTGAGAAAGTTCAGTATCAGGAAAACTCTTCATAGTCTCACCAATATGTTGCTTAGGAGTACAAGTTCCATTTTCAATTTTCATTCCTAAAAAACTTATTTTTTGTTGACAAAAAGTCATTTTCTTTTCTGAAAGTATAATACCATATTTATTTACAATATTAGCAAATTCATACAAAAGCTGTGATGACTCCACCCCTCCCTAGAGCGTACTCCAGGGTTTAGCGGACCGCCTGCCCAACTTTCGCTAAGACTCATTCACTAACTTCAAGAAAATAAGTTACAACTTTGAAAGTAAAGCAAACGACAATTTCCAAGCTTGGAACATACAGGTACATTCATTTCCACCTCAACCATTCATATATATCCGAATATAACAAGAGATTCAAGTTCTAGCTAACTTTCAACCCTAATCAAGCACTAACGTGAGTACAAACACAAAATTCAAAAACTAGACTATGCTAACCTGTACCAGTCTCATGGCCGCGCTCGATTTCCCTGTAAGGAAAATAAAACTAATTGGGTGAGTCAAAACTCAGTGAGATTCCAAAATTTCATGCAGACCCAAGTAACAAATTGGTCATTATGTAAAATTTAAAATATCAAAATGAGCGAGTGTACAAGTTCATAAAAGAAAACAATAACACTACAAGTAACAATCATTTCAAAGTATAAGAATACAGATGGCTCTCAAGAGTCAAATTCCCATTGCATTACTTGATCCGAGCCCGTTGACACTCCGTCAACGTTTAAAGCAGCAAAACCATGACTGTAGATCTCCACTTAACATCAAATTCCATCCACCAATCAACCTTCTACCAGGCCCGAACTTCAAAATAAGAGTGATGGTAAAACTCGAGTATACCGAATCTAGTGGACCAAATCCAAAGGATTATACAATAAACAATAAACAATAAACAGTACCTATGGTTCATCGGTCTCCTCGACCAAGCCCTTACTGGTTCAATTCGACTGACTAACCAATAGGGTGAGGATAAAAGTAGTGATACGAGATGAGAGGCACCTCCCACTCGGATTGAGTGTGGTACATGTTACCACTCAGCACTTACAAGTCAAGTACAAGATCTTAGCTGGTATTCAAGTTGTATACATGTATATCAAGTCAATAATAGCCAGTAAACAATAATAAATCACATTAAGGTAAGTGTGATAAAGTACATCCTTACCCGTCCAAACAAGTCGAGTATTTCTTTCAAATATCAAGTTCAATCATGCACTTGGAAGCACTCACCAACAGTTTATTTCTTTTCATAACCACGTCTAAGGTTAACTCGTTGGTAGGAGTCCAAATTTGTGATAAAATATCAATGGACTGTTTGAAAGCAATTAGGGTTCAAAATATAAGAGTTTCGTTTAAAGAAAAGCAAATAAATGAAACTCGTTGAAGTAGTATTCATTTCACTTATCAAACTCTAGAAAAATTCATGTTCGCTCGTTTGGTTTCGATAAAGAAGCGATTAACACTTTTAAGTCCGTGACTTGGTCTAAAAGACGAGGAAAACATATTTATAACGGTCGCTACTTTCGCCTTTTAAAGGGTACGAGTTTTGGCAAAATTTCAGCTTATATACCTCTACTAAAGGAAACTTGAGTACTCTAACCAATTCAAGTTCAATTCAATAACAAATCGCGGCTCAAGTTCCAATTTCACTCACTTAACCTACGGAAGAAAATTTTGAGCAGCATACCGATACGGATACGAGTGTGCAATAAATAACTTCAGCCTTGGGTCAAGGATCCTTTAATCAACATTGGTGGTCCGATGACAAGATCAAGATCCAAGAAGGTGAAGGAAGCTTTACGAGCCTTGATCATTCACCATACAAGCAAGGAGTAAGCTAAGATCCAAGAAGGTGAAGGAAGCTTTACGAGTCTTGATCATTCACCATACAAGCAAGGAGTAAACTAAGTTTGAAGATTTGATGGACCATGAAGTTACCTTGTTCACTTGTACGTTTGAAGTGAAAGAATGATCTCATACTTGTTAGCTTAGTTGGTAGTTGCTTTAAGACTGCCTAGTTTAGTAGTTGTTAGTCGTTGAGTATTTTATTACTTATTGGGCCTTATCGGGAAGCCTTAAAGAGCTGGCTCTTTATGCGGACCGAAATTCTATTCCAGGTTTATTTGGGCCGGAATTTGCCCTAGTTTTAGCCTATAAAAGGCACCTATTGTATGAGTGAGAGACAGAATATTACAACCAGAAATCGTGAGGAATTTTCCTTCAAGTTCTTAATCGAACTTACTCTTGAATTCTTGAGTTCATGGCTTAGGATTCAAATCTGACTTTATCGATTAGCTTGTTCCCTAGTCGTGGTGTCTCTTCATCCATCTTTATTTGCTTAAGGTTGCTGATTGCCTTTGTGTGTCAGAGGTCTTGAGTTCATGAGAACAATCGAGTTCAATTTCCATTGGGAGAAAAGGTCCAACTTTGATAATTACAAGGTTGGGAGGTTCTAGGAGGGTTTTCCCCTAGGGTTGCCTATATCAGTTGGTAATCAGAGCATCAGGTTAATTCTCTTTCAATTGAAGTTGTTCATATCTTATTAGTTTGTGTCTTTTGTCAAAAAAAAAAAAAACTGTAGCGATTACTGTTCATCGTTACTGTTCCGAAATACTGTTCATCGTACTGTAGCGTACTGTTCATCCGAGTAAAATAAAAAAAACTGTTTGGGTATTGTCTTTTGTGTTTTCTGTCCAACTTTTGTTCTTGAGTCTATTATACTTTTGTTCGGGTTGTTAGGGTTTAAAGACAAAAAAAAAAAAAGAGTCACGTACCTTATATTGTTTTTAGTGTCCAAGTTGCTAGAGTATTGCTGGAATCTTTCTTTTGAGTATTGCTGAAATTCTGTTTTGTCTATTTCTTGAGTATTGGTTGTTGTTCTTGCCAACCTTAAACACCACAACGTAATTTGGGGAAGTTCTTGAGCTTCTTGAACAAATTCTTAAAGTTCTTGGACCACCAAGCCTTGTTTTGAAGGTTCTTGAACAATAAATCAAGAACTAGGGTCTTCTTGAAATTTGCATAACCTTTCATCCATTTTTCTTAAACTTGTTGGTGTGATCTGAATTTGTGTTCCTTGAAGAGCCGAAAAAAAAAGAAAAAAAAACGAAAGAGGACAAAAAAAAGGAAGAAGAGAAGGCGTTGGCTCTCATACAAAGGAAATCAAGTTTCCAAAAAAAAATCGTGAGTTTCCAATTCTTGGTGGGTTCCCAAATCTTGATTAGTCTCCAAATCTTGGTTGACTTCCCAAAACTTGAGTTTCCTAATCTTGATTGGTTTCTAACTCTTGAGTTCCAATCTTGATTGAATTCCAACGACCCCAAACTACCTAATCAGACCCTAAACACTCCCAAATCAGTTTCCAAAACCAAATCTAAACAGCCACAAACACCTTAGCCAAACCGCCTTTAAATTCTTGGGTTTCTAAAATCGGTTGAGCTAGCCTTTGCAAGCCGATTTGACTGAAATTTGAGGACTGGTTCGTACATTATTTGAGCACCCCAAAAGCACCATTTATACTCCAAAATACTGACCAGAAACTCAGCAAAGCAACAGCTCAAAAAGAAAAAAAAAAAGAAGAGTTCCAGCTTCAGGTAGAGTTTTTGTTTTCTAGGATTCGCAAAAAAAAAACTCTGCTTTGTGTCTTATTACTTATAGGGTAATTAATTCTGGAATTTTTGAGAGTTGAGTTGTTTTAAGAACTTCGAGAAGGGAAATTGAGAGTGAGTGTGTTTGCTTGAGTGATACACGAGTGCTTGCAAGGTAGACTAGGATACACTTGTTTTGCAGGTTTGACAATGTCTCAAGAGGGGAACATGCCCGAGCCGTCTGAGACCGACGTGTCACTCAAATTGGTGCTCCAAGCTCTTCAAAAAAAAAATGGAGAGACAAGAAATTGTGATGACACAATTATCCGACAGGTTGGCTGCCCTTGAGATGCGAGGTACCAGAGATACACACAATCGGGTTTCAAGTGCTCAGAGTGCTGATCATGATGTGGATGATGAGGGATATCATTCTAACACCTCATTCCGATCAAGGAAAAGCCATAGGGAAGCGAGAGAAGGCCGAGACCGACCTAGGAGAACCGATGACAATCTTGGTTCCATCAAGACTAAGATGCCTACTTTTCATGGGAAAAATGATCCTGAAGCTTACTTGGATTGGGTTAGGCGAGTCGAGCAAGTGTTTGAAGTCCACAATTACTCTGAAGAGAAAAAGGTGAAACTTGCAGCTATTGAATTCAAAGATTATGCATCTATTTGGTGGGAGCAAGTATGTGCCACAAGGAGGAGAAATAGGGAACAACCGATTAACACTTGGACTGAAATGAAGTAAGTGATGAGGAAACGATTTGTACCCTCCCATTATACTACGGACTTGTACAATCGGCTCCAACAAGAGAACGAATCTCTCAAGAGGAGGGGTTCCATGCAATCTACCTCTTTGAAGCCGGTTTATGCAAGAGGTGATAAGAAAGTTCATTCAACATTTTCTACGACTAAACCTAGAGTTGAACCACCTCATGCGGAGTCATTTTGGGAGACATATCAACGTCTTCTACACCAAAAACAAATGGAGTCAAATGGATGCTATCAAAGTGAGTTTTCTAAGAAGGAGATAGCTGACCCTATTCCCAACAAAGGAGTATCTCATCCTATTGAACCATTTGTCGAGGAGGTTGATAATGAGAAAACAATCGAGGGCATTAAACTAGATAAAGAGATGGAAAAATCTAATGAGATGAGTGGTAAAAAGAAAGAAAAGAGAGGAAGTGAGACGATTTTGAGCAAAAATGTGAGGGCTTATTGTTTTTCTAACGAACTTACCTTTGCTTTATTTAGTGTTTCTTCATTTGTGCAGATTAAGCAAAGTCAAGTGAAGTTAGTCATGCCATGCTCCATTCCAAAGTCACTTGTGCAATTCACTAGTTTCCATGGAGTTTGTCTTTTAGGAATTAAATCTATTTGGGATCACCCCATGGAACAATTTCAATTCAAATCTGTCCATACCAAAGGGGAATCAATTCAAACCAACCATGAAGGGAGAATTCCAAACTTTGACTCTCATTTACTACCTATGGCTCATTCATCATCTTTACCTTCTTTTGAGTATAATTTCCATCCTAACACTTGTATTTCTTATTCAGATTTTGAAGGAAAGTGTAAAAGGCTAGCAATGTCTTCTCAAGTTGAATCAATTGGTGGAATGAATAATGAAGTGGCAAAGGGAGTATTCACACTTAAACCTTGTTCTCTACCTTCTTACCATTTAGTTGATGATGTACCATTACTTCTTTATCCAATTTCTAATTTGTTTCAGGTTGAAGGTTATTTTGTTTTTGTAGGTTGTAAAGCTGTCCAAAATTTTTCAGTTTTGATTAAAGACTTACAACCTGATTTTGTGCTTATTCCAACTAAAGGTGGTGATCTTTCATGCTTATTCACACAGCCAAAAGCTGGTGGCCAAGTGTTCAATTTGTCAACTTCAACTTGTGCTAGTTCGAGTAATCCTCATGAAGTGGACTTCAATTGTTTGCTACCTTATATGTTGGAAGATGAGAAATTGTGTGTCACGCAAGATCCCAAAGCTGTCCTCCACGAGTTGTTTAGTGCCTCATCCGTGCAACAAGTTGCTTTCAATTTATCCATGCAAGATGATTCAAATCAATATCAACTAGTGATGGATTTTACACCTTTGCACAATCAAGGTGTCAATGTGAAGATTCATGACCAAAGGCTAATTAGAGAGTTTTGGAGAACTTAAGAACTTGAAGGAAAATTCCTCACGATTTCTGGTTGTAATATTCTGTCTCTCACTCATACAATAGGTGCCTTTTATAGGCTAAAACTAGGGCAAATTCCGGCCCAAATAAACTTGGAATAGAATTTCGGTCTGCATAAAGAGCCAGCTCTTTAAGGCTTCCCGATAAGGCCCAATAAGTAATAAAATACTCAACGACTAACAACTACTAAACTAGGCAGTCTTAAAGCAACTACCAACTAAGCTAACAAGTATGAGATCATTCTTTCACTTCAAACGTACAAGTGAACAAGGTAACTTCATGGTCCATCAAATCTTCAAACTTAGCTTACTCCTTGCTTGTATGGTGAATGATCAAGGCTCGTAAAGCTTCCTTCACCTTCTTGGATCTTAGCTACCTCCTTGCTTGTATGGTGAATGATCAAGGCTCGTAAAGTTTCCTTCACCTTCTTGGATCTTGATCTTGTCATCGGACCACCAATGTTGATTAAAGGATCCTTGACCCAAGGCTGAAGTTATTTATTGCACACCCGTATCCGTATCACATACCCTTTGTTTTTACTCATTTTTCCAGCCATGAAAGGCTTTACTTTTTCCTCAAATCAACCCAATTCAACCACCACAAGTAAGTATATCAATATAGCTCTTCATCTAAGCTAAAAATCATCCAAATATACCTCATTTCTAGCAATTAATCAACCAATAGCAAAGCTGAAATTTTTTCACCAAAACTGAAATTTCATCCTTTAAGGCTAAAAATCACAATCATGCTCCTAATCACTTCACAATTTTCATATCCAAGCTCAATACCAACATTTATAGTTAAACAACTTAATCAAGGCTAAAAATTATCAAACCCTAGCTGAAATTTCATGAATCACCACCAAACTAGAGTATCATCTAATATTTTTTCAAGATTTAAAGTTTTTATAGCATGTTTAACAAGATTAAGGTGGAAACAAGAAGTGGATGAACTATACCTTCCAAAAGCCTTCTTGAAAGTGAGGAACCAAGAACTTTCTCCCAAGATTTTCACCACTCTTAGCTTCCTAAGCACCAAGGTGTAAGTTTAATCGGTTTGATTTTTGTGATTTCAACTCAAACAAGGAAGAATCAAGGTTGAAGTTGCAAGCTTTCTTCTCTCTTTTCCCTCTCTCGAGTCTCGGCAAAAATGAAGAAAAAATGAGGAAGATGAGCCAAAATGGAAGATAAGAAGGAAAGAAATTAGCTTGGTCAAATATCCTTTGGATGGCCGACACTTGTCGTATCAAGATGACTTCTTATTTTTTTTCTTTTCTCTCTTTTCCTTAGTCAATATTTTCAGCTGCTTTAGGGGATATTTTAGGGGTGATTAGCTGAAATAAAAGCAAGGAGATTAGGGTAAGAAAGTGGTGGTCAAGTGGTGTATTCGATCGGGTAGCAAACGGTGTACGTCGGTTTATGCCTATTTTTCTTAACTCTCTTGTACTTGTGTTTTAACTGTTGATTCACTGACTTATTATTAGCACTTCTAATCACACACTTCCTCTTACTTAATACTTGCTTCTATCCACCAAATTTAGTAAACACACCACACTAAGTGATCATGCTACCAAAATGCGCAAAAACCTTAATTTGCTCTAACAATAAAAGTAAAAATAAAACTCTCGATTCTATTATATATTACAACTATTGAAGGAATAAAATGAGTAGTAAAGGAATTATAAAATAATTTATTCAAAATAAGAGGGAATTATAAAAAAATATAAGCAAATTTTCAAGTTGTCACACTTTTTTCCCCTTAAAAGAATTTCGACCTCGAAATTCATACATTTATTCGTAAATAACTCATGATATTTTGTCTTGCATGTATGTCTCTAGCTCCCAGGTCTCACCATAGCCAAAATTTTAGCCAGACAATGAAAAACATGAATAGTATCTTCTACCACTTTAGATGGGTTAAGCACTAGCTGGTGGTTTAAAGTATACACTCTGGCAGGCACTTTGGATCTATTCCTTTCTAGATTTGGTTGTTTAGGGTTTGACTTGAAGGGACGGGTTGCAATCTGGTACTCAACACTACCACACCATAAACATTTCCGTGCTTTTCACCAACAATTATCCTCAGTATGATTGGTTTTTTCATAATATCCACAAGATAAGTGAGGGATTGATGTTTGATCTCCTTGTGAGACACCTTTCAGTTGTCCTCCTCCACCTGGGGCTCCTCTCGGAGTAACTCTCTTAGACGTCCCCAAAATTCTCTCACCACCAGCTCCTCGACCCACCTTAGAGGGTGGCATACCTAAATCATCTTGTTCTTGCCCTTGGTCTCCACTAGACGCACCTTTCTTTCTTCCATGAAAAGCCTTCACTTGCGCCTTTGCAATTTCTATCCTATGGGCTTTCTCAAGAACCTCCGTGAAAGTATTAATTTGCGCCGCCGCTAAAGCCTCTTGTATCTCTATGTTCAAACCTTGCACAAACCTCCTCACTCTCCTTTGCTCCGTAGCTATCAATTCAGGAGCAAATTTTAATAATTTGATGAACTGAGTCTCATACTCAGATACATTTAGGGTTCCTTGACGCAAGTTAATGAAATCACCCTCCTTTTTCTCCTAAACTATTGATGGAAGATATTTCTCGTTAAACTCTCACACGAAGTTCAGCCAGGTCCATGCCGTCCGTTCTCTCTCCCACTTAGCTCTAATTACATTCCACCAAACTCTGGCTGGCCCCTCAAATTGAAATTCCACAAAATTCACCTGTCTTTCCTTCGCATAATTCAAGGTGGCGAAAATGTTGATCATTGCTTCCAGCCATCTCTCTGCTCCTTCAGGGTCTGGTCCTCCAAGAAACTTAGGAGGAGAAAACTTGTGAAATCGCTCTAAGGCCCTATCTTCCCATATTTCAGGGTCCCTAGGCTGATTAACAGGGGTTTGACCCTGCTTCTCTATCAATCGAGTAAGAATATTAGTCATTTGCTGTATTGCCGTTGCCACCTGATCCCCTCCTTCGGCTCCGGGTCCAGGTTGTGGCTTAATCGTTGCATCTCTCTCTTTTCTTGATTCTTGTACTTGTTCTTGGACTTGTCTAGCCCCACGTTCACGATTAGAATCACGTCCTCGACTAGTCCCACGTCCCTGACTTCGTCTACCCTCCATGCCTCTTTTTTAAAAAATAGACAATATAGGTATAAACAAAATAAAGTAGCTCTAAAGCTCGATAAAAGCATTTCCGAATCATAAAATGAAAACAATAGAACACATTTAAAATAAAACACTCTCCTTATATACATAACATAACAAGCCACATACTCTATGGGACATTAACCCTAAGTATTGTTGAAGCACTACACTTAATCAAAACTCGAAGAAGTACAACCAGGTATACACACTTGAATAATAAGAGTCCCAAATCTCACTAATATTCCCAAGTCCAGACTATTCGCATTTCTCATGCCTTGGCTTTCGCCATCCAGACTTATCCCAATATTACTCGGGTTATCAACTTAGCCTAAAGGTATCACTCGTTGGTACTCGGGTACAAGAAGCCGAAAATATGATGATTTACCACTCTAGCTGGTCAGTCCCAGGAGGAAATCAACCACTTTTTAGATTTTTATCCAACATACATATCTAATTTTCCTCAATAACATAAATTCATTCCACACTTATAGATCAATTCCCACAGTCCGAGAACCTTTTCCCGGAATGAGCTCAAAAGAGCTTTAATATCATCTGTGACGACCCCACCTCTCTCTAGGGCGTGCCCTAGGGTTTAGCGGACCGCCTGCCCAACTCTCGCCAGGACTCACTCACTAACTTCAAGAAAATAAGTTACAACTTTGAAAGTAAAGGAAACGACAGTTCCTAAGCTTGGAACGTACAGGTACATTCATTTCTACTCAACCATTCATACATATCCGAATATAACAAGAGATTCAAGTTCTAACTAACTTCCAACCCTAATCAAGCACTAATGTGAGTACAAACACAAAATTCAAAAACTAGACTATGCTAGCCTGTACCAGTCTCATGCTCGCGCTTGATTTCTGTGAGAACCCGAGAAAATTATGTGTATGCCCTGAATTTATTTCATTTTATTTACTTCGTTATTAGAAACATTATATATAACAAATAATTGGTTAAATTAAATGTCTAATTGAATTTCTATAAAATTGAGAATTTAGAAATATCCTAGAATGGTGTAAAAAAAATATTTTTTTATAGGGATATTATGAAAACCCTAGAAAATTTTTGTGTAAGTTTTGCATGTATTATTTTCATTTTGCTATTAGAAATAATAATTGGTTGATTAAATGCCTAAATTTAAATTTTACAACAAAATCGAGAATTTATGAATACTTTGGAATGGTGTAAAAATATATATAACAAAAGTTAGGAGTTAATGTGTGAATTAATAAAACCACAGCTCCTTAGTAAGCAATTAAGTTGGTATCAAATGACCTAACTAACCCTTCAACCTAGCTAAACTACCATGCGACCAGCTAGCATCAGAACATTAGAAACAAGAACTGAGTGGAGAAGCTTTGGAATTGTCATCCACGGAGTGAGGAAGCTGTGAGTGATCACC
The DNA here is from genome assembly GCA_036785865.1 of Coffea canephora. Taxonomy (NCBI): domain Eukaryota; kingdom Viridiplantae; phylum Streptophyta; class Magnoliopsida; order Gentianales; family Rubiaceae; genus Coffea; species Coffea canephora. The sequence goes on from CM071915.1 coordinate 25,313,668, forward strand.
GAGAGAAAGAAATGAGAACCGACAGCTAGCTTCACCATTTTCTTCAACCTTTAACCATCCTAAACTGAGAGCTAAGTGAGTGATAGGAGGAGGAACCAGTCTGCATTTCACGTATCAGCTGCATCAGTGAGGGAAAAGGGTAGAGCTGGTGCAAGAGTTGAAGAAGCTGAAACAGAGAGAGATAGAGTAGTCTGCCATTATCGAATTTGAAAGGAAAAAAGGTAAGAATCTACCATAACTTTCTGCTTAGTTAGTACAAATGAGAATACACAAGCTGCATGTTAGTTTTTAGCAAGGAACAATAAGTTTTAAGCGAAGAGAAATCTGATAAAGGAGAGAAAAATTGGAATTGGATAGAAATAGAGGGAACCGAGAGTTGTTGTTGAGTTGCGGCCATAAATAAAGTAAATTTTCTGTAATAACCTCTTGGTCATTCAGTACACTAGAATATTAAGATTGCATGCATGATGAATTTTAGCTGATGGTGAGTACTGCTAAAGGAGAACCTGTTTAGTAACTACTTTCTTGCTGGAAAATGTTGCGTCGAGGGAATGAGGACAGATTATACAATTGTTGCTTGATATTTTGGAGAGACTTACCAACAAATGCATGGGATATATTTAATCTCTGGTTTTAACAGATATTTGCCCTTGAAACTAATAAAAAACTTCGGAAATCCTAGTTGAAGTTGGCGAAGAAAGCTGAAGAAAACTGTTAAGAAAGCCGAAAGGAAGAAATAAACTTAGGATCAGTTTTTCTTTCAAACTTCACTCTGTAAACTTTCACATCTGATATTTTAAGCCACTCTGTAGTTTAATACTTGTGTTTGGCATGATAAGCTGGAGTAAAACTGAAGGAATTTTGGAGAAAATGTTGCATATTAAACTGCTACATTGCTACATCGCTAGTTGTGTCTCTTTGTCTCTTGTTGCTGTGTGTGAATTTCCCATGAATCAATAAAGAAAGTGCATTAGTTAGTAAAAAAAAAAAAACTGCTACATTGCTGAAAGCTTTAGTTGTTCTATGCGATAGCTGATGACAGATTTTGTGCGTGGCTTTTGGTTGAATAATTTGCTGAAACTAGGTGCTATTTGCCTTGGTTTATGCTGGACCAAATGTACATTAAGTATTTAGAGCTTTAAGCGAGTGAAAGAATAGAGTTTTGCCGAAAGCTTGATGTAATATTGCTGGAATTCCGTTGGTTAGCTGAAATGGTAATGAGTTAAACTTTATATGATGTTTTTAGAGACTTTAAGGTAACTTGCTATAGCTATATACAGAAAATGGCTTCTAATTACTTAATCTTGTCCTCACAAGTATTTTAAGAAAAACTATAAAACTTGAGAGGTTAGTGTAGTGAAACAAAATTCAAATTACCAACAACTTAGAATCTAGCTAGGTTAACGGGAACCAATGGAGTGTACCTAAGTTTAAATCTTAGACTCTTAAGTGAAAAGTAGTTTACTCCTAATTTAAAAAGTTATAAAATTATAATCTTAGAAAATATGTATATTTCTTCATTAAAACAATAAAATCAATAAGTTTCAAAATAAAATGATAAATGAATATTGAATATGTTACATTTTTTAATTTAAAGTCAAACTTGATTTTAATAGTTCAAATGATAAGGTAAGAACAACAGGTGAACACCTACAAATTATGTATTTGCTTTGAAATTATTAACTTGCTTCAGGAAGTAGCTATGAACCAGGAAACCACCTCGAAGCTCGAGCGTAGTTATTTGAATATTTGGCGAGTGTTGTCAAATGTATATGCTTAATTGGTTATGTTTCTTTAAATGAATTTATGTGAGAAATGTGCTTGTTTTGAATATTGCTAGTGATTTATTGTGATGTGTATATCAATGGTCCCTCGCCTTCTAAGTCGGGAGTGTACTTTATCGCATTCGGGTTAGTTGAGCTCGAAGGTTGATTATTGATTGAATGATACTGTAAATGTGCATGAATATAAGCCTTTGACTGAACTGGGCCCCAAAACCCACTGTTCAACGGACTATTCGAGCCAGCAAGGGGCTTGGTCGGATAGGACGGTAGCTTTGGCTAAATGTTTTGGTATACTCAAGCACTACCTGGAAGTTGGGAGATTATTGAATTGATTGTTGAATGTAGGGGATTGTTTATTGTTTCAGAGGACATAAGGGGGTGAATTGGCAGAGTGAATGCAATGATATTGAAATGATTGTCTCGTGACTCTGTAATGACAGCTCAATGACTCCCAGGTGGAGTGTGTATCCTTTTGAATGTGATTGTCTAGTGAAATGTGCACCGTTTGTTTAATTGCAATGATTTAAGTGTTTATTAACTGTTACTTGCTCGGCAAACCTCACTGAGCTTTAGTTCAACCTTTTAGCTTTGTTTTCCTTAAAGGAGTTGGTGGTCATGCATCGAATGAAGGATCTTAGGAAGTTAGCTTGGAGAATTTTGAGTTGTGAATCTTTTAGTGTCTTATTAAGGTTGGAACTTTTGTATTGTACTAGTTATTGTAAAAGAGTGGTATGGTTGGCTTTGGTTATCTAAATGTTATCTTTGAAGTTAATGTAAGGTTAATGGAAGTATTTATCTGTTATCTCTAAAGTTAATGTGAGATTAGTGAGCCCTGGCGAGAGCCAAGCAGGCGATCCGCTAACTTTTAGGGTACGCCCTAGAAGGAGGGGAGGTCATCACAGATATACAAATTAGACCAGATGAAATTTGAAGTCAATGCATGAAATAATAAAACATAGCCTTAGTAAGTAAATAAACTAATATTAAATGACCATTTGACCCTAAGACTTGGCTAAAACTACCATGTAACCTAATATCTAACAATGTTTATTAAGCTAAGACCGAAACAGAGGAAAGAAACTCAGCCGTTTCTTTTGATAGCCAATATCGGGAGCAAACAAAATAGAGATAACAGAGTACTGAGCTTTCTTCCTTTTCCATACCCAAAACCGAGAGAAAGAGTGAGAGTGAGAGAGCTCTTTGATTCCATTCTTTCCTTCCAGTCAACCGAGTGAGTAAGAGAGTAAGGTACAGAAAAGGGGAACTTGGAACTTTCATCATGAGGAAATGAAGGAGGAAGGAGTCTGCCTGCGGGTTTCTTCTTTTCCAGCTTTGATTGTTAGAAAAAGGGAGGTAAAATGCTGCAACAATCTTTTAATTATCTAGTATAACTGAATACTTAAGCTGCATGTTAAATTTTAGCTAGGAAAAAATGAGTTTTAGCTGAGGAAAATTCTGTTTGGTGACAAACTATGAGCAGAAAAGAAAAAAATGTGACAACCGAGAGGATGAAGCTGGAATTGCAGCTTGTTACTAGAGTTTTTCTTTGGAGAATGATGTGAGGAATGCATGTAATGTGTTTATCTCAAGTGTTATAAGATGTTTGGCTGAAAACTTGTGAAAGTTGGAAGTTTGGGCTAGAAATGTTGAAGAAAAGCTGCTGGAACTTCCCAGTTTCAGCCGAGGGGAGGGAATGAAGAAATTTGTCGCTACCTTTATGAATTTTGATTCCAAAAGTTTATATTAACCTCTAATACATTGCATAATACATTGGTCTTAACATGCATGTTAGATTTAAGTGTGAAATAAAGAGATTATTGGAGAAATTCCTTGTCCTTAAGGATGATTGCTGCTAAAACTTTTCCAACATGGCTGAGAGAGGGAAATGGAACTTTATCCAACTTTCCCTTTGAATCTTTGGTTATAAATTTCATATTGTTGCATAAGATACACCATAGCATGATACCTAGCCTCTGCATGTTGAGTTGGAGTGAAAAATGAAGAAAATTGAGGAGAAAGTTTTGTGTTTAAACTGCCAAATTGCTGGAAGATTATGTCTTAGCTGATGACAGATTTATGGTGGCTTCTTGGTGGAATAATTTGCTGAAGTTACATGTTATTTCCTTTATTTCATGTTGGATAGAATGTATGTTGTGTGTTTGGTGTTTTAAGAGAGTAAAAGTTGGAAATTTTGTTTAAAATTTTGAAGTAACTTTGCTGGAAAATCTGTTTTGCGGGCCGAGAGAGTGAAGGTTGAAACTCTCAGGTTAATTTCGAAAATTCCATGATAATTGGCTGTAATCTTAAGTAAAACATCTTATAACATCTTGTCCTAGTTTTCATGTACATCTTATTGATTTTAACACTTGAAAAAGCTGGTGAATTGGAGTAAATTTAAAAAACAAGCAAACTGTCGCGCCCCATTTTTGATAAGAAAAATAAATTGTTTGAGAAAGATGTTGTTTTTATTCAATTGTGATTGGAAAATGATGTTTTGTGAATTGAAAGGACATGGGTCTCAATGGGACTTGGAAAGCGACGATTTGACCCAAAAAATAGTTTTAAAAAGGGTTTTGAAATGAAAAGTTTGGAGTCGCCACTTGGTAATGATTTAAGGTGTACCAAGTCACCTAAAAATGAGTTTTAAAGTCAAGTAGTAATAAACCCTTTTTAAAACGACTCCTAGTCTACGTAAAACAAAGAAAAAGGTTCGGGAGTCACGTTTGACAAAGGGGAAGGCAAGGATAAACTCCAAGGCACCCCTTTGACCTAGCCAAGGCTAGTTGCGTGACTTAACCCTAACTTTCCTAACCTTCTACCCAGGGTATGTATCGCATGTTGGATTATGCCTATATGAATGCAAAAACGAGAAAATGCAATCCTAAATCCTACGATGTCTCTCGTGAGGTTTTTGGTCCCAGACCACATGAATTCTGGCGGCCAATAAAGGGAAACCTCATGGAGGTCGATTGATGCAAATGGTGACTCAAGTGCAAGTGTGCAAGTGCATGAAAAGATTCATGTATGAAATGGTGTAAAAACAAAGTGTTTGTGTGCGTATGTGTAAAGAAAGTGCACGTGTGAATTTGGATGAAAAATCAAAGTATTAGTGTGTGCGTGTGTAAAGAAAGTGCACGTGTGAATTTGGATGAAAAATCAAAGTATTAGTGTGTGCGTGTGTAAAGAAAGTGCACGTGTGAATTTGGATGAAAAATCAAGGTATTAGTGTGTGCAAATGAATGAAGATAGGATTATAAATATATATGTGAAATTTGAGTTCTACTTGTGGAGTAAGATGAGTAAAACAAAGTGAAAAGTATGGATTTGAGAAATGTGGGAAAAAGGGTGATTAAAAGAGCATGGAAGTGAGAAAAAATGAAAATATGTCCCTAAGGGAATGCAACAAATTGGGTACGGGGATGACGGCTAATTTTTCGACTTTGATTTTCCCTCGGATTAGAAGGTAAAACTAGCGTGCTAAGGCTATCGAGTAGCCACACTCGCTCGTTTCCCTTATCGAGAGGGGATTTTCACGCAAATGAACCCTAACTAGCATGAGATGCAAGTCCTAAAGTGAAGGGGAAGGGGTTTGAGGAACATACCAAATGATAAACTAAGGAAAAATGCGTGATATGTGGTGATCATGCACTTAATGAAAAAAGGAAAAAAAAGAACCTATTGGGTCTAGCATTGGACTAGCCCTTTCTATGACATCCTACTATCATTAGATTAGTGAAAAAGATGAACCACAACTAGCGTTGGACTAGTGTGGTGACGTACATTCATTCATCCATTCCATTCATCTATACTACAAAAAGCGAGTAGTCATGCAAATCACCTAAATCATGTAGCACTTATCATGCTCGACTAGATGCAAGATCCTAGTAAAGCATTTAACATCTAACACATAGGCATGCAACCATTACATTTGCTAACTAAAACAAAGGGGAAAGGGAAAATGGACCAAATTACTCGCTACGCCCTATCTATTACACATACCCCATTAATAAAAATCGAAAGTAAATGAAATAAATGAAAGGAAATAAGGAGAGGCTAGAAAAGCAAGTAGACATGCAAATTTCAATTAGCATATTAGTCCACATAGGAGAGAAACAAAAGGGGTAAAAGAGATTATACCTCCCCGTTGGTGATACTAAGGAAGTAAACAAACTCAACTTGGCTAGAGTCACCCAAGAAAAGACTAACTTAGGCTAAAATCACCAAAAACAAAAGATTAATGCACCAATTTAGTGATAAGATATAAACTAAACAATTTGAACCCACCACAACATCAAACTCTCCCTCAATTGCGACTCAAATGAAATCCCATAGTGCATGATTACCAAGAAAGTGAAACGACCCATCCAAATCCCAAAAATAGTAACTACTAAAGACCCAAAAGTATCTTAACCAATTACACAAGTCTCAATGAAACATTTTGGGAACTTTAAAAGTCCATAAGCAAAGAAAAAGTCAAGTAATGGATCTAATTGCAACTATCCTAGGACCTAATTGCAAGAAAATGGAATGTAATTGGGCCACAATGCAACCAAAGGAGACTTGGGGGGTTAAAGTCCAATTTTAGAATTTATTTCATGCATGCATACGTAAAGAACTTAAAATTCTGCAACTAAAAGGAATGAATTCTGCTGACTTTTTGTTCCAAGCTTGCGGCAATGTCCAGATGCAATTCTATCCGTTTACCATGCAAACAAATTTATCAACTAAACCCACAACTTCATGGTGGGATTGAAACAAACAAAATTGGAGCTGACCAGTAAAAGAAAAACTAACAGCAAAAGAAAGAAAAAGAAAAAATGCAGCAAAACCTTCGACAATCAAGAACAGGCGCACACTACTGCCTTTTCCTTTCAAGTAAAGATTCCAGATTTAATCCAGAACTATTCATCTAGACTTCAACTTAAATTGAGCAACGAAACTACATGATGATCACAATCCAATGGCCAGAAATTTGGAGAGATCTTATGCAAAAATACTGGAAAAGTATGCAAAAATCTGAAGAACAAAATTGCTGCAACTTTCTTTGTTCATTCAAGGCAAATTTCATGCAAACAGGTTCACTGAATACCAGGATTTTAACTCTCAGCTATCAACTAAAACAATAGCTAGACTTTGTTACAGGTCCAAAGCAAAGAATCTAAGCAAACCGTCAGGGATTAAAAGGAACTAATCAACAAAAGAATGGAAAAAGTGCAGCAGAAATTTTTCTTTGCAACTTGCTGTGCTTCATTACCGAAACATTACCAGCCAAACCTCAACTTTTGAATCAAATGATCATAAGACATTCCCCAAATCATCAACCAAGCCAAATAAGACACTCATTGCAAGATCAAATAAGAAAATTCAGGTTGATGACTGCTAAAAACACAAAAGGGGCGGCAGAAATTTTATAACAGCCCAAACAAAAATGCAGCAAAACTCTTCTCAATTCTCTGTGATCTTACAACTTCATTAGCCATTCAGTGAGCTTACATTAGATTCCAGAATCATCATAAAACGTTAGCTTAGACATGCAAACCAAGAACTCTAACAAATCCAGATTACACCAATAAGGACCAAAGGTATAGCCTTTCCAACAAGATTGTCAAGCATCTGCTTGGCTCTTCAACTCACGGACAAGATGGGCAAGCTTTTTGAACCAAATAAATGAGAGGAGGGAATGGGAAACAAAAAGGCACCGGTCCTGAACAATTAAATGACGTTCATTTCTAGCTAAAATGCAAATTTTTAGATGTCTTAAAAGAACACAAACAGCATGCGATTGATGCAAGACCCATAACAGAGCAAGAACTCAGATTTCATATGAAATGACAATAGACAAACAAAAGGGTGAAAGTTACCTATTCACTGCCGTTGGAGTTGAAGCTTCATCCTGGGTTCGACGACAATAGGGAAACAGCTTCTGATGAGGACATCTACTGGGGATGTTCAGCCTCCTCCTTGTTTTCTTTTGAATCGATCAGTTCCTCCCTTTCTCCCGTCCTTGCTATCTTTCTATCTCTCACGCTCTTCCTCTCTCTTGTTTTCTTTTTCTTTTGCCGTTCACTCTGATGAAAAACCTTCCCCTTCCAGTTTTCTCTCGGTTTCAACTCTCTCTCCAACCAGCCATTGTTACCCACTCTCCTTCTGTTTTTGCTTTCCCTTTTGTTGCCTCAGCCGTCAGCTCCTAGATGAAGCCCTCTGTTTTTCTTACAGCCGTCCCTTTCCAGCCTCTCTCTCGGTCACTCAGTTTTTTTTCTTCCGCCGTTCTCTCAAACTCTCTTTTCCTTTTTGCCGTCCCGTCTCCCTTCTGTCCCTGCGGCTGTCTCCCTTTTTTGCTTATATATCAGACCCCCCAACCCTAAAAACCTCTAGTCCTTTTCCTGTATTTGCAGCTTTAGGAGCCGTCCCAGATTTCCTTTGCAAGCTGCGTAAATCCGCAGCTTGCCTGCGCGATACCATTTTTTTTTTTTCAACTTAATAAATACAGAATATAAATAATAATAATAATAATAATAACAAAATGACAAAACCATGTAACAATAATAAGAATGAAAACAAATAAATAAAAAACAAACTAAATAAATAAAAATAACAAAAATGTCCATTTTTCAAATTTTCTTCATTTTTCCTTTTTTTCATCTTTTTTTCAAGAAATTTTATGCTAAAAACTTAAAAATAAAAACTAACAACTAAAAATCGAATAAAACTAACACGACAAATAAAAAACTAAAAATAAACAGTAAATGAAATTACACCAAAAATTTGGTGTCTACAGTTTGCCCCTCTTTGTCTGAGTTTTGAAAAAACTTGAAACAAAGAAGTAGACACCAAATACTTACCTGCATTATTCGGGTGCAAAATGATTCCAACGAACAAGAATTCTAAAATGGGACTGACCCAAACATAAAATAAAAGCGGGACTGACCCGAACAGAAAATTTAAAATGGGATAGACCCGAATAGAAACGTAAATGGGATAGACTCGAACAGAAAAATGAAAAATGGGATAGACCCACGGGATAGACCTGAACAGAAAATGTAAAATGGGATAGACCCAAACAGAAACGTAAATGGGATAGACCCATGGGATAGACCCGAACAGAAAATGTAAAATGGAACAGACCCAGACAGAAATTTAAATGGGATAGACCCACGGGATAGACCCGAACAGAAACTGTAAAATGGGATAGACCTAGACAGAAATTTAAATGGGATAGACCCGAACAGAAACTGCAAACGGGATAGACCCGGACAGAATTTAAACGGGACTGGCCCGAACAGGAATTTAAAACCATGGGACTGACCCGAACAAAACAAAAATCATGGGATTGACCCAAACAGAAACTGTAAAATGGGATAGACCCAGACAAAAATTTAAAACAGGACTGACCCGAACAGGAAAATTAAAATTGGGACTGACTAGAGAAGGAAATTTAAATCATGGGACTGACCCGAATAAAAACGAAAGTTATGGGACTGACCCGAATAAAATAAAAATCTTAGGACTGGCCCGAATAAACTGAAAATCATGGGACTGGCCCGTATAAAATCTGAATCATGGGACTGACCCGAACAAGTTTTGAATCATGGGACTGACCCGAACAAGTTTTGAATCATGGGACTGACCCGAGTAAGCTTTGAATCAGGGACTGACCCGAATAAGCTTTGAATCATGGGACTGACCCGAATATGATTTGAATCATGGGACTGACCCGAATAAGCTCTGAATCATGGGACTGACCCGAATATGCTTTGAATCGTGGGACTGACCCGAAGAAGCTCTTGATCATGGGACTGACCCGAAAATGCTTTCGATCGTGGGACTGACCCGAATAAGCTCTTGATCATGGGACTGACCCGAAAATGCTTTCGATCGTGGGACTGACCCGAATAAGCTCTTGATCATGGGACTGACCCGAAAATGCTTTTGATCATGGGACTGACCCGAAAATGCTTTTGATCGTGGGACTGACCCGAAAATGCTTTTGATCATGGGTCTGACCCGAAGATGCTTTTGATCGTGGGACTGACCCGAAAATGCTTTTGATCGTGGGACTGACCCGAAAATGCTTTTGATCATGGGACTGACCCGAAAATGCTTTGACAATCGGTCAGTGGGGTTAAACCCGAGCCTGCCGTGATAAACTTTGTGTTGATTTTTGATTGATGATTTTGATTTTTTTTCTTTTGCTCTTCTTTTTTGACTTTTGAAAATCTTTCCAAAAAAAAATTAATTTGCCCCAGTATGATGAATTTTTGCAATGTGAGTCCAGAGTTGATTCTGTATCGCCATGCTGTTGCATTTTTTGATGAAATTTGCTTGCGACATTTTCAATCTGCCTTTGTTCACCGGAGGACTCTTTCCGACACCGATTCCAGTGCGAGGTGTGCTTACTTTCATCTGTGTATGCAATTTTCTGCAAAAGAGAGAAAAAACAAAGAAATTGCCACCATCATTTGATCCGTTTTCCTTTGAGAATCGTGTAAACATGAGTCTTTCAAGGCCTTTATCAACTTTTGCTGCGGCAGTCGATTGAGTTGGATTTTTCACCCTAAGGCTTTTCCGATTTACAAACTGATCAGGTATGTGCTTTGCCATATTGTGAAGTCTGCGTAACTGACTTTGTTGAACCTTAACCCTTTTCAAGAGATGACTGAACCCAAGTATGCTTTGAATAAACCACGGGGATTGTTATTCACCAAAATTCAAAGACAAAGAATGAAGTATGCAAGAAAATTCACATGTCATGAAAGAATAAATATGCACAAGAATGCACACATAACCATTTGTGCTTAAATTCTACAAAAATGCCATGAATGCAAGTAATTTGGAAAAATGAGCTTCCTAAGAATGTATTTGCAAAAGAATGTTTTACAAAATGACACAGTTTTGGCCAACAAATGTCATATTCAATTCTCTGGATATCTTTGTTCTGGAATTCAAAATTGACAGAAGTATGACAAAATGAGAAATCCAAATGAACCAAATCACCAGCTGTTCTTCCTCGTGCTCGCTCGCTGCAAAATCCTACCTTGGTGCCCTTTCGGGTTTTTACCAAGGTTGCCCCCCCTTTTTTTTGTTTTGTTTTGTCTTTTCTCTTTTTTCTTTTTTCTTTTTTTCCTTTTTTTCTTTTTGAGGTGCCCTTTCAGGTTTTTACGTAAGGAAGCAATGGAAGAGCTCAACCATAATCGCCTCAGGAGTATGAGTTAAAGATTTCTGACATCAGTAAAATGCACTTCCCTTGTAAGATTAAGCGGAGGCATTATGGACATCACTTGTCAGTTGATTAGCATACTTTCCAATAGAAATATAGCAAGTGACGAAAGCCAGGACTTTGGGCTTTTGTAATGGAGTCAGGTGGGGTATTTCAAGAAAAGTTAAGGCTTGAAAACAAATTTTGATGAGAGAGGTGTGAAATGACCTGAAATTGCATCATTTGAAATCATTTCCAAATTTTGAACGAAGCTGAGGAAAATTTGCCCCAGTTTGATTGGATTTTCTCTCTTTGCATTTTCATTGCATTTCCTCACTTTTGCATTTTTCTTTAAAGCTAATTGCCCCGGTGTGGGGTTTTCTTTTCTCTTTTCCTCTTTTTCCTTTTGATCATCTCTTTTCAAAATGAATTTGCCCCAGTATGGGGATTTTTCCTTTTCCCTCTCTGATAATCTCGTTTCAAAATGAATTTGCCCCAGTATGGGGTTTGCAATTCTCAGGGGCTGCCAAACGAAAATTACTGTTCTGATGGCTCAAAGGGGATAACTAGGGATGAAATGTTTTGATTGGAATGGAAGATGGCCTGACTTTTACCTCGTCCCTTGCATGATTTCCAAAAGAAATTTGGATAATCAAAAATAAAGATTTCTTACACATGTCTGATTTGATAGGTTGAGAGAATGTTTGCCCATCCATCTCTTCAAGGATAAGTGCTCCACTCGGTGGCACCTTTTTGAATGACAAATGTCCTTACCAGTTTAGATCAAATTCGTCTTTGACTTCATCTTGCATTGGCAAAACTCGCTTTAACTCTTTGTCCTCCTTCTCTAAAGGCTCGGAGGCAGACCTTTTTGTTATGAACACAGGCCACGCACTTTGATAACATTAGCCATGGCACATGGCGTTCAGCTGCTTTTCATCCATCAAAATCAATTGTCGGTGATGCTGCTTTAATCAATCAGCTTCGAACTTGGCAAGGAAGGGATTTTCTCAATGAAGAGATTTTTCAATGAAGGCTTCCTCAATGAACGAATTCTTAATAAAGGGATTTCTCAATGAAGGCTTTCTCAATGAAGGATTTTCTCAATGAAGACTTTCTCAATGAAGGAATTTCTCAATGAAGACTTTCTCAATGAAGGGATTTTTCATGAAGGGGTCTCTCAAAGAAGAGATTTTTGTCCTTCTCAAAGAAGGGATTTTTCAACGAAGGGATTTTTGGCATTTTCAAACGAAGGGATTTGTGGCCTTTTCAAACGAAGGGATTTTTGGCCTTTTCAACAAAGGAATTTTTCACGAAGAAATTTTTGAATGAATGGTATTATCGGAATCCAGAACAGTGATATTCAAATGGTCAAATAATTCCATCTTTGGCCATCTAAAAGAATTAAAAATTCGGGACAATAATCAAATAAACAGAAAAAACAAATTTTGCATTTGATGGAAAAACTAATCAAAACGGAAACAAGACAAAAACTTAGTTGCAAAAGATGTTTTCATTAAGCTATTCACATATGCAAGAAATGGTTTTCGTGAACCTTAGTAAATAACAACCCCTAGATTTACCGAAATTCCCTTCGAGAGGGAAGATACTCGGCCATTCAAATTATGCAAAGCTCCTTCAGGATTTTCAAATTTCGTCATTGGAGGTGGATGCTTCGAAGGTGTCCTTGTGTTCAGGGAAAGGATTTGTACTTATGCTCGGCCCTTGTTCACCTCTTTTCCTTAGCATTATTTCCCCTGCCTCGATCATGTCTTGGACTTTGTGCTTGAGTGCCCTGCAATCGACGGTTGAGTGACCAGGTACTCCCGAATGATAGGCACAAATAGCATGTGGATTGTACCCAGCAGGCATGCCATGAAGGTAGATTGGAGGGGGAATCACACCTATTTTGTTGGCAGCCTTCAATTGCTCATACAATTGGTCTAAAGGCCTGCCTAGGTTAGTGAAAGTTCGGGTACGGCTTTGATTGTAGGTCTGAGTGGGTCGGGGATAGTTGTAGGTGGGTCTATTTGGTGGGGAAAATCTTTGGTGGTAAGGGGGTCGAGGACGAGTTTGTTGAAAGCTTGGTTGAAATATTTGGAAAGGAGGTGTAGGCGGGTTGGCATAATTTGGGCGAGGTCGAGGATGGGTGATATTGGTGTGGTAAACAGGATGAGGGCTTAAATAGTAAGAGTAAGGGTTTGAGTAGGTAGGGTATTGTTGAGGTCTGGGTCTTGGGACAGGGTTTTGACTCCAGGTGAAGGTAGTTTCCCCCTCTTGCTTTTTGAATTGTTGCTTCTTCCCATTACCTCCTTGGCTTTGCAAAGCTTCCACTTGAGTTTTTAGGGCAGACACATTAACAATTTTTCCAGCCTTCACGAAATCATCAAATTCCTCAAGCTTATTAACAATTGCGGCAAATGAGCATCCAGTCATACGAAAAATTTCTTCAAAGTACGGCGGATCATGTGCCTTAATGAAAGTGCGTATGATTTCGTCCTCCGTCATTGGTGGCTCGACTTTTGCAGCTATTTTCCTCCACCTCTTGGCATAAGTCTTGTGATCTTCAGATGGCTTCCTCTTTGTCCCTTCCAACGTGGTTCGTGTTGGAGCCAGCTCGCAATTATACTCGTACTGCTTTACAAACGCATTGGACAGGTCCAGCCAGGTCTTTGCTTCTTCAGGTTTCAGCTTGGAATACCAGTCGAGTGCATCCCCCTCCAGACTTTCTGGGAATAGCCTCAAAGGCAGATTTTCATCATCTGTTGGCCTACCCAACTTGTTGGCGAACAGTCGGAGGTGTGTCTTGGGATTGCCCGTCCCATCATACTTGTTAAACTTCAGAGTTTTGAACCCCTCCGGCAATTGCACATTCGGGAAAAGGCAAAGCTCACCGTAATCCAGGACTCCTTGCTTGTTCAACCCCGGACTCTTCCTTATAAATTCATCAAAACGATCAAGGCGCTTAAGCAGCTTCATATCAACGGGAGCGGAAGATTGCCCTATTTCTGGCTTGGTTTGAAAAAGTATGGTCCGGCAGGAATGGCTGAGCAGCAGGGTAATAAAAGGTATGTGGCTCAGGTGGTATATTTGAAGTGATTTGGGGTTGTGGACCTCGCATGTGAGTAAGAAAAAATGAAGGATGAGGAGGGTAAGTGTATGGCAAATTTGTGGTGGGATAGGTGAAAGTTTCTTCGGGTGCAATAGGGAATGATGGAGTAACAGTGGCGTGGGCCGAAGGTAGGACAAATGTCTCTTGCTCAGGCTGTCTGGCGGGTACAGGTTCAGGTTGAACTCCGCTGCTAATTAGCTCATCATCCAACTTCCTTTGAGCGGCCATCTCAGACGCCATCTCTCCGAACTTGGTAAGCATCTCAGTCAACTGAATCCCCAAACTTGCAGTCTCGGGTTGAGCGGTAGTAGCAGACCTATCTGACTGTTCTGGTTGTGAACTCATGTTTACACGATTCCTTTGGACTTGACTACGGGATCGCGTTATGATGGGGCTTCGACGAGAAGCTATGTTTAAATATTACCTGAGAATTTTTGAAAAATTGCCTTTAGATTCAACCCTCGCTTAGTTATTCCAAAGAAAATAAAGAAAGGGAAAAGAAAAAGACAAGAGTTAGTAGATAACCAGAAAATTCGGATGCATGTCCTATGGGGGAACCCTTTTTGTGCCAAGGGTAGGCCTAGCATGAAAATGCAATCCTCTGAGGTAGGCACTATACCGTACCTGATGGATCTGATCAACTCATTGAGTGAAAAATAATTTTGAAAAATTTAGTCAATTGGAGAGACGAGAGACATTTATCAAAATGAGGTCAACGTCCGAATGGATTGATCATTTTGATCGATACAAGATTTTGCAAAAACGCACGGGTTTGACCTTGACGAACTTCCTATCAAAGAGATTGGAATTCGTTGATAAAATTTCTCAGTGAATCACGGGTCAAAACCCCAACTGATCAAATGGCTGGATGCAATGGATGGTTTTCTCAAAAATCGACTAAGTTTCCCAATTTGAAATTGACATTGAAACCCTAATTGGTCAAATGGGTTGAGTGAAATTGACAATTTATTTAAAAATCGAGCGGATTACCCTAAAAAGGGAAACGGGTCAAATGACTTAAATGAAGTTTAAAAACTTACTCAAAATTGGCCGGATCATCCTAAAAAAGGAATTTGATCGCATGAAATTGAGGATCTTATTCAAAATTGACCAGATCGCCCTAAAAAGGGTAAATTGGTCACATGACCCTAAAAAGGGTAAATTGGTCAAATGAATTGACGATTTATTCAAAATCGACCAGATGACCCTAAAAAGGGTAAATTGGTCACATGACCCTAAAAAGGGTAAATTGGTCAAATGACCCTAAAAAGGGTACATTGGTCAAATGAATTGACGATTTATTCAAAATCGACCGGATGACCCTAAAAAGGGTAAATTGGTTACATGACCCTAAAAAGGGTAAATTGGTCAAATGAATTGATTGAAATTGATGATTTATTCAAAAATCGACCAAATCACCCAAAAAAGGGTAAATTAGTCAAATTGATGATTTATTGAATGAATTGGCAAAATGGATCGGTTGAATTGTCCGGCCATTGGTTATTTCAAAATTATTAAAGTGCATTAGTCTATGACCTTCTAAAAATCAAATTTTGGCCTCAATTTATTTATCGTCTCAATAGGAGGAATCATTTGTGAATTTTCTTCAAATTAATGTCCTTCATGCCAGGGAATTTTACCAATTTTTGATAAAATGGCCAAAAAGTGATTATTAGATGCTCATATTCCAAAAATCACTCTATGAAAATGATCGGATCCTACCTTACCTTGTGCACTACCCCTTTGGATGGTACGAAATGTAAACGTGCAAGTCTCGTTGGATTAGGTATCCGAGACACAAGGTGGCTTATTCCTAGCACGGGATCCCCTAAATGGCATTCCCTTTCTAGGGTTTAATGCATGATGCCATTTATTAAAGCGATGTAAATATGTGACAAATATGGCCTAAAGGACATGAATAATGCATCGGGGGGAAAAGGTCTAAAATGAAATGTATTTATTGAAAATTAAGTGTAATGACTGAAGTTTAAACATGTGAGCTATCTAGTGGGTAGGTCACTAAAAGAGTGCCAAAGAGGCCTCTTATTGCTAGGGCACATGAATGCAAACAGAAAACAACGAAATGGTTAGTGCAATTGATAGTACACATAACATATTGGGAGCAAAAGGAAATACAATAAAGCAAGTAAAAGGGGTGGAACCCCTTCCCTCGTGCCTAATGTGCTTAAAAAAAAAAGTGAGGCTGACTCTAACCTAGGAAAAGGCTAATATGGATGCATGAGGTTGGGGTTCATTAATGCGACTAGACTCGATAAGGCTTAAAAGGTCCCCAAGCCTTCAGACCTAAGGGAATGGGTCATCAATCCCAAGACCCTCGGTCGGTGGCTCGAGCGGTCCCCTAGGTATTGCTATGGGCGCAACGCACACCATCCACATACCTAGAGAAACCATTCCTAGTCCTACAAGGCGGTGTGGGAAAAAGCCCACGAAAAATAAAAATAAAATGGGATAACAGTAAGTAAACATGCACGTATGAAGTGTTCCCTATTTTGAGGGAAGGGGTTGAGAACCACGCGAGGCTCTAAAGGTGACACACCCTCCCCCAAATGCAATGCAAGCGCGAGATAAGAAGTAAACATTCATTCAAACATACATTCGTGAGTCGAGCGATTGGTTTGATTACGTACATAACACAAAAGGTCCTAAAAATGAAAAATGCAATCCTAATATCCACATGCCATGCATAGAAAGGGTAGAAAAAGGAAACAAATGGTTAAGTCAAAATGCTTGGACCCACTTAGGAAGTCCCCAGTGGAGTCGCCAACTGTCGCGCCCCATTTTTGATAAGAAAAATAAATTGTTTGAGAAAGATGTTTTTTTTATTCAATTGTGATTGGAAAATGATGTTTTGTGAATTGAAAGGACATGGGTCTCAATGGGACTTGGAAAGCGACGATTTGACCCAAAAAATAGTTTTAAAAAGGGTTTTGAAATGAAAAGTTTGGAGTCGCCACTTGGTAATGATTTAAGGTGTACCAAGTCACCTAAAAATGAGTTTTAAAGTCAAGTAGTAATAAACCCTTTTTAAAACGACTCCTAGTCTACGTAAAACAAAGAAAAAGGTTCGGGAGTCACGTTTGACAAAGGGGAAGGCAAGGATAAACTCCAAGGCACCCCTTTGACCTAGCCAAGGCTAGTTGCGTGACTTAACCCTAACTTTCCTAACCTTCTACCCAGGGTATGTATCGCATGTTGGATTATGCCTATATGAATGCAAAAACGAGAAAATGCAATCCTAAATCCTACGATGTCTCTCGTGAGGTTTTTGGTCCCAGACCACATGAATTGTGGCGGCCAATAAAGGGAAACCTCATGGAGGTCGATTGATGCAAATGGTGACTCAAGTGCAAGTGTGCAAGTGCATGAAAAGATTCATGTATGAAATGGTGTAAAAACAAAGTGTTTGTGTGCGTATGTGTAAAGAAAGTGCACGTGTGAATTTGGATGAAAAATCAAAGTATTAGTGTGTGCGTGTGTAAAGAAAGTGCACGTGTGAATTTGGATGAAAAATCAAAGTATTAGTGTGTGCGTGTGTAAAGAAAGTGCACGTGTGAATTTGGATGAAAAATCAAGGTATTAGTGTGTGCAAATGAATGAAGATAGGATTATAAATATATATGTGAAATTTGAGTTCTACTTGTGGAGTAAGATGAGTAAAACAAAGTGAAAAGTATGGATTTGAGAAATGTGGGAAAAAGGGTGATTAAAAGAGCATGGAAGTGAGAAAAAATGAAAATATGTCCCTAAGGGAATGCAACAAATTGGGTACGGGGATGACGGCTAATTTTTCGACTTTGATTTTCCCTCGGATTAGAAGGTAAAACTAGCGTGCTAAGGCTATCGAGTAGCCACACTCGCTCGTTTCCCTTATCGAGAGGGGATTTTCACGCAAATGAACCCTAACTAGCATGAGATGCAAGTCCTAAAGTGAAGGGGAAGGGGTTTGCGGAACATACCAAATGATAAACTAAGGAAAAATGCGTGATATGTGGTGATCATGCACTTAATGAAAAAAGGAAAAAAAAGAACCTATTGGGTCTAGCATTGGACTAGCCCTTTCTATGACATCCTACTATCATTAGATTAGTGAAAAAGATGAACCACAAATAGCGTTGGACTAGTGTGGTGACGTACATTCATTCATCCATTCCATTCATCTATACTACAAAAAGCGAGTAGTCATGCAAATCACCTAAATCATGTAGCACTTATCATGCTCGACTAGATGCAAGATCCTAGTAAAGCATTTAACATCTAACACATAGGCATGCAACCATTACATTTGCTAACTAAAACAAAGGGGAAAGGGAAAATGGACCAAATTACTCGCTACGCCCTATCTATTACAAGCCAAGAGGTGTACACATACCCCATTAATAAAAATCGAAAGTAAATGAAATAAATGAAAGGAAATAAGGAGAGGCTAGAAAAGCAAGTAGACATGCAAATTTCAATTAGCATATTAGTCCACATAGGAGAGAAACAAAAGGGGTAAAAGAGATTATACCTCCCCGTTGGTGATACTAAGGAAGTAAACAAACTCAACTTGGCTAGAGTCACCCAAGAAAAGACTAACTTAGGCTAAAATCACCAAAAACAAAAGATTAATGCACCAATTTAGTGATAAGATATAAACTAAACAATTTGAACCCACCACAACATCAAACTCTCCCTCAATTGCGACTCAAATGAAATCCCATAGTGCATGATTACCAAGAAAGTGAAACGACCCATCCAAATCCCAAAAATAGTAACTACTAAAGACCCAAAAGTATCTTAACCAATTACACAAGTCTCAATGAAACATTTTGGGAACTTTAAAAGTCCATAAGCAAAGAAAAAGTCAAGTAATGGATCTAATTGCAACTATCCTAGGACCTAATTGCAAGAAAATGGAATGTAATTGGGCCACAATGCAACCAAAGGAGACTTGGGGGGTTAAAGTCCAATTTTAGAATTTATTTCATGCATGCATACGTAAAGAACTTAAAATTCTGCAACTAAAAGGAATGAATTCTGCTGACTTTTTGTTCCAAGCTTGCGGCAATGTCCAGATGCAATTCTATCCGTTTACCATGCAAACAAATTTATCAACTAAACCCACAACTTCATGGTGGGATTGAAACAAACAAAATTGGAGCTGACCAGCAAAAGAAAAACTAACAGCAAAAGAAAGAAAAAGAAAAAATGCAGCAAAACCTTCGACAATCAAGAACAGGCGCACACTACTGCCTTTTCCTTTCAAGTAAAGATTCCAGATTTAATCCAGAACTATTCATCTAGACTTCAACTTAAATTGAGCAACGAAACTACATGATGATCACAATCCAATGGCCAGAAATTTGGAGAGATCTTATGCAAAAATACTGGAAAAGTATGCAAAAATCTGAAGAACAAAATTGCTGCAACTTTCTTTGTTCATTCAAGGCAAATTTCATGCAAACAGGTTCACTGAATACCAGGATTTTAACTCTCAGCTATCAACTAAAACAATAGCTAGACTTTGTTGCAGGTCCAAAGCAAAGAATCTAAGCAAACCGTCAGGGATTAAAAGGAACTAATCAACAAAAGAATGGAAAAAGTGCAGCAGAAATTTTTCTTTGCAACTTGCTGTGCTTCATTACCGAAACATTACCAGCCAAACCTCAACTTTTGAATCAAATGATCATAAGACATTCCCCAAATCATCAACCAAGCCAAATAAGACACTCATTGCAAGATCAAATAAGAAAATTCAGGTTGATGACTGCTAAAAACACAAAAGGGGCGGCAGAAATTTTATAACAGCCCAAACAAAAATGCAGCAAAACTCTTCTCAATTCTCTGTGATCTTACAACTTCATTAGCCATTCAGTGAGCTTACATTAGATTCCAGAATCATCATAAAACGTTAGCTTAGACATGCAAACCAAGAACTCTAACAAATCCAGATTACACCAATAAGGACCAAAGGTATAGCCTTTCCAACAAGATTGTCAAGCATCTGCTTGGCTCTTCAACTCACGGACAAGATGGGCAAGCTTTTTGAACCAAATAAATGAGAGGAGGGAATGGGAAACAAAAAGGCACCGGTCCTGAACAATTAAATGACGTTCATTTCTAGCTAAAATGCAAATTTTTAGATGTCTTAAAAGAACACAAACAGCATGCGATTGATGCAAGACCCATAACAGAGCAAGAACTCAGATTTCATATGAAATGACAATAGACAAACAAAAGGGTGAAAGTTACCTATTCACTGCCGTTGGAGTTGAAGCTTCATCCTGGGTTCGACGACAATAGGGAAACAGCTTCTGATGAGGACATCTACTGGGGATGTTCAGCCTCCTCCTTGTTTTCTTTTGAATCGATCAGTTCCTCCCTTTCTCCCGTCCTTGCTATCTTTCTATCTCTCACGCTCTTCCTCTCTCTTGTTTTCTTTTTCTTTTGCCGTTCACTCTGATGAAAAACCTTCCCCTTCCAGTTTTCTCTCGGTTTCAACTCTCTCTCCAACCAGCCATTGTTACCCACTCTCCTTCTGTTTTTGCTTTCCCTTTTGTTGCCTCAGCCGTCAGCTCCTAGATGAAGCCCTCTGTTTTTCTTACAGCCGTCCCTTTCCAGCCTCTCTCTCGGTCACTCAGTTTTTTTTCTTCCGCCGTTCTCTCAAACTCTCTTTTCCTTTTTGCCGTCCCGTCTCCCTTCTGTCCCTGCGGCTGTCTCCCTTTTCTGCTTATATATCAGACCCCCCAACCCTAAAAACCTCTAGTCCTTTTCCTGTATTTGCAGCTTTAGGAGCTGTCCCAGATTTCCTTTGCAAGCTGCGTAAATTCGCAGCTTGCCTGCGCGATACCATTTTTTTTTTTCAACTTAATAAATACAGAATATAAATAATAATAATAATAATAATAACAAAATGACAAAACCATGTAATAATAATAAGAATGAAAACAAATAAATAAAAAACAAACTAAATAAATAAAAATAACAAAAATGTCCATTTTTCAAATTTTCTTCATTTTTCCTTTTTTTTCATCTTTTTTTCAAGAAATTTTATGCTAAAAACTTAAAAATAAAAACTAACAACTAAAAATCGAATAAAACTAACACGATAAATAAAAAACTAAAAATAAACAGTAAATGAAATTACACCAAAAATTTGGTGTCTACACAAACTAGAATCTGGTTTAGCTTAAAAGGAAAGAAATGAAAAGTTCACTGGCCTTAATCTTTAAATTTGGGTTGAAAATGATTTAATCTTAGTTTAAATATCTCACAAGACTTTAAATTTGGTGTGTGTGTTTGTGTCTATCATCATTGTTTGAGCCAATAAACTTGATAAATTTTATGGAGAAATGTGAGAGACATTTCTGGAATTTTGTATCTTGAAACCTGGTTTCTATTAATCTATACTCCAAATTTGGTGAGTGATTGGTGGTTGGAAGTGGGACAGCCCCACCTTCCCCTAAGGCGAACCAAAGAGGTTAGCGGACTGCCTGCCCAGCTCTCGCCAGGACTAACGGTGCAGTATAAAGCGATCTATCACGTTCTGAAACTTATAAACGCGCGTAAACAAGGCAAACGGGCAAAATAACCCAAAATTAAAAAATGAAATCCAGAGTCGGCCAAGAATAGTAACCGACCCGTCCCAAACCCAACCAAACATCGAAATACATATACAACATAACATTAACCATTTACAAGCCAAAAGGGCATACCAAAACCATTCATCATGGAAGTACATATTTGGTTTGCCTATCAAAAGGAAATGAACCCGATACACATTAGGGTTTCATTTCTAGAGCTATACAAAAGACATTTACATGCCCAACTTGGCAATTGACTATCCAATCCATTCTCAAAGGTAATTATATCCCTGTAAGGAAAACAAATAACACGGAATGAGCTAAAGCCCAGTGGTATACCACTACATAAGCAACCAAAGTCACATAAGAATGAACTTTCATTTAAAGTGCACAATTTAAAAGTAAACAAATCGGAAAAGGATACGGAGGGCTCTCAAGAGCCCATTTCCACGCTTGCAATCTTGATCCAACCTCATTGACTCTCCGTCAATGTTAAAAGTACAAAACTGTAGACCACCCTTTACTTCCAATCCTTCCACCAAACATACCCCAACCGGGCCCGCACTTCATCTCAGTAGCTTTTGGTAATACTCGAGTATACCGGAACCAAGAGTCTCATTACTACAAGGTTCCTCAGTACAGTCCCCGTGGCATGACAATTTTCACGACCAAGCCCTCGCCGGCTCGATCCAATTGACTACCAAACGGGGTTGAGCTCAGTAATACAGTAAGGCCGTTGGACATTCGTCCAAACGACACCAAAGCAGTTTCCATGAAATGGAATTCACCAACCAATATATCAAGTTCAGTAATGCAGTAAAACGGTAGCCAATCAGTGATACTATCAAAAGGGGTGAGGGCGGTCAAGTACACCCTCACCTTAATCAATTCCAATATCCAAGTAAGCCTTCAAGGCATCACATATACATTTAGCAAAGCCACATAGTAACAATTAAGTGAGTAGTATACTCACCAAGCAAGAAAGTGGTGTTTCATACACCGTGGTCACCAATCCGCCGTGAACTACCGTCACGCCCTAGAATCACGCAACAAATGCAATGAGACTCGATAACGAGTCATATAGCAATGCTGAACACAACCCCAATAGGGTTTCATATGCATAAATAAGCATGATAGCAAACCAGAAATTAGAGATAGCTTTAGTCTTAGCCCCGAATAGAAAAACTGTTTTGCCCTTATTATGCGGTAATGGCGTCAAATTCACTACGGTTATCGGATGGGGGTGTAAGACCTACCGTTTCGAAGCTATGAAATAGGGCTACAACAATGTAGAAGGTCACTCACTCCAGTTCCTAGCTTAACTAGGTCAAAAATGCCAAATTCTAAACCAGAATGACCAAAACAGGTTTGTAAATCACACAAAACTGTAATCAGTATAACTCAGTCCATACAAGC
This sequence comes from Coffea canephora, assembly GCA_036785865.1. Taxonomy (NCBI): domain Eukaryota; kingdom Viridiplantae; phylum Streptophyta; class Magnoliopsida; order Gentianales; family Rubiaceae; genus Coffea; species Coffea canephora. Next base: position 25,336,759 of record CM071915.1, read on the forward strand.
CCAAATGCCGAAATTCCAAAGGCATATGGTAGCTAAGACATCCAGCTACATTTCATCAGAAGACACCAACAACAAAATCCAAACCGATTCCAGTCAAAATGGCCAATTACCAGTGCAGATTTCGCATTCTGTCCAAAGCAGAACAGCTACAGTAATTCCGTCATATCTCACTCTACACCAATCCAAATGACCTGAAATTTTACAAGCACCTCGAACACATCAATACCTACAACTTTCATGTTTGAGCAAAGTCCAATTCGGCCTCTAACCCTATGATCCAAAACCGGACAGAATTAGGGGTTTTCAAACCCTAACTTTTCACAATTCACTCCAAATCCAAAATTGGTTGCATTTAGCAACAATTCACACTCACTAGAGTCATTTTAAACCATTACCATTCATCATACAAGGCCATAACATCCCATTCATATTAAACCAGAAAATTCATCATAAAATGGAAAACTTCACCAAATCACTTCAAATAAAGAAATAAATCACATATTCCATCACTCATGCCACCATTAAGCACAAGATAAGTATCATTAGAGGTAGTAGGGTGTTCAAGCATCACTTACCAAGAAATCAAGAGAGAGAGGGATGTTGGCCACCTTAGACCTTCAAACAAACTTCACTAAGACACTTACTAGCACTAGAAGGAAAGATTTTATGGAGTGGAATCTAGTGTAGGCTTTTGTTCTTGGAAGATTGAGTGAAATGGAAGCTTGAAAGTTGAAGAAATTCCTTCCTTCTTGAGCTTGAGAGAGCCGGCCACCAAGGGGAAGAAAATGGTGATTTTTGAGCAATTTTTAGATATTTAATCCTTTGGTCAAAAAAGTCAAAAATTGGAATAGTAATTCTTAAAGTCCACCCAATGAGAAAGTGACACTTGTCACTCTCATTAATGCATTCCTATCCTTTCTTTCTCTCTCACATCAATCATTTCACACACTCTACTTATCTCTTAACACTCGATAAATTTTACACAATATCCGAAACTTAACCTTATTGGCCGAATTTTTCCAAACTTTTCGCACTAGTGGGTCCCACGTCCAATATATATTCCTAATTTTCTAAAAATTTACCAATGCTAGAAAAATCATCTAAAAACTATAATTGCTCATAAAATCTACCAGAAAAATATTTCTAAGCCAGAAATGCAAAAAAATTTATGCAATTAAGGGGTAATAAACCCTAGGAAAAAAATATTAGGGTTTTACGGGTTCTCACACTCTCCCCCCCTTAAAAGAATTTCGTCCTCGAAATTTCTCACCTTAATTCCCGAAAAGGTTTGGGTATTTCTTTCGCATTTCCTCTTCCATCTCCCAGGTAGCTTCATCTACTCCGTGGTTTCTCCATAGCACTTTCACTAGCGGAATCCGCTTGTTTCTGAGCTCTTTGACTTTTCGATTGAGTACTTGAACCGGTTTCTCTTCATAGGCCAGTGATTCATCTACTTCGATATCCTCCGGTTGCAATACATAGGATGGGTCAGGATGATACTTCTTTAGCATTGAGACGTGAAATACATCGTGGATTCGGGAAAGACTAGACGGTAGTTCCAATCGATACGCGACCGCTCCAACCCTCTGAAGGATCTTGTAGGGTCCGACGTACCGCGGTTGAAGCTTCTTTCCTTTACCCGTTGTAAGACTTCGTAAGGGCGTGATCTTAAGAAATACCTGATCTCCAACTTCAAATTCCAAATCTTTTCTTCGGTTATCCGCGTAGCTCTTTTGTCGACTCTGAGCTGTTTGAAGTCATTGCCGTATCAACTTGACCTTTTCCTGAGCCTCTTCCATCCATGGAATGGTTGCCGGGTCCAGTGCTTTCTTTTCGCCAACTTCGTCCCAATAAATCGGCGACCGGCACTTGCGTCCGTAGAGAGCTTCGTACGGAGCCATTTGAATCGACGAATGGAAGCTATTGTTATATGTAAATTCGACTAAGGTCATGTGCTGACCCCAGTTGCCTCCAAAATCCAGAATGCACGTTCGTAGCATGTCCTCAAGAGTTTGAATGGTCCGTTCCGACTGGCCATCCGTCTGAGGATGATAGGTCGTGCTCAAATTGAGTTTAGTCCCCAGAATTTCTTGAAACCTCTGCCAAAACCGAGATACGAACCGTGGATCCCGATCGGAGACGATGCTCACAGGGACACCGTGTAGTCTTACTATCTCGTCCATGTACAGTCGGGCCAATTTGTCCATTGAATACTTCATGTTCACCGGCAAGAAATGGGCCAACTTGGTTAATCGATCCACGATCACCCAAACGGCATCATGTCCCCTTTGTGTCCTCGGTAATCCTGAGACGAAGTCCATTGTGATGTTTTCCCACTTCCATTCGGGTATCTCCAAGGGTTGTAACAAACCCGATGGTTTTTGATGCTCTGCTTTCACCTGTTGGCAAATGAGACATTTCTGTACGTACTGAGCGATTTCCCTCTTCATATTGTCCCACCAATAGGTTCCTTTCAGGTCTTGATACATCTTGCTGCTACCTGGATGGATTGTATACTTGGACCTATGAGCTTCCTCCAGAATCTCCATTTTCAACGATGTGACGCCCCGAAAAGTATGAGTGTGAGAACCCGTAAAAAAACCCTAATCTTTTCCGAGGGTTTTATTTTCCTTTAATAGCATGTTTTCTGCATTTCCTGGCTTAGGAATTTTTCCTGAGGAATTTTATGAGTAATTATAGTTTTTAGATGATTTTTCTAGTCTTGGAGAGTTTTTGAAAAATTAAGAGTATATAATGGACGTGGGACCCACTAGTGCGAAAAGTTCGGAAAAATTCGGCCTATTAGGTTAAGTTTCGGATACTGTGTAGAATTTATCGGGTGTTAAGAGATAAGTAGAGTGGGTGAAATGATTGATGTGAGAGGTAAAAGAAAAGATAAGATTGCATTTATGATAGTAACAAGTGTCACAATATCATTGGTTTGGACTTAAGAGTTACTATTCACCTTTTTGACTTTTGACCCATTTGAGTAAATATCTTCAAAAATTGCCCAAAAATCACCATTTTTCACCTCTTGTTGGCCGGCCCTCTTAGCTCAAGAAGGAAGAAAGCTTCTTCAATTTTCAAGCTTCCAAGTGGCTCAAATCAACCAAACCAAGGGTTTGAATTAGTTTTTACTCCATACAATCTTTCCTTTTAGTGATAGTGAGTGCTTTAGTGAAGTTTTTTGGAAGAGCTAAGGTGTCCAACATCTTCCCCTCTCTTGTTTACTTGGTAAGTGAAGCTTAAACTTCCACCTACACCTATTGATGCTTAAGATATGATTAGTAGTGATTAAAGTGCTGAAATTTCTGGTTTTATCTTGGTTTGAAGTGATTTGGTGAAGTTTTGATTTTTTTGATGATTTTTCTGGTTTAATTGGATTATGGTGTTGTGGTTGTTTATGATGATTGATAATGAGGGGTTATGACTCTAGTGGATGGAAATGATTGATATTTGCAACCAATTTTGGATTTGGAATAAATTTTGGAAAGTTAGGGTTCATGAAGCTACATTCTGCCCGAATTTATTGTACCATGTTAGAGGCCGAATTGGCCTTGGCTTAAAACATGAAAGTTGTAGGTATTGATGTGTTTGAAGTGTCTGTAAAATTTCAGGTCATTTGGACTACTGTAGAGTGAGATATGTCGATTTTACTGTTGCTGTTCTGGGTTGATCAGAATGCGAAAACTGCACTTGTAATTGGCCATTTTGACTGGAATTGCTTTGGATTTGGATGTTGGTGTCTTCTGATGAAATGTAGCTGGATGTCTTAGCTTCCATATGCCTTTGGAATCAATGCATTTGGACCTGTACAGACCGAGTTATACCAATTACAGCATAGTGGGATTTGTGAACCTGTTTTAGTGGTTCTGGTTTGGTATTTTTGGCACATTTGACCTAGTTGTTGTGACGCCCCACATCTCCCTAAGGCGGACCAAAGGGTATCCGCGGACGCCTGCCCAGCTCTCGCCAGGACTCAAGCAATTCCATTCAATTTAAAACCGAAATAAGCACTTCGATGAGAGCAACATGAATTCAATAATGCGGAAGCGTTCAAGCTTAATGAGTCACTTAATATATAACCAGTATATCGGGTAATCATGAAACGACTTCAATTCAAAGTACACATCAGGGCCCAAACTTTTCAAGTTTACAATTTCCAAAAGTACAACCCAAACCAGGGCCTAGTCAAAATATATAACAGGAGTCTTAACAAAATTACAACGGATGGTTTCTCCATATTTCTCCAAGAGTCGGTCCTGTTAAGGAAAACAAAACTATAGGGTGAGCTAAACGCTCGTGAGGCCAAGAACACACATGCAAGCACTTAGTCAAATAACAATCCCAGATTTAATAAATAAAGCCATGTCTTTTCAATAATCAATCAATCAAACAGGAAAAGTAATCAGAAACAATTCAAGGATATAGTAGCTCTCAGGAGCTAAGTTCCACTCGATCTGTCGATGTCATTCGTATACTTCCCCGCATTGACCCTCCTGTCAACCGGGTCGGTATTTCCATTTCCGTAGTTCACCACTTTCTTCCCTCCGTCCACCGTACACCCCAAGGGCCCACAATGACCATAATTGGGCGATACTCAACGAGTATGCCAAGCAAGACCTCTTATTAGGTCGAGCTTATGTGTATCTCATGGCTCGTCCAAATCCCCGACCAAGCCCATTGCTGGCTCGAGTCTAAGGACGGCCTATGAGTTTGGGCGTCCCCCATTCATTTGGTAGTCGAGGAGATTCACTCCAACGACACAAGCATTCATGACATGACATTGCATTTCATTCATTCATTCAATACATTTCATTCATTCATTCATTCATTCATTTGAAATTAGAACGAGTGCGATAAAGTACGCACCCGCCCTTATTTTTAAAACTCCCAACAAGTATCAAAATAAGCAAGTATCAAATTCATACACTTGACACTCACCGAGCAATTCAATAAGAATTATTTCCCGGAAGTTCAAGTGTCCACGGTGAGATCCTCTTGAAGGTCTCCTTGCGCGCCTGGCAATTTAATAGTGGAATTACACAATTAACCCACTTATCAAGAAAGATTGTACACTAGTACAATCTAAGAATTATTTTGCAAAAGGAACCTCAATTACACGTAAATCGAGGTTCGACTTGCCTTTTATTAGGTACAATATTATTTGAGTTTTTGATCATGAAAATCGTAAACAAAACGTTTAAGAACATCAAAAGAATAAAGAGTTTTTGAAAAACTCTATTTCTTTGAAATTGGAAAATTTTCCAGTTTTATGATGAATCTTTGAAAAATCATAACTCGCTCGGTATAAGTCGAGAATTGGAAAACTTTATACCGTTAGAAACCTCTTAGAGAGTACTATAAGTTCCTAGAAGACACTTTTCCATGAATCGAAGTGGAAAGTGATCAATAATGGGTTTGAAGACGCAGCTTCAGTTTACAAGGCAGAATTAAGTTGGATTTCGGCCAACTTTGAAAATTCGGCACGATTCGCACGTTGCAAACCGGCTTCTGAAATTTTCAGCTCAATTAGTGTTGCAAGTGAAGTGTATGACAAAACAAGCGGATCAAGAATCGGAGTTTCGAGCACCGAGATACGGTAGCCCGAAGTTGGGGAAATTCAAGACTGGATGAGAATTTTCCAGATTTGAACCTCTAACTTTAGTAATTCAATTGGGTATCGAAACGAACTTGAATCGGCACCAAAATTGGCAGTATTTCAATAATATATGGAAAGTATCTCTCTATCGAATTTCGGGGAAAAATACCTTCGGCAAGGTAGTTAATGAGCCAACCGAAGTTCAAGAAAATTCCTAAGGCATTCTGCCTTTGACTTTCATTTCCCAAATTTCCAATCGTTTAACCAAGAAAGTTATCCAACCATGGTTCATTTGTGAAATAAGGGTCTAAGATATACCCATGATACCTTTGGTAAGTGTTTAATATCAAAAACATCAACTAACAAGTTCACTCCAAGATTTGGTTCCAAACCAGTCCAACATTAGGGTTTTCCAAAACAGAGCAGACCGCTTGTTTCAGTCACAACTCAGTCAATATAGCTCGAAATCGAGCGTGGCTTACGCCGTTGGAAAATACATTCATAGAGTTAAAATATCACAGAAGAAATCATTCCCAAATTCGGCACCCATCTGGTTCAAATTCGGGCATCAAGTTGCTGCCTGAACACTTCATTCCAGATGAACAGAGTGACAGGACAGCGAACTTAAAACATTTGGTTCGACTTGGTCACAAAGAATCAGAACGTGCATTATATACCAAATTAAAGCTAGGAATGTCTAGTTTCAAACGCCACCGACGGCACATGATTTCGACATCCGAGGACAGAGTTATAGCCAAAATACTACTGCTGGTCAGAGACATACGCGAATCAGTTTCCAGATTTGCTGGTTTCGAAAAAAAATTCATTTGCTCCATCAAACCTCAATATTTTCCAATGAAATTTTTCACACATCAAATACATCCTATAAACATCCAATCCAAGCCATTAAACCATTAAAATTTGGCCTGGAAATGGCCGAACATAGCAGGGGCAAAATCGGAAGTTTTAGCCTCTTACACCCAAAGAAGTTTCCACTAATTACCCATCACTAATGCATCATTATAATCACTAAACCGACAATATAATCACCATTAATCATCACATCAGCAACAACAACCCAAGTGTGGGAATTCCAAGAGCCCACAATCACATTTTTACACCATAAACAAGTAACTAAGTGCATGCATGAGCTTAATCTTGTCACATAATCTCCAAAAGATAAGAATCCAAGGGTTGATCATTACCTACTCCTTTGGTTTGCAAGGTCAGAATTTTCGGCCCTCTTGAAGCTCCAAGAAACCGTGAGAGTCCCCTTCCTCCTTAGCTAGATGTAGTCTCCAAGTGGTTTGCTAAGAGATCTCCAAGTTTGGTGTGATTTGGGTGGATTTTGGTGCATGGATTGAAGATGAAAAATGAAGACAATGGAGAGCTCTTCTCCTTCTTGTTGTTCGGCCAAGTGAGGTGAAGAGAGAGAGAGAGTGCTGATGCAATTGGCTTCCAAAGGAAGATTCTTTGTGTGGTGCAAAATGCACCTCAAAGTCAACTTGAAATAGTGCAATTTAGGGTGCGTTTGGACTCGATTTTCTCGCGCGTTTGGTTCACTAGTGCACTAAACCTCCAAGGCATATATATTCTTGTAAATATTATTCACTCTTAGTTGTCCCGGAATAAGGGTCTAAAGTCCCTCAAATGAAGTCGCGCGTGTGAAAACGCGTACCGTCAATTTTACCGCTATAACGCGAAACTTTCGAAAAGTTCTTATAACGATTGCACTACTAACTATCACTTGAATATTTATTCATAAAATTACCTATTTTAGGACCCTAGTACAAGTCTCCAATATTCCAAGCTTATTGGGCTACTATGCGGATAAAATCTCCAAGTACTATTCACTATTTTTACTAAACGCGCTCTAGGAAATTAATTTTCGAAACGAATCATTTTAAAAATATAACGAAGTTATATTATCATGCGTTTAGGTCTCATAAGACTAGAAAATATTCTTTGGAAATAAAATCCAATTAAATAATTTATTAAGCCATAAATTAGGCATAAAATAATAGTTTTTACGAGTCCTCACAGTTGTGCTAGGAACTGGACTGAGTGACCTTCTACATTGTTGTATCCCTGGTTCTTAGCTTCGAAACGGTGTATCTTGCACCTTCATCCGACAATCGTAGCGCCTTTTGTACCATTACCGCAAAACGACGTCAAAACTGTTTTTCTGGTTTTGAGCTTAACCTTCATTTCCGGACTTTTTCCTAGCTTGACTTGTACTAGTACTACTTGGAGCTTGCTGAATGGATGATTTCTGAGCCGTGGAGGTGAGTGACCCCAAACTATTGTTAAAGCTTCTTATGAAATGTTTCTTGCATTATTTACTCGACTGCATATCATGAGTGCTTGCATGTGGCCCATGACATGTTTTGGCTTAAATGAGTGCTTGGAATTCGTGTGCTGAACACCAACGTCTCCACCTCTGTGTACTGTTCATCTGGAGCAAATGGCTCCCCACTGACTGTTTACTGTTAAATGTTTGTTTGGAGCGTTGGGTGTTTAAGTACAACGATTTCGCTGGCTCACGAGAGCAATAAGTGTACATTTGATCTTGAAATCATGACATCACTGAAATGAACGACTGTGAAACTGAATTGATTACTGATTTTAATGGTTACTCGCTGAGCTTCTAGCTCACCCCAAAAATGTTTTATTTCCTCCCCCACAGGGCTCAAGGCGAAGGAAATCTTGGAGTGCTTATTCACGTGACTGGATGGCTTATATCGTGTATAGTTTAAGTTTGGGTCTATTTTATGTACGAGTTGGTCTTGTATAAATATTTGAAATTGATATGGATGTAAGTATACGTTCCACGATTGGAATCAGTTTTCCGCTGCATTTGTAATATGTAATCATTGGAGAATTTGATGAAATCTTGAGATTTGTATTGTATTTATTTGAGAACTGTAGTGAACGACTGAGTCCCGGCGAGAGTCGGGCGGGCGACCCGCCGAACCCTCTGTTACGCCCTAGGGGGAGGTGGGGCCGTCACAGTTGGTATCAGAGCTTAGGCTTCAGATCTCTGTAGTGTATCCTAGGCTTGAAGTTTAGGATGCCGGACTGTGGGCTTGGTTTGAAATATTAGTGATTCTTGCGGGATGACTTGACTTGATTAGTACAAGAGGGAATGTCGAGGACGACATTCTTTTAAGGAGGGGAGATTGTGACGCCCCGAAAAGTATGAGTGTGAGAACCCGTAAAAAAACCCTAATCTTTTCCGAGGGTTTTATTTTCCTTTAATAGCATGTTTTCTGCATTTCCTGGCTTAGGAATTTTTCCTGAGGAATTTTATGAGTAATTATAGTTTTTAGATGATTTTTCTAGTCTTGGAGAGTTTTTGAAAAATTAAGAGTATATAATGGATGTGGGACCCACTAGTGCGAAAAGTTTGGAAAAATTCGGCCTATTAGGTTAAGTTTCGGATACTGTGTAGAATTTATCGGGTGTTAAGAGATAAGTAGAGTGGGTGAAATGATTGATGTGAGAGGTAAAAGAAAAGATAAGATTGCATTTATGATAGTGACAAGTGTCACAATATCATTGGTTTGGACTTAAGAGTTACTATTCACCTTTTTGACTTTTGACCCATTTGAGTAAATATCTTCAAAAATTGCCCAAAAATCACCATTTTTCACCTCTTGTTGGCCGGCCCTCTTAGCTCAAGAAGGAAGAAAGCTTCTTCAATTTTCAAGCTTCCAAGTGGCTCAAATCAACCAAACCAAGGGTTTGAATTAGTTTTTACTCCATACAATCTTTCCTTTTAGTGATAGTGAGTGCTTTAGTGAAGTTTTTTGGAAGAGCTAAGGTGTCCAACATCTTCCCCTCTCTTGTTTACTTGGTAAGTGAAGCTTAAACTTCCACCTACACCTATTGATGCTTAAGATATGATTAGTAGTGATTAAAGTGCTGAAATTTCTGGTTTTATCTTGGTTTGAAGTGATTTGGTGAAATTTTGATTTTATTGATGATTTTTCTAGTTTAATTGGATTATGGTATTGTGGTTGTTTATGATGATTGATAATGAGGGGTTATGACTCTAGTGGATGGAAATGATTGATATTTGCAACCAATTTTGGATTTGGAATAAATTTTGGAAAGTTAGGGTTCATGAAGCTACATTCTGCCCGAATTTATTGCACCATGTTAGAGGCTGAATTGGCATTGGCTTAAAACATGAAAGTTGTAGGTATTGATGTGTTTGAAGTGCCTGTAAAATTTTAGGTCATTTGGACTAGTGTAGAGTGAGATATGTCGATTTTACTGTTGCTGTTCTGGGTCGATCAGAATGCGAAAACTGCACTTGTAATTGGCCATTTTGACTGGAATTGCTTTGGATTTGGATGTTGGTGTCTTCTGATGAAATGTATCTGGATGTCTTAGCTTCCATATGCCTTTGGAATCATTGCATTTGGACCTGTACAGACCGAGTTATACCAATTACAGCATAGTGGGATTTGTGAACCTGTTTTAGTGGTTCTGGTTTGGTATTTTTGGCATATTTGACCTAGTTGTGCTAGGAACTGGACTGAGTGACCTTCTACATTGTTGTAGCCCTGGTTCTTAGCTTCGAAACGGTGTATCTTGTACCTTCATCCGACAATCGTAGCGCTTTTTGTACCATTACCGCAAAATGACGTCAAAACTGTTTTTCTGGTTTTGAGCTTAACCTTCATTTCCGGACTTTTTCCTAGCTTGACTTGTACTAGTACTACTTGGAGCTTGCTGAATGGATGATTTCTGAGTCGTGGAGGTGAGTGACCCCAAACTATTGTTAAAGCTTCTTATGAAATGTTTCTTGCATTATTTACTCGACTGCATATCATGAGTGCTTGCATGTGGCCCATGACATGTTTTGGCTTAAATGAGTGCTTGGAATTCGTGTGCTGAACACCAACGTCTCCACCTCTGTGTACTATTCATCTGGAGCAAATGGCTCCCCACTGACTGTTTACTGTTAAATGTTTGTTTGGAGCGTTGGGTGTTTAAGTACAACGATTTCGCTGGCTCACGAGAGCAATAAGTGTACATTTGATCTTGAAATCATGACATCACTGAAATAAACGACTGTGAAACTGAATTGATTACTGATTTTAATGGTTACTCGCTGAGCTTCTAGCTCACCCCAAAAATGTTTTATTTCCCCCCCCACAGGGCTCAAGGCGAAGGAAAGCTTGGAGTGCTTATTCACGTGACTGGATGGCTTATATCGTGTACAGTTTAAGTTTGGGTCTATTTTATGTACGAGTTGGTCTTGTATAAATATTTGAAATTGATATGGATGTAAGTATACGTTCCACGATTGGAATCAGTTTTCCGCTGCATTTGTAATATGTAATCATTGGAGAATTTGATGAAATCTTGAGATTTGTATTGTATTTATTTGAGGACTGTAGTGAACGACTGAGTCCCGGCGAGAGTCTGGCGGGCGACCCGCCGAACTCTCTGGTACGCCCTAGGGGGAGGTGGGGCCGTCACAAACGACTCCACCTTCGGTACCACTATTCGGTTCCGATATTTTAAAATGCCCTCAGGACTCAAATTAAAGTCCGTTGTTTCTCCCTTATCCACTTTCTCTCTCCATTTCTGTACCATCAAATCTTCTTTTTGTGCCTCTTTAATACGTTCCAGTAGAGTGGAGGTAACCCTAACATTGCCAAATATCACCTTATGGCTCCCTAGACAGGGTTTCCACTCGCACACGGATTCTAGCAAATCCCACTCCTTAATCATTAGCCCTGCTACTTGCACCTTACGACTCAAGGCATCTGCTACCACATTTGCCTTTCCCGGATGGTAATTGATTGTACAATCGTAATCTTCCAGAAATTCCATCCACCTTCGTTGCCTCATGTTTAGTTCCTTCTGGGAAAAGAGGTATCTAAGACTTTTGTGATCCGAATACACTTCGAAAGTCACCCCATATAGGTAATGCCTCCACTTTTTCAGTGATAAGACAACTGCGGCTAATTCCAGATCGGGAGTCGGGTAGTTCTGCTCGTGAAGCTTCAATTTCCTAGAGGCGAAAGCAATCACATTCCGGTTCTGCATCAAAACACATCCCAATCCCTCTCGCGACGCGTCCGCATAAACCGCAAACCCGTCCACTCCATTTGGTAAGACCAGTACCGGAGCCATGGTCAATCTTTTCTTTAATTCCTGAAAACTTGTTTCGCATCGGCCGTTCCAGATAAACTGGCCATGCTTCTTTGTCAAGTCAGTTAAAGGTCCTGCCAGTTTGGAAAAATCTTTAATGAACCGTCGGTAGTACCCATCTAGCCCTAGAAAGCTACGAATTTCCGTGGGGGTTTCTGGCCTCTTCCAATTTGTCACCGCCTCAACTTTCGCCGGGTCCACCGAAATACCTTCGTGGGAGATCACATGCCCTAGAAACGCTACTTTCTCCAACCAGAACTCGCATTTACTAAACTTGGCATACAGTTGATGTTCCCGTAACGTCTGCAATACCACTCTCAAATGCTCCTCATGCTCCTCGCGTGTCTTAGAGTAGACCAAAATGTCATCAATGAACACAACGACAAATTGGTCTAGATAGGGTTTGAAAACCCTATGCATTAGGTCCATGAAGGCGGCGGGAGCATTGGTCAGTCCAAAGGGCATAACGGCGAACTCGTAATGCCCGTATCTTGAATTGAAAGCAGTTTTCAGAATGTCCTCCTTCCTTATTAACAACTGATAGTATCCCTGTCGGAGGTCCAACTTGGAGAAGACCACCGCTCCTTGCAGCTGGTCAAACAATTCGTCTATGTGGGGCAATGGATATTTATTCTTGATCGTCACGTTGTTCAGACCCCGATAGTCAATGCACATCCTCAAGGTTCCATCCTTTTTCTTCACAAATAGAACAGGAGCTCCCCAAGGAGACTCACTCTCGTGAATGAATCCCCGCTCCAAAAGGTCTTGTAATTGCAACTTAAGCTCCTTTAGTTCTACAGGCGCCATTCGGTAAGGGGTTTTCGAGATAGGTGCGGTTCCAGGCAACAGGTCTATTCGGAATTCTATCTCCCTTTCCGGCGCTAAGGCTACTAACTCATCAGGAAATACATCCGGAAATTCCCTCACTATAGCCACGTCTTCCACTTTTAGATTATCTGTAGGGGTATTAATTAAAAAGGCCAAAAATCCTTGCGCCCCTTTACTTATCAGTTTCCTAGCTCGAATGCCCGAAATGAGAGCAGATGAGGCTAACCTACCCCTTATATCCAACCTTAAGGTTGCCTCGCCAGGAATGCGAAATTCTACTATTTTCGTTTTACAATCCAGTTGGGCGTTATATTTGGCTAACCAGTCCATACCCAGAATCACATCATACCCCTTAATGGACAAACTAATCAGGTCCCCTAAAAACCTCCTTTCACCTACCCAAACATCGCAATCCCTATAAACCATACTAGTCACCAAACGTTGATTCCCCGTAGGTGTACTAACTTCTAGGTCGTATGGTAAATTAGCAGGTTTTATATCGATGCCACACATGAAATCAAGGTTAACAAACGAATGAGTGGCACCCGGATCAATTAAAACTTTGGCAAAGCGGTGGAAAATAGGGATCGTACCTTCCACCACCTCGGAAGACTCTGGGACCTGCTGGGGCTCTAAGGAGTACACCCTAGCTGGCACCTTAGGTTTGGATCCGTCTCCCTTGGTTGGTCCAGTATTGGTCCTCGGCGGTAGTTGACTCCCCTTTCCGTTTTGTTTCAGGACCGGACAAGTAGCTAGTTGATGGTCCGCACTTCCACACCGCAGGCATTTACCCTGTTTCCTCCAGCAATTATCTTCGGTGTGGTTCAGCTTCCCACAGTGCCCACAGGGTCCGCGAGGTGCCGAAGCCGAGCCACTCTGAGCGTTCCCTCTTTGTCCTCGCCCAGCTTGGCCACCCCTGAACGGAGTCCCTCTGCCTGAACCCGGTTGTCGGCCACCACCCGTGCCTCGTCCAAACTTAGAGGGAGTGCTCTTCTCACCCTGCCCAGAAGTACTCCCAGGAAAGCCACGCTTCTTAGCCTGGAAGTTTCGGACCTGCAGCCGTGCACTCTCAACTCGTTGGGCTTTTTCCATCGCCTCGCTAAACGTGGTGATTTGAGCCACCGCGAGGTCTTTCTGGATCTCAACGTTCAAACCCTGAATGAAGCGCCTAATCCGTCATTGCTCAGTCATGATTAATTCAGGAGCAAACTTGGACAGGCGGGTAAATTGGCTCTCGTACTCCGCCACAGTCTGAGCCCCTTGCCGGAGCTGGATAAACTCGTCCTCCTTCCTCTCCTGGACTAGAGGAGGGAAAAACTTTGCATTAAATTCTCGGATGAAGTTCACCCAAGTCCTAGGCATCTGCTCCCGATCCCATTTCTGCCTAATTCGTTCCACCAGGAACGGGCAGCCCCCTCGAGTTGAAACACGGCAAAAGTGACCTGCCGTTCGTCAGGGTAGTGTAGGGCCACGAATATGTCAACCATTTTCTCAAGCCATTTCTCAGCAACATCAGGGTCAGGTCCCCCAACAAACTTTGGCGGGGAAAACTTTTGAAAACGTTCTAGAGCTCTATCTTCGCTCTCAATATGATGGCCAGGGTTTCCTGGGTTAGGGTTTGGGTTCTGGCCCTGTTGTTGGACTACTTGTGCTAGTAGATTGGTCATTTGCTGCATAGCGGCAGCTATTTGTACATTCGGATCTAATTGGGGTTCCGGATTTGGTCCAGTAGAAGCTTCCCCCGTTTCCCTAACCGGTGTGGGTTGTCTAATACCGCGCCCGCGTCCCCGACCACTTCGTGTTCCCTCCATAGGTTTCACTCGGTCTAGGCAAAAGTACTAAACCAAAGCAGCAGCAAAACATATAAGCAACACTTAAACTTTGCACAAAACACATAGGTATACCGTCAAGCATAAGCACAAACACACATATATACAAGCCAAACACATATATACAATCAGTCAGTCAAGTACGGCCAAGGCACGTACGTACATAAACGATCCTCCCGAGAATAGGCCTATCAAAAGAAATTTACACGTAGCTAACCTTACATCCAAAACGGTTAGCTAAGGCTCTATCCCTATCCCTATGTACATTCAAAACCACCACTAACCAAAAGATGCCCGAAGATCAAGGCCTAATCAGTCGCTGGGGTCTGGGACCCAGGCGACGGGGTAGACTCCTCCCCAGCCTCGGCCCCAGCATATGAGGCCTCATCACTAGACTCCTCGAGTCCGTCGTCGCACAGATTAAGGATCGCCTCAGCACGACCCCTGACCTTGCGAGCTCGCTTAGTCTCGCGCTTGCGTGCATCTCTCAATTGATCACATAGGTCATCAACTCGATCCTCGGCCTCATGCACGTCATACTCTAGCTCCATGATACGTGCGGCTTGCTTCTCTTTGGTTGTCTTAGCCTGAGTCACCTCGGCTTCCAGCGTAGCAACCACAGCTTCAAGCTTAGTATTATCCTTAGCAAACTCCTCACGTTCCTTTGCCAGCGCCAATACTAGAGCGTTCGGATAGGCGTAGTTGCTACGACACTCACACTGTCGAAGGCGGCTGGCCGAGCTCCAACGAACTACAGCCCCTTTCTGCCTAATTTGATACTTAATTGGCGGCAGCGTGCTACGAGGACGATCTCCTGCCGGGCGGTCACTCGGATCACCACTCGCATCCATCCTATAGCAAAGGAAGAAATAACATGAATACACTTAATAGGCATAAACAATAGCATCCTCAAGTCGAGCACTTCTATTACACCCAGGCTAATTCAAACCTAGGCTCTGATACCACCAATGACAGCCCCACCATCCCCTAAGGCGAACTAAAGAGGTTAGCGGACTGCCTGCCCAGCTCTCGCCAGGACTAACGGTGCAGTATAAAGCGATCTATCACGTTCTGAAACTTATAAACGAGCGTAAACAAGGCAAACGGGCAAAATAACCCAAAATAAAAAATGAAATCCAGAGTCGGCCATGAATAGTAACCGACCCGTCCGAAACCCAACCAAACATCGAAATACATATACAACATAACATTAACCATTTACAAGCCAAAATGGCATACCAAAACCATTCATCATGGAAGTACATATTTGGTTTGCCTATCAAAAGGAAATGAACCCGATACACATTAGGGTTTCATTTCTAGAGCTATACAAAAGACATTTACATGCCCAACTTGGCAATTGACTATCCAATCCATTCTCAAAAGTAATTATATCCCTGTAAGGAAAACAAATAACACGGAATGAGCTAAAGCCCAGTGGTCTACCACTACATAAGCAACCAAAGTCACATAAGAATGAACTTTCATTTAAAGTGCACAATTTAAAAGTAAACAAGTCGGAAAAGGATACGGAGGGCTCTCAAGAGCCCATTTCCACGCTTGCAATCTTGATCCAACCTCATTGACTCTCCGTCAATGTTAAAAGTACAAAACCGTAGACCACCCTTTACTTCCAATCCTTCCACCAAACATACCCCAACCGGGCCCGCACTTCATCTCAGTAGCTTTTGGTAATACTCGAGTATACCGGAACCAAGAGTCTCATTACTACAAGGTTCCTCAGTACAGTCCCCGTGGCATGACAATTTTCACGACCAAGCCCTCGCCGGCTCGATCCAATTGACTACCAAACGGGGTTGAGCTCAGTAATACAGTAAGGCCGTTGGACATTCGTCCAAACGACACCAAAGCAGTTTCCATGAAATGGAATTCACCAACCAATATATCAAGTTCAGTAATGCAGTAAAACGGTAGCCAATCAGTGATACTATCAAAAGGGGTGAGGGCGGTCAAGTACACCCTCACCTTAATCAATTCCAATATCCAAGTAAGCCTTCAAGGCATCACATATACATTTAGCAAAGCCACATAGTAACAATTAAGTGAGTAGTATACTCACCAAGCAAAAAAGTGGTGTTTCATACACCGTGGTCACCAATCCGCCGTGAACTACCGTCACGCCCTAGAATCACGCAACAAATGCAATGAGACTCGATAACGAGTCATATAGCAATGCTGAACACAACCCCAATAGGGTTTCATATGCATAAATAAGCATGATAGCAAACCAGAAATTAGAGATAGCTTTAGTCTTAGCCCCGAATAGAAAAACTGTTTTGCCCTTATTATGCGGTAATGGCGTCAAATTCACTACGGTTATCGGATGGAGGTGTAAGACCCACCGTTTCGAAGCTATGAAACAGGGCTACAACAATGTAGAAGGTCACTCACTCCAGTTCCTAGCTTAACTAGGTCAAAAATGGCAAATTCTAAACCAGAATGACCAAAACAGGTTTGTAAATCACACAAAACTGTAATCAGTATAACTCAGTCCATACAAGCCCAAATGCCGAAATTCCAAAGGCATATGGTAGCTAAGACATCCAGCTACATTTCATCAGAAGACACCAACAACAAAATCCAAACCGATTCCAGTCAAAATGGCCAATTACCAGTGCAGATTTCGCATTCTGTCCAAAGCAGAACAGCTACAGTAATTCCGTCATATCTCACTCTACACCAATCCAAATGACCTAAAATTTTACAGGCACCTCGAACACATCAATACCTACAACTTTCATGTTTTGAGCAAAGTCCAATTCGGCCTCTAACCCTATGATCCAAAACCGGACAGAATTAGGGGTTTTCAAACCCTAACTTTTCACAATTCACTCCAAATCCAAAATTGGTTGCATTTAGCAACAATTCACACTCACTAGAGTCATTTTAAACCATTACCATTCATCATACAAGGCCATAACATCCCATTCATATTAAACCAGAAAATTCATCATAAAATGGAAAACTTCACCAAATCACTTCAAATAAAGAAATAAATCACATATTCCATCACTCATGCCACCATTAAGCACAAGATAAGCATCATTAGAGGTAGTAGGGTGTTCAAGCATCACTTACCAAGAAATCAAGAGAGAGAGGGATGTTGGCCACCTTAGACCTTCAAACAAACTTCACTAAGACACTTACTAGCACTAGAAGGAAAGATTTTATGGAGTGGAATCTAGTGTAGGCTTTTGTTCTTGGAAGATTGAGTGAAATGGAAGCTTGAAAGTTGAAGAAATTCCTTCCTTCTTGAGCTTGAGAGAGCCGGCCACCAAGGGGAAGAAAATGGTGATTTTTGAGCAATTTTTAGATATTTAATCCTTTGGTCAAAAAAGTCAAAAATTGGAATAGTAATTCTTAAAGTCCACCCAATGAGAAAGTGACACTTGTCACTCTCATTAATGCATTCCTATCCTTTCTTTCTCTCTCACATCAATCATTTCACACACTCTACTTATCTCTTAACACTCGATAAATTTTACACAGTATCCGAAACTTAACCTTATTGGCCGAATTTTTCCGAACTTTTCGCACTAGTGGGTCCCACGTCCAATATATATTCCTAATTTTCTAAAAATTCACCACTGCTAGAAAAATCATCTAAAAACTATAATTGCTCATAAAATCTACCAGAAAAATATTTCTAAGCCAGAAATGCAAAAAAATTATGCAATTAAGGGGTAATAAACCCTAGGAAAAAAATATTAGGGTTTTACGGGTTCTCACAGGAAATAAAATCTAAATAGTTAAAATGGAAGGGAAAGGTTGTTATACCAACTATAGGAATCAAAGAAGCCTTGTAACTTATATAAGAAGGTATCCAACTATTACTTGGTTTAATAAGCTCTATATAAATTGTATACACATCTTAAGGTAATAAACTAGTTATGCATGTCGTCTTGGTTAATAAAAGATGGAATTATGGGACAAGAAAGTACTTTAAGGTTAGTTACTTCTAAACTTACCTTGTTAAAAGTTAATGTTGAGTTTTAGTACGATAAATCTAACAGTATAAAAGTACTGAAGTAACATTACTGGAATTGCTACTTAAACTTCCTTTCTTTTGCAAATTAAAAGTCGAAATGACAAGTGAGTGTGAGAAAATGCACTAGTTGCCTAATTTAAACATAGCAATGACTTAGAATTCGGGTGGAATGGTGACTTGAGGCTAGAATGTAACACGTATGTTGATTATACTTTAGAACTTCACCAAATGAGTGTTAAATAATTATGGCAATTATAACTTGTCTCAGGAGACAGCGGTGTACAAGAAAGCAATTCCGAGATCGAAGTGTATCTTTTGATTAGGGTGAGTGTTTTCGAATTTTTGTGTTTAACTGTTTATGTTTACTTAAGTGAAATTATGTGATAAATGTGCTTATTATGGAATATTGCTAGTGATTTATTGTAAAGTGTATCTCAATTGTCCTTCGCCTTCTAAGTCAGGGGTGTACTTTATCGCGCTCGGCTTAGTTGAGATTGAAGGTTGATAATTGACTAAAACATTACTGTAAGTGTGCATGAATGTAAGCCGTATGTGTACTTTACCGCATCGGCTGAACTGGGTCCCAAAACCCTTTGTTCAACGGACTATTCAAGCCAGAAAAGGGCTTGATCGGATAGGACGGAAGCTTTGGGTAAATGTTTCGGTATACTTGAGTATTACCCTGAAGTTGGGAGATTATTGAACTGATTATTGAATGTAGGGAGTTGTTTATTGTTTTGGAGGACATAAGGAGGTGAATTGGCGGAGTGTGCAATGATATTGAAATGAATGTCTCATGACACTGAAATGAATGTACAATGATATTGAAATGACTCCCAGGAGGAGTTTGTATCCTTTTGAAAGTGATTGTACAATGAAATGTGTAACGACCCCACCTCCTCCTAAGGCGAACCAAAGGGTTCGGCGGACCGCCTGCCCAGCTCTCGCCGGGACTCAGTCAGTCACTATAAGAAAAGGGCAATAAAACCCACAAAGCAAATGAAATAACAATAATTCCAAACTTAAACGTAAACTTATATACATAACCATCCCAAAAGCAATACAACGTATGTACAAAGGTTCTCTATTCTCCATACAACTAGCCCACCAAACATTGGGGCGAGAACCATAAAAAAAAAGTCAAAAGTTCTAGACCGGCTAGTCTATAAGTAGCTTCCGTCCTTGCACGTCTTCCCCTGCTAAGGAAAACAAAAACTAAAGGAATGAGCTGGAAAGCTCAGTGAGGTTCCGCACACATAGGCAAGAAGAGAATCAATGCATTCAATACATATAAACAACAATTCAAGTTACAAGTACAAATAAAGCGATAAACATATTCATGAAAAGGATACGGGCTCACAAGGAGCCATTCGTTCATTCGTTCATTCATTCATTCTCCTTTCATTCCCTTATGTCTCCAATCATTTGAAAAATGCATTTTATATAAGTAAAACCCTCATTCATTCATTCGTTCATTCATTCATTCACCCCGTCCCTGGCTTTTGGCCAGGCTCCACCAACCTACAAGGTAATACTCGAGTATACCGAAACGTTCACCCAAGTCCCTAATCGCCCGACCGAGTCCGCTTCTGGCTCGAGACGACCGGTAACAAGGGGCAATGGCCAGTTCAGCCCAAAGGCTTACATTCATGCACAAATAACATTTCAATCGTTCAATCATTGAAACTTTCACAATCATTTAGGCCGAGTGCGATAAAGTACACACTTGCCTCAAAAACTCGTTTTAGCAATTGTTGAAAGCATTTAACATTTATCAATCATTCATACAAGCCATACCATCATGAAACATAACAAACAAGGAACACTCACCTAATTACGTAAAATAACGTGCAAAATATTCTTCCAGATATTACCCTCGGTCACCGAGAAAACCTAAGATTTAACGAAAAGAATATTACAAGTCATATAGCAAAACAAGTAAGTGAAATCAAGGAATTCGGCTAAGTACGAGTAAAGCGAGTAAAACAGATAAAGGTGACTTTAAAGTGAAAGGAGTCCATTAGGGCCAGTGGATGAAATAACTAGGGTTGGTAAATTAAGTACAAAACTAACTCCAAAAGGTTAATAAGTTTCCGACGGAAAATACCTAACTAGAACACTTTATAACCCAACTTGATAAATAAATTTGTTCACGTGGTTCAAAATCAACTCATTTTCAAAGAAATAGTATAGGCTAAATGTCTTCACTATAAAGCATGCGAAAGGAAGACAAAATACATTAACTTCCACACTTAGAGCCTCGCTTAAAAATAATTCACTTGTATTCATAGGAAAGGCATAAAGAACATTTGGGGTTTCATGCTTTCGAATGGTAAAATGGTCACATTAGTTGCCTTGCAGAAATATACAAATGTAACTAGAACTTAGCCCTTGAATCCTTAGTTGAACGATCCAATGAAATTCTCAAGGAAATACACCCAAATTTGATACAAAATACATTTCCAAAACCATTTTAACTCATTCAATTTCCAAGAAAATAAATGGACGGCATAACAACAACCCAGAAAATGTAACTATAGCAAACCAGAAAATCAGGAAATGTAACTATATTAGCCCTAATAACAAAAACAGTTTTGGCCTCCTAATGCGGTAATGGCACAACTCTCACTACAATTATCGGTTGGGGATATAAGACCCACCATTTCGAAGCTAAGAAACAGGGCTACAACAATGTAGAAGACCACTCAATCCAGTTCTTAACACAACTAGGTCAAATATGCCAAATACTAACCCCGAATTCCCAAAACAGGTTTGCAAAACACAGAAAACTGTAATCGGTATATCTCAGTCCATACAAGTCCAAATGCCAAAATTCCAAAGGCATATGATAGCTAAGACATTCAACTACATTTCATCAGAAGACACCAACTCCAAAATCCAAACCAATTCCAGTCAAAAAGGCCAATTACTATCGCAGTTTTCGCATTCTGATCAAAGCAGAACAGCTACAGTAAAAACGGCATAACTCACTCTACACTCATCCAAATGACCTGAAATTTTACAGGCACCTCAAACACATCAATACCTACAACTTTCATGTTTTGAGCAAAGTCCAATTCGGCCTCTAACCGAGTGATCTAAAACCGAACAGAATTGGGATTTTATGAACCCTAACTTTCCAATTTGCCATTCAAATCCAAAATTAATTGCATTTATCCACAATTCACACCCACTAGAACCATTATAGTCCATTTCCAATCATGCAAGATAGCTACAACAATCATTTCATATTAAACCAGAAAAATTCCCAATAAAATAAAAACTTCACCAAAACTCTTCAAATCAAGAAATAAATCATATATTTCATCACCCAAGGCACCTCTAAGCATATTATAAGCATCATTAGGTATAGGGGAGAGGTTGTAGCATCACTTACCAAGAAACAAGGGAAAGAGAGGTTGTGGAAACCTTTGCTCTTCAAAACAACTTCACTACAACCCTTACTAGCACTAGAAGGTAGGATTTTATGGAGTGAAATGGATGGAAGCAAATGTTTTTGGTTCATTTGCACCAAGTAGAAGCTAGAACTTGAAGAGTTTCTCCTTCCTTCTTTGCTCAAGATGGCGGCCAACAAGAGAAGAAAAATGGTGGTTTTTGTGCATTTTTTGATATTTAATCCTTTGGTCAAAAAAGTCAAGAAAGTGAATAGTGTTTCTTAAAGTCCATCCAATGAGAAGGTGACACTTGTCACCTCCATTAATGCATTCTTATCATTCTTTTCTCTCTCACATCAATCACTTTACACACCCTACTTATCTCTTAACACCCGATAAATTTTTCACAGTATCCGAAACTTAACCTTATTGGCCGAATTTTTCCGAACTTATCGCACTAGTGGGTCCCACGTCCAATATATATTCTTAATTTTTCAAAACTACCCAATGCTAGGAAAATCATATTAAAAACTATAATTACCCATAAAATCCACCAAGAAATTTTTCTAAGCCAGAAAACATGCAATTAAGGGAAAAACCCTAGGACAATATTAGGGAAATACGGGTTCTCACAAAATGTCCACTACTTGATTAATTGTACTGATTTAAGTGTTTATTAAATGTTACTTGCTTGGCAAACCTCACTGAACTTTAGCTCAACCCTTTAGTTTTGTTTTTCTTACAGGAGTGGGTGGTCGAGAAACGAACGAGGGAGCTTAGGGAGTTAACATGAAGTCTTTTGTGATTGTAAATTATCTAGTATCATACCACGGCTGAAGTTTTGTATTAAACTTGGCATTGTAAAAGATTTGAATGTGTGGTTTTAGTATTCTACAATGTTATCTCTGAAATTAATGTAAGATTAATGAGAGTTTATCAAATGATATCTCTATAGTTAATGTGAAAGTAATGAGTCCTGGCGAGAATCAGACAGATGATCCGCTAACTTTTAGGGTACACCCTAGAAGGAGGTGGGTCGTCACAAATTCCCTGTAGTGAGACGGGATGAGAGGCACCTCCCACTCGGATTGAGTGTGGTACATGTTACCGCTCAGCACTTACAAGTCAAGTACAAGATCTCAGGTGGTATTCAAGTTGTACACATGTATATAAAGTCAATAATAGCCAGTAAACAATAATAAATCACATTAGGGCAAGTGCGATAAAGTACACCCTTGCTCGTCCAAACAAGTCGAGTATTTCTTTCAAATATCAAGTTCAATCATGCACTTGGAAACACTCACCAACAATTTATTTCTTTTCAAAATCATGTCCAAGGTCAACTCCTTGGTTGGAGTCCAAATCTGCGATAAAATATCATTGGACAATTTGAAAATAATTAGGATTCAAAAAGTAAGAGTTTCGCTTAAAGAAAAGCAAATAAATGAAACTCATTGAAGTAGTATTCATTTCACTTATCAAACTCTAAAAAATTCATGCTCACTCATTTGGTTTCGATAAAGAAGTGATTAACACTTTTAAGTTCGCGACTTGGTCTAAAAGACGAGGAAAACGTATTTATAACAGTCGCTACTTTCACCTTTTAAAAGGTACGAGTTTTGGCAAAATTTTAGCTTATATACCTCTACTAAAGAAAACTTGAGTACTCTAACCAATTCAAGTTCAATTCAATCACGAATCGTGGCTCAAGTTCCAATTTCACTCGCTTAACCTAAGGAAGAAAAATTTGGGCAGCATACCCTTTGTTTTTACTCATTTTTTCGGCCATGAAAGGCTTCACTTTTTCCTCAAATTAACCCAATTCAACCACCACAAGTAAGCATATCAATATAGCTCTTCATCTAAGTTAAAAACCATCCAAATATACCTCATTTCTGGCAATTAATCAACTAATAGCAAAGCTGAAATTTTTTCACCATAGCTGAAATTTCATCCTTTAAGGCTAAAAATCACAATCATGCTCCTAATCACTTCACAATTTTCATATCGAAACTCAATATCAACATTTTATAGTTAAACAACATAATCAAGGCTAAAAATTATCAAATCCTAGCTGAAATTTCATGAATCACCACCAAACTAGAGTATCATCCAATATTTTCCAAGATTCAAAGCTTCTATAGCATATTTAACAAGATTAAGGTGGAAACAAGAAGTTGATGAACTTATACCTTCCAAAAGCCTTCTTGAAAGTATGGAACCAAGAACTTTCTCCCAAGATTTTCACCACTCCTAGCTTCCTAAGCACCAAGGTGTAAGTTTAATCGGTTTGGTTTTTGTGATTTCAACTCAAACAAGGAAGAATCAAGGTTGAAGTTGCAAGCTTTCTTCTCTCTTTTCCCTCTCTTGAGTCTCGGCCAACATGAAGAAAAAATGAGGAAGATGAGCCAAAATGAAAGATAAGAAGGAAAGAAATTAGCTTGGTCAAACATCCTCTGGATGGCCGACACTTGTCGCATCAAGATGACTTCGTATTTTTTCTTTTCTCCCTTTTCCTTGGTCAATATTTTCTGCTGCTTTAGGGGATATTTTAGGGGTGATTAGCTGAAATAAAAGCAAGGAAATTAGGGTAAGAAAGTTGTTAATCTTGGTCCCTAGCTTTTGATGTTTACAAAATAATTGGATGATACTAGTATCTTTTCAAGAAATACTTTCAGCTATGAAGCAAATCTGATTGAAAGATCAAGAGCATGTGAAAGAGATAAAGGAAGTCGAAAGCTGTCGGACGCTTGAGAAGACCACACCGGACGTTCGATAATCATTGCACAACTTCGGACACATGAAGAACTCCATCACCGGATATCCGAAAGAATTAAGACATTTCATCTAGCTCATTGTCTGCTTTGGGACACACAACATTAGAGCATTGGACATCCGATAAACAATGCAACACTTCAGACGCAAAGCATTAGAAGTACCGGACGTCCGAAAGAACTGAAGAAGATTTTCAAATTCACTATCTGCTTTTGGACGCAAGCATCAGAGATCCGGACATCCGAAATAATTGAAAGAGATTCTTTAAACTCACTGGCTGCTGTCGGACGCAAGTATCGGAAGTATTGGACATCCGATACACCCAACAGCTCGTTGACTTTTCAATTGCCTTCTATCCGTTGGAAGCATTGATGGGGCATTTTTTGGTCTCATATAAATAGTGCATGGTCAATAGCTTCAAAAGAACTTTTGCACTTTGAGAATACGAAAGATCAAGAGTAGTTTTAGTGATAAAATACTCTACAAAGAAGATTTGTACTCTTAGTTGTGTAAAATTCGTGTAAGCTCTTCTCGTGTGAGAAAAAAACTTCAATAGCATAGCTTTGTGAGGGTTATCCTGAGTGATAGTAAAACTTCTTAGCTTGACCGAGTGTAACTTAGGGTAAGGAGGAAGTGATCCTTTCTTTGTACACAAAAATTGGTTGTATTTTCATCAACTTAAAGAAGTTTGTTCCATAAAGTGATATTCATGCTCTAGAGGAGCTTGGAAGTCAAATTGGTTTACTATTCTTCCCTTATTATTTATTATCTTGTGAATCTTAATGGCTTATCTCTTCTACTCTCAAGGAATCTTGATTTCTTACTAATTGTTTCATTGAGTGGCCACCTAGAAAAGAGGGTAAATTTCATATTGAACAAAAAGTGTCTCATAACTTGATTAGTTTTTAAATAACCTAATTCACCTCCTCTTAGGTTGTCTTTGATCCTTACAATAGATATCAGAGTTTGGTCTTCTAGAGATTAAGCTCAAGCGGCTTAGGAGTAAATATGACAACCAACAATGTCATGTTTTTTGAAGGATAATCTGTCACTAGATGATCAATGTTCAATGGGTCAAATTATGTGAGTTGGAAGGAAAGAATGATTATTGTGAGGACTTGTAAAATCCCTTATATTTGTCTTAAAATTCCCTTTTTATTTGGCATTTATTCCTTTATCATATCTTTACTACTTATTTACTCCCTCAATAGTTGTAATGAATAAGAGATTTAAGAGTTTTACCCTTAGTTTTATAGTTCGGGTAAATTAGGATTTTCGCGTATTTTGGCCGTGTGATCACTTGGTGAGGTGTGTGTACTAGATTTAGTGGTTAAGAGCGAGTTTTATATAAGAAAAAGTGTGTTATTAGAAGTGATAATGTCGCGCCCCACTTTTCGATATGATGGTGTGAATGTGTGTGAGATATGTAACATCCCGAATATTAGGAGGTTGGTTATGAGGAAATATTAAAGTGCATTTCTTTGGGTTTGATTTAAAACCTAGTTTTGTTTTAAAAAAAGACTAGAAACCCTAATATTGTAGCCAAAAACCCTATTTTACTTGTGACTAACCGGTTTTCCTAAATCTCTCACATTTTAATTGAAACCCTAATTTTAAATTACTGGAATTGGAAAATTCCTCACGTTTTCTTAAAAATTTCTTTTATTTGAAAATTATCAATTATTAAAACCATACTATCCAATTATTCCATGATAAGTGTAAATAAACCTAGAAAATAAGGTTTTACACTTCGGTTTCAAGATTTGAGCAAAATTAGGGTTTTGCGATTTTTCCGCCGGATGAGTTTCCGGTACTGGCCGAGGAGCAATTTGACGATTAAAAGTGACTTTTAAGTGAGAAATAATATGTGACTAGTAGCAATGATATAAGGTTAGTGAATGGGAAGTAAAAACCCTAGTACGTGAGTTTTTAAGAAAAACGGCGCGAACCGGCGGGTCCCGCGCATTACCGATTGAACGCACCGCTTGACCACCATTTTTCTTACCCAACAACTTTGTTGACTTTTGTACATAATATCTTCTTATATTGTAGCAGCCTTGACCAAAAATTAGTGGCCAAGAAAGGCAAGAAAGAAAGAGAAAAAAGAAAGGGTGGTGGTGGTGACACTTGTCACCACCTCATGGCTTCTTAACCAAGACCATTACTAACCATTTAACTCCAACACTTAGCAATTTCTTCTTCATTTCTGCTGGGCTGGCCGAGAACAACAAGGAGAGAAACTCCAAGGGAAAATCTTTCATTTCATCTCCAAATCCAACAAATAAGTGAGGAATCGAGCAAAGTAAACCGATTAAACTTGTTTTCTAGTGACTAGCTAGTGAGTTGTGGAGTGATTCTTGAGGGGGAGAGCTTGTGCTACTCTTGGTGACTTTTATTCAAGGTAAGAGAGTTTATCTCTCCAAGTTTTACTTCTAATCTTGTTATATTAAGCCTAGTAACTTGATTTTATGGTGAGATTATGGATGATGAGCATGTTTTAGTAGTTTTCCCCAATTTATTTGATGCACTAGGGCTTATGGAAATTCTGCCCAAATGGTTGTATGATGTTTATATGATGCAATTGAGGTTTCATATGGTGTTGTGGTAGTGATTGGACCAAGAAATTAAGGAAAGATTCACTAGAAACTCAAAATTTCCAAAATCTGGAAAATGGTCTTAACATTCTGTCCGAATTTTTATCTATATGTTAGAGGCTGTTTTGGCCTTAGGTCAAAGAATAAAAATTGTAGATAATGGAATTTTATAGGTGCCTACAAAATTTCAGCTCAATCGGAGCAACGCAGAACGTGAAAAGTCCAAAATACCCCTACTGTTTTAAGAATTTCCCAGCAGTCCGTTTCTTCAGTTCAGTCCAGTTTATCACGATTTTTGACCAGGATCCATTCTGATTTAGCTCTGGGCCAAAACATAAAAGTTGTAGTGTTCTGAAGTAGCTTTAAAATGCCTCAAAGAAAACCTGATTCGGACTTGTGTACACTGAGTTATGTCCATTACAGTGTTCTGCGTTTAAACAGCCGGTGAATTGGTTTCTGGTTTAGTAATCTGAGATTTTGACTAAGTTACATTAGGAAATGGACTAAGTGACCTTCATGAATGTTGTAGCTTTGTGTCTTAGCTTCGAAATGACACAGGTTTCGCCTTAATCCGATAAGCGTAGCCTTGGATATGTTATTTCCGCATTGGTACGTCAGATCTATCTTGTGCCACATTGAATTTCTGCACTTGTACTTGATGCGATTCTTGTTGTTATGATATTGTGAGCCTATGGAACGGCTCTTGGCCTGAATTGTTTTTATGTGTGATGTTGGGATGTTGTTTAAGAAAAATAATGAAGCTTAAATGGCTGGAAATTAGGTAAACACAAAGGGCATGCTGCCCGAATTTACACTCGAGGACTAGGAAACTATACTTGTAACGTGAGTAAGGGTTAAGTGATTATCACTCGAACTAGCGAGGACCTTGATGCTTTGTTATCAAGGGTTATATGTTAGGACTTGGCCGAACTTGTACCCTTGAGAAATGAAATCATGATTGCTCGGAGTATATTTTCCTTGTACTTTCGACTCGCATGGCATTTTCAAGTAAAAAATGTTACAAAGTTTTACTGTTTAAAAAGCGAGCAAGTGTTTCACGACTACTCTCCAAGTGAATTTCAATTTCTTGATCTTTATTGACGAAACGTCTAAGTTTCGAATTCTAGACATGTTTCAAAGTTCTCAAACTGAGTTTATCGCAGATTTGGACTCCGAACCCAGAGTATAACCTGAAAGTGACCAGTAAAGGCACTATATCTTGTGGTGAGTGCTTTCAAATACTGAATTGCACTAGATACTTGAACTTGATACGTGACCAATATGAGTACATGTTATATACGTGAATTGACAGGGCAAGAGTGTACTTTATCGCACTTGCTCTTACGTGATATACTTGTTTATTGATTGCAATTGACTTGATATACTTGATGTGCGCACTTCCTGGAATTCCAGAAACCCTGTGGCGAGTTACTCTAGTCGAGCCGGCAAGGGCTTGGTCGATTGGGTAACGAACCCTGGGTCTCTTGTTTTGTCGAGTGGAGTGATACCTCCTCGGCTAATCGGTATACTCGAGTATTACCACCCATGTTTATTGAGGATTTTGGGCCCAGTAGGGGGTGTGAATGGTGGACGGAGAGTCGTGTAAGTGGTGCTCTACTGGATTGGTTCCTTTACTTGAAAGTTGACGGAGTGTCAACTACTACGTGATCAAGCTCCTGATGATGAATGGAAGTTGGCTCCTGAGGGCCATCTGTACCCTTATGCTTTGGAATGATTATTGCTTATTGGATTATTGTTTCTTCTGAAAACTTTTACACTCGCTCATTTTGAGATTTCTACTTGACGTGTTATTGCTCACATTTATGAACTCTTCATGCTCCTTACTTTGCTATATCGAAAACTTGTACTTATAAATAATGGTCAATTTGCTATTTGGAACCTCACTGGGCTTTTAGCTCATACCACGTTATTTGTTTTCCTTACAGGGGTACGAGCGAGGCGTGAGATATGTACAGACTAGCGTAGTCTAGTTGTTTGACTTTTGACTTTTGACTTGTACTCGCGCTATTCCTCGAATGGAACATTTTGTATTTGGATTGTATACGTTTTGAACTAGTTTAAGTATATCGAGACTTTGTACCCTGATCTCTATCAATGTAAATTATAAGCTTGAATTGTGGATGTTATTTATGGTCCATGGATGTGTGCACGTGATTTGAGTGAGTGAGTCCTGGCGAGAGCTGGGCAGGCGGTCCGCCAAACCCTTTGGTACGCCTCAGGGGGAGGTGGGGTCGTCACAAGATATGTATGTGAACGTGTGTGAAAATGAAAAAGAAAAGACCGTGGGATTGTGAAATGCGACGGTTTGGTCAAATAATGTTCAAAAGGGTTTTTTGTATGAAAAATGGAGTCGCCACTTGGTATAGAGTTAGGGTGTACCAAGTCACCCAAAAATGATTTTTGTTTTTGAACGAAAAAAAAGTGAATAAACCCTTTTAAAAACTTTTAGGTCTACGCAACCAAAGAAAGGGATCGGGGGTCACATTTGATAAGGGAGAAGGCAAAGGCAACGCCTAAGGCACTCCCTTACCCTAGCCAAAGCTAGTTGCGTGACTTAGCCCCACTTTTCCTAATTTTTCTACCCAAGGTATGTATCGCATGTTGGATATGACTAATGGATGTGAAAAAGAAAGAAAAATGCAATCCTAAACCTAAGATGTTTCTCATGAGGCTTTTAGGTCCCAACCACATGAATTGTGGTGGCCAATAAGGAAAGCTCTCATGGAAGTCGTGATTAATGCAAGTGAGGACTCAAGTGCAAGTGTGCAAGTGTGAAAAAATAAAGGTGTTTGTGTGTGCAAATGAATGAAAATAGGATATTAGATACGTATAAGTGCAATCGGGTGCCATTTGTGAGGTAGAAAAATAAATGAGGGATAGGAAAAAGGTGGTGAGAAAATGGATTGAGAAAAATCTAAGTAGTGAGAAAATGTGGCTAAAAGAGTGAGGAGGTGATATAAAAGAATGCAAGTGTATGACCCTAAGGGAATGTGTAACAGCCCCACCTTCCCCTAAGGCGAACCAAAGGGGTTAGCGGACTGCCTGCCCAGCTCTCGCCAGGACTAACGGTACAGTTTACGTCGTTCTATTACGTTCCGAAACATACCAAAGCGCGCAAACAAGTCAAAATCACTAAATAAAAAAAAATGAAAATCGAAGCCGAAATGAACAGTAGCAGACACGTCAGAATCCGGCCGGAATCTGGCTGGATTCTCGGCCGGATACAAGGCCGAGAGCAATCTCAAAAATTTCAATTTCCCTCGCAATCCGGCCGGCAATCCGGCCAAGATTCCGGCCAGATTGTCTGGCCGGATATCAGGCCGAATGCAATTGGCCGGATGTTATTCTTGGTTTTGATGATCACATGGGTTTGATTTAAAACCTCATTTTATTTTACAAGACTAGAAACCCTAAAAGTCTAATCAAAACCCTAGTTTCACTTGTGACTGACCGTTTTCTCAAATTTCTTATATTTCAACCGAAACCCTAAATTTAATTTATGAAATTGTAAAACCCTCATGTTTTTCTTAAAAATACCCTTTTATTTAGAAATTATTAATTTATAATAGCCTTACTACTCAATCACCCGACAATAAGTGCAAATGAACCTAGAAAGTAGGGTTTCACTTTTCGTTTTCAAGTTAAAGCGAATTAGGGTTTTCATGTTTTCCCATAGTATGATTATTCGGTACCGAGTGAGGATCAAATTTGGTAGGTAAGAGTGACTTTTGGATGAGGAAATATTATATGATTAGAAGTGATAATAATAAGTTAGTGATTAGGAGGTAAAAACCCTAGTATACGCGATTTAAGAAAAATCGGTTTACACCGACGGGTATCGATCACTACCTATTGAACCCACCACTTGACCACCACTTCCTTACCACCACATACCCTTGATGTTTGTACAAAATATCCCCCCCTCATCCTCAGCCATGTGACCAAAATATGTGGCCAAAATGCAAGGAAAAGAAAGAGAAATTTGCATGGCTTTGGTGGTGACAAGTGTCACCCACCTATGGCTCTTTGATTAATTTTTTTTCTTGCCTTTTATCCCCCATTTCAGCTCATTTTCTTTCATTTCCTTCTGTTTTGGTCGAGCAAGGGAGAGAGAGAGAAAGCAAGAGAGAAAAAACCTTCAATC
This sequence comes from Coffea canephora, assembly GCA_036785865.1. Taxonomy (NCBI): domain Eukaryota; kingdom Viridiplantae; phylum Streptophyta; class Magnoliopsida; order Gentianales; family Rubiaceae; genus Coffea; species Coffea canephora. The sequence continues at coordinate 25,368,127 of CM071915.1, forward strand.
CATCTTGAATCCAACCATTTGAGAGCAACCAAGGAAAAACTAAACCGATTGATTGTTAGTTTGGAAGCTTGGGAAGCTAAGGGAACAAAAAATTTCAAGGAATAGTGGAGGATCACTCTTGCAAGGCTTTGTCTTGAGGTATATTGGCTGATCACCCTTTCTTTCTCCATTAATCATAATCAAGTTGGTTGTTAAGCTTAGAATTGATCTAGTGATACCTATTTTCAAGTGGTTGTGATGATTAGAGGATTGTAATTTGAGCTAGGGTTTTGATTTAGTTGCTTATAATTTCTGTTGGTTAGGTGCTATATGGTGTATATATGTGGTATATAATCTTGTAAAGGGAAAAGTAGTGGTGGTTTCAAGGTAGAAATGTGACTTATAGCTTGAAGGTATCCAAATTCCAGATTTCTGGAAAATTGTACCTCAGTTCTGCCCGATTCTATTCCATCATGTTAGAGGCCGAATTAGGCTTAGCACAGAACATGAAAGTTGTATAGAATGGTGTTTTATAGTATCCTACAAAATTTCACCCCAATCGGAGCAACGTAGCCTGTGAAAAGACCAAAATACCCTCACTGCCCTGGGATGCATCTAGTGATCCGTTTTAGACAGTTCATCCCATTTGACCGTGTCTGTTCACTATGATCCATGCTGTTTTAGCCATTTACCAAAACATGAAAGTTTTAGTACTTTGTCTTAGCTTTTCCACGCCTCCAAGAACGCCTTAAACGGGCTTTGGTAGCCGGAGATATGGCCATTTAAAGGTAGTACGGTTAATTAGCCGATTAGTTGGATTTTGGTTCTGTAAATTGGGTATTTGACTGGGTTACACTGGAATTTGGACTAAGTGGTCTCATCAAAATTGTAGCCCTATGTCTTAGCTTCGAAACGGCACAAATTGCATCCCAATCTAATAAGCATAGCCTCAGATGTGTTCATTCCGCAAGAACCCGTCAAATCTGTCTTTTGTTAAACTTCATTTCCACACTTGTTATTAGTTTGATTTTTGTCCTTGTATTGTCTTGAGCCTAGGGAACGGCTATTGAAATGAATTTGTGTTGTGTGTAAACTTGGGTTTGATTGAGGAAAAGAATGAAGCCATAAATGGCTGGAAATAGGAAAATACAAAGGGCATGCTGCCCAAATTTACGCTCGAGGATTAGAGAAATATACTTGCGACTTGAGTAAAGTTGGTAAATGAATATCGCTTGAACCATCTAGGATATTTACATCTTCTTTTATCGAGGTATATCAGTAAGGACATGGCCGAACTTGTACCCTTGAGAATTACAATCATGACTACTAGGAATACGTTTTCCTTGTACTTTTGACTCAAATGGCATTTCCAAATATAAATGTTACAAAGTTATATAGTTTGAAAAATGAACAAGTGTTTCGTGAATATTCTCCAAGTGAATTTCCATTTCTTGATTTTTATTGAACGAAACGTCTAAGTTTCGAATCTTAGTCATGTTTCAAAATTCTCAAACTGAGTTTTCTCGCAGATTTGGACTCCGAACCCGGAGTATAACCTGAAAGTGACCAGTAAAGGCACTATATCTTTTGGTGAGTGTTTTCAAATACCGAATTGAACTTGATACTTGAATTTGACACGTGACCAATATGATTACATGTTATATACATGAATTGTTAGGGCGATAGTGTACTTTATCGCACTTGCCCTTACGTGATATATACTTGTTTATTGTTGCAATTGATTTGATATACTTGTTTACGAGGTGCGCACTTCCTGGAATTCCAGAAACCCTGAGGCAAGTTACTCGAGTCGAGCCGGCAAGGGCTTGGTCGATTGGGTAACAAACCCTGGGTCTCTTGATTGTCGAGTGGACTGATATCTCCTCGACTAATCGATATACTCGAGTATTACCACCCGTGTTTATTGAGGATTTTGGGCCAAGTAGGGGGTGTGAATGGTGGACGGAGAGTCGTTTAAGTGGTGCTCTACTGAATTGGTTACTTACTTGAAGGTTGACGGAGTGTCAACTATTACTTGATCAAGCTCTGGTGATGCGATGGGAATTTGGCTCCTGAGAGCCATCCGTATCCTTATACTTTGGAATGATTATCGTTTATTGGATTATTGATTCTTCTGGAAAACTTTTACACTCGCTCACTTTAAAATTTGCTACTTGAAGTGTTATTGTCCACTCTTATGAACTTTTGATGCCATTAACTTGCTACGCTGATATTCGTACTTTCAAATGGTCAATTTGTTTTCCTTACAGGGGGCACGAGCGAGGCATGAGACATGTACAGACTAGCGTAGTCTAGTTGTTTTGAGTTTTGCTTTTGTACTCATGCTAGTACCCGACTAGGGTTGATTGTACTCGAAATGTAAACACTTTGAAGTTTTTTTTTTGGTATGTCGAAACTTTGTATCTGGATTTGAGCATCAATGTATATATTAAGTTGAAATGGATATGTTACTCATTTTCTATGGATGCACGTTATTTTGCTTGAGGTATGAATGAGTGCATGAGTGAGTCCTGGCGAGAGCTGGGCAGGCGGTCCGTCGAACCCTTTGGTTCGCCTTAGGGAAAGGTAGGGCCGTCACAGAATGACTAGTATATTTTGGTTGATATTTCTTTGTTTGGAATTTCTGTTGGTATTATTCCTCTGTTTTTGGCTGATATTGGCCGCTGATTTTTGGTGATATGACTGTTATGAAATGGATATTGGTTGATGTTGGCTGTTAAACTTATCTCATGATGACAAAAAGGGGGAGAAATGGATGTTGTGTAAATCGTTATTGTGTAAGGGGGAATTATTCTGAGGGGGAGTTGTCTTGACATTATAAGTTTGGCACTTAAAAACTTTGGATGTAATGAGTGAGGGGGAGTTTATGCTCAATCTTTTTCTTTCTTCTATCCATTGTTTTGTCATCATCAAAAAGGGGGAGAATGTTGATTTTGGTCCCTAGTTTTTGATGTTTACAAAACAATTCGATGATACTAATATCTCTTCAAGAAATATATTTAGCTATGAAGCAAATCTAATTCAAAGATCAAGAGCATTTGAAAAAGATAAAGGAAGTCGAAAGCTGTCGGACGCTTGAGAAGACCACACCGGACGTCTAATAATCATTGCACAACTTTGGACGCATAAAGAACTCCGTCACCGAACGTCCGAAAGAATTAAAACATTCCATCTAGCTCATTGTTTGCTTTCGAACGCACAACATTAGAGCACTGGACGTCCGATGAAGAATGCAACACTTTGGATGCAAAGCATTAGAGGTACTGGATGTCCGAAAGAATTGAAGAAAATTTTCAAATTCACCATCTACTTTTGGACGCAAGCATTAGAGATACTGGACGTCAGAAATAATTGAAAGAGATTCTTCAAACTCATTGCCTACTGTCGGATGCAAGTATCGGATATCCCGAACGTCCGATACACCCAACGGCTAGTTGATTCTTCAGCTGCCTTCTATCCGTTGAAGTATTAATGGGGCACTTTTTGGTCTCATATAAATAGTGAATGGTCAACAACTTCAAAAGAACTTTTGCACATTGAGAATACGAAAGATCAAGAGTAGTTTTAGTGAGAAAATACTCTACAAAAAAGATTTGTACTCTTAGTTGTGTAAAATTCGTGTAAGCTCTTCTTGTGTGATAAAAATACTTCAATAGTGTAGCTTGGCAAGGGTTATCCTATGTGATAATTGTAGACACCAAATTTTGAATAATTTTATGTAGCATCTATTTCATGATTTTTTGTTTTAGATTGCTCGCATTTTAGTTCATTATGGTGTGTTTTGCATTTTTAGTTGTTATTTTTATTTTAGTTTTATTCGTTTTGCCCTTTGAGTTTGTCTAGTTCATTTGCTATTTATTTTTGTCATTTGTGGTTTTTAATCATTTTTTTTTAGTTTTAGTTTTTAGTTTTTTGTTTTGTTTTTTTGAGTTTAAGTTTAGCATAGAGTTTTTAGGAAAAAAAAGAAAAAGAAAAACATTCAAAAAATAGGCTTTAGTTTTCTTGAAAAAAATGAAAAAAACAGGAAAAAGGAAAATTTATTCACAAAAATATGTTTATTTCTTTCTTTTGGCATTTTAGTTATTTTTATTTAGTTATTTTGAGAAAAGAAAAGAGAAAAGAGAAACAAAGGAAAAATGAAGGAAATTTGAAAAATGGACATTTTTGTTGTTTTTATTTTGTTTAGTTTGTTTTTTTATTGTTTATTTATATTCTGTATTTATTAAGTTTAAAAAAAAAAAAAAGAGAAAGAAGAAAAATGCGCAGCATGCAAGCTGCGTTTTTGCCGCAGCTTGCAAGTGAACTTTGGGGAGCTCCTTAGCTGCAAATATAGCAGAAGATCTTGGAGTTTTAGGTTTTGGGTGTTGCCCATATAAAAGGAAAGGCAGCCGACAATAGAAAGGGAGAGAGCCGCAAGAAAGAAACAACGGCTGAAAGCTAGAAAGAGAGAGGGGAGGTGACAGCGGAGGAAAGAAAAAGGGAAACAGAAAACGCTGGAGTCTTGAGGGAGAGGACCCAAGAGCATTGAGTGACGGCTGGAAATCTGGAGAGAGCAAGAGTGAGGGAGAGAGCGAAACAGAGGTGACGGCTGGGGTTTTGAGAGATAAAAAATTCAAGAGAGTTTTGGGGAGACAACGGTGGAGTGGAAACCAGAAAATAGCTGATGGCCGAGAGATCGAAGGAGAAACTGAGCCAAGAAGCCATTGGAAAACTGCTGACCTCCTAAGAATCGATCATCATTTCACCACGTCATTTTCAGTCCAAATCGTTAACAAGAGAAGAATCACTGTAAGCTATCATCTCCTCTAAACCCTGAGTTGTTTTTTTTGGGATGCTGATTCCTGAACCTTTCCAAGCATATATGTGTGTGATTGGAGCTTTATAGACTTAAATCTGTTAGTCCATCTTGCCTTGCGTTTGTCTAAAACATTAAAGCTGTCGTCTTTTGCTGTTACCTTTGCATGATCAGTTGTGTTGAGTTTGGGTTCCACTTGTTTTGTTCATAGGTTGCAATTTTAGTATCCAGATGTTAGTTCTGGAAAGGGAGGACATTTATAGGGTTTGTCCTTTCGAAACGTTGGAAAAATGGTCTGCACTGTTTCATTTTTGAATCTTGGCCGCATTTGTTCAAATATGGGATTTTTAATCAAAATCTGGAGTTTTGGTTCCTCCCTTGTGTTGTAGATTTCTGGTGCAAGAACGATAGAGCCACGCCTGTGAAACTTGCACAAAAACTCTTACAAAAACTGCATCAAAGTTGTTTTAAAATTTTGTTGCATGAATTATGCTTACCGCAAGTTTGTTTTTTTTTTCCTTTGCTGCATTTTGTCCATTGGCTTTTGTTTGAATCTTTAAGGCAGTTTATGCTTGGGTGGCATTTGATGATAATGGGAGGGGGTGAATTCCTTGCATTTGGTCTTAGGATGACATATTGGTGGAGCTTATTTGAGTGTTTGCATGTAAACATATCTAAGCTGAAGTGAAAGAAGTAAAGGTCGCTGCATTTTTTCTTACTGTTTCTTTCCGTGGCTATTCTCAAGTTTTTACACTTAATTTGCATGCCTTTTGTCCAGTTCTTAGAGTTTTAAGTTTACAAGTTTCGTGTGGCAAAGTGAAGGGATTGTATGGGGGTTTTGTTTGGGTTTTGATAACGTTTGAAAGCTGGATTTTGTAAAGTGCTGAATTGCAGAAAGCTGATGCATTTTTTCTCTGCTGGGTTTCCTTCTCCCTAGTTACTAGTTGAGTGTTGCACTTCAGTTTCATGTTTAATCTTGTGTTTGAGGGAGGAAATGGAAGGTTTGGTGTTTGAGTTTGTATGCTTGAAAATCTGAAACACTTGAGCTATATTCGAACATTTTGCTGGAAAATGAATTCAGATTGCCAAACCATTTTTTTCGCATGAGTATTCTTCCAGAATTCTGCATCAGTTTCCTCTGTGTTGTTTGTTGGTTTGGATGTTGAGGTCATGCGTTTGTTGCTTCGTTTCAAGTCATGTTTTTGGTTGAAATTTTCTGAGCAAAGCTTGTGTGTTTGGGTCTTAAACGCGAGCTTGGAAATAGAAGTGCAGCAGGCTGGCTTCATGTTGGTTGCAGAAATGCTTCCGTAAACTTTGCATGGAGATTTTGCTTGATAATGTTTTTTCCAGAAAATTGGACTTAAACCCCCCAAGTCTCCCCTTGTTTCACTATGACCCAACCAATTAAATAATTTCATCCATTTGGTCCTTGGTCATGTTAATTTGTGCAACTTCATTGCTTATTTGCTTCAATTAACTACCATGCTTTGTTTCAATTGCGCTTAAGTCATGACTTTAGGGACTTTATGATCAAGTGAGCTTTGTTTTGCGCATTTCGTTTAATTTTTCTTAAATAAAGTGGTACCTTGACCTTTTTATTGTTTTGAAGCCATTTTTACTTCATTTGATTACCACAAAAGGGGGAGGTATAATTTCTTTTATCTTTCTTGTCTCTCCTATGTGATCCAACGTGCTACGTGAGAAATACATGTCTACTTTGCTTTCTTAGCCTTTCCTTAATTTCTTTTATTTATGTCATTTACTTTTGCTTTTTATTTAAGTTATTCTTTATGGGGTATGTGTACACCTCTTGGCTTGTAATAGATAGGGTTTGGAGGAGCTTTCGATGAAGAGCTGTTGAAGACTTGTGCCTAGCTAGCAAATGTAATAGTTAGGGCCTTAATCATCTTATGTGTCTTGCGTGTCTATGTGCTATATGTTTAATCGTTTTCTTAGGTTTTGGCATTTAGATATGCATGCTAAGTGTTATGTGCTATGTGATTGGCATGTCTACTCGCTTTTGTGACAGCCCCACTTTCCCCTAAGGCGAACCAAAGGGGTGAGCGGACTGCCTGCCCAGCTCTCGCCAGGACTAACGATGCAGACTAGAACTATCTATAGCGATCCGGAACTTACAAACGAGCGTAAACAGGTCAAAATGGTAAAATAACCCAAAATAAAAAAAATGAAATCCGGAGTCGGCCATGAATAGTAACCGACCCGTCAGAACCCAACCGAAATAGCTAACAACCATTCACATCTGAACTTTAGCGTTTACAAATCAAAATGACATACAAAAGTTTTCAAAAGTTAATATATACACATGGTTTGCCAAATCAAAAGAGAAAACGCCCCCAAAAGTACACTTAGGACGCCCCCAAAAGTACACTTAGGGTTTTAAAACAGTGAGCTATACAAAAGATATGTCCAACTAGCTCAGTTCGGCAACCGATTATCAAATCCAGACCAAAAGTGTTTATTTTCCTGTAAGGAAAACAAAAGGAACAGAAAGGGGGTGAGCTTGCGCTCAATGAGGTACCAAACAGATAGCATTAAAATCATGGCATTTCACGTTTAGCAAATCAAGTACACATGCCAGATATAAAGCAAGGGAACCAATGATTCAAATCAGAAGGATACGGGTGGCTCTCAGGAGCCAAGTTTCCAGTGCAGTACTTGATCTAAACCGGTTGACTCTCCGTCAACGTATAAAGAACCAACGCGTCCGTAGATCCCCCTTTACACCGAATTCCGTCCACCAAACACCCCTTTACCGGGCCCGCTCACCGTAACCAAACAGAAATGGTAATACTCGAGTATACCCGGAATCAAGGGTCTCAATACCCAAAATCCCCGAACAGACTACCGTGGTTCGTTATCTAATCGTCCAGGCCCTTGCCGGCCCGACTCGAATAACTTAGCCACAGGATTGAGCTCATAGGTCATAGAAATCCGAACAGATGCAGATACAGATAACAGATTCAGATACAGATACAGAATAGCAGATTCAGATAGCAGATTCAGACGGCAGATTCAGATAGGCACTCAAAATTGGCATATGAACAGATAAAAGAACGAGTGTGATAAAGTACACCCTCGTCTCAAACAAATTTAACAAATTACAGAGCAGAAATCAAGTTAAACAGCAATGAAGGGGAGTGGTACACTCACCGATTCAACTTCAAAAAGTTTTCACTTCAGATTGGCCTTAATCGCCAAGAAACCCTAAAATAATCAAAATAAACCAATTGAAGGTTTTACTTCCAGAATCGAGTAAACAGAATGCACATGTGAGGCTCGACTACTAGTCGTATACCTCGCCAAATAATTACTAATGCAAGGGTGCAAAACATGATTTTCTTGGAAACGAAAAGGTAGCATGAAGACTTAGGCACAAACAACCCAAAAGCCTTTCATTTCCACAAAAAGGCCAATCCAACTTAAAGAAACCAAACGGCCTAGAAAATTGGGCAGCACTTCCCCTAAATTTCTTACTTTTCCAGCCATTAAGGCTTCATTATATCCTCAAATCAGTCCCAACATTTCACACAAAAGTCATCTCATTTTCCAAAAGCCGTTCACTAGGCTCAAAGTAGTACAAGTACAAAACTTAGCTAGGAAACAGCCGAAATGAAAGCAAGCCCCAAAAGAGACTCGATAACGAGTCATATAGCCATGCCAACCACAACCCCAGTAAGGTTTCATATGCATAAATAAGCATTAAAGCAAACCAGAAAATCAGGTAATGGTGTAAAATTCTCTACGGTTATCGGATGGGGGTACAAGACCCACCGTTTCGAAGCTATGAAACAGGGCTACAACAATGTAGAAGGTCACTCAATCCAGTTCCTGGCCCAACTAGGTCAAAAATACGAAATACTATACCAGAATTCCCAAAACAGGTTTGCAAAACGCAGAAAACTGTAATCGGTATATCTCAGTCCATACTAGTCCAAATGCCAAAATTCCAAAGGCATATGTTAGCTAAGACATTCAGCTACATTTCATCAGAAGACACCAACTTCAAAATCCAAACCAAAACCAGTCAAAATGGCCAATTACTATCGCAGTTTTCGCATTCTGTCCAAAGCAGAACAGCTACAGTAATTTCGTCATAACTCATTCTACATTAATCCAAATGACCTGAAATTTTGCAGGCACTTCAAACTCATCAATACCTACAACTTTCATGTTTTGAGTAAAGTCTAATTCGGCATCTAACCACATGATATAAAACCGGACAGAAATTGGGGATGATAGAACCCTAACTTTCACTTTTCCTTCCAAATCCAAAATTGGTTGCAATTATCTATCATTCACACCTACCATAGTCATTACCCCTCATTATCAACCATCATAAACAACCACAACACCATGATCATATTAAACCAGAAAATTCCTCAAAAAAATAAAAACTTCACCAATTTATCACAAACCAAGAAATAAATCACATAATCCATCACTTTAGCTCCCATTAGGCACAAATTAAACATCATTAAGTGTAGGAGGAAGTTCATATACCACTTACCAAGTAAACAAGAGAGGGAGAGATGTAGACCACCTTAGCTTCTCCAAAAAATTTCACCAAATCACTTACTAGCACCAACTAGAGGGAATTTATGGAGTAGAAACTAGTTTAAGTAATTTTCTTGGAAGATTTGAGCTAGTTTGAAGCTTGAAACTTGGAGAAGTTTTCTTCCTTTTCCTTGCAAGAGGTTCGGCCATGAGAGAGAGAAGAAATGGTGATTTTTGTGAAATTTTAAGATATTTAATCACTTGGTAAAAAAAGTCAAAAAGTGAATAGTGTCCAACCAATCAAATGGTGACACTTGTCACTTCATAAATGAATCTCTATCTCTTTGTTTCCCCCTCATACCAATCCAAATAACATCCTCTACTTATCTCTTAACACCCGATAAATTTCACACAGTATCCGGAATTTAACCTAATTGGCCGAATTTTTCCGAACTTTTTGCACTAGTGGGTCCCACGTCCAATATATATTCTTAATTTTCCAAAAACTCTCCAAGGCTAGAAAAATCATCTAAAAAGTATAACTGCTCATAAAATCCATCAAGAAAATATTTCTAAGCCAGAAAATGCAGAAAACATGCAATTAAGGGGGAAAACCCTAGGAAAAAAATATTAGGGAAATACGGGTTCTCACAGCTTTCCATAGCCTGAATGAATGTGATGGATGAATGTATGTTTCCACTAGTCCAACGCTAGTCGGAATTCATAGAATGGGCTAGTCCAACGCTAGACCCTTAGGGATTTCCCCTCGTTAGTACATGTTTGCATGTTCATTACATGTCATGCATTCTTTTTAGTTTTATCATTTTGCATGCCCCCCGAACCCCTTTTCCCTCCATTTTAGGATTTTTGCATTTCATGCTAGTTATAGGGTTCATTTGCTTGAGAGTCCCCTTAAATATGGGATATAGACGAGTGTGGCTTTTCTAAGCCTTAGCACGCTTGTATTCCCTCTATAAAAGGGCAAATTGAGTCACGATTTAGGTCTCCCCGTACCCAATATGCATGAATTCCCTAGGCTCATGCATTTTTTAATCCACTCTACCATTTTATACCCTCATCACACTTTCATTTTTCCTCCCATTTTGCACACATGCACCTTTATGTTTCTTCACTTGCACACGAACACTTTTATCATCACTTGCACACATGCACTTCATATTACCATTGCACATACCATACCTTGCCCACTCACGTGCACATTTTCACTTATGCATCTTTGTTTTTTATTACTTTTTCAAACTCATGCCTTCACATTGCATACATGCATTCCCTTCATTTGCATCCCACTTGCATTATTCGTGACTTCTTCAAAGGATCGTTATTGGGCTTCACGATTAATGTGATTGGCACCACTCAACCTTTGAAGGAAAATTTCCCCCAATACCCCTAGGTCTAGGGTTTGCATTCACGTAGTGCATCCAAATGTAATAAATTCTTTGGTTAAAACAAGAAAATCTTTGATTAAATCATGCAACTAGCCTTGGCTAGGTCGAAGGGGTGCCTTGGATTTTTATCCTTGCCTTCCCCTTCGTCAAATGTGACTCCCGAACCTTTTTCATTGGTTTACGTGGACTAGGAGTCGTTTAAAAGGGGTTTCTCATAACTTTTTCCTAAAAAATTCATTTTTAGGTGACTTGATACACCTTAACTCATTACCAAGTGGCGACTCCCATTTTTTTTAAAAACCCTTTTTAAACTATAATTTTGGGTCAAATTGTCGCATTTTCAAACCCCCATTTAGACCCATTTTTCTTTTAAATCACGATTCATTTTCCAAATCACAAAATACATTTTTAAACCATTTTATTTATTTATCAAAAAATGGGGCGCGACAATAATAAAACTTCCTAACTTGACCGAGTGTAACTTGGGGCAAGGAGGAAGTGATCCTTCCTTTGTACACAAAGATTGGTTGTATTTCATCAACTTAAAGAAGTTTGTTCCATAAAGTGATATTCAAGCTCAAGAAGAGCTTGGAAGTCAAATTGGTTTGCTATTCTTCCCTTATTATTTACTATCTTGTGAACCTTAATTGCTTATCTCTTCTACTCTCAAGCAATCTTACTTTCTTACTAATTGTTTCATTGAGTGGTCACCTAGAAAAGAGGGTAAATTTCATATTGAACAAAAAAGTGTCTCATAACTTGATTAGTTTTTAAATAATCTAATTCACCCTCCTCTTAGTTTGTCTTCGATCTTTACAAAAGTGGTGGTCAAGTGGTGTATTCGATCGGTAGCAAACGGTGCACGTCGGTTCAAGCCTATTTTCCTTAACTCTTTCGTACTTGTGTTTTAACTTATAATTCACTAATTTATTATTAGCACTTCTAATCACACACTTCCTCTTACTTAATACTTGCTCTTATCCACCAAATTTAGTACGCACACCTCACTAAGTGATCGCGCTACCAAAATGCGCAAAAACCCTAATTTGCTCAACTATAAAAGTAAAATAAAACTTTCGATTCTATTATATATTACAACTATTGTGGGAATAAAATGAGTAGTAAAGGAATTATAAAGTAATTTATTCAAAATAAGAGAGAATTATAAGAAAATATAAGCAAATTTTCAAGTCGTCACAAAAGCTTAATATAATCTTCAAAAGCTTCAGAGAAAAGTAGAGTATGTGATGCCCCCACTTCTCCCTTAGGCGAACCCAAGGGTATCCGCAGAACGCCTGCCTAACTCTCGCCAGAACTCGATGCAAGTCAAATCTACACTTAAAGATACACAACCAAAGAACAAAAGTCGAAGTAAGGAAAAGTCATTTCTTTAAACAAACTTTCAAGTCTTACATCACAAGTTCTCCAAGGTACATCAACTTTCCAAAAACTGTGATGTCCCCACTTCTCCAAGGGCGAACCCAAGGGTATGAGGGGCATGCAAAATGATAAAACTAAAAAGAATGCATGATATGTAATGAACATGCAAACATGTACTAACGAGGGGAAATCCCTAAGGGTCTAGCGTTGGACTAGCCCATTCTATGAATTCCGACTAGCGTTGGACTAGCGGAAACGTACATTCATCCATCACATTCATTCATAGCTATGGAAAGCGAGTAGACATGTCAAACACTCATAAACACATAGCACATAACACTTAACATGCTTGACTAGATGCAAAAACCTAATAAAGCAAGTAACACGTAACACATAGGCATGCAACCAAGCTAATGAACCTATTACATTCACTAACTAAAACAAAAGGGGAAGGGGAAAATGGACCAAATTGCTCGCCAAAGCCCTATCTATTACAAGCCAAGAGGTGTACACATACCCCATTAAAAGAATAACTTAATGAAAACAAAAGTAAGTGACATAAGTAAAAGGAATTAACGAAAAGCTAGGAAAGCAAAGTAGGCATGCAATTCACTTAACACGTTGGGTCACATAGGACAGAAACAAAAGGGATAAAAGAAATTATACCGCCCCTTTGAATGGTGTCCAAATGAATGAAAAATGGCTTCAAAACAATAAAAAGGTCAAGGTACCTCAAATAGTAAAGTATAACAAAGTCACCAAATCTCTCCTAATTGCAATTTAAATGAAATCAAATAATGCATAAGTTTCAAGACAAGGACCCACCAAGGACCCAATTACCAACTAAAGACCCAATTGCAAACCTTAGTCAACCATTCGAATTCAATCGAAACATTTAAGCACTCCAAAGGTCCCAAGAGCCAAGAAAAGGTCAAACAACCAATTTATTTAGGGAAATTAAAGAAAATAGGCAAACACGAGCTCATTCGGTCATAAAGCTAAAGTCATGCATTAAGTATCACCTTAGCAAAACATGGTAACCAATGAAGGCAAACAAGCAATTGAATTGAAACATTAATGCTACCCAAGACTCAAATGTGAACACTAGCCAAGCATTCAAGCTTAATCAAACACTTTTAGGAACTTCAAAGATCCAAAGGCAAAGAAAAGGTGTATGAATGATTCAAATGCAAATATCTTAGGACCTAATTGCAAGAACATGGAATGTAATTGGGCCCTAATGCATTGCTGCAAAAATCACAGGGACCCAATTGATTAGCTTTCTCAAATTTGTGGGTCATAGGGGAACAAAAGGAAACTTGAGGGGTTAAAGTGGCAATTTCTGAAAGTTGTTCCATGCAAAGCTACGAGATATGGTTTGCAACAAGAAATATTTCTGATACATAGCTTTCTGCATCCAAGAAACATCACTGCAACTTGCATTTTCACACATTGATTTCCATATCAAGCAATCTTTTGATCCAAAAACTTTTCAATCAAACAATAAAGCTTTAATCTAAAACAACTAAATAGCCACATTCAGCGTTCAATCCATACGAAAGTTAAAGTGAAATCATGCAAAGGTAAGTTTTCCTCAAAAGTTGTTTTTTTCTGCTTCTTTAACGCAACTTTTCAGCTCATCAAATCATTGTCTTAGGCACCGGACAAGAATATCAAAACAACAAGACAACCCTGCGGATTCCTTTAATATGAACAACCAAGAACTAACATCCAAGGATAAAATGAATTACTTCACATCAGACAACAAGATTGCCAAGACAGGAATGTGCGAAAGAAAAAAAAAACCAGCAATGAGAGAAAAGACATTTTCGTTTGTTAAAGAAACACTTCAGCCCCTTTACCCACTACGCAACTCAAAACAGCAATCAAACCCCCCAAACATCACGCAAAGTCAGATTTTTAATTCATCCAGCAATGCGTCTAGCAGTGCCTGCAACAAACAGATACCTGTTGCAGCTCACTGTTGTACCGCAGGTTGCTGCTTCAAATTGCAGTCAGCAAGTGCATAAAACAACGATCAAACATCAAGCAGCCCGAAGGAAAACTCAAATCATTCCAGGAACTTCAGCAAAGACCATTACTCTATATCACTTAACAATGCTGAACGCTTCAAACTAACGGAATAGAAACCAAATCAGAAAAAGAAAACCAAATGCATGGTTAACATTCATGCCCCTCCCAGTTCCAAAGTGCATTCACAAAACATAATTTTTTTACTGACTTGCACTGATAGCGTGCGATAACCTTAACCAGAAAAACAAACTCAAATAAAGACTGGGCACAGGAAGAGCTCGTCAGACCTCAGATGCACTCATTTAGTTTCAAAGCTAAAGACTTTCCCAGACACATTTTAACATCAGAGGTTGTCCATGGCATTCGACCCACATAAAGACAACAAACAACCAAGTCAAATAAGTAACTGCTGCAGCAAAACAAAGAAAAGGAAACCGACATGCCTGAACTGCTGCAACAAGTCGAAAGATTCAATCTTGTTGCAGCAAACTCTTTCAGGCAGGCTCCAAAGATTCTAACAAATTCAAATTACGTAAAAAAACCAAGGATACCACCCTTCAAACAAGATTGCCAAGCATCAGCTTGGCTCTTCAACTCACGGACAGAATAGGCTAGCTTTTGAACAAAATAAATGAGAGAAAAGAATGGGAAACAAAAAGAGACCAGCCATGAACAACTAAATGAAGTTCAGTTCTAATCAAATGCAAATTTTAAATGTCTTAAAGGAACACAAACAGCATGGGCTAGATGCAAGACCTATAACTGAGCAAGAGCCCAGATTTCATACGAAATGGCAATAAAAGCAAAAAAAAGAAAAAGTTGAAAGCTACCTGTTCTCTGCTTTTGGAGTTGAAGCTTCAGTCGGGGTTTGATGGAGAGTTCAACTGCAGATTCTGATGAAGAATTGAGAAGGCGGGACCTTACTCCCTTCTCAGCAGCAAGCTTTCTTTCCTAGTTCCTTTCTTGTTCTCGGCTTTTCACTTTCCTTCCCAAATCCGCGACTCCCTTGACTCCAGATTTTCTTTCCGTCAAACTCACCTCACTCTCTTTTGATTTTCGTTCAGCCTCTTCTTCACGGTGGTTCCTCCCCTTTTTATGTTTATGCAGCCGCCAACCTCTCTCCTTTTTAGATTTCCGCCGTCATTCCTCTACCACCCTCTCTCTCTTTTCAGCCGCCACCTTTCTCTCTCTTTGTTTGCGGCTCTCTCTCCAGGTCTTCTTTTGCCGTTCCACCAGATCCCTTCCCAGTTTCTTGCTCTCGGTTTTTGCTTCCCAAGCTCAGCCGTCCTTGTTTCTCTCCATCCTCCCAGTTTCCTTTTTGCTGTTCAAGAACCTCTCTTTTCTCAGCCTTCAAACTCTCGTCCACTCTCGGCTCTCTCTCTTTCTGGTTTGCGGCTCTCTCTTCAGGACCACCTCCCTTTCGGCTGCTACTCTCTCTTGGCTTTTATATGAGCAAACCCCAACCCTAAAACTCCAGCAACTTTCCCTGTATTTGCAGCTAAGGAGCCGCTCGATGATCCCTTTGCAAGCTGCGGCAAAATGCAGCTTGCATGCCACGAGCATTTTTTTTTTTTATAAAAAAAAACAACTTGATAATTACAGAAATGATAAAATAAAATATAAATAATAACAAAATTACACAAACCAGGTAATAATAATAATAACAAAACAAAAATAATTTTAAACAAAACTAAACAAAAATGGCCATTTTTTAATTTTTAATTTTTCAACATTTTCTTTTTCTCAAAATAACTTAATAAAAATAACTAAAGTGCCCAAAGATTGAATTTAAAGAAATAAACATATTTTTGTGAACCATTTTCTTTTTCTTTTTCTTTTCTCTTTTTTTTTCTTTTTTTTCATGATTTTCCTTTTTTTTCATTTTTTCCTTTTTCATCATTTTTTTTCATTTTCATTTCAAGAAATTCTATGCTAAAACTTAAAAATAAAACTAAAAACTAAAAATTGAATAAAACTAACACGACAAATAAAAAATTAAAAAAATAAACAGTAAATGAAATTACACCAAAAATTTGGTGTCTACAGTTTGCCCCTCTTTGTCTGAGTTTTGAAAAAACTTGAGACAAAGAAGTAGACACCAAATACTTACCTGCATTATTCGGCTGCAAGATGATTCCAACGAACAAGAATTCTAAAAATGGGACTGACCCGAACATGAATGTAAAAATGGGATAGACCCATGGGATAGACCCGAGCAGAAAATGTAAACGGGATAGACCCGAGCAGAAACGTAAATGGGATAGACCCAGACAGAAATTTAAATGGGATAGACCCGAACAGAAAATGCAAACGGGATAGACCCGGACAGAAATTTAAAATTGGGATAGACCCACGGGATAGACCCGGACAGAAATGTAAAATTGGGATAGACCCACGGGATAGACCCGAACAGAAATATAAATGGGACTGTGCTTACTAGTGGGACTGACCCACGGCTAGTGGCTATGAAAATGAAATGCTTACTGGCGGGACAAACCCAGCTCCAGTAGCAATGAAAATGAAATGTCTTGATCATCGTGTCGCGCCCCATTTTTTGATAAATAAATAAATGGTTTAAAAAAAATGTATTTTTGTGATTGAAAAATGAATTTTGATTTAAAAGAAAAGTGGGTCTAAATGGGGGGTTTGAGAATGCGACGATTTGACCCAAAATTATAGTTTAAAAAGGGTTTTTTGAAAAATACGGAGTCGCCACTTGGTAATGAGTTAAGGTGTACCAAGTCACCTAAAAAATGAATTTTTTAAGAAAAATGAGAAAAAAAATTAGTAAGAAACCCCTTTTAAACGACTCCTATTCCACGTAAACCAAGGAAAAAGGTTCGGGAGTCACATTTGACAAAGGGGAAGGCAAGGATACAATCCAAGGCACCCCTTTGACCTAGTCAAGGCTAGTTGCGTGATTTAATCAAAGATTTTCTTGTTTTAACCAAAGAATTTATTACATTTGGATGTGCTACATGAAATGCAAAACCCTAGATTCTAAGATGTCTCTTGTAAGGTTTTTGGTCCCAACCACATGAATTGTGGCGGCCAATGAAAGAAAACCTTATAGAGGTCGATTAATGCAAATGATGATTCAAGTGAAAGTGTGTAAGTGTATAAAAAGGTGCATGTGTGCAATTGTATGGAAATCCAAGTGTGTGTGTGCAAGTGTATGAAATATAGTGATAAGTGTATATAGATCGTAATTAAGTGCAAATTTGTGAAGTAGAAACCAAAATTGAACAATAAGGAAAGGAAAAGTAATGAGGAAATGTGAATTGAAAAAGTGAGTAAGTGAAAAATTGAGAATGAATGAACCTAAAGGAATGCATCAGGTCGGGTATGGGAATGACTCCTAACTTTTTCGACTTCGATTTTCCCTTTGATTAGAAGGCAAAACTAGCGTGCTAAGGCTATCGAGTAGCCACACTCGCTCGTTTCCCTTATCGGAAGGGACACTCAAGCAAATGTACCCTAACTAGCATGAAATGCAAGACCTAAAGTGAAGGGAAAGGGGAATCGAGGAGCATGCAAAATGATAAAACTAAAAAAAAATGCATGACATGTAATGAACATGCAAACATGTACTAACGAGGGGAAATCCCTAATGGTCTAGCGTTGGACTAGCCCATTCTATGAATTCCGACTAGCGTTGGACTAGTGGAAACGATAAAAGAAGCCACAACTAGCGTTGGACTAGTGTGGTGACGTACATTCATCCATTCCATTCATCCACACTATAAAAAGCGAGTAGACATGCGAATCACTTATAAACACGTAGCACATAACACTTAGCATGCTTGACTAGATGCAAGGACCTAATAAAGCGATTAAACACTTAACACGTAGGCATGCAACCAAACTAATGAACCTATTACATTCACTAACTAAAACAAAAAGGGAAGGGGAAAATGGACCAAATTGCTCGCCACAACCCTATCTATTACAAGCCAAGAGGTGTACACATACCCCATTAATAAAAATCAAAAGTGAATGAAATAAATGAAAGGAAATAAGGAGAGGCTAGGAAAGCAAGTAGACATGCAAATTTCAATTAGCACATTAGTCCACATAGGAGAGAAACAAAAAGGGGTAAAAGAGATTATACCCCCCCGTTGGTGATACTAAGGAAGTAAACAAACTCAACTTGGCTAGAGTCACCCAAGAAAAGACTAACTTAGGCTAAAATCACCAAAAACAAAAGATTAATGCACCAATTTAGTGATAAGATATAAACTAAACAATTTGAATCCACCAAAATATCAAACTTTCCCTCAATTGCAACTCAATGAAGTCAAAACTACTTAAAGACCAAGGCAAAAGGCATGATCATCCAATCCCCAAGCATAACATCTACTAAAGACCCAAAAGCAAGCACTACTCAATCATTTGAACCTAATAAATCGTTTAAGCATTTCAAAGATTCCAAAAAATAAAGAAAGAGCCAAACAATGATTGAAGTTGCAATGATTTTAGGACTTAATTACAAGATACTAAAACATGCTTGGGCTATTGTGGCACAAAGAGAAACTTAGAGGGATCAAATTGATTAAATGTTCCAATTACTTGGGCTATAGTGGCATAAGGGGAAACTTGAGGGGGTTAAGAGGCAATTTTTCTGGAAATTATTCATGCAGAATGCATGCAACCGAAAGCTTATGGTTTCTGCAACACTTGCTGCATCTCTTTTTCCGGCATTTCAACCCAAAAAACACAGCTTCCATTCAACTCTTTCAGCCAAACAACAAAACAACAAATAAACTCATGACTTCAATATCCAAAACGATCCAAAACATAGAAAGGAAACTACGCAAAGGTTGGAGAAATTTCTGCAGAAATGGTTTAGCAATCCGGACTTGTTTCCTTTTAGCAAGCATTCAATCATAACTCCAGTATTTTTAGCTCCAAACACCCAAACCCAACATCAAAACATTCCATTCTTTGCCCTCAACACCAGATTAAATATGCAACTTAAGTGTAAAGACTTTGATAAGAAACCACGGGACAGCAAACAGAACTGAAAATGCAACTTTCTTTGTTTTTGCTGCGAAATTTAGCAGCTACCAGCTCATGTGGATTAAAATGTCGAATCATTGCATTAGACTCACCATTTATCCACCAAACGCACACACATTTTTCAAACATCAATTTTAACAGTGAGGAAACAAGAAAAACGCAGTAAAGAAAGCATCAACAGTCACTTGAGATGTCGAATCAGGACATTCGAGGAAACATTTCAATTTTTGGACCATGAAACAAACAAAGCATCAGAACATCTTGCAACCATGAAGGCTGATGTGTAATACCAACCAAGTATGAAAGAAAACACAAGCGTCGAGGAAGCTGAAATTCGAGCAAGCAAAGGAACCAATCTGCCCACGCGACTGCACCAACCGAGAGTTTCATGCTTTGTTGCAGCAGATTTTATACGCAAACACAATTTGAATTCAAGTAATGGAGTCACCAAAGGAGAAAACCCACGGGTCAACTCCTGAACATAACCCCAAACTTGAACATAGCCCCAGCTCTAGATTTACACATAACCAAAAAAAAGAACCGACATAAAGGAAGCATTGACAGCAAGCTTTTCTCGCAACAAAAAAACTTTTCAACCCCTGAAACTTTGAGTTTTTAGCAGCCTCACGCAACAGGCACATACCAAGTCATAATCCGACACAAAAGACAGCAAAAATGCAAGCAATCAACCCCAAAAATTCCTAAGTTTCTGTCTCTTAAAACCCAGTCCCAAGATTCTAAGCACAGAACGATCAAAGCTGCAAACTTTTCTGCAATTTTGTTCGGCCAAAACGCAACACATGCGAGATACCGACCGACTCATTACCCAAACTATAGATTTATCAATACCCAAACAAGAACCTTCAGCCATATTGATGCAAAAAAAAACAGAACCAGTAAACAGCAAAGAAATGCAAGCAAACGACTAAAGAAAAGAGCTTTCAACCTTAAGAGATAAGGATCTTACCTTAACGAAAAGGAGCGTGGATGACTGAAGAGAAGGCTGAGATGGTTTCTGCCGGATCTTCAAAGGGATGTCAATGGAACAACGATGGTAAGGGTTGGTCACCTTCTTGCAAACCCCAAACTCTTTTCCACCTCACCCGTGACTCCTTTCCCAGCTGCCAAGCCTTTCTTTCGGCCAAAAATTTTGCTGCCTACCTCTCGCTCTCTCCCTTTCGGTCCCTTTCTCAAACTCTGGTTTTCATTCTATCTCAGACCCACTCTCAAAGCTTGCTTTTTCTCTTGCTCACTTGACTGCGGTCCTGGTTTTTGTTTCCGCCGTCACCTTCTCCCCAAAAACTCTCTAGCCTGTCGCTGTTTCCCCTCTTTTTCTCTTTTTCTGTTTTTGCCAAAGTTACGGCTGTCCAAAACCTCTCCCTTGCGGCTCTCTCCCTCTTTTCTATTTATACCAGGAACCCCCCTCCTAAACCCTTAGCACTCTTCTATATTTTGCAGATAAGGGCTGCCCCAATGCTCCTTTTGCAAGCTGCGGCAAAACGCAGCTTGCATGCTGCATGATCCTTTTTTTTTTTTTTCATTTTAAACTTAATAATTTAACAAAAATAATAATAAAACTAAATAATAATAAACAACAATTTTAATCAAAATAAACAAACTAAAAATAACAAAATTACCATTTTCGATCTTTTCTTTCATTTTTCATCATTTTCCATCATTTTTCTTCCTTTTTTCCTTTTTTTCCCAAAATAAATTAACAAAAATAAACCAAAATGCCAAAAGATTGAATTTGAACGTATTTTTGTGAACAATTTTCCTTTTTTTCTCTTTTTTCATGATTTTTCTACGCTAAAACTTAAAAATAAAAATAAAAACTAGAAACTAAAAAAAACTAAAAGCAACCACGACAAATGAGAATAAAAAGTAAAAGAAATTACACCAAAAATTTGGTGTCTACAGTTTGCCCCTCTTTGTCTGAGTTTTGAAAAAACTTGAGACAAAGAAGTAGACACCAAATGCTTACCCGGGGTCATTCGGCTTCAGCTACTCGAACGACTGCTGTTATTGACATGAGGACTGACTCCTTTTTATGAAGCTGACTCGGACGAGAAATTTAAAAACGGGATAGACCCGAACTGGAAGTTTAAAACAGGACTGACTGGAACAGGAATTTAAAAACGGGAAAGACCCGAACCGGAAGTTTAAAATAGGTCAGACCCACAGGATAGACCCGGACAGAAATGTAAAATTGGGATAGACCCGGATAGAAATTTAAATTTGGGATAAACCCACGGGATAGACCTAGACAGAAATGTAAAATTAGATGAATTGAAGTGAGATGGAGTGTTGGTGGGATGAAAACGCGCACGTTAGTGAGATAAGCTCGATGCTAACGGCGGTAGGATGAAAACGCGCACGTTAGTGAGATAGACTCGATGCTAACGGCGGTAGAAATGAAACACGCACGTTAGTGAGATAGACTCGATGCTAACGGCGGTAGAAATGAAACACGCACGTTAGTGAGATAGACTCGATGCTAACGGCGGTAGAAATGAAACACGCACGTTAGTGAGATAGACTCGATGCTAACGGCGGTAGAAGTGAAAACACGCACGTTAGTGAGATAGACTCGATGCTAATGGCGGTAGAAATGAAACACGCGCGTTAGTGAGATAGACTCGATGCTAACGGCGGTAGAAATGAAACACGCACGTTAGTGAGATAGACTCGATGCTAACGGCGGTAGAAGTGAAAACACGCACGTTAGTGAGATAGACTCGATGCTAACGGCGGTAGAAATGAAACACGCGCGTTAGTGAGATAGACTCGATGCTAACGGCGGTAGAAATGAAACACGCACGTTAGTGAGATAGACTCGATGCTAACGGCGGTAGAAGTGAAAACACGCACGTTAATGAGATAGACTCGATGCTAACGGCGGTAGGATCAAATGTGGTTGTCAAGAGTGGGGAATGGAAGGGTGCGCGGCGGGCATTGAAGCTTCGCCCACAAGAAATCAATTTTGATTTTTCAAGAAACAAGAATTTGAACTTGATGTTTGACTTTTGAATTTTTCTGATTGATTTATTTTTTATTTTTTTTTTAAGAGAGAATTTTCCAAAAATAATTTGCCCCAAGTGTAGGGCCCTTTTCCCTTCTTTCTTCTCTTTCTTCGGCATCGGCCCCCCTACATCACCAGATGCTTTTCTGTCATTTTGAACCATGAATTCCTGTACAAGGGGTTCATCAGAGTATGACATGCATTCAAATTTCTTATTTGGAAAGAACAGCGTGATTGGTTTGATATCCTCAAAAATTTTTGCCCCAGTGTGGGCTATTTTGCAAAATCTCTCACATGAAAAATTGCCCCAGCATGGACCTATTTAATTGCAAAAAATTTGTTTTGAATGACTCTCCATTTATTTGAACAAAGTAAGCAATTGCTTTTCCTAACATAGCATGTGAAGAAAATTTGAATGTCTTGCTTAAACTCATATAGCACATTTCATGATGAATTTCTCAAAATAATGCCAAATTACGAAAGATTTCTTCCCCACTTTAGCATCAATGCTTTGGGTGATGGGTCACCATTCCTTGTTGGTTCATCTTTCAGGACCAATCAAGTGACTTTATTTTTGAAATGGCTAAGGACATGGGAGGTCAGAATCTGTCTCATTCTTGCGCCCAAATGTATGTAATCCATTCAATGTCACATCTGAGTGAAAGCAAAGAGTTTGTCACTCTTATTTCTTAAGAAAACTTAGTCAACGTATAAGCTTTATAGGCTTGCAACAACATGGGTAGAAGCGATAGCTAAACATTCGAAAACTGGTTATACCCTTATGATCACGAATGATTGATGGATTTCTTACGAGCATAATCCTCACTTTGGATTGTCATGAAGGAATAAGTCAACTATGGACTTTATTAGCTTGTAATGTGGCTTGAAAACGATAGTTAAAGAAATAAGATTTTCAAGGACATTGCACTGAAGATCGCTCTTTTCCCAAAATTGCCCCTATTTTGAACTCGAAGATTCTGAACTTTGTTTGATCACTCAATAGGGACTTCACCATCGAATCTTTTGTATTTCATTTTTCCTTTTTGCTTTTCCGTTTTTTTCTTTGATCTGGTGGGTTTTCCATGGTGAGTAGCGTCAACCTCATACTCAAGCAATTCAGAAATACAGTTAAAATTTTCCGGCATCAGAAATTTTCTTGACAGGGCCATTGCAAAGAACAGAAGTCAGGACTTTTG
This sequence comes from Coffea canephora, assembly GCA_036785865.1. NCBI lineage: Eukaryota > Viridiplantae > Streptophyta > Magnoliopsida > Gentianales > Rubiaceae > Coffea > Coffea canephora. The sequence goes on from CM071915.1 coordinate 25,391,494, forward strand.
GCTTTTGTAATGGGGTCTGGTGGGGTGCTCAGAAAAGTTAAGGCTTGAAAGCGGATTTCAAAAGTGGTTTAGGTAATCTGAGATCGCATTGTTACGTCAACCCTATTTTAGGGTTAAATTAGAATTTGCCAGAGCTTGTGCTCAATTGAGGCTTTTTCTATTTCATTTTCTTTATTTTTCGGCCTTCTGCCATTTTTTGAAACTTTCACAAAAATTTGTCCCAGTTTATTTTTGAACTGAGGTTCTCTTTCCTTCTTTTGTTTTTGATTTTGTGACTTTTCACTTTTTCACTTCTTGAATTTTCCCTTTTCAACTCAAAACTGCCCCCAGTGTGGGGTTTGCGATTCTCAGGGGTTGCCAAATGAAGTATTTTATTCTGATGGCTCAAAAGGGATAACTAGGGATAGAATGTTTGATTGGAAAAAGAAGAGGGCCTGACCTTTGTTCCGTCCCTTACAATAACTCTAAAAGGAAACTTTCGTTAATGCGAAAATTTTTTTTGCATGTATCTGAATTACTGACTGAGGAAGACCCTTATTCATCCATATTTGTGACACATAGGCGGTCCGTGCGGATAAATCTCTTCCTTTTCTTCTTTTCAAAATTGGAACCCAAGTGGAATCAAATTTTTCCAATCTGCGGTTCCCTTTCCCCTTTTTCTTTTTTTTTCTTTTTTTAAAATTCCCCAATCTCCTTCCCCAATGTGGGGTACGATCATATGTGCACTCGAAAAGAACCACCAATTTTTAGCTCAAATGAGGATGCAAGGGATAAATGGTGTTTAGGTTGTAGAAACGATGGCCAAAGTATCATTCTTACACCTCATGACAACCAAAGTAGTGAAATGGTCATTGAAAATCCATTCCCCTTTTTGGTATTTGAAAATTTTCCAATAAAGGGTAGTGATCATCAAGACTCTTATTTGAAATGAAAATATTCTTTCAAAGGCTCAAATGGGAGAGCAAATGATAAAATGTGTATAGGTAGAGAAACGAATGCTCAAAGTATCATTCCAAATTTTCAAAACAAACAAGAATAATGCACAATTTTGCTTTCACTTAGATGTGAATTGAATCGGTTAAACACAATGGATATTTTCAAGCGAAGATAGCCCCAATTTGCAAATTATCAATCAATGTGACTGATTTTATTCTGGGGTTAAGTGAAGGAGAAAAGGAATCTCATAGGGCCTTTTGAGTGACATCTTTTAATTCTGAGCACTCTTATTGTGAATTTTCAGGCAGGAGGTTGAAAAAAATCTCAATTTAGTTTTATTTTTCCAAAATTCATCATGGAATCTCTAATGAGTAAGAATAAAGAATGAAATGTACATATACACAAGACAATAATTGTCCAAAAATTTTATTGCTGAAAACAATTTGAAACAAAATTTCTCGTTCAATTATGATACAAATGAGAAGAGAGAAACTTGTAAAGAGCTCCACATATACACTTTTTGTCTCCTTTTCTTTTTGGAACAAAATGTATTAACAAATCAAGTAAACAGAATTTTCCTTTGGCAAACAATTACAACATCTCTCAGATGCTTTAGCGTAGAGCTTCCAGATAGATCTTTTGTGTTTTCATTATAAGATCTGCCCAAGAATCAAATAACACTTGCAGTTTTCAAACCTTATTGGATTAAAATTATCATCAGATATAGAAAAATATTTTCGTCTTATTGAAACATTTTTATGAATGCAGGGGAGGGGGAAAACAAAAGAAAAATACCCAGAGTTAGTAAACAAGAATATAAAACCGGTATGCATGTCCTATGGGGGGACCCTTTTTGTGCCAAGGGTAGGCCTAGAATGAAAATGCAATCCTCTAGGATAGGCACTATACAATACCTGATGGATCTGATCAACTCATTGAGTGAGAAATAATTTGAAAAATTTGGCCCATTAGAATGAGAAGAGACGTTGGTCAAAATGAGGATCTCGTCCGAAGGAATTGATCACTTTTGATCGATACAAGAATTTGCAAAAACGCACGTGTTTGTCCTTGACGAACTTCCTATCGAAGAGATTGGAATTCGTTTTGACAACTTTTCTCAGTGAAGCACGGGTCAAAACTCCAATTGATCAAATGGCTGGATGCAATGGATGATTTTCTCAAAAATCGACTAAGTTTTGAAATCCGACATTGAAAACCTAATTGGTCAAATGAAATTGACAATTTATTAAAAATCGACCGGATTACCCTACAAAGGGAAACAGGTCAAATGAATTGAATGAAATTTAATTTATCCAAAATTAATCAAATCACCCTAAAAAGGGTAAATTGATCAAATAGATTGAACGAAACTTGATTTATTCAAAATCGGCTCGGTTGCCCTAAAAATGGGTAAATTGGTCAAATGAATGAAATTGAATTAGTGATTTATTCAAAAATCGGCCGAATGACCCTAAAAAGGGTAAATTGATCAAATGAATTGACGATTTATTCAAAATCGACCAGGTGACCCCAAAAAGGGTAAATTGGATGATTTTTCAAAAATTGACCGGATGACCCTAAAAAGGGTAAATTGGTCAAATGAATGGTTTATTCAAAATTGATTATGAATTGACAAAAATGGATCGATTGAATCGTCCGGCCATTGGTGGTTTCAAAAAATTAGTCTATGAGCCATCTAAAATCACAATTTGGCCTCCATTCATTTATTGTCTCAATAGGAGGCATTTTTTGTGAATTTCTTCAAATTAATGTCCTTTACGCAAGGGATTTTTACCAAGTTTGATAAAATGGCCAAAAAGTGATTATTAGACGTTCATATTCCAAAAATCACTCTATGAAAATGATTGGATCCTACCTTACCTTGTGCACTACCCCTTTGGATGGTACAAAATGTAAACGTGCAAGTCTCATTGGATTAAATATCCGAGACACAAGGTGGCTTATTCCTAACACGGGATCCCCTAAATGGCATTCCCTTTCTAGGGTTATGCATGATGCCATTTATTAAAGCGATGTAAATATGCAATTTTAAATGAAACATGACCTAAGAAACCCTTTATTTGCCAGGGTAGGCCTAAAATGACATGGCATTATTAATTTATGAACAAAATATACCTCAATTTTCAAACGTGCAATAGCCTATCTACAAGGGTAGGTCCTAAAAGGAGGTCATGCTAGACCTCTTATTTCCTAACGGTTTGTGAATGCAGTGGGGACACAAAACCAAGAAAAGTTAGTTCAGGCAGATAAATACACATAACACATTGTAGTAACGAGATAAAGCAATCAATACAAAACAATAAAAGGGAAAAAGGGGTTGGATCCCTCCCCTCGTGAATAGTGTCCCTAGCTCAGGATAAGGCCGACTCTACCCTAGGCAAGCTATCATGGATGCATGAGGTTGGGGTTCGCTAATGCATCTAGACTCGACAAGCTCAGGTCCCCAAGCCTTCAGACTTGGAAACCAAGGGTCATCACTCCCAAGGTTCCTCGTCGGTGGCTCGAGCGATTCCCCAGACGTTGCTACGCACACGTCGTGTTACGGCTACCCGTCTGGGCGAATCTAAAAAAAATCCTCAACCTTCGACTAAAAACTAATAGGTCATCAACCTAAAGTTTAAAGCGGAAGATCGAGTGACCCCTCGGATCATGCTACGCACACGTCGTGATACGATCACATGTTCAAGTGGTCGCCTAAAATCCTAATAGGGTGGAGTGGCATGACAAGCCACTAAAAGAAAAATAAATGAGGGGTGAAAAATTAAAGCGTATGCACGTATGCTAGTGCTCGTTTGGAGGGGAGGGATCAAGAACCAACGCAAGGCTCTAAGGTGACAACCCCCCCAAATGCAATGCGAGCGCGAGGTAAGCAAGTAAAAATACATCCAATCAACCAATCATACATTCGTGAGCGAGGGAGTAGTTGGATACGCGTGAAATGCAAAAAAAATCCTAATAAAAGGAAAAATGCAATCCTAAACACCCAAATGTGATATATGAAAAGATTAAAAGAAGAAAAAGGTTGATTAAATCAAATTTGCTCGAACTCTCGAATGTCCCCAGTGGAGTCGCCAACTGTCGCGCCCCATTTTTTGATAAATAAATAAATGGTTTAAAAAAAATGTATTTTTGTGATTGAAAAATGAATTTTGATTTAAAAGAAAAGTGGGTCTAAATGGGGGTTTGAGAATGCGACGATTTGACCCAAAATTATAGTTTAAAAAGGGTTTTTTGAAAAATACGGAGTCGCCACTTGGTAATGAGTTAAGGTGTACCAAGTCACCTAAAAAATGAATTTTTTAAGAAAAATGAGAAAAAAAATTAGTAAGAAACCCCTTTTAAACGACTCCTAGTCCACGTAAACCAAGGAAAAAGGTTCGGGAGTCACATTTGACAAAGGGGAAGGCAAGGATACAATCCAAGGCACCCCTTTGACCTAGCCAAGGCTAGTTGCGTGATTTAATCAAAGATTTTCTTGTTTTAACCAAAGAATTTATTACATTTGGATGTGCTACATGAAATGCAAAACCCTAGATTCTAGGATGTCTCTTGTAAGGTTTTTGGTCCCAACCACATGAATTGTGGCGGCCAATGAAAGAAAACCTTATAGAGGTCGATTAATGCAAATGATGATTCAAGTGCAAGTGTGTAAGTGTATAAAAAGGTGCATGTGTGCAATTGTATGGAAATCCAAGTGTGTGTGTGTGCAAGTGTATGAAATATAGTGATAAGTGTATATAGATCGTAATTAAGTGCAAATTTGTGAAGTAGAAACCAAAATTGAACAATAAGGAAAGGAAAAGTAATGAGGAAATGTGAATTGAAAAAGTGAGTAAGTGAAAAATTGAGAATGAATGAACCTAAAGGAATGCATCAGGTCGGGTATGGGAATGACTCCTAACTTTTTCGACTTCGATTTTCCCTTTGATTAGAAGGCAAAACTAGCGTGCTAAGGCTATCGAGTAGCCACACTCGCTCGTTTCCCTTATCGGAAGGGACACTCAAGCAAATGTACCCTAACTAGCATGAAATGCAAGACCTAAAGTGAAGGGAAAGGGGAATCGAGGAGCATGCAAAATGATAAAACTAAAAAAAATGCATGACATGTAATGAACATGCAAACATGTACTAACGAGGGGAAATCCCTAATGGTCTAGCGTTGGACTAGCCCATTCTATGAATTCCGACTAGCGTTGGACTAGTGGAAACGATAAAAGAAGCCACAACTAGCGTTGGACTAGTGTGGTGACGTACATTCATCCATTCCATTCATCCACACTATAAAAAGCGAGTAGACATGCGAATCACTTATAAACACGTAGCACATAACACTTAGCATGCTTGACTAGATGCAAGGACCTAATAAAGCGATTAAACACTTAACACGTAGGCATGCAACCAAACTAATGAACCTATTACATTCACTAACTAAAACAAAAAGGGAAGGGGAAAATGGACCAAATTGCTCGCCACAGCCCTATCTATTACAAGCCAAGAGGTGTACACATACCCCATTAATAAAAATCAAAAGTGAATGAAATAAATGAAAGGAAATAAGGAGAGGCTAGGAAAGCAAGTAGACATGCAAATTTCAATTAGCACATTAGTCCACATAGGAGAGAAACAAAAAGGGGTAAAAGAGATTATACCTCCCCGTTGGTGATACTAAGGAAGTAAACAAACTCAACTTGGCTAGAGTCACCCAAGAAAAAAACTTAGGCTAAAATCACCAAAAACAAAAGATTAATGCACCAATTTAGTGATAAGATATAAACTAAACAATTTGAATCCACCAAAATATCAAACTTTCCCTCAATTGCAACTCAATGAAGTCAAAACTACTTAAAGACCAAGGCAAAAGGCATGATCATCCAATCCCCAAGCATAACATCTACTAAAGACCCAAAAGCAAGCACTACTCAATCATTTGAACCTAATAAATCGTTTAAGCATTTCAAAGATTCCAAAAAATAAAGAAAGAGCCAAACAATGATTGAAGTTGCAATGATTTTAGGACTTAATTACAAGATACTAAAACATGCTTGGGCTATTGTGGCACAAAGAGAAACTTAGAGGGATCAAATTGATTAAATGTTCCAATTACTTGGGCCATAGTGGCATAAGGGGAAACTTGAGGGGGTTAAGAGGCAATTTTTCTGGAAATTATTCATGCAGAATGCATGCAACCGAAAGCTTATGGTTTCTGCAACACTTGCTGCATCTCTTTTTCCGGCATTTCAACCCAAAAAACACAGCTTCCATTCAACTCTTTCAGCCAAACAACAAAACAACAAATAAACTCATGACTTCAATATCCAAAACGATCCAAAACATAGAAAGGAAACTACGCAAAGGTTGGAGAAATTTCTGCAGAAATGGTTTAGCAATCCGGACTTGTTTCCTTTTAGCAAGCATTCAATCATAACTCCAGTATTTTTAGCTCCAAACACCCAAACCCAACATCAAAACATTCCATTCTTTGCCCTCAACACCAGATTAAATATGCAACTTAAGTGTAAAGACTTTGATAAGAAACCACGGGACAGCAAACAGAACTGAAAATGCAACTTTCTTTGTTTTTGCTGCGAAATTTAGCAGCTACCAGCTCATGTAGATTAAAATGTCGAATCATTGCATTAGACTCACCATTTATCCACCAAACGCACACACATTTTTCAAACATCAATTTTAACAGTGAGGAAACAAGAAAAACGCAGTAAAGAAAGCATCAACAGTCACTTGAGATGTCGAATCAGGACATTCGAGGAAACATTTCAATTTTTGGACCATGAAACAAACAAAGCATCAGAACATCTTGCAACCATGAAGGCTGATGTGTAATACCAACCAAGTATGAAAGAAAACACAAGCGTCGAGGAAGCTGAAATTCGAGCAAGCAAAGGAACCAATCTGCCCACGCGACTGCACCAACCGAGAGTTTCATGCTTTGTTGCAGCAGATTTTATACGCAAACACAATTTGAATTCAAGTAATGGAGTCACCAAAGGAGAAAACCCACGGGTCAACTCCTGAACATAACCCCAAACTTGAACATAGCCCCAGCTCTAGATTTACACATAACCAAAAAAAAGAACCGACATAAAGGAAGCATTGACAGCAAGCTTTTCTCGCAACAAAAAAACTTTTCAACCCCTGAAACTTTGAGTTTTTAGCAGCCTCACGCAACAGGCACATACCAAGTCATAATCCGACACAAAAGACAGCAAAAATGCAAGCAATCAACCCCAAAAATTCCTAAGTTTCTGTCTCTTAAAACCCAGTCCCAAGATTCTAAGCACAGAACGATCAAAGCTGCAAACTTTTCTGCAATTTTGTTCGGCCAAAACGCAACACATGCGAGATACCGACCGACTCATTACCCAAACTATAGATTTATCAATACCCAAACAAGAACCTTCAGCCATATTGATGCAAAAAAAACAGAACCAGTAAACAGCAAAGAAATGCAAGCAAACGACTAAAGAAAAGAGCTTTCAACCTTAAGAGATAAGGATCTTACCTTAACGAAAAGGAGCGTGGATGACTGAAGAGAAGGCTGAGATGGTTTCTGCCGGATCTTCAAAGGGATGTCAATGGAACAACGATGGTAAGGGTTGGTCACCTTCTTGCAAACCCCAAACTCTTTTCCACCTCACCCGTGACTCCTTTCCCAGCTGCCAAGCCTTTCTTTCGGCCAAAAATTTTGCTGCCTACCTCTCGCTCTCTCCCTTTCGGTCCCTTTCTCAAACTCTGGTTTTCATTCTATCTCAGACCCACTCTCAAAGCTTGCTTTTTCTCTTGCTCACTTGACTGCGGTCCTGGTTTTTGTTTCCGCCGTCACCTTCTCCCCAAAAACTCTCTAGCCTGTCGCTGTTTCCCCTCTTTTTCTCTTTTTCTGTTTTTGCCAAAGTTACGGCTGTCCAAAACCTCTCCCTTGCGGCTCTCTCCCTCTTTTCTATTTATACCAGGAACCCCCCTCCTAAACCCTTAGCACTCTTCTATATTTTGCAGATAAGGGCTGCCCCAATGCTCCTTTTGCAAGCTGCGGCAAAACGCAGCTTGCATGCTGCATGATCCTTTTTTTTTTTTTTTGATTTTAAACTTAATAATTTAACAAAAATAATAATAAAACTAAATAATAATAAACAACAATTTTAATCAAAATAAACAAACTAAAAATAACAAAATTACCATTTTCGATCTTTTCTTTCATTTTTCATCATTTTCCATCATTTTTCTTCCTTTTTTCCTTTTTTCCAAAATAAATTGACAAAAATAAACCAAAATGCCAAAAGATTGAATTTGAACGTATTTTTGTGAACAATTTTCCTTTTTTTCTCTTTTTTCATGATTTTTCTACGCTAAAACTTAAAAATAAAAATAAAAACTAGAAACTAAAAAAAACTAAAAGCAACCACGACAAATGAGAATAAAAAGTAAAAGAAATTACACCAAAAATTTGGTGTCTACACATCGGACAGTGGGATCAAACCCGAGCCTGCCGTGATGAACTTGATTTGATTTTTGACTTTGATTTTTGATGATTGATTTTTTTTTATTTTTCCTGACTGAGAGAGACTTTTCGAAACAATTTGCCCCAGTGTAATGAATTTGGTCAGTGGGATCAAACCCGAGCCTGCCCAATGAAATGTTGGCGGCACGAAATCCAGGCTCAACGGGATGTTGTGAAGTTGGCGGCACGAAGTCCAGGCCCAACGTGATCTAAGCGGTCAGCGGGATAGAACCCGGTCCTGCCGAGGATAGAATAAAACACACGCGTTAGTGAGATAGACTCGATGCTAACGGTGGCAGGATGAAACACACACGTTAGTGAGATGGACTCGATGCTAACGGCGGTAGAATGAAAACACGCACGTTAGTGAGATAGACTCGATGCTAACGGCGGTAGGATGAAAACACGCACACGTTAGTGAGATAGACTCGATGCTAACGGTGGTGGAATGAAAACACGTACGTTAGTGAGATAGACTCGATGCTAACAGCGGTAGAATGAAAACACGTACGTTAGTGAGATAGACTCGATGCTAACAGTGGTGGAATGAAAACACGCACGTTAGTGAGATAGACTCGATGCTAACGGCGATGGAATGAAAACACGTACGTTAGTGAGATAGACTCGATGCTAACAGTGGTAGAATGAAAACACATACGTTAGTGAGATAGACTCGATGCTAACGGTGGTGGAATGAAAACACGCACGTTAGTGAGATAGACTCGATGCTAACGGCGGTGGAATGAAAACACGCACGTTAGTGAGATAGACTCGATGCTAACGGCGGTGGAATGAAAACACGCACGTTAGTGAGATAGACTCGATGCTAACGGCTGTAGGATGAAAACACGCACGTTAGTGAGATAGACTCGATACTAACGGCGGTAGGATGAAAACACGCACGCACGTTAGTGAGATAGACTCGATGCTAACGGCAGTAGGATGAAAACACGCACGTTAGTGAGATAGACTCGATGCTAACGGCGGTTGAAGTAAAAACGCACACGTTAGTGAGATAGACTCAATGCTAACGGCGGTTGAATGAAAACGCACACGTTAGTGAGATAAACTCGATGCTAACGGTGGTAGAATCAAATGTGGTTGTCAAGAGTGGGGAATGGAAGGGTGCGCGGCGGGCGCTGAAATTTCATTAACAAGAAATTGAAATTTGTCGAGGAATAAGAAATTAAATTCAAGTTTGATTTTTGAGAATTTTTCAAAAATAAATTGGTCCCAATTTCCATCAATTGATTTGCATTATGGCAGGGTTGATCCTCCTTAAAACTTTGATTCGCTTCTTCTTTGGTCCGATCCCCTCAGTCATATAAAAATTCTTGGGCGACATTTCTCAATTCAAAAAGTTGCTCCAGTTTTGTCCTTTGAAACGCGTATGAATCTGCAAAAGAAAGAACAAATAATGCCACCACCATTCGATCTATTCCTCCTTCAAGAAATGTTTAAACATGAGTACTTTGATGTTTTCCCTTTGATACTTTGAAAACTCAACTTTGCTCTGTGATCTGATCAAATTCCATTGATTTCCAATGCTAATAAGGCCCTTGGTATCCAGGGATTTTCGATAAATCAGGGGGATTGCCATTGGATAAATCCAAAAGATAGATGAGACCATGTAACAAATGAAAGAGTTGTCTATTTATTGACAAAAATTTCTGTAACATGAAAACAATCATTTATTGAAAGAAAATTAATTTTGAAGAAATGAATCTATAAATTCGACAATGTACACTTGAAAAACCAAAAGTATTCCGACTTCAAACAAATGCCACGCTTGACCTTTTAGATATCATCTGCCCTGAGTTCAATGTCGGCAACAGAAAAACATAATGCGAGAAGGAATCCCAAATGAACCGAATCATCAGCTTTCTAATTCCAACCTCACTTTTCTCATGAAACTCTACCTTAGCGCCCTTCTAGGTTTTCACTAAGACCATTCCCACTTCTTTTTTTCTTTTTCTTCTTTTTGCTTTTTTTCTCTCTTTTTTTTTCTTCTTCTCTTTTCTTTTTTTTTTTTTTAACAAAAGGTCCCCTTTTCGGATTTTCGCCTGATGAACAAATCTCGCCAATAGCCTTTATCAACTCAAAAAGATGTGTTTTAGGAGATAATGGCATCAGTGCGACAACCCCTTCCCTTACAACGTGAGTGAAGGCGTATTGACATCATTTGCCATGTGACTTAAAAAAATTTCCTTAAAAGAGGTAATACCAAGAACGGAAGCCAGGACTTTTGGCTTTTGTAATGGGGTCTGGTGGGGTGTTTAGAAAAGTTAAGGTTTGAAGGCAGATTTCAAGAGTGGTTTAAGTAATCTGAGATCGCATTGTTGTGCCAACCCTATTTTAGGGCTAAATCAGAATTTGCCCCAGTTTATGCTCAATTGAGGCCTTCTTTCATTTTCTTTCTTCTTTTGATTTTTCGGCCTTCTGCCATTTTTTGAACTTTTCAAAAATTTGCCCTAGTTTATTTGTGAACTGAGGTTCTCTTTTCTTCTTTTGTCTTTTGATTTTGTGGCTTTTCACTTTTCCACTTTTTGAAATTTTCCTTTTCAACTCAAACTTGCCCTAGTGTGGGGTTTGCGATTCTCAGGGGTTGCCAAATGAAGTATTTTATTCTGAAGGCTCAAAAGGGATAACTAGGGATATAATGTCTTAATGGGAAAAGAAGAGGGCCTGACTTTCATTCCATTCTTCGCATTAATTCTAAAAGAAAACTTTCGTTTATCAGATGAAAATTTCTTACACATCTCCGAATTGATTGGCTGAGGGAACAAGTGCTCCACCCGACGATACCTTTTTGATGATAAGAGCACCTTACCAATTTGCGGCAAACTCTCCTTTTGGCTTCATTCTGTACTGATAAAAATCACCTTAATGCTTTGCCTTCTTGTCTGAATGGTCATGATTTGACCCTTTAATGGTAATCACAGACCAATCCTCTTGATCATATTGACCACGATAGACTGTGTTTAACTGCTTCTTATTCCTAATCTTGATCACGATTTGGCTTGAACTTCTTTTATTCCATTCGGGCTTCTTTGAAACATTTTCGGATGCCTCTTCCCCACTCCTCTCATTTTTGAAATTCAAATTCACATTTATGAGATCGCTGCCATCAAATTTCTGAACAGTGATATCCAAAGGGTCAGGCGGTTTTATTCTGGGCCATCTGAAAAGAATGTGTAAGTCACAATATATATAAGACTGTACATTTTATTGACTTTCCAAACAAAAACCAAACTTAATATCATGAAACGTGTCTTTAGCAGTCACTTGATTGAAAACTATTTACAAAAAACATATTTAAACAAAAGACACATGCATGAATGATTTTCATTGGTTTCAAACCAAAACAACTCCCCAAATTTATCAAAACTTCCCTTCAAGAGGAACCTCACTAATTCAGCCATTTCCAGGATTTTCAAATTTCCTTGCTGGAGGTAAATGCCTCAAAAGTGTCCTTGTGTTCAGAAAAAGGATTCGTACTTATGTTCAGTCCTTGTTCTTCCCTTTTCCTTAATCAGTATATTTCCTGCTTCGATCATGTCCTGGATCTTATGTTTTAGTACCCAACAGTTACTGGTCGAATGACCGGGCGCTCCAGAATGGTAGGCACACGCGGCTTGAGGGTCGTACCCAGAAGAGAGACCTCAACGAGAGTAGTTTGGAGGAGGTATGTCATCTATTTTACCGGCAGCCTTGAGCTGTTCATACTGTTGGTCAATGGGTCGACCTAAGTTGGCAAAAGTTCGAGATCGACCAGGTTTTTGTATTTTATTGGTTTGAGGAAGGTTGTAAGTCTGTTGGTTTGGTGGAGCAGGTCTGGGATTATAAGGTAGACGAGGTTGAATTTGAGGATTGTTTTGAGTCATTGGGAAGGATATTGTAGGTGGGCTTGCATGGTTTGGCTGAGGTCGAGGGTGATTAGTGGTAGTATGGTAAACAGGGCGTGAGTTTGGGTAGCGAAATGAATACGTCTGGTAACGTTGGGATCTGGGTCTTGAAAATGGTCCTTGGCCCCACACAAAAGTAGTTTCCTCCTCTTTCTTCTGGAGTTGAGGCTCCCTTCTGTTATTACTTTGACCTTGCAAGGCGTCCAACTGTGATTTTAAAGCTGATACATTGACAATTTTCCCTGCTTTGACGTATTCGTCATATTCCTCCAACTTATTGATAATTGCTGCAAATGAACACCCGGTCATGCGAAAAATCTCCTCAAAGTAGGGCGGATCATGAGCTTTGATGAACGTACGAACAATCTCATCTTCGATCATAGGGGGTTCCACCTTGGCGGCCAATTTCCTCCATCTTTTCGCATATGTCTTGTGGTCCTCGGATGGTTTCCTCTTGGTTCCTTCCAATGTGGTCCTCGTGGGAGCCAGCTCGCAATTATACTCGTATTGCCTTACAAACGCATTGGACAGGTCCAGCCAGGTCTTTGCTTCTTCGGGTTTCAGTTTGGAATACCAGTCGAGTGCATCCCCCTCCAGACTTTCTGGGAATAGCCTCAAAGGCAGATTTTCATCATCTGTTGGCCTACCCAACTTGTTGGCGAACAATCGGAGATGTGTCTTGGGATTGCCTGTCCCATCATACTTGTTAAACTTCGGAGTTTTGAACCCCTCAGGCAATTGCACATTCGGGAAAAGGCAAAGCTCATCATAATCCAAGACTCCTTGTTTGTTCAACCCCTGACTTTTCCTCATAAACTCATCGAAACGGTCCAGGCGTTTGAGAAGCTTCGTATCAACAGGAGCAGAACATCCTCCTATCTCCGGCTTGTTTTGAATGGTATGGTCTGGCAAGAAAGGCTCAGCAGTAGCGTGGTTAAAAGTGTGTGGCTCAGGTGGTATATTTGAGGTGATGTGAGGTTGTGGGCCTTGCATGTAAGTAGGGAAAAATGAAGGATCAGGAGGGTAAGTGTATGGCAAATGTATAGTGGGATATGTGAAAGTTCCTTCGGGTGGAATAGGAAAAGATGGAGTAACGGTGACTTGAGTTGAAGGGATGACAAATGGCTCTGGTTCAGCCTGCTTGACGGGTATAGGTTCTGGTTGAACTCCGCTGCTGATTAGCTTGTCAATCAATTTCCTTTGGGTCGCCATCTCAGATGCCATGTTACCAAACTTAGCGAGTAATTCAGTCAACTGAACCCCGGAACGTGTGGCTTCTGGCTGGGTAGTTGCGGCGGTTTTATCAGACGATTCTGGCCGAGTACTCATGTCTACACGATTCTTTTGGGCTTTACTACGGGATCGCGTTATGATGGGGCTTCGACGAGAAGCGATGTTTAAATATTACCTGAGAATTTTGAAAGGAATTGCCTTTAGATTTAGCCCTTGCTTAGCTATTCCAATAAAAATAAAGAAAAGGAAAAGAAAAAGACACGAGTTAGTAAATATCCAAAAAATTCGGATGCATGTCCTAAAGGGGAGCCCTTTTTGTGCCAAGGGTAGGCCTAGAATGAAAATGCAATCCTCTAGGGTAGGCACTATACCATACCTGACGAATCCGATCAATTGATTGAGTGAAAAATGATTTGAAAAAGAAAAAAAATTTGGCCAATTGGAGTGACGAGAGACATTTGTCAAAATGAGGACAACGTGCGAATGGATTGATCACTTTTGATCGATACAAGAAATTGCAAAACGCACGGGTTTGACCTTAACGAACTTCCTATCGAAAAAATTTGAATTCGTTGACTAGATTTCTCAGTGAATCACGGGTCAAAACCCTAACTGATCAAATGGCTGGATGCAATGGATGTTTTTCTCAAAATCGACTAGGTTTTCCATTTTGAAATTCGACATTGAAACCCTTATTGGTCAAATGAAATTGACAATTTATTAAAAATCGACCGGATTACCCTAAAAAAGGTAAATTGGTCAAATGAATTGAGTGAAATTTTAAAAACTTACTCAAAATTGACCAAATCATCCTAAAAAAGGAATTTGATCGAATGAAATTGAGAATTTTATTCAAAATGGATCGGGTTATCCTAAAAATGAAATTGGTTAAATGAATTGAATGAAATCGAGAATTTATTCAAAATTGACCGGATCGCCCTAAAAGGGTAAATTGGTCAAATGAATTGATGTTTTATTCAAAATCGACCAGGTGACCCTAAAAAGGGTAAATTGGACAAATGAATTTGAATAAAATCAAAAATTTATTCAAAATTGACCGGGTCGCCTTAAAAAAGGAACTTGATCAAATGAACTTGAATGAGTTCGAGAATCTATTCAAAATTGACCAGATCGCCCTAAAAGGGTAAATTGGCCCAGTGAATTTATGAAATTGATGATTTATCGAAAATCGACAAAATTGCCCTAACTAATCAAATGAATTGAATGAAATTGGTGATTTATTCAAAGATCGACCAGATTACCCTAAAAGGGTAATTTGGACAAATGAATTGAATGAAATTTGATTTATTTCAAAAATCGACCAGATCACCCTAAAAAAGGTAAATTGATCAAATGAATGGAAGAGAGATTGATGATTTATGCAAAAATCGACCAAATCAACCTAAAAGGGTAAATTGGTCAAATGAATGGTTTATTCAAAATTGATTATGAATTGACAAAATGGATCGATTGAATCGTCCGGCCATTGGTGGCTTCAAAAAATTAGTCTATGAGCCTTCTAAAATCACGATTTGGCCTCAATTTATTGTCTCAACAATGAGGAATCATTTGTGAATTTTTTTCAAATTAATGTCCTTTTACGCAAGGGAATTTTACCAATTAGGTTTAAAAATGGCCAAAAAGTGATTATCACACGCTCATATTCTAACGTGCAAAAGTTGCTTTATTCTCTTCAAAAAGATCGAATCCTTACCTTACCTTGTGCACTACCCCTTCGGATGGTACGAGAAAGGTAAACGTGCAAGTCTCATTGGATTATATATCCGAGACATGGGGTGGCTTATTCCTAACCACGGGATTCCCTATGTGGTATTCCCTTTCTATGGTTTATGCATGATGCCATTTATTAAAGCAATGTAAATATGCAACAAATATGGCCTAAAGGGCATACATAATGCATCGGGGGGAAGAGGTCTAAAATGAAATGTACTTATTAAAAATTAAGCATAATGACTGAAATTTAAACATGTGAGCTATCTAGTGGGTAAGTCACTAAAAGAGTGCCAAAGAGACCTCTTATTGCTAAGGCACATGAATGCAAGCCAAGAAAACAAAAAGAATGGTTAGTGCAATTGATAGTACACATAACACATTGGGAGCAATTAAGAAAAGAAATACAAATAAAAACAAGTAAAAGGGGTGGAAACCCCTTCCCTCGTGCCTAATGTGCTTAATAGGGTAAGGTCGACTCTACCCTAGGCGAGTCTAACATGGATGCATGAGGCTGGGGCTCACTAATGCAACTAGACTTGATAAGGCTTCGGTTCCCAAGCCTTCAGACCTAAAGGCAAAGGGTCATCACTCCCAAGGCCTTCGATCGGTGGCTCGAGTGATCCCTTAGGTAGCGCTATGGACGCAGCGCACACCATCCGCCTACCCAAGGCGATCGATCCTAATCCTACAAGGCGGTGTGGGAAACGCCCACGAAAATAAAATAAAATGGGATAATAATAAGTAAACGTGCACGTATGAAGTGCTCCCTATTTTGAGGGAAGGGGTTGAGAACCACGCGAGACTCTAAAAGGTGACACACACCCCCCCCAAATGCAATGCAAGCGCGAGATAAGTAAGTAAACATACATCCAATCAACCAATCATAATTCGTGAGCGAGGGAGTAATTTGAGACGCGAGTGATGAAAAATCCTAAAAAAGGGAAAAATGCAACCCTAAAACACCCAAATGTGATATATGAAAAGGTTAAAAGAAGAAAAAGGTTGATTAAATCAAATTTGCTCGGACTCTCGAATGTCCCCAGTGGAGTCGCAACTGTCGCGCCCCATTTTTTGATAAAATAAATAAATGGTTTAAAAAATGTGTTTTTTGATTCAATTTGTGATTGGAAAATGAATTTCGATTTAAAAGAAAAATGGGTCTAAATGGGGGTTTGAGAATGCGACGATTTGACCCAAAATGTAGTTTAAAAAGGGTTTTTGAAATCAAAATCGGAGTCGCCACTTGGTAATGAGTTAAGGTGTACCAAGTCACCTAAAAAATGAATTTTTAAAGAGAAAATAGGAAAAAGTAGTAAGAAACCCTTTTTAAACGACTCCTAGTCCATGTAAACCAAAGAAAAAGGTTCGGGAGTCACATTTGACAAAGGGGAAGGCAAGGATAAAATCCAAGGCACCCCTTTGACCTAGCCAAGGCTAGTTGCATGATTTAATCAAAGATTTTCTTGTTTTAACCAAAGAATTTATTACATTTGGATGCACTACATGAATGCAAACCCTAGACCTAGGGGTATTGGGGGAAATTTCTCTTCAAAGGTTGAGTGGTGCCAATCACATTAATTGTGAAGCCCAATAACGATCCTTTGAAGAAGTCATGAATAATGCGAGTGGGATGCAAATGAATGGAATGCATGTATGAGTTTGAAAAAGTAATAAAAGACAATAAATATGAGAATGAAAATGTGCACGTGAGTGGGCAAGGTACGGTATGTGAAATGATAATATGAGGTGCATGTGTGCAAGTGATGATAAAAGTGTTCGTGTGCAAGTGAAGAAACATAAAGGTGCACGTGTGCAAAATAGGAGGAAAACAAAATGAAAGTGTGATAAGAGTATAAAATGGTAGAGTGGATGCATGATCCTAGGGAATGTATGTGTCGCGCCCCATTTTTTGATGAAATAAATAAAATGGTTTGAAAAATGTATTTTTTGTGATTGGAAAATGAATTGTGATTTAAAAGAAAAATGGGTCTAAATGGGGTTTTGAGAATGCGACGATTTGACCCAAAATGTAGTTTAAAAAGGGTTTTTTGAAATCAAAATCGGAGTCGCCACTTGGTAATGAGTTAAGGTGTACCAAGTCACCTAAAAAAATGAATTTTTAGAGAAAACATGAAAAAGTAGTAAGAAACCCTTTTTAAACGACTCCTAGTCCACGTAAACCAACGAAAAAAGGTTCGGGAGTCACATTTGACGAAGGGGAAGGCAAGGATAAAAATCCAAGGCACCCCTTCGACCTAGCCAAGGCTAGTTGCGTTGATTTAATCAAAGATTTTCTTATTTTAACCAAAGAATTTATTACATTTGGATGTGCTACATGAATGCAAACCCTAGACCTAGGGGTATTGGGGGAAGTTTCTCTTCAAAGATTGAGTGGTGCCAATCACATTAATTGTGAAGCCCAAGAACGATCCTTTGAAGAAGTCACGAATAATGCGAATGGGATGCAAATGAATGGAATGCATGTATGCAATGTGAGGATATGTGAAGTGAGAAAAATAATAAAAATAATACGATGTAAGTGGAGGTGTGCAAATGTATTTACAAGTGTTTGTGTGCACGTGAAGGGATAAAAGGTGTACGTGTGCAAATGGGAGAAAAAGTGAAAGTGTGCAAGTGAAGAGATAAAAGGTGTACGTGTGCAAATGGGAGAAAAAGTGAAAGTGTAATGATAGAGTGGATTTAG
Source organism: Coffea canephora (assembly GCA_036785865.1). NCBI lineage: Eukaryota > Viridiplantae > Streptophyta > Magnoliopsida > Gentianales > Rubiaceae > Coffea > Coffea canephora. The sequence continues at coordinate 25,409,540 of CM071915.1, forward strand.
AATGCATGAGCCTAGGGAATGCACGCATATTGGGTACGGGGAGACCTAAATCGTGACTCAATTTACCCTTTTGTAGAGGGAATACAAGCGTGCTAAGGCTTAGAAAAAGCCACACTCGTCTATATCCCATATTTAAGGGGACTCTCAAGCAAATGAACCCTATAACTAGCATGAAATGCAAAAATCCTAAAATGGAGGGGAAAGAGGTTCGAGGGGCATGCAAAATGATAAAACTAAAAAATGCATGAAATGAAGTGAAACATGCAAATGATGTACTAACGAGGGAAAAACCCTAAGGGTCTAGCGTTGGACTAGCCCATTCTATGAATTCCGACTAGCGTTGGACTAGTGGAAACGATAAAAGAAGCCACAACTAGCGTTGGACTAGTGTGGTGACGTACATTCATCCATTCCATTCATCCACACTATGGAAAGCAAGTAGATATACCAAATACTCATAAACACGTAGCACGTAACATTTAGCATGCTCGACTAGATGCAAGACCCTAATAAAGCAAGTAACAAGTAACACATAGGCATGCAACTAAGCTAATGAACTTATTACATTCACTAACTAAAACAAAAGGGGAAGGGAAAATGGACCAAATTGCTCGCCACAGCCCTATCTATTACAAGCCAAGAGGTGTACACATACCCCATAAAGAATAAAAAGCAAAAGTAAATGATATAAATAATAGAAATTAAAGAAAGGCTAGGAAAGCAAAGTAGACATGTATTTCTCACGTAGCACGTTGGTTCACATAGGAGGGACACGAAAAGGGATAAAAGAAAATATACCGCCCTTGAAATGAAGCTCTAATGGAGTGAAATCAATTTATTTATCCTCCAAAATAAAAGAAATGGTCAAGGTACCAATTTATTCGGCAAATAATCACAAAGGATAAAAAATAAACATGAATTTGAATCAATTAAATCATGTCAACAACCCACATTTAAGAAGTCAAAAGAAGAAAGGATTTGATTGCAAAAATTAATAGTCTTGGGGTCAAAATTAAAGAAAAATAAAGTTTAGGGACTCATTTGCAATTAAATTAGGGACCCAATTGAAAGAAGTTGAAAATGTCTAGGGCCACAGTGAAGATATCCAAAAGTTAGAGGACTGGAAGGAAATTTCGTCAACAGGCTTTTTGACTTAACAGGTCATTGGGCCATAGTGAGTCAAAGGGTACTTGAGGGGTTGGAATGCAATTTTCTGGAAATTATTTCATGCAGCTCATGCAATCCACGTAGAAAGCTTTCTGCAAATATTTCCTTAGGCTTTGAAGCCTTTACAACTTTGCATGGCAGATTTTCTAAAAACAAGACAAAAATTCTCAAACCAAAATCCAACTTCAAGTTACTACCAAACTCATCATGCATGCAAGAGCCGAAGATGATTTCTATGCAAAATTGGTACAACAATTGAAAACCATTCCAGCAACAAAAGGGCCTGCAGCAGCAACGAATGAAGTTTGCTGCAATTTTGGTTTCCAAGCATGCGGCAACTTCATCATGCAAACAGATTTATCCAACCAGAAATTACTGATGATCTCTGACACTAAGTTCTCAATCATGTACAGGACATTTCAGTCAAGCTACAGACTAAATCAAACATTCGAAACAAAACCAAAGCTTCAGCCATCTAAAGAGAAGACAAGGCTTTCACGCATGCTGCTGCAACAGGATCAAGAGCTTTGAGCTCATTGCTGCAGATTTTATGTGCAAGTTTCTGCAGCTAGAGTGAATGCCGGCTGCATTTTTATCTTCAACCATGGAATTTAAGAACTAGCTCAAACTTTGAATTAAACAAACAAAACAACACACAACTTTGACATTCAAACAAGTGTAACGCAGAAAAGAAATGATGCAAAACATGGAAACTTTCATGCCAAATGATCCAGCTACACATTGTCTATGTAGCCAGCAAGCATTTAATTCCAGCTCAAGTATGTTTAAACACAAACACCCCAAAACCAATCTAAGTGTCATAATAATCATTTCAACATTCGAACCAACCCAAAACATAGAAGAAAAAACATGCAAAAGCTGGAAAATTCTGGGCAAAAAGGTTCGGCAATCCTGACTGGTTTAGCAAAAACATTTGGCCAATTCCAGTATTTTTTTGTTCCCAACCATGCAAACTCAACACCACTCTTCTAATTTCCCTTTTCGAAACAATATTGACTAGCCCATTATGTGGCAAAACTCCTTCGATGAGCTGTTGTGCAAAGGAAAACAACAAAAACATAAGAAATGCAGCAGCTTTTTCTACTTGGGCCCAGACATGTTTGTGCAATGAGAACTCAAACAAACTTCACTAACCCAAAGTAATCATCCTCACCAAAACACTATCATCTACCTTTCCTCATAACTGGTTTCATTTCTGCAATTCTCATACTGCTTTGAAAAACTTTTTCTGGTTCCCTAAAACATTTCATTCAACCAGCCAACCATTTGCAAATTTGTCACCGTGAGAAAAACCAAAGCAAACAAATCAAGTTTCAATTAAGATTCATAGCAAAATCATCCAATATATCAATAACAACCATGACCTCAATTTGAAAGCAACAGCTTCTCGGGTAGACCAGTGAACATGACAAAATAGAAATTAAAACAATGAGGACGACAGACGAAGCGTAACTAAGGAGCCTGAATCTAATCGCACTTCATATCCGGTCTTCCCTTTTGCAACACAGTGCAACTTGAACTTAGCAAATCATGGTCATAATCATTTAATAACAAAACCATACAACCGGGTCGAAGCTTGCACTTTTATTACTAAAACAGCAACATAGACTATGGGAACAAAACAAATAATGGAACTTTTGATTACAGAAAAGGATAAAAGAAAAGGTTACCTTGAGAAGTGATTAAGTTCCTCAGTTCAACATACACGCAGCCACAAAGTAATGATGATGGAAACCTTCTCGACTAAGAACGCAGCAGCGTGAGGATCAGCAGAACAGAACCTTTGCTCTTTGAAGATTATCACCTGACCAGCTTTGTCCTCTTCAAACCTCCCTCTCGGTTTCGTTTCTTTGCTGTATTTTCCTTTTGATGTTCACTAGCCCCCCAACCCTTCCTTTCATTCTCTTGTTTTTCTAGTTTTCTTCTCAGCCTTAGCCGTCAAACTCTCAGATGAAGCTCCTTGCCCAGTTTTCATTTTTCCTTCTTCTCTCAGCCGCTGTTTTCTTTTCTCTCTTTTCTTTCTTTCACTTCCCCCCGTAACCCTCTCCTCTCGGTCTCACTTGGCTGTAACTCTCTATCCCTCTCTCAAATCTTTCTCAACCATCAACTTCAATCACCTTCGTTGTCCTTGCTGTTCCCCAGAATCTCCCAAACTCTCCCTGCTTTCTCTTTCTAGCTTTCAGCCGTTGTTTCTTTCTTGCGGCTCTCTCCCTCCTGCGCTGTTTTTCTTTTTGCCGTTCAGCCTGATGAAAAACCTCCCCCCCTTGCGGCTGCTTGATCTCCTTCTTTTTATACCAGAAAACATCCTCCTAAACCCTTAAACATTCCCACATATTTGCAGCTTAAGGAGCCGCACAAGTCCTCCTTTGCAAGCTGCAAAAATTGCAGCTTGCCGTGACTAGCACCCTTTTTTTTTTTTTTTAACACTTAATTTAAATCACAATAAAAATAATAATAATTCAAACCAACTTAAACTTAAATAAAAATGTACAAAAATAACCAACAGATAAAATAAAAAGCTAAGATTTTCCTTTTTTTTTCTTCTTTTCCCTTTTTCTTTTTTTTTCCTTTTTTCATTTTTCAATTTTTCATTTTTCCTTTTCATTTAAATAATGAAACTAAATCCAAAACAACTAAAACATATTTATTTTTTTTTTTGAAAACTTTTCTTTTCCTTTGAGAAATTCTAGGCTAAAATGGCTAAAATAACTAAAACTAAAAGTAAATAAAACTAATTGTGACAAATAGAACAACTAAAAAAAATGAATAGTAAATAAAACACCAAAAATTTGGTGTCTACAGTTTGCCCCTCTTTGTCTGAGTTTTGAAAAAACTTGAGACAAAGAAATAGACACCAAATACTTACCTGCGTTATTCGGCTGCGAACGACTCGACCGATTGACGCTTTAGAAATGGGGATCGACCTCAAAATTTCAAAATGGGACTAACCCAAACAGAAAATTAAAACGGGACTGGCCCGAACAAAAATTTAAAACGGGATAGACCCGAACATGAAATTTAAAACGGGACTGACCCGAACAGAAATTAAACGGGACTGACCCGAACAAAAACTTAAAACGGGACTGACCCGAACAGAAATTAAACGGGACTGACCCGAACAAGAATTTAAACGGGACTGACCCGAACAGAAATTTAAACGGGACTGACCCGAACAGGAATTTAAACGGGACTGACCCGAACAGAAATTAAACGGGAATTGGAAAATGAATTGTGATTTAAAAGAAAAATGGGTCTAAATGGGGTTTTGAGAATGCGACGATTTGACCCAAAATGTAGTTTAAAAAGGGTTTTTTGAAATCAAAATCGGAGTCGCCACTTGGTAATGAGTTAAGGTGTACCAAGTCACCTAAAAAAATGAATTTTTAGAGAAAACATGAAAAAGTAGTAAGAAACCCTTTTTAAACGACTCCTAGTCCACGTAAACCAACGAAAAAAGGTTCGGGAGTCACATTTGACGAAGGGGAAGGCAAGGATAAAAATCCAAGGCACCCCTTCGACCTAGCCAAGGCTAGTTGCGTTGATTTAATCAAAGATTTTCTTATTTTAACCAAAGAATTTATTACATTTGGATGTGCTACATGAATGCAAACCCTAGACCTAGGGGTATTGGGGGAAGTTTCTCTTCAAAGATTGAGTGGTGCCAATCACATTAATTGTGAAGCCCAAGAACGATCCTTTGAAGAAGTCACGAATAATGCGAATGGGATGCAAATGAATGGAATGCATGTATGCAATGTGAGGATATGTGAAGTGAGAAAAATAATAAAAATAATACGATGTAAGTGGAGGTGTGCAAATGTATTTACAAGTGTTTGTGTGCACGTGAAGGGATAAAAGGTGTACGTGTGCAAATGGGAGAAAAAGTGAAAGTGTGCAAGTGAAGAGATAAAAGGTGTACGTGTGCAAATGGGAGAAAAAGTGAAAGTGTAATGATAGAGTGGATTTAGAATGCATGAGCCTAGGGAATGCACGCATATTGGGTACGGGGAGACCTAAATCGTGACTCAATTTACCCTTTTGTAGAGGGAATACAAGCGTGCTAAGGCTTAGAAAAAGCCACACTCGTCTATATCCCATATTTAAGGGGACTCTCAAGCAAATGAACCCTATAACTAGCATGAAATGCAAAAATCCTAAAATGGAGGGGAAAGGGGTTCGAGGGGCATGCAAAATGATAAAACTAAAAAATGCATGAAATGAAGTGAAACATGCAAATGATGTACTAACGAGGGAAAAACCCTAAGGGTCTAGCGTTGGACTAGCCCATTCTATGAATTCCGACTAGCGTTGGACTAGTGGAAACGATAAAAGAAGCCACAACTAGCGTTGGACTAGTGTGGTGACGTACATTCATCCATTCCATTCATCCACACTATGGAAAGCAAGTAGATATACCAAATACTCATAAACACGTAGCACGTAACATTTAGCATGCTCGACTAGATGCAAGACCCTAATAAAGCAAGTAACAAGTAACACATAGGCATGCAACTAAGCTAATGAACTTATTACATTCACTAACTAAAACAAAAGGGGAAGGGAAAATGGACCAAATTGCTCGCCACAGCCCTATCTATTACAAGCCAAGAGGTGTACACATACCCCATAAAGAATAAAAAGCAAAAGTAAATGATATAAATAATAGAAATTAAAGAAAGGCTAGGAAAGCAAAGTAGACATGTATTTCTCACGTAGCACGTTGGTTCACATAGGAGGGACACGAAAAGGGATAAAAGAAAATATACCGCCCTTGAAATGAAGCTCTAATGGAGTGAAATCAATTTATTTATCCTCCAAAATAAAAGAAATGGTCAAGGTACCAATTTATTCGGCAAATAATCACAAAGGATAAAAAATAAACATGAATTTGAATCAATTAAATCATGTCAACAACCCACATTTAAGAAGTCAAAAGAAGAAAGGATTTGATTGCAAAAATTAATAGTCTTGGGGTCAAAATTAAAGAAAAATAAAGTTTAGGGACTCATTTGCAATTAAATTAGGGACCCAATTGAAAGAAGTTGAAAATGTCTAGGGCCACAGTGAAGATATCCAAAAGTTAGAGGACTGGAAGGAAATTTCGTCAACAGGCTTTTTGACTTAACAGGTCATTGGGCCATAGTGAGTCAAAGGGTACTTGAGGGGTTGGAATGCAATTTTCTGGAAATTATTTCATGCAGCTCATGCAATCCACGTAGAAAGCTTTCTGCAAATATTTCCTTAGGCTTTGAAGCCTTTACAACTTTGCATGGCAGATTTTCTAAAAACAAGACAAAAATTCTCAAACCAAAATCCAACTTCAAGTTACTACCAAACTCATCATGCATGCAAGAGCCGAAGATGATTTCTATGCAAAATTGGTACAACAATTGAAAACCATTCCAGCAACAAAAGGGCCTGCAGCAGCAACGAATGAAGTTTGCTGCAATTTTGGTTTCCAAGCATGCGGCAACTTCATCATGCAAACAGATTTATCCAACCAGAAATTACTGATGATCTCTGACACTAAGTTCTCAATCATGTACAGGACATTTCAGTCAAGCTACAGACTAAATCAAACATTCGAAACAAAACCAAAGCTTCAGCCATCTAAAGAGAAGACAAGGCTTTCACGCATGCTGCTGCAACAGGATCAAGAGCTTTGAGCTCATTGCTGCAGATTTTATGTGCAAGTTTCTGCAGCTAGAGTGAATGCCGGCTGCATTTTTATCTTCAACCATGGAATTTAAGAACTAGCTCAAACTTTGAATTAAACAAACAAAACAACACACAACTTTGACATTCAAACAAGTGTAACGCAGAAAAGAAATGATGCAAAACATGGAAACTTTCATGCCAAATGATCCAGCTACACATTGTCTATGTAGCCAGCAAGCATTTAATTCCAGCTCAAGTATGTTTAAACACAAACACCCCAAAACCAATCTAAGTGTCATAATAATCATTTCAACATTCGAACCAACCCAAAACATAGAAGAAAAAACATGCAAAAGCTGGAAAATTCTGGGCAAAAAGGTTCGGCAATCCTGACTGGTTTAGCAAAAACATTTGGCCAATTCCAGTATTTTTTTGTTCCCAACCATGCAAACTCAACACCACTCTTCTAATTTCCCTTTTCGAAACAATATTGACTAGCCCATTATGTGGCAAAACTCCTTCGATGAGCTGTTGTGCAAAGGAAAACAACAAAAACATAAGAAATGCAGCAGCTTTTTCTACTTGGGCCCAGACATGTTTGTGCAATGAGAACTCAAACAAACTTCACTAACCCAAAGTAATCATCCTCACCAAAACACTATCATCTACCTTTCCTCATAACTGGTTTCATTTCTGCAATTCTCATACTGCTTTGAAAAACTTTTTCTGGTTCCCTAAAACATTTCATTCAACCAGCCAACCATTTGCAAATTTGTCACCGTGAGAAAAACCAAAGCAAACAAATCAAGTTTCAATTAAGATTCATAGCAAAATCATCCAATATATCAATAACAACCATGACCTCAATTTGAAAGCAACAGCTTCTCGGGTAGACCAGTGAACATGACAAAATAGAAATTAAAACAATGAGGACGACAGACGAAGCGTAACTAAGGAGCCTGAATCTAATCGCACTTCATATCCGGTCTTCCCTTTTGCAACACAGTGCAACTTGAACTTAGCAAATCATGGTCATAATCATTTAATAACAAAACCATACAACCGGGTCGAAGCTTGCACTTTTATTACTAAAACAGCAACATAGACTATGGGAACAAAACAAATAATGGAACTTTTGATTACAGAAAAGGATAAAAGAAAAGGTTACCTTGAGAAGTGATTAAGTTCCTCAGTTCAACATACACGCAGCCACAAAGTAATGATGATGGAAACCTTCTCGACTAAGAACGCAGCAGCGTGAGGATCAGCAGAACAGAACCTTTGCTCTTTGAAGATTATCACCTGACCAGCTTTGTCCTCTTCAAACCTCCCTCTCGGTTTCGTTTCTTTGCTGTATTTTCCTTTTGATGTTCACTAGCCCCCCAACCCTTCCTTTCATTCTCTTGTTTTTCTAGTTTTCTTCTCAGCCTTAGCCGTCAAACTCTCAGATGAAGCTCCTTGCCCAGTTTTCATTTTTTCCTTCTTCTCTCAGCCGCTGTTTTCTTTTCTCTCTTTTCTTTCTTTCACTTCCCCCCGTAACCCTCTCCTCTCGGTCTCACTTGGCTGTAACTCTCTATCCCTCTCTCAAATCTTTCTCAACCATCAACTTCAATCACCTTCGTTGTCCTTGCTGTTCCCCAGAATCTCCCAAACTCTCCCTGCTTTCTCTTTCTAGCTTTCAGCCGTTGTTTCTTTCTTGCGGCTCTCTCCCTCCTGCGCTGTTTTTTTTTTTGCCGTTCAGCCTGATGAAAAACCTCCCCCCCTTGCGGCTGCTTGATCTCCTTCTTTTTATACCAGAAAACATCCTCCTAAACCCTTAAACATTCCCACATATTTGCAGCTTAAGGAGCCGCACAAGTCCTCCTTTGCAAGCTGCAAAAATTGCAGCTTGCCGTGACTAGCACCCTTTTTTTTTTTTTTAACACTTAATTTAAATCACAATAAAAATAATAATAATTCAAACCAACTTAAACTTAAATAAAAATGTACAAAAATAACCAACAGATAAAATAAAAAGCTAAGATTTTCCTTTTTTTTCTTCTTTTCCCCTTTTCTTTTTTTTTTCCTTTTTTCATTTTTCAATTTTTCATTTTTCCTTTTCATTTAAATAATGAAACTAAATCCAAAACAACTAAAACATATTTATTTTTTTTTTTGAAAACTTTTCTTTTCCTTTGAGAAATTCTAGGCTAAAATGGCTAAAATAACTAAAACTAAAAGTAAATAAAACTAATTGTGACAAATAGAACAACTAAAAAAAATGAATAGTAAATAAAACACCAAAAATTTGGTGTCTACAGTTTGCCCCTCTTTGTCTGAGTTTTGAAAAAACTTGAGACAAAGAAATAGACACCAAATACTTACCTGCGTTATTCGGCTGCGAACGACTCGACCGATTGACGCTTTAGAAATGGGGATCGACCTCAAAATTTCAAAATGGGACTAACCCAAACAGAAAATTAAAACGGGACTGGCCCGAACAAAAATTTAAAACGGGATAGACCCGAACATGAAATTTAAAACGGGACTGACCCGAACAGAAATTAAACGGGACTGACCCGAACAAAAACTTAAAACGGGACTGACCCGAACAGAAATTAAACGGGACTGACCCGAACAAGAATTTAAACGGGACTGACCCGAACAGAAATTTAAACGGGACTGACCCGAACAGGAATTTAAACGGGACTGACCCGAACAGAAATTAAACGGGAATTGGAAAATGAATTGTGATTTAAAAGAAAAATGGGTCTAAATGGGGTTTTGAGAATGCGACGATTTGACCCAAAATGTAGTTTAAAAAGGGTTTTTTTGAAATCAAAATCGGAGTCGCCACTTGGTAATGAGTTAAGGTGTACCAAGTCACCTAAAAAAATGAATTTTTAGAGAAAACATGAAAAAGTAGTAAGAAACCCTTTTTAAACGACTCCTAGTCCACGTAAACCAACGAAAAAAGGTTCGGGAGTCACATTTGACGAAGGGGAAGGCAAGGATAAAAATCCAAGGCACCCCTTCGACCTAGCCAAGGCTAGTTGCGTTGATTTAATCAAAGATTTTCTTATTTTAACCAAAGAATTTATTACATTTGGATGTGCTACATGAATGCAAACCCTAGACCTAGGGGTATTGGGGGAAGTTTCTCTTCAAAGATTGAGTGGTGCCAATCACATTAATTGTGAAGCCCAAGAACGATCCTTTGAAGAAGTCACGAATAATGCGAATGGGATGCAAATGAATGGAATGCATGTATGCAATGTGAGGATATGTGAAGTGAGAAAAATAATAAAAATAATACGATGTAAGTGGAGGTGTGCAAATGTATTTACAAGTGTTTGTGTGCACGTGAAGGGATAAAAGGTGTACGTGTGCAAATGGGAGAAAAAGTGAAAGTGTGCAAGTGAAGAGATAAAAGGTGTACGTGTGCAAATGGGAGAAAAAGTGAAAGTGTAATGATAGAGTGGATTTAGAATGCATGAGCCTAGGGAATGCACGCATATTGGGTACGGGGAGACCTAAATCGTGACTCAATTTACCCTTTTGTAGAGGGAATACAAGCGTGCTAAGGCTTAGAAAAAGCCACACTCGTCTATATCCCATATTTAAGGGGACTCTCAAGCAAATGAACCCTATAACTAGCATGAAATGCAAAAATCCTAAAATGGAGGGGAAAGGGGTTCGAGGGGCATGCAAAATGATAAAACTAAAAAATGCATGAAATGAAGTGAAACATGCAAATGATGTACTAACGAGGGAAAAACCCTAAGGGTCTAGCGTTGGACTAGCCCATTCTATGAATTCCGACTAGCGTTGGACTAGTGGAAACGATAAAAGAAGCCACAACTAGCGTTGGACTAGTGTGGTGACGTACATTCATCCATTCCATTCATCCACACTATGGAAAGCAAGTAGATATACCAAATACTCATAAACACGTAGCACGTAACATTTAGCATGCTCGACTAGATGCAAGACCCTAATAAAGCAAGTAACAAGTAACACATAGGCATGCAACTAAGCTAATGAACTTATTACATTCACTAACTAAAACAAAAGGGGAAGGGAAAATGGACCAAATTGCTCGCCACAGCCCTATCTATTACAAGCCAAGAGGTGTACACATACCCCATAAAGAATAAAAAGCAAAAGTAAATGATATAAATAATAGAAATTAAAGAAAGGCTAGGAAAGCAAAGTAGACATGTATTTCTCACGTAGCACGTTGGTTCACATAGGAGGGACACGAAAAGGGATAAAAGAAAATATACCGCCCTTGAAATGAAGCTCTAATGGAGTGAAATCAATTTATTTATCCTCCAAAATAAAAGAAATGGTCAAGGTACCAATTTATTCGGCAAATAATCACAAAGGATAAAAAATAAACATGAATTTGAATCAATTAAATCATGTCAACAACCCACATTTAAGAAGTCAAAAGAAGAAAGGATTTGATTGCAAAAATTAATAGTCTTGGGGTCAAAATTAAAGAAAAATAAAGTTTAGGGACTCATTTGCAATTAAATTAGGGACCCAATTGAAAGAAGTTGAAAATGTCTAGGGCCACAGTGAAGATATCCAAAAGTTAGAGGACTGGAAGGAAATTTCGTCAACAGGCTTTTTGACTTAACAGGTCATTGGGCCATAGTGAGTCAAAGGGTACTTGAGGGGTTGGAATGCAATTTTCTGGAAATTATTTCATGCAGCTCATGCAATCCACGTAGAAAGCTTTCTGCAAATATTTCCTTAGGCTTTGAAGCCTTTACAACTTTGCATGGCAGATTTTCTAAAAACAAGACAAAAATTCTCAAACCAAAATCCAACTTCAAGTTACTACCAAACTCATCATGCATGCAAGAGCCGAAGATGATTTCTATGCAAAATTGGTACAACAACTGAAAACCATTCCAGCAACAAAAGGGCCTGCAGCAGCAACGAATGAAGTTTGCTGCAATTTTGGTTTCCAAGCATGCGGCAACTTCATCATGCAAACAGATTTATCCAACCAGAAATTACTGATGATCTCTGACACTAAGTTCTCAATCATGTACAGGACATTTCAGTCAAGCTACAGACTAAATCAAACATTCGAAACAAAACCAAAGCTTCAGCCATCTAAAGAGAAGACAAGGCTTTCACGCATGCTGCTGCAACAGGATCAAGAGCTTTGAGCTCATTGCTGCAGATTTTATGTGCAAGTTTCTGCAGCTAGAATGAATGCCGGCTGCATTTTTATCTTCAACCATGGAATTTAAGAACTAGCTCAAACTTTGAATTAAACAAACAAAACAACACACAACTTTGACATTCAAACAAGTGTAACGCAGAAAAGAAATGATGCAAAACATGGAAACTTTCATGCCAAATGATCCAGCTACACATTGTCTATGTAGCCAGCAAGCATTTAATTCCAGCTCAAGTATGTTTAAACACAAACACCCCAAAACCAATCTAAGTGTCATAATAATCATTTCAACATTCGAACCAACCCAAAACATAGAAGAAAAAACATGCAAAAGCTGGAAAATTCTGGGCAAAAAGGTTCGGCAATCCTGACTGGTTTAGCAAAAACATTTGGCCAATTCCAGTATTTTTTTGTTCCCAACCATGCAAACTCAACACCACTCTTCTAATTTCCCTTTTCGAAACAATATTGACTAGCCCATTATGTGGCAAAACTCCTTCGATGAGCTGTTGTGCAAAGGAAAACAACAAAAACATAAGAAATGCAGCAGCTTTTTCTACTTGGGCCCAGACATGTTTGTGCAATGAGAACTCAAACAAACTTCACTAACCCAAAGTAATCATCCTCACCAAAACACTATCATCTACCTTTCCTCATAACTGGTTTCATTTCTGCAATTCTCATACTGCTTTGAAAAACTTTTTCTGGTTCCCTAAAACATTTCATTCAACCAGCCAACCATTTGCAAATTTGTCACCGTGAGAAAAACCAAAGCAAACAAATCAAGTTTCAATTAAGATTCATAGCAAAATCATCCAATATATCAATAACAACCATGACCTCAATTTGAAAGCAACAGCTTCTCGGGTAGACCAGTGAACATGACAAAATAGAAATTAAAACAATGAGGACGACAGACGAAGCGTAACTAAGGAGCCTGAATCTAATCGCACTTCATATCCGGTCTTCCCTTTTGCAACACAGTGCAACTTGAACTTAGCAAATCATGGTCATAATCATTTAATAACAAAACCATACAACCGGGTCGAAGCTTGCACTTTTATTACTAAAACAGCAACATAGACTATGGGAACAAAACAAATAATGGAACTTTTGATTACAGAAAAGGATAAAAGAAAAGGTTACCTTGAGAAGTGATTAAGTTCCTCAGTTCAACATACACGCAGCCACAAAGTAATGATGATGGAAACCTTCTCGACTAAGAACGCAGCAGCGTGAGGATCAGCAGAACAGAACCTTTGCTCTTTGAAGATTATCACCTGACCAGCTTTATCCTCTTCAAACCTCCCTCTCGGTTTCGTTTCTTTGCTGTATTTTCCTTTTGATGTTCACTAGCCCCCCAACCCTTCCTTTCATTCTCTTGTTTTTCTAGTTTTCTTCTCAGCCTTAGCCGTCAAACTCTCAGATGAAGCTCCTTGCCCAGTTTTCATTTTTTCCTTCTTCTCTCAGCCGCTGTTTTCTTTTCTCTCTTTTCTTTCTTTCACTTCCCCCCGTAACCCTCTCCTCTCGGTCTCACTTGGCTGTAACTCTCTATCCCTCTCTCAAATCTTTCTCAACCATCAACTTCAATCACCTTCGTTGTCCTTGCTGTTCCCCAGAATCTCCCAAACTCTCCCTGCTTTCTCTTTCTAGCTTTCAGCCGTTGTTTCTTTCTTGCGGCTCTCTCCCTCCTGCGCTGTTTTTCTTTTTGCCGTTCAGCCTGATGAAAAACCTCCCCCCCTTGCGGCTGCTTGATCTCCTTCTTTTTATACCAGAAAACATCCTCCTAAACCCTTAAACATTCCCACATATTTGCAGCTTAAGGAGCCGCACAAGTCCTCCTTTGCAAGCTGCAAAAATTGCAGCTTGCCGTGACTAGCACCCTTTTTTTTTTTTTTTTTAACACTTAATTTAAATCACAATAAAAATAATAATAATTCAAACCAACTTAAACTTAAATAAAAATGTACAAAAATAACCAACAGATAAAATAAAAAGCTAAGATTTTCCTTTTTTTTTCTTCTTTTCCCTTTTTCTTTTTTTTTTTCCTTTTTTCATTTTTCAATTTTTCATTTTTCCTTTTCATTTAAATAATGAAACTAAATCCAAAACAACTAAAACATATTTATTTTTTTTTTTTTGAAAACTTTTCTTTTCCTTTGAGAAATTCTAGGCTAAAATGGCTAAAATAACTAAAACTAAAAGTAAATAAAACTAATTGTGACAAATAGAACAACTAAAAAAAATGAATAGTAAATAAAACACCAAAAATTTGGTGTCTACAGTATGCATATTGGGTACGGGAGGACCTAAATCGTGACTCAATTTGCCATTTTATAGAGGGAATACAAGCGTGCTAAGGCTTAGAAAAAGCCACACTCGTCTATATCCCATATTTAAGGGGACTCTCAAGCAAATGAACCCTATAACTAGCATGAAATGCAAAAATCCTAAAATGGAGGGAAAAGGGGTTCGAGGGGCATGCAAAATGATAAAACTAAAAATAATGCATGACATGTAATGAACATGCAAACATGTACTAACGAGGGGAAATCCCTAAGGGTCTAGCGTTGGACTAGCCCATTCTATGAATTCCGACTAGCGTTGGACTAGCGGAAACGTACATTCATCCATCACATTCATTCATAGCTATGGAAAGTGAGTAGACATGTCAAACACTCATAAACACATAGCACATAACACTTAACATGCTTGACTAGATGCAAAAACCTAATAAAGCAAGTAACACGTAACACATAGGCATGCAACCAAGCTAATGAATCTATTACATTCACTAACTAAAACAAAAGGGGAAGGGGAAAATGGACCAAATTGCTCGCCAAAGCCCTATCTATTACAAGCCAAGAGGTGTACACATACCCCATTAAAAGAATAACTTAATGAAAACAAAAGTAAGTGACATAAGTAAAAGGAATTAAGGAAAAACTAGGAAAGCAAAGTAGGCATGCAATTCACTTAACACGTTGGGTCACATAGGAGAGAAACAAAAGGGATAAAAGAAATTATACCGCCCCTTTGAATGGTGTCCAAATGAATGAAAAATGGCTTCAAAACAATAAAAAGGTCAAGGTACCTCAAATAGTAAAGTATAACAAAGTCACCAAATCTCTCCTAATTGCAATTTAAATGAAATCAAATAATGCATAAGTTTCAAGACAAGGACCCACCAAGGACCCAATTACCAACTAAAGACCCAATTGCAAACCTTAGTCAACCATTCGAATTCAATCGAAACATTTAAGCACTCCAAAGGTCCCAAGAGCCAAGAAAAGGTCAAACAACCAATTTATTTAGGGAAATTAAAGAAAATAGGCAAACACGAGCTCATTCGGTCATAAAGCCCCTAAAGTCATGCATTAAGTATCACCTTAGCAAAACATGGTAACCAATGAAGGCAAACAAGCAATTGAATTGAAACATTAATGCTACCCAAGACTCAAATGTGAACACTAGCCAAGCATTCAAGCTTAATCAAACACTTTTAGGAACTTCAAAGATCCAAAGGCAAAGAAAAGGTGTATGAATGATTCAAATGCAAATATCTTAGGACCTAATTGCAAGAACATGGAATGTAATTGGGCCCTAATGCATTGCTGCAAAAATCACAAGGACCCAATTGATTAGCTTTCTCAAATTTGTGGGTCATAGGGGAACAAAAGGAAACTTGAGGGGTTAAAGTGGCAATTTCTGAAAGTTGTTCCATGCAAAGCTACGAGATATGGTTTGCAACAAGAAATATTTCTGATACATAGCTTTCTGCATCCAAGAAACATCACTGCAACTTGCATTTTCACACATTGATTTCCATATCAAGCAATCTTTTGATCCAAAAACTTTTCAATCAAACAATAAAGCTTTAATCTAAAACAACTAAATAGCCACATTCAGCGTTCAATCCATACGAAAGTTAAAGTGAAATCATGCAAAGGTAAGTTTTCCTCAAAAGTTGTTTTTTTCTGCTTCTTTAACGCAACTTTTCAGCTCATCAAATCATTGTCTTAGGCACCGGACAAGAATATCAAAACAATAAGACAACCCTGCGGATTCCTTTAATATGAACAACCAAGAACTAACATCCAAGGATAAAATGAATTACTTCACATCAGACAACAAGATTGCCAAGACAGGAATGTGCGAAAGAAAAAAAAAACCAGCAATGAGAGAAAAGACATTTTCGTTTGTTAAAGAAACACTTCAGCCCCTTTACCCACTACGCAACTCAAAACAGCAATCAAACCCCCCAAACATCACGCAAAGTCAGATTTTTAATTCATCCAGCAATGCGTCTAGCAGTGCCTGCAACAAACAGATACCTGTTGCAACTCACTGTTGTACCGCAGGTTGCTGCTTCAAATTGCAGTCAGCAAGTGCATAAAACAACGATCAAACATCAAGCAGCCCGAAGGAAAACTCAAATCATTCCAGGAACTTCAGCAAAGACCATTACTCTATATCACTTAACAATGCTGAACGCTTCAAACTAACGGAATAGAAACCAAATCAGAAAAAGAAAACCAAATGCATGGTTAACATTCATGCCCCTCCCAGTTCCAAAGTGCATTCACAAAACATAATTTTTTTACTGACTTGCACTGATAGCGTGCGATAACCTTAACCAGAAAAACAAACTCAAATAAAGACTGGGCACAGGAAGAGCTCGTCAGACCTCAGATGCACTCATTTAGTTTCAAAGCTAAAGACTTTCCCAGACACATTTTAACATCAGAGGTTGTCCATGGCATTCGACCCACATAAAGACAACAAACAACCAAGTCAAATAAGTAACTGCTGCAGCAAAACAAAGAAAAGGAAACCGACATGCCTGAACTGCTGCAACAAGTCGAAAGATTCAATCTTGTTGCAGCAAACTCTTTCAGGCAGGCTCCAAAGATTCTAACAAATTCAAATTACGTAAAAAAAACCAAGGATACCACCCTTCAAACAAGATTGCCAAGCATCAGCTTGGCTCTTCAACTCACGGACAGAATAGGCTAGCTTTTGAACAAAATAAATGAGAGAAAAGAATGGGAAACAAAAAGAGACCAGCCATGAACAACTAAATGAAGTTCAGTTCTAATCAAATGCAAATTTTAAATGTCTTAAAGGAACACAAACAGCATGGGCTAGATGCAAGACCTATAACTGAGCAAGAGCCCAGATTTCATACGAAATGGCAATAAAAGCAAAAAAAAGAAAAAGTTGAAAGCTACCTGTTCTCTGCTTTTGGAGTTGAAGCTTCAGTCGGGGTTTGATGGAGAGTTCAACTGCAGATTCTGATGAAGAATTGAGAAGGCGGGACCTTACTCCCTTCTCAGCAGCAACCTTTCTTTCCTAGTTCCTTTCTTGTTCTCGGCTTTTCACTTTCCTTCCCAAATCCGCGACTCCCTTGACTCCAGATTTTCTTTCCGTCAAACTCACCTCACTCTCTTTTGATTTTCGTTCAGCCTCTTCTTCACGGTGGTTCCTCCCCTTTTTATGTTTATGCAGCCGCCAACCTCTCTCCTTTTTAGATTTCCGCCGTCATTCCTCTACCACCCTCTCTCTCCTTTCAGCCGCCACCTTTCTCTCTCTTTGTTTGCGGCTCTCTCTCCAGGTCTTCTTTTGCCGTTCCACCAGATCCCTTCCCAGTTTCTTGCTCTCGGTTTTTGCTTCCCAAGCTTAGCCGTCCTTGTTTCTCTCCATCCCCCCAGTTTCCTTTTTGCTGTTCAAGAACCTCTCTTTTCTCAGCCTTCAAACTCTCATCCACTCTCGGCTCTCTCTCTTTCTGGTTTGCGGCTCTCTCTTCAGGACCACCTCCCTTTCGGCCGCTACTCTCTCTTGGCTTTTATATGAGCAAACCCCAACCCTAAAACTCCAGCAACTTTCCCTGTATTTGCAGCTAAGGAGCCGCTCGATGATCCCTTTGCAAGCTGCGGCAAAATGCAGCTTGCATGCCACGAGCATTTTTTTTTTTATAAAAAAAAACAACTTGATAATTACAGAAATGATAAAATAAAATATAAATAATAACAAAATTACACAAACCAGGTAATAATAATAATAACAAAACAAAAATAATTTTAAACAAAACTAAACAAAAATGGCCATTTTTTAATTTTTTAATTTTTCATTTTTCATCATTTTCTTTTTCTCAAAATAACTTAATAAAAATAACTAAAGTGCCCAAAGATTGAATTTAAAGAAATAAACATATTTTTGTGAACCATTTTCTTTTTCTTTTTCTTTTCTCTTTTTTTTCTTTTTTTTCATGATTTTCCCTTTTTTTCATTTTTTCCTTTTTCATCATTTTTTATTCATTTTCATTTCAAGAAATTCTATGCTAAAACTTAAAAATAAAACTAAAAACTAAAAATTGAATAAAACTAACACGACAAATAAAAAACTAAAAAAATAAACAGTAAATGAAATTACACCAAAAATTTGGTGTCTACATGGGCCCCTCGCACTCAAAGGTCTCGGTCCCACGCCACTAGGTCCCGCACCACTCGAACTGCCCGGGTACATACCTTCAAAACATTAATTCGTCAGTTCTCCAGCATTTCAGCTTAAAATATCTAGTGCCTATCACCTATGTCCCACTTGCCCCAAGTTCTCTTAACCTAGGCGCTCTGATACCACCTGTGACAGCCCCACCTTCCCCTAAGGCGAACCAAAGGGGTTAGCGGACTGCCTGCCCAACTCTCGTCAGGACTAACGGTGCACTTTAGAGCGATCTATGTCGTTCCGGAACTTATAACGCGCGTAAACAAGGCAAAAGGGCAAAATAACCCAAAATAAAAAAAATGAAATCCGGAGTCGGTCATGAATAGTAACCGACCCGTCAGAACCCAACCAATTATCAAGTAAACATTCACATATGGAACTTGAGCAATTACAACCCAAAGTAGCATACAAAGGTTGTCAAAAGTGAATATATACACGGTTTGCCAAATGGAAAGTGAAAACGGCCCTAAAGATACATTTAGGGTTTCACTTCATATACAATACAAAAAAATATACATCTAGTTCATTCGGCAACCATCTATCAAGATTCATTCTAAAAAGAGTCATATTCCTGTAAGGAAAACAAAAGGAATGGTGTGAGCTAATTGCCCAGTGAGATACTATCACTTACGCAACCAAGTGCATATAAGCATCAAGCTTTCATTCAATATAGTAAAAATAAGCAAAGGCACACGTCAAATATGGTGATAAAGGATACAGATGGCTCTCAAGAGCCCTTTTCCATGTTTGCATTTCTTGATCGGACGTCATTGACCCTCCGTCAATGTTCAAAGGTAACCAACCGTAGACTCCACTTTACTTCCACTCCTTCCACCTAACATCCCCCTACCGGGCCCGAACTCCAAATGTAGACACCAAATTTTAAATAAGTTGTATGTTGCATCTAATTCATGATTTTGTTTTAGATTGTCTGCATTTTAGTTGTTATTTTATTTTTATTCAATTTACCTTTTTATTTATCTTTTATTTGCTAATTATTATTTTAGTTTTATTTGTCATATTAATTTTGCTCATGTTTTAGCTTTTAGTTTTAATTTTAAGTTTTAACGTAAAATTTGTGAAAAAAAGGAAAAAGGGAAATGGTTCACAAAATACGTTCATTCCTCTTAAATTCAATCTTTTGGCATTTTGTTTATTTTCGTTATTTTATTTTTTGAAAAGGAAAAAAAAAGAAGAGAAAAAAGCAGAAAAAATGAAAATGAAAAAAATGGAAAAATGGAAAGTTGCATTTTTTGTTGTTTCTAGTTTATTTTTATCTAATGTTAATTAAGTTGTTTTCTTTATTAATTATTATTG
The DNA here is from genome assembly GCA_036785865.1 of Coffea canephora. Taxonomy (NCBI): domain Eukaryota; kingdom Viridiplantae; phylum Streptophyta; class Magnoliopsida; order Gentianales; family Rubiaceae; genus Coffea; species Coffea canephora. Next base: position 25,429,386 of record CM071915.1, read on the forward strand.
TTTTATTATTATCATTTTTGTTGTTTAATTAATTAATTAGTTAAAAAAAATTATTATCGCAGCATGCACGCTGCAATTTTTTGCAGCGTGCAAAGGACAGCCAGAGATACCCATTGGATGGCTGGATATGAAGGCAAGGGGTAAGCCTTCATCCTCACCATTGGGGTGAGGGTTTAGGAGATTGGGAAGTGGATATTAAAGGGAAGGAAGGCTCAGCCGTAAGGGGTTTTTTTTTGGGGGGGGGGGTTTTGGAACGGCAGAAGAGAAAAGGCAGCAGCCGAAAGAGAGGTTTTCTAGAGAGGTTTTCTGGAGAGAGCTAGTGGGTAGAGAGTTAACGGCTAAGGAAAACTGAGAAGGGAAAAAGCAGAGAGCTTTAGAGGAGGGAGCCTGTGCGAGAAAATCTGGAGAAAAGAAAGATTCATAAAGCAGGGTCGAAGGAAGATTGAGTATCTCCATTGCTCCCTGGGTCTACTCAAACGAAGCAATACATCCCGTTCATCTGCTGGAGCGTACTACACCTCAAGGCTGAATCGCATCTTCCCTTTCATTTTTACAGGTAAAGATGCTTCCTTTTTCTGTTTCTTTCGCTTACTTGGGATGTTTGATGGTGAAGTTAGAAGCTTTCTTTGGTTTTGATGATACCATCGCTGATTCATCAGAAACAGAAATATGTTCTCGTATGTCTGTTCATCGTAATCATCCCTGGATCATGTATTAGTTAGTTGTGGCTAACTTTCATGTTTTCCGTATGAATGTGACTCATGGGTTGCAAGTCCTGTTCTTGGTATCTTACTTGTTTTCATGATTTGGGTTTTGCTTGAACTTTTGGAGTTTATTTGCTATTTCTGAGTTACATCTCGCCTTTCTATAGCTTTGGGTCAGTCTTGAGTAATGGGTTAGGGATTGAAATGGTTCTCTTTGCAAGAGTTTTTCAAAACCAGAATTTCAAAAGAAGATTGAGTTGTTGCCGTCTCCACGTTCTTTCTCTAGCATTTCGTCATAGTCTTATGGGTGTGTTAGAGCCTTTTGTTGGGACATCAGTTTGAGTTCTGTATGCTCCATTGGGAAGCTTATAAATGTGTCGTGTGTGCTGAAATGGTAGGGAGGAAGTTGCAGAGTTTCTTTTTCAATTTGTGAAGTCACATAAAATTTTTAGCTTTGCATATTCTTTACGTTTAAATCCGAAGGTTCTATGTTGTAAAGTATGGAATGTTTGATGATTTTAGTGTCTGGGTTTAAATTGTGCTTGGTTGAAGTTTTGTACATAAAATCCGCTGCTGCAACAAGCTTAGAATTTTTGGCCTGCTACAGCCGTGGAGCTTGAAGTTATTACCCGTAGCCCGGAGTCCATGGTCTGATTTGCAGTTGTTTGTGTAGCTTGATGCCTTGATTTCAGCATTAAAATGTTGAGTTGTGCATTTTCTGCTAGCTTGGGATTCATTTGCATGATGGGTATGTTTAATGATAAAGGGAAAACAAAACTGTTGCGCCAAAGATATGCATGCTGCCGCCAGTTTCTTTTCTTTTTGTCATTTGTTCTGCAATCTTTGCCCGTAATAGCTCAAAGCTGGGCTTCCTCACCGTGTTTGCATGATCACCTTGGGCTTTGTTTATAACTTTGGCCATTTTTCTGGGTAGCTAACAAGCTGCGAATTTGCAGCAGAAACTTGCAAAGCTGTAGACAAAAATCAGCGAAGAAGAATTACATGATCCGTTCTAATTCTGACTTTTCTTTCCTTTGCTTGTTCGGGTGTTGCAGTTGTGTTTTTGAATGCAAAGATTTTGTGTATTTGGGCCTGGAGTTTGACAAACAAATGACATGTTCTTGTTGGATAAAGAACCCAGAAAATTTCTCTAGCTGCCAAATTGATCTCGTAGCAGAAAGCTTGGCTCATATCTTTGTTTACATGAACATCTTCATCATTTTTGGTTCTGCCATTCTCTCTCACGCATCTGGAAATGATTAGTTTCGATAAAAGCTGGAGGTTGAGTTTTGAGTTGAGAGATTTGTGAAAACTTGTCGCACGAGGTTGATTGCCGAAACTTCATGAGCTGCAGTTTTTGTTGCAGAAATTTCTCTCGTAGACTTTGCATGGGACTTGCATGAAAATGTTTCAAAAATTGCCCTTTAACCCCTCAAATTCCCCTTATGTCACTATGACTCAGAAACTTTGAAAATTTAATCAATTGGGTCCCTTTAATTTCGCAAAAATGCACTATGGCTCCATTTCTTGAATTATTTGATTAACCTTGCCGTTCTAGGATCTTAATTGATGGTTATATGCTTTGGGTTGATTCTTGGATAGATTGGTAAGGGGTTTTAGGATGAGTTCAAAGGGTTTCAAGAGCTTCGTCTAGATTCATGTGGTAATGTGCATTCGTGTGGATTTTAAATGTTTTGATGATTCAATCAATAGTTGGGGGCTTTATTTCATGAATATGGAAATCTTAGGCATTTAAATGCTTCTAATTGTTCAATTCCATGTTTACGTGTTTGATTGCTTGACCCTTGCTTTGTTTTGGATCTTTAAAGTTCTTAAGTGTTCGATTGACTCGAATGTTTGGGTAAGGGTTATGTTTGAGTAGATGCTTTACTTGGAAATTGAATAGGTCATGCCTTCTCCTTGATCTTTAAGTACCTTTGACTACACTTAAGTTGTGATTGAGGAAATTTTTTGATGGTTTGATGGATGTCATTTGATTTATTTACATTTTATCATTAAATTGGTGCATTAATCTTTTGCTTTGGATGATTTTAGCCCAAGTTGTCCCGATATTTGGTGACTTTAACCCCATTTAGGTCTTACTCATTTCGTTAAATATCACCAACGGGGAAGGTATAATTCCTTTTATTTTTTGTTTCTCCTATGTGATTCAATGTGCTAATTGATAATCGCATGTCTAACTTGTTTCCCTAGCTTTTCTTTAGCTCATTTATGTTATTTACTTTTGCTTTTAGTAAATTATTCTTCATGGGGTATGTGTACACCTCTTGGCTTGTAATAGTTAGGGATTTAATTGTTTTATTCCATCTTATTCCCCCTTTTTAGATTGTAGTAGGCCTTCTCCCCCAATAATGTAATAGTTAGGGCCTTAATCGCTTTGTGTGACTTGCATGTTTACGTGCTACGTGTTAACCTGCTTTGTTAGGATTTTGCATCTAGTCGAGCATGCTAAGTGTTATGTGCTATATGTTTATGAGTGTTTTGGCATGTCTACTCGCTTTTCATAGCCTGAATAAATGTGATGGATGAATGTGCATTTCCACTAGTCCAACGCTAGTCGGAATTCATAGAATGGGCTAGTCCAACGCTAGACCCTTAGGGATTTCCCCTCGTTAGTACATATTTGCATGTTCATTACATGTCATGCATTCTTTTTAGTTTTATCATTTTTGCATGCCCCTCGAACCCCTTTTCCCCCTCTCTTTAGGTTTTGCATCTCATACTAGCTATAGGGTTCATTTTGCTTGAGTGTCCCCTTCCGATAAGGGAAACGAGCGAGTGTGGCTACTCGATAGCCTTAGCACGCTAGTTTTGCCTTCTAATCAAAGGGAAAATCAAAGTCGAAAAGTTAGGAGTCCTTCCCGTACCCGATTTGTTGCATTCCTCTAGGGTCATACTTTCATTTTATCACATCCATACACTTTTAACCACAATTTTGCACATTTCTCAAACCATACTTTTTTATTACATTTTACCTATCACTTGCTTATTTTCACTTCACAAATGAAATTCCACTTTACCTTATATATATCTATTATTCTATTTTCATACACTTGCACACAAAAAACACTTGAACTTTATACAATTTCACACAAGCACCTCTTTATACATTCGCACACTTGCATTTACATTTTCTTGCATCTTTCATACACTTTCACACTTGCACACTTGAATTTGAACTCTCATTTGCATCAATCGACCTCTATGAGGTTTTCCTTTGTTGGCCGCCACAATTCATGTGGTTTGGGACCAAAAGCCTCACAAGAGACATCGTAGAATTTAGGATTGCATTTTCCTTTCCGTTTTGCATTCATATAGTCATATCCAACGTACGATACATACATTGGGTAGAAAATTAGGAAAGGTAAGGTTAAGTCGCGCAACTAGCCTTGGCTAGGTCAAAGGGGTGCCTTGGATTCTATCCTTGCCTTCCCCTTTGTCAAACGTGACTCCCGAACCTTTTTCTTTGGCTTACGTGGACTAGGAGTCGTTTTTAAAAGGGTTTTACTACTTTGTCTTTAAAAATTTATTTTTTAGGTGACTTGGTACACCTTAATCATTACCAAGTGGCGACTTCAATTTCTCATTCAAAACCCTTTTTAAAAAAAAACTATTTTTTGGATCAAATCGTCGCTTTTTCAAGTCCCATATTAGACCCATATCTTTTTCAACTCACAAAAATCATTATTGAATCAAAAACATCTTTATCAAACCATTTATTTTTCTTATCAAAAAATGGGGCGCGACAGTTGGCGACTCCACTGGGGACTTCCTAAGTGGGTCCAAGCATTTTGACTTAACCATTCGTTTCCTTTTTCTACCCTTTCTATGCATGGCATGTGGATATTAGGATTGCATTTTTCATTTTTAGGACCTTTTATCTTATGTAAGTAATCAAATCAATCCCTCGACTCACGAATGTATGTTTGAATGAATGTTTACTTGTTATCTCGCACTTGCATTGCATTTGGGTGGGGGACATACCCTAGAGCCTCGTGTTGGGTTCTTGATCCCTCCCCTCCAAACGTGCACTAGCATACGAGCATACGCTTTAATTTTTTCACCTTTCATTTATTTTTCTTTTAGTGGCTTGTCACGCCACTCCACCCTATTAGGATTTTAGGCGACCTACTTGGACATGTGATCGTATCACGACATGTGCGTAGCATGATCCGAGGGGTCACTCGATCTTCCGCTTTAAACTTTAGGTTGATGACCTATTAGTTTTTAGTCGAAGGTTGAGGATCTTTTTTAGATTCGCCCAGACGGGTAGCCGTAACACGACGTGTGCGTAGCAACGTCTGGGGAATCGCTCGAGCCACCGACAAGGAACCTTGGGAGTGATGACCCTTGGTTTCCAAGTCTGAAGGCTCGGGGACCTATGACTTATCGAGTCTAGATGCATTAGTGAGCCCCAACCTCATGCATCCATTTTAGCTTGCCTAGAGTAGAGTCAGCCTTACCCTATTAGGGACACTGTTCACGAGGGGAGGGGTCCAACCCCTTTCTTCTTTTTATTGCTTTATTTTCTTGTGTTGATTTCGTTGCTACAATGTGTTATATGTATTTATCTGACTGCGCTAACTTTTCTTGGTTTTGTGCCCCCATTGCATTCACAAACATTAGCAAATAAGAGGTCTGGCATGACCTTCTTTTATGACTTACCCTTGTAGATAGGCTAGTGCACGTTTGAAAATTGTGGTGCATCTTGTTCATAAATTAATGCCATACCATTTTTAAGCTTACCCTGGCAAACAAAGGGCTCCTTAGGTCATGTCTCATTTCAAATTGCATTTTTCCTTGCTTTGATAAGAATGGCATCATGCATAAGCCTTAGAAAGGGAATGTCACTTAGGGAATCCCACATTAGGGATAAGCCAACCTAAATCCCATGGGTATTTAACCCAATTTTTGGGATTTGCACGTTTAAATTCCTGTTAACCAGAGAAATGGGACCTGTAGGTAAGGTATTTGACTCCGGTTTTGGTTTCTAGATGGAAAGCCCTCGCCGAGTGCAACAGATGTTAGTAGTGCCGCCGGAGGTACAAAGATGGCCCACATTACTCTCACCCAATGAGGTTAACCAAATAGCCGATCGATTAGGACACATCGGGGATTTCAAGGACATTAAATCCGATGGATATTTGGTAGAAGCTTTGGTGCATCTATGGGACCCCACTTGTTCTACTTTTAGATTTGGGAAAAGGGAGATGACCATAACGATTGAGGAAGTCGCCGGATTTCTCAATTTGCCGATTCAAGGAACTGCCGTGGTATTGCCTCTAGTATCTAACAAAGCTGAATTTTGCCGTTTCACTGGGTTAAAGGAATCAGTACTACAAGGGGCAGACCAAAATATAGAGGCGAAGTTCTTATTTGATCGATTTACGCTAAGAGATGGTTTTGAGAGGCATCGAGGGGATTTCTCGTTTACTTCCAAGGAAACATGGGATCGAAAGAGAGTCTGGGTATACGGTTTAGTCATGACGGGAACCTACTTTTTTCCTAGGAAAGACAAAAAGATAGCCTTCAAGCTCACTAGAATCCTGTATGACTTGTTTCTCGGAATTAATGATAGGCCGTGTTCCATTATTCCTACCATTTTGGCCGACATTTTCATAGCCTGCACTACCTGTCAGAAAGGGAAAAAGTTCTTTTGTGGTTCAAATTTGATCTTACATATATGGGGAATGGAGCATTTCATGAGATGACCGGCTATTTCATCGAGTCTACCAATGTTCGCATACAACTGGATAACCACACATCACAAGAGGGTTAATAGAGACAGTCTGCCGTGCAATGCATCTGAGTTTGTTGATTTCTTGAAGAACGTGACCGATCAAAATATCAGATGGGTGTTGGATTGGACCGATTGTACTAAACCCGTTCTTCGCACTCAGGCATCCGAATTCATTCTCCTACTGGGTACTCAAGGGATTACCGCCTACGCCCCAAAAAGGTGTCTCAGACAATTAGGGCGTACCCAAGAAATACCACCCGCGCTTGACATGAGCGAAGTCACCATTATTTTTAACTGGGGAATGTGCCCAAATCAAATCCCTATGAAAGATCGGATTATTGACGCCTGGGTGACGCTATCTGATGACGTGAGTTTTAGATACATCCCGGAGCTCAAGCAGAAGGGTTTGATGACGCCACAATACGAAGACTGGGTAGGAGGATCCGCTGCGCAAGAAATTCAAGATGAGCCATCTGAGGAGGTGAAAAAGTTGAAAGCCATTATCGAAGCAAAGGATAAGGAAATTCTGCAGTTAAGTAAGTCTGTCGAAGCATACAAAGGGATGGCCGAGCAAAGCAAGCAATTGTATGAAAATGAACGAGGAACGTGTCAAGAGCTGAAAAGGAAATGTGCAGAATTATATGACCAAACTGAATGTGTTAGAATTCCATATGCTAGGGAAACAAAGGACTCTGTATTAGATAGGTTCAGAAGTTTTGACAATCTTGTACGGAATCGTCTTCGTGACATGATGTAAATATTGGCAAGATTATCAATGAAAATGATTTTTCTTTTGCTCTCATTTTGGATTATTGTCAAAAACAGGTTTGTATTACGGGTCCTATTTCGAAGGTGTTGCATCATGCTAGGCCTACCCTTGGCACAAAAGGGTTCCCCAAATAGAACATGCATCCGAATTGTTCGAATAGCTACTAACTCATGTCTTTTTCTTTTTCTTTTTCTCTTTTGAATAAATTGCAGAAAATCTAGTAACGATTGGTTTATCTAAAGAAGTCTTTTGTATCCTCAGGTAAATTTCAAAATAGCTTTTCGGAAAAGCCCCATTATTACGCGATCCCGAAGTAAGGCCCAAAGGAATCGTGTAGACATGAGTACTCAACCAGAATCATCCGATAAGGCCGTTGCAACTACCCAGCCGGAAGCCGCAAGTCCTTGGGTTCAGTTGACAGAGTTGCTCACAAAATTTGGGGAAATGGCATCAGAAATGGCCGCTCAGAAGAAGTTGATTGACGAGCTCGTTAGTAGCGGAGTGCAACCTGAGCCTGTACCCGCTACACAACCACAATCCGAACCATTTGTTATTCCTTCATTTCAAACCACGTTTGAGGGAACTTTTAACCCGCAATATGCTTTTACTCAAAATCCTCCTTTCTACCCTCCTTATGGTCAAGGATTTCAGCCTCAAAGCGACCCAAACATGCATTTGAACCCACCAGTTTTTTATCAGCCTACCGCAGAGCCCGTCGTGCCGGAGCACACTTTCCAAAATAAGCCTGAAATGGGTGAATCTTCTGCTCCAATTGATATGAAGTTGCTCAAACGTCTAGATCGCTTCGATGAATTTATGAGGAAGAGCCAGGGGTTAAATAAGCAGGGGGTCCTGGATTATGATGAATTGTGCCTTTTTTCGAACGTGCAGTTGCCTGAGGGGTTCAAAACCCCTAAATTTAACAAATATGATGGGACGGGTAATCCCAAGACACATCTCCGACTATTTGCCAACAAATTGGGAAAGCCCGTAGACGATGAGAATTTGCCTTTAAGGTTGTTCCCCGAGAGTCTGGAAGGGGATGCGCTTGACTGGCATTCTAACCTGAAGCTTGAAGACGTGAAAACCTGGATTGATTTGTCTAATGCATTTGTGAGGCAGTACGAGTACAATTGCGAGTTGGCTCCGACCCGAACTACGTTAGAAGGAACGAAAAGGAAGCCTTCTGAGGACCACAAGACCTATGCCAAGAGGTGGAGTAAAATAGCTGCAAAGGTCGAGCCACCAATGACCGAGGATGAAATCATACGTACTTTCATAAAAGCCCATGATCCGCCGTATTTTGAAGAGATTTTCCGTATGACTGGATGTTCGTTTGCTGCAATTATAAATAAACTTGAGGAGTTTGATGACTTTGTGAGAGTTGGGAAGATTGTCAATGTCTCCGCCCTTAAATCTCAGTTGGATGCTTTACAAGGGCAGGGAAGCAATGTGAAGAAACCGCCATTCAAAAAGAAGGAGGGGGACGCAACCTTTATCTGGAACCAAAACCCTTCACCTAGACCCCGATATCAACACAACCCAATCTACCAACCCCATTACCCTTACTACTCAAATTCACATCCTGTATATACTACCAATATCCACCACCCTCGACCTCGCCCAAGCTATTCAAACCCACCTTCAGCCCCTTTTCAAATTTTCCAACCAAATCCACCCCAAAATCGACCTCGCCCTCCATATAACCCAAGATTTCCTCCACCAAATAGACCTGTTTACAACCATCCTCAACCTCCTGAACATTACAACCGACCCCCTAGCCGTACATTTACCAACCTAGGTAGGCCTCTGGATCAATTGTATGGACAATTAAAGGCTGCCGGGAAAATTGGTACGGTGCCCCCTCCAACCTACCCATATGGCATGCGCGCCTAGTATAACCCGCAAGCCGTCTGTGCTTATCATTCAGGGGCTGCCGGACATTCGACTATTGATTGCAAGGCGCTTAAGCATAAAATCCAAGATATGGTTGAAGCCAGGGAGATTGTAATCCGGAAAAGGGAGGAGCAAGGGCCGAACGTAAATAGGAACCCTTTACCGGAACATGCCAATATTATTGGGGTTATTTTGGATGATACGGAGTATGTGGAACCAGTCAGAGAATTGGCAAGGGAAGCTGAAGTGTTTGGGGTCACAGACCAACCCTTTGTCATAGAATTGCCATTTGAAGAGGATGAAAGGCCCTTTGTTTTGGATCTCATGCCAGCCGAAAGTGAGGCTTTGGAGCCGGTGGTTATTGAATTCCGGAAGCAAGAGCCTGTTTTAAGCCTGCAACGAGTGCCATGGAACTATGATGAACCTGACGTACAGATTGGGGAAAAGTCAATTGCAAAGAAGGAAGTATCAGTGGTCACAAGATCGGGGAAAATTGCAAGCCCGTTTGAAGCAACCATTCCGATTCAAGCAAATAACTCTGAGCCACCCGCCAAACCAACAATTACCGAAAGAGAAGCCTTAGATTTCCTTAAAAGACTCCAAAGAAGCGAATACAATGTGATCGAGAAGCTTAGCAAGTCGCCCGCTCAAATATCCATGTTGGATCTACTTTTTTCATCAGATGTGCATAGGGATGCATTGCTCGAAGTACTGACTAAAGCTCAAATTCCTAGAGACATTTCAGTTGATAATTTCTCACACGTGGTTGGGAACGTATTATTCACCAAACAAATCACTTTCTCTAACGAGGAATTGCCGGCGGAAGGCATTGGACATAACAAGGCCCTGTACGTAGTTGTGAGGTGCAACGGAAAAATGCTGCCGAATGTATTGATTGACAATGGATCCGCTCTTAATATATGTCCCTGGAGCACCTTGGAAAAGCTAGGATTGCAAGATGTCAAGCTGAGGCCTTCAGGGACCATAGTCCGAGGTTTTGATGGAGCGCAAAGAGAGCCAATAGGAGAAGTGGACTTAGTGGTCGAGATGGGACCCGCGCAGTTTCAAATAACCTGCCAAGTCATGCACTTTCCTACTGTTTACAACGTTTTGCTTGGAAGGCCATGGATTCATAAGTCCGGAGCCGTGCCGTCTTCATTGTATCAGTTGCTGAAATTTGTAGTAAATGACAAGCTGATAACTATATTTGCCGAGGAGGATTGCCTTGTAGTCACCGATTATGGGTCAAAAGAGGATGGAAGCCGAAATGTCACCATGACTCCTCATAGTACGGCTGATATCGTTTCTGTAAGTTGGATCACAAACGAGGAGCGAGGTCTATCAAAGGCCAGTGTCATAATGGCTAAAGACATGATCCGTGGAGGCTATGAATTCGACAAAGGGCTGGGACGAGATTTGCAAGGAATTCTGAAGCCAGTGGAGATTATTGAGAAAAAGGATTCGTTTGGTTTAGGCTTCCAACCGACTGCCAAAGACATCAGAGAGATGAAAGAACGCAAGAGAGCGGAGAAAGAAGGAAGGCAAGGGGCTCTTGACATTCCACCACTACGTTATACTTTCCCACGACCAGCCGAGGTGATCATGTCAGAAATTAACCCAGTTGACGAAACTGAAGCAAGTTTGGCCCAGCTGTTCGTTGGGGCGACATTTGAAGATAGTTTGTCAGACGAAGCTGAATTTCCTAACATCCCTGAAGGGTCAATTCCCAACTGGACAGCCGAGTTTCTGCCCATTCGGAAGGAGTTTCGGTAAACTGAAAGGGGTTTATCATTCATGTGAATTCATGAAAATACTTTTGCATCTGTAAATAGCCAATGAAAACAATTTTACTTTTGACTAACATTTGCGCATGTAAATATTGTTAAGTTTTCATTTCCACTTGCTTTCAATCAAAGGTCTTTATGAAAATGCACAAGTTGTTCTTGTTAATTCGCTTGTTTATATTCATATTGCTTGTTCATTTGTTTGTTGTATGCTTATTTGCTTATTATCCCACATTCGTTAATTCTTTCAGATGACCAAAAATAAAATTATTTGACACTTTCGATATCACAGTTCTGGAATGCGATAATGGCAATCTCTATATCACTCACGACTTGGAGGTCTGTGAATCCGAACTCCAAAGCGAGAGTGATAATGAGGAGGTATTCGATTCTTTTGCAAAGGACCTTGAACAATATGAGGAAAAACCAAAATCGAATCTGGAAGAAACAGAAATGGTTAACATTGGCACTGAGAATGAAGTTAAGGAGGTGCAGATTAGTATTCACTTGAATGAGAAGCAGAAAAAGGAGATGATTGAATTCTTGACTATATTCCAGGATGTATTTGCGTGGTCCTATGATGATATGACTGGTATTTCAACTGATGTGGTAGTTCATAAATTACCCACCGACCCTTCTTTTCCACCCGTAAAGCAAAAACCCAGAAAATTCAAACCAGATATGAGCCTCAAAATAAAAGAGCAAATTGAAAAACAACTCAAGACCAACATTATCATTGTTTCCCATTACCCAATTTGGCTTTCAAATCCAGTCCCTGTTCCAAAAAAAAGTGGAGAGGTGCGAGTTTGTGTTGACTATAGAGACCTCAATAAAGCCAGTCCTAAAGATGATTTCCCTTTGCCGAACATCCATATTCTCTTGGACAATACCGCTGGGCATGAGATTGAATCCTTTTGTGATTGCTTTGCTGGGTACCACCAGATTTTGATGGCAGAAGAGGATAGGGAGAAGACTGCTTTTATCACCCCTTGGGGCACCTTTTGCTACCGAGTGATGCCTTTCGGTTTAAAGAATGCCGGAGCAACATATCAGAGGACCATGACAACCCTATTTCATGATATGATCCACCGGGAGATGGAGGTCTACGTGGATGATATTATAATCAAGTCTAAAAGGGCAGAGGACCACTTGGTTGATCTGAAGAAGTTATTCGAAAGATTGCGAAAGTACAATTTGAAGTTAAATCCTGCGAAATGCGCCTTTGGAGCACCTGCGGGTAAGCTGTTGGGATTTATGGTCAGCAAGAAGGGCATAGAAATAGATCCGGCGAAAATCAAAGCAATTCGAGATATGTCAGTGCCGAAAACTCAGAAGGACGTGAAAAGTTTCTTATGGAAGATCAATTTCATTGGGAGGTTCATTGCCCAGCTAACTGCCACATGCGAGCCGTTGTTCAAATTATTGAGGAAAAATGTGCCGTTGTATTGGAATGAGGAGTGCCAACAGGCTTTTGACAAGATTAAAGATTATTTGTTGCATCCACCAGTCTTAGTGCCACCCAAACCGGACCGACCTTTGATTATGTATTTATCTGTACTCGATGGAGCAGTAGGGTGTGTTCTAGGTCAGCACGATGACTCTGGAAGGAAGGAACAAGCCATCTACTATCTAAGCAAGAAGTTCACGCAGTACGAGGCTAATTATTCATTCATTGAGAAAAACTGTTGTGCATTGGCCTGGGCGGCTCAAAAGTTGAGACACTACTTGTTGAGCCATACCACTTATCTTATTTCCCGATCTGATCCTTTGAAGTATCTTTTGGAGAAGCCGATGTTAACCGAACGCCTGGCCAAATGGCAGATAATTCTCTCAGAGTTCGATATTGTTTTCATTTCACAAAAGGCGGTCAAGGGGCAAGCTATAGCTGATCATTTGGCGGAAAATCCAAGGGATGATGATTATCAACCACTTCATACCTATTTCCCTGATGAGAAAGTTTTATTCGTAGGCGCTACAGATGATATAGGTGAGCAAAGCCCTGACTGGAGACTTTTCTTCGATGGAGCTTCGAATTCTCTCGGAGTTGGAATTGGAGCTGTTCTGGTCTCACCCGAAGGGAAGCATTACCCTGCCGCTGCCAAATTGCAATTTGCTTGCACAAACAACATGGCTGAATATGAAGCCTGCATTTTTGGTCTCAAAATGGCTTTAGAAATGGAAATCAAAGAATTGATAGCTTTCAGTGATTCAGATTTGCTCGTGCATCAAACCTTGAAACAGTAGATAACCAAAGATTCAAAAATTCTGCCCTACCATTGCAGTCTGCTCACTCTGGCCAAGCAATTTCGAAATTTGGAGTTCAGACATCTTCCACGTGCCCGAAACGCATTTGCCGATACTTTGGCCACTTTAGCTTCTATGATCCAATATCCTGATGAATTGAGGATCGAGCCAATTCTGATTCAACTTCAAGACAAACCTGCCCACTGTTGGGTTGTAGACAAGTCCTCCGATAATGTTCCGTGGTATACCGATCTTAAGGAGTTTCTAAAAACTGGGTCCTATCATCTGCATGCTAGTACAAAGGACAAGAGTTTTCTGCGTAGAATGGCTTCAAAATTTTTCTTGAATGGAGAAGTGTTGTACAAAAGAACCTCAGATTTGAACCTTTTAAGGTGCATTGATGAAGATGAAGCTCAATATATGATGAAAGAAGTGCATAGTGGCGTTTGTGGACCTCACATGAATGGCCATTTGCTAGCGAAGAAAATCATGAGAACCGGATATTTCTGGCTTACCATGGAGCATGATTGTATAGACTTTGTCCGGAGATGTATAAAATGCCAAATGCACGGTGACATTATACGCGCTCCACCCACTGAATTGCATAGCATGACCGCCCCATGGCCCTGTTCAATGTGGGGTATGGACGTGATTGGTACAATTGATCCTCCCGCTTCAAATGGACATCGATTTATATTGGTGGCGATCGAGTACTTTACCAAATAGGTTGAAGCTGAATCATTCAAACATGTCACGAAGAAGGTAGTTGCCAATTTCTTGAGAGATCACATCATTTGTCGCTTTGGAGTACCCGAAACGCTTATCACAGACAATGCCAAGAATCTGAACAATGACATAGTAGACGGACTGTGCGAGCAGTTCAAAATCAGACACCGTAACTCTGCCATTTATAGGCCTCAAATGAATGGAGCTGTAGAAGCCGCAAACAAAAATTTGAAGAAGATTATCCGCAAAATGACAGAAAGGCACCGCGATTGGCATGAAAAGTTGCCCTATGCATTAATGGCGTATCGGACTTCTATCCGGACATCGACTGGGGCAACGCCGTATTCACTCATGTATGGAATGGAAGCTGTATTACCAGCTGAGGTTGAAATTCCATCGCTACGGATCCTCATGGAAGCTAAACTGGAAGAAGCTAATTGGATCAAGCAGCGCCATGAGCAATTGGCTTTGATAGATGAAAAGCGATTCAATGCTATCTGTCATGGCCAGTGCTACCAGAAACGTGTGGCTCAGGCTTACAACAAAAAAGTCCACCGACGGGCATTTGAAGAAGGTGACAAAGTACTAAAGCGAATTTTGTCAATACAAGATGAAGCTAAAGGCAAGTTCGCTCCAAATTGGCAAGGGACGTTCATTGTCCAAAAGGTATTACCTGGCGGAACGCTCATTTTAGCAGAAATGGATGGACGAACTTTTCCTCAACCCATCAACTCAGATATGTGCAAAAAGTTTTTCATTTGATCATGCAAATTGTCTTTAGAAATTTATGCAAATGGCGAAATGCAAGTCAGGCCATCTTCTTTTACACTAAAAAACATTTTATCTCTACTTGTCCCCTTTGAGCCATCAGATTTGACAAATTTCGTTTGATAACCCTTGAGAATTGCAAACCTCACACTGGGGCAAATTTATTTTAAAAGAAAAAAAAGAAAAAAGAAAAAAAAACCCTACACTGAGGCAAATTTAGTTTTCAAAGAAAAATGCAAAGGTGAGGAAAAAGCAATAAGAAAAAAAAAAGAAAAAAAAGAGAGAAAATCTGATCAAACTGGGGCAAATTTTCCTCAGTTTCGGAGTTGTTTTCAAAAGAGTGCAATCTCAAGTCATTTCACCTCTTATATCAAGATTTGCTTTCAAGCCTCAACTTTTCTTGGAAAACACCCCACCTGATTTCATTATAAAAGCCCAAAGTCCTGGCTTTTGTCACTTGCTGCATTTCTATTAGAAAATTTGCTAATCAACTGGCAGGTGATGTTTCTAATGTCTTCACCTAATTTTACAAGGGAAGTACATTTTACTGATGCCAGAAATCTTTAATTCATGTTTCTGAGTCGATCATGGTCGAGATATTTAGGTGAAAACCCGAAAGGGCGCCTCGAAAAAGAAAAAAAAAAGAAAAAAAAAGAAAGAAAAAAAAAACAAAAACAAAAATAAAAGGGTGGGGGCAACCTTGGTAAAACCCGAAAGGGCGCCAAGGTAGGTTTTCACAACAGTCAAGCAAGAAGGAACAGCTGGTGACCTGGTTCATTTAGGGTTTTCCTCGTATTGGTGATACTTCTGCCAGTATCGAATTCCGAAGATAAAGTATCCGAAGTATTGAATATGATATTCGTCGGCTAAACTTGTATTGTTTTTTACAAATATTCTTTTGCAAAATGTATCTTTATGAACCTCTTGGTTGTTCTCAATTATTTGTGTAGGACTGCTTATGATTGTCTACGGTCTTTTGCATGCTCATCTTTGCCTGACATAGGAAGTAATCTTGCATATACATTGATTGTTATATGATAAATTTTCACGCATCATTCTTTCACCATTAAATTCAAATGAATGATAAACCCTAAGGTTTGTGCAAAGACAAGGGATTCAATCATCAGTTATAGTGGGTAAAATGCAACAAAGCTGACACAGCGATTTGGTGACATGGTGAATGGGTACTTTATCGGTCTCAGAAATTTAGAGGTTTCAAAATTACAAGTTCGACTAAGGCAGATGCCGCAGAACAAAGGCAAAAACATCACAAGACTCATGTTTACACGATTCTCAAGGCAAACCGGATCAAATGATGGTGGCAAGTCCATTATTTCTTCTTTTCTTGTAGGAACGTTGCATTTACAAACAAAAGCGGCCGCTCTCTTTTTGGCGCTTGAATCAATGACAGGCAAAGCTTCCCAGTAAGCAAGGATCGATGTTATTTGCCAAATTCGATCATAAGAAACAACATCAGCTCTCGCTTCAATCACAAAGATCCAAATTTCCCTCTTGGTGCAAAAGTTGAACTATTCTCAGGTAAAAACCTCAATTCATTGTTTAAACTTTCCCAGTGAAGTCCCGTTTAAATTCTGTTCGGGTCAGTCCCGTCTAAATTCTGTTCGGGTCAGTCCCGTTTAAATTCTTGTTCGGGTCAGTCCCGTTTGAATTCCTGTTCGGGTCAGTCCCGTTTTAAATTCCTGTTCGGGTCAGTCCCGTTTAATTTCTGTTCGGGTCAGTCCCGTTTTAAATTCTTGTTCGGGTCAGTCCCGTTTTAAATTCCTGTTCGGGTCAGTCCCATTTAAATTCTTGTTCGGGTCAGTCCCGTTTAAATTCTGTTCGGGTCAGTCCCGTTTTATTTCCTGTTCGGGTCAGTCTCGTTTAAATTCTTGCTCGGGTCAGTCCCGTTTAAATTCTTGTTCGGGTCAGTCCCGTTTAATTTCTGTTCGGGTCAGTCCCGTTTTAAATTCTGTTCGGGTCAGTCCCGTTTTAAATTCTGTTCGGGTCAGTCCCGTTTTAATTCCTGTTCGGGTCAGTCCCGTTTAAATTCTTGTTCGGGTCAGTCCCGTTTTTAAATTCCTGTTCGGGTCAGTCCCGTTTAATTTCTGTTCGGGTCAGTCCCGTTTTAAAATTCCTGTTCGGGCCAGTCCCGTTTTAGATTCATGTTCGGGTCAGTCCCGTTTTAGAATTCCTGTCCGTTCGAATCATTTTGCAGCCGAATAACACAGGTAAGTATTTGGTGTCTACTTCTTTGTCTCAAGTTTTTCAAAACTCAGACAAAGAGGGGCAAACTGTAGACACCAAATTTTAAATAAGTTGTATGTTGCATCTAATTCATGATTTTGTTTTAGATTGTCTGCATTTTAGTTGTTATTTTATTTTTATTCATTTTACCTTTTTATTTATCTTTTATTTGCTAATTATTATTTTAGTTTTATTTGTCATATTAATTTTGCTCATGTTTTAGCTTTTAGTTTTAATTTTAAGTTTTAACGTAAAATTGGTGAAAAAAAGGAAAAAGGGAAATGGTTCACAAAATACGTTCATTCCTCTGAAATTCAATCTTTTGGCATTTTTTTTATTTTCGTTATTTTATTTTTTGAAAAGGAAAAAAAAAAGAAGAGAAAAAAGCAGAAAAAATGAAAATGAAAAAAAAGGAAAAATGGAAAGTTGCATTTTTTGTTGTTTCTAGTTTATTTTTATCTAATGTTAATTAAGTTGTTTTCGTTATTAATTATTATTGTTTTATTATTATCATTTTTGTTGTTTAATTAATTAATTAGTTAAAAAAAATTATTATCGCAGCATGCACGCTGCAATTTTTTGCAGCGTGCAAAGGACAGCTAGAGATACCCATTGGATGGCTGGATATGAAGGCAAGGGGTAAGCCTTCATCCTCACCATTGGGGTGAGGGTTTAGGAGATTGGGAAGTGGATATAAAAGGGAAGGAAGGCTCAGCCGTAAGTGGTTTTTTTTGGGGGGGGGGGTTTTGGAACGGCAGAAGAGAAAAGGCAACAGCCGAAAGAGAGGTTTTCTAGAGAGGTTTTCTGGAGAGAGCTAGTGGGTAGAGAGTTAACGGCTAAGGAAAACTGAGAAGGGAAAAAGCAGAGAGCTTTAGAGGAGGGAGCCTGTGCGAGAAAATCTGGAGAAAAGGAAGATTCATAAAGCAGGGTCGAAGGAAGATTGAGTATCTCCATTGCTCCCTGGGTCTACTCAAACGAAGCAATACATCCCGTTCATCTGCTGGAGCGTACTACACCTCAAGGCTGAATCGCATCTTCCCTTTCATTTTTACAGGTAAAGATGCTTCCTTTTTCTGTTTCTTTCGCTTACTTGGGATGTTTGATGGTGAAGTTAGAAGCTTTCTTTGGTTTTGATGATACCATCGCTGATTCATCAGAAACAGAAATATGTTCTCGTATGTCTGTTCATCGTAATCATCCCTGGATCATGTATTAGTTAGTTGTGGCTAACTTTCATGTTTTCCGTATGAATGTGACTCATGGGTTGCAAGTCCTGTTCTTGGTATCTTGTTTTCATGATTTGGGTTTTGCTTGAACTTTTGGAGTTTATTTGCTATTTCTGAGTTACATCTCGCCTTTCTATAGCTTTGGGTCAGTCTTGAGTAATGGGTTAGGGATTGAAATGGTTCTCTTTGCAAGAGTTTTTCAAAACCAGAATTTCAAAAGAAGATTGAGTTGTTGCCGTCTCCACGTTCTTTCTCTAGCATTTCGTCATAGTCTTATGGGTGTGTTAGAGCCTTTTGTTGGGACATCAGTTTGAGTTCTGTATGCTCCATTGGGAAGCTTATAAATGTGTCGTGTGTGCTGAAATGGTAGGGAGGAAGTTGCAGAGTTTCTTTTTCAATTTGTGAAGTCACATAAAATTTTTAGCTTTGCATATTCTTTACGTTTAAATCCGAAGGTTCTATGTTGTAAAGTATGGAATGTTTGATGATTTTAGTGTCTGGGTTTAAATTGTGCTTGGTTGAAGTTTTGTACATAAAATCCGCTGCTGCAACAAGCTTAGAATTTTTGGCCTGCTACAGCCGTGGAGCTTGAAGTTCTTACCCGTAGCCCGGAGTCCATGGTCTGATTTGCAGTTGTTTGTGTAGCTTGATGCCTTGATTTCAGCATTAAAATGTTGAGTTGTGCATTTTCTGCTAGCTTGGGATTCATTTGCATGATGGGTATGTTTAATGATAAAGGGAAAACAAAACTGTTGCGCCAAAGATATGCATGCTGCCGCCAGTTTCTTTTCTTTTTGTCATTTGTTCTGCAATCTTTGCCCGTAATAGCTCAAAGCTGGGCTTCCTCACCGTGTTTGCATGATCACCTTGGGCTTTGTTTATAACTTTGGCCATTTTTCTGGGTAGCTAACAAGCTGCGAATTTGCAGCAGAAACTTGCAAAGCTGTAGACAAAAATCAGCGAAGAAGAATTACATGATCCGTTCTAATTCTGACTTTTCTTTCCTTTGCTTGTTCGGGTGTTGCAGTTGTGTTTTTGAATGCAAAGATTTTGTGTATTTGGGCCTGGAGTTTGACAAACAAATGACATGTTCTTGTTGGATAAAGAACCCAGAAAATTTCTCTAGCTGCCAAATTGATCTCGTAGCAGAAAGCTTGGCTCATATCTTTGTTTACATGAACATCTTCATCATTTTTGGTTCTGCCATTCTCTCTCACGCATCTGGAAATGATTAGTTTCGATAAAAGCTGGAGGTTGAGTTTTGAGTTGAGAGATTTGTGAAAACTTGTCGCACGAGGTTGATTGCCGAAACTTCATGAGCTGCAGTTTTTGTTGCAGAAATTTCTCTCGTAGACTTTGCATGGGACTTGCATGAAAATGTTTCAAAAATTGCCCTTTAACCCCTCAAATTCCCCTTATGTCACTATGACTCAGAAACTTTGAAAATTTAATCAATTGGGTCCCTTTAATTTCGCAGCAATGCACTATGGCTCCATTTCTTGAATTATTTGATTAACCTTGCCGTTCTAGGATCTTAATTGATGGTTATATGCTTTGGGTTGATTCTTGGATAGATTGGTAAGGGGTTTTAGGATGAGTTCAAAGGGTTTCAAGAGCTTCGTCTAGATTCATGTGGTAATGTGCATTCGTGTGGATTTTAAATGTTTTGATGATTCAATCAATAGTTGGGGGCTTTATTTCATGAATATGGAAATCTTAGGCATTTAAATGCTTCTAATTGTTCAATTCCATGTTTACGTGTTTGATTGCTTGACCCTTGCTTTGTTTTGGATCTTTAAAGTTCTTAAGTGTTCGATTGACTCGAATGTTTGGGTAAGGGTTATGTTTGAGTAGATGCTTTACTTGGAAATTGAATAGGTCATGCCTTCTCCTTGATCTTTAAGTACCTTTGACTACACTTAAGTTGTGATTGAGGAAATTTTTTGATGGTTTGATGGATGTCATTTGATTTATTTACATTTTATCATTAAATTGGTGCATTAATCTTTTGCTTTGGATGATTTTAGCCCAAGTTGTCCCGATATTTGGTGACTTTAACCCCATTTAGGTCTTACTCATTTCGTTAAATATCACCAACGGGGAAGGTATAATTCCTTTTATTTTTTGTTTCTCCTATGTGATTCAATGTGCTAATTGATAATCGCATGTCTAACTTGTTTCCCTAGCTTTTCTTTAGCTCATTTATGTTATTTACTTTTGCTTTTAGTAAATTATTCTTCATGGGGTATGTGTACACCTCTTGGCTTGTAATAGTTAGGGATTTAATTGTTTTATTCCATTTTATTCCCCCTTTTTAGATTGTAGTAGGCCTTCTCCCCCAATAATGTAATAGTTAGGGCCTTAATCGCTTTGTGTGACTTGCATGTTTACGTGCTACGTGTTAACCTGCTTTGTTAGGATTTTGCATCTAGTCGAGCATGCTAAGTGTTATGTGCTATATGTTTATGAGTGTTTTGGCATGTCTACTTGCTTTTTCATAGCCTGAATAAATGTGATGGATGAATGTGCGTTTCCACTAGTCCAACGCTAGTCGGAATTCATAGAATGGGCTAGTCCAACGCTAGACCCTTAGGGATTTCCCCTCGTTAGTACATATTTGCATGTTCATTACATGTCATGCATTCTTTTTAGTTTTATCATTTTTGCATGCCCCTCGAACCCCTTTTCCCCCTCACTTTAGGTTTTGCATCTCATACTAGCTATAGGGTTCATTTTGCTTGAGTGTCCCCTTCCGATAAGGGAAACGAGCGAGTGTGGCTACTCGATAGCCTTAGCACGCTAGTTTTGCCTTCTAATCAAAGGGAAAATCAAAGTCGAAAAGTTAGGAGTCCTTCCCGTACTCGATTTGTTGCATTCCTCTAGGGTCATACTTTCATTTTATCACATCCATACACTTTTAACCACAATTTTGCACATTTCTCAAACCATACTTTTTTATTACATTTTACCTATCACTTGCTTATTTTCACTTCACAAATGAAATTCCACTTTACCTTATATATATCTATTATTCTATTTTCATACACTTGCACACAAAAAACACTTGAACTTTATACAATTTCACACAAGCACCTCTTTATACATTCGCACACTTGCATTTACATTTTCTTGCATCTTTCATACACTTTCACACTTGCACACTTGAATTTGAACTCTCATTTGCATCAATCGACCTCTATGAGGTTTTCCTTTGTTGGCCGCAACAATTCATGTGGTTTGGGACCAAAAGCCTCACAAGAGACATCGTAGAATTTAGGATTGCATTTTCCTTTCCGTTTTGCATTCATATAGTCATATCCAACGTACGATACATACATTGGGTAGAAAATTAGGAAAGGTAAGGTTAAGTCGCGCAACTAGCCTTGGCTAGGTCAAAGGGGTGCCTTGGATTCTATCCTTGCCTTCCCCTTTGTCAAACGTGACTCCCGAACCTTTTTCTTTGGCTTACGTGGACTAGGAGTCGTTTTTAAAAGGGTTTTACTACTTTGTCTTTAAAAATTTATTTTTTAGGTGACTTGGTACACCTTAATCATTACCAAGTGGCGACTCCAATTTCTCATTCAAAACCCTTTTTTTAAAAAAAAACTATTTTTTGGGTCAAATCGTCGCTTTTTCAAGTCCCATATTAGATCCATATCTTTTTCAACTCACAAAAATCATTTTCCAATCAAAAATTGAATAAAAAACATCTTTATCAAACCATTTATTTTTCTTATCAAAAAATGGGCCGCGACACCAAACACTTGCACTTTGGTATTACTCGAGTATACCGGAATCGAGAGTCTCGCATACTACAAGATTCCATATAACTTTACCCAAGGTTCATTAATTGGCACGACCAAGCCCTCGCCGGCTCGATTCAATCAACTACCAATGGGATTGAGCTCATTGATAACATTTGTAGTCGTTGAAGACTCGTCCAAACGACACTAAGTCATGTATTTCATTTCATTCATATAACATTCCAATAACTTTTCAATAACATGCGAAACAATAAGTGAGAGTGATAAAGCACACTCTCACTCCAATCAATTAACATTCAACATCTCAAGTTCAAATATCAAAGCCATATCATAACACACAAGTGAGTAGTACACTCACCAGGGTCAGTGCAGATACCTCCTAAAAGAGAGCTTTAACCACCAAGAAACCCTAAAATAATCCAAGAAAAACAATTGAAGGTTCCACTTTCAAAATTGAGTATACAGAATGCACATGTGAGGCTCGACTACCAGTCGTATGCCTCGCCAAATAATTACTAAAACAAGGGTGCAAAACATGATTTTTGGTAACGAAAGGTAACATGAAGACCTAGGCTCAAGCAACCCAAAAGCCCTTCGTTCAAATCACAAGTAAATCCAACTAGCCATCAAGAAAAATTTCGACAGCATATCCCTTGTTTTTACCTATTTTCCAGCCATCATGGCTTCATTATGTCCTCAAATCAGTCCCAACATCTCGTACAAAAATAATCTCATTCCCAAAAGCCGTTCACTAGGCTTAATGGCATTCAAGTACAAAATTTAGTTAGGAAATAACCGGATATGAAAGTCAAGCCCTAAACTATTCAAATGAACACAATAAGACTCGATTACAAGTCATAAACCAATTCTATATACTACCAAAACAGGGTTCCCTAAGCATACACAAACATTAAAGGAAACCAGAAAATTCGGAAATACAATTAGCTTTGGCCCTGAAAAAAATAGTTTTTGTCCTCATTTTGCAGTAATGGCACCAATTTCACTATGATTATCGGATGAGGGTACAAGACCCACCATCTCGAAGATAAAAGTCAGGGTTACAACATCACAGAAGGTCACTCAACCCAGTTTTGAGTGCAAATAGGTCGAAAATGCAAGATACTACATCAAAAACGTAAAACAGATTCACCAAAACGCATTCTAGCGGAAACATCATAACTCAGGCTCTCCAAGTCCAAATCCAGAAATTCCAAAATCAGCTGAAAGATAAGAAATAGGGTTAAATTTCATCAGAAGGCCTCAACAACCAATTCGGAAGCAATGCCAGTCAAAACAACCCATTACAGACGCACTTCTCAATTTCGGGTAAAACCAGAACAGCAATATTAATTTCAACTTATCTCATTCTACACTACTCCGATTGACCTGAAATTTTTTAGGCTCCTCTAAAATGTCATTCCATACAACTTTCATGTTTTAAGCCAAGGCCAATTCGGCCTCTAACTAGGACCTAAAAATTCGGGCAGAATGCTCCCTCAAGAACCCTAGTTTTCTGAAATTTCTTCCAAACCAGAAATTGGTTGCAATTAATCACTTTTTCCACCTCCTAGAGTCATTATAGACCATTTCCAATCATCATAGATAGCCACACAATCATGCTTATTTTAAAACAGAAAAATCCCCAAAAATAATAAAACTTCATCACTTCAACCACAAATCAAGAAATAACCCATAAATTTGCATCTCATACAACCACTAAGCATGATTTAAGCATCAATTAAGGGAGGAGGGTGGTTCTTCACAACTTACCTTTAACACAAGAGAGAGAGAGCTATTGGTCACCTTAACTTTCCAAATAACTTCACACAACAACTCACAAACACTACTTGAAGGTGTTTTATGGAGGAAAATCAAGGTTGGATGGTTGGTTTTGATGATTGAAGCAAGATTGAAGCTAAAATCTTGAAGAGCTTTCTTTCTTTTGTTGCTCAAGAAGCTCGGCCACCATGGAGGATATTTTGATAATTTTTGGGTCATTTTTGGTTTATTTAAGTCAAATGGTAAGACCATGAATAGTGGTCTTAAGGTTCAACCTCTCAAATGGTGACACTTGTCACCTTTTAATAAATGTTCACCAACCTTGTCTCTCTTATATCAATCCACTTAGCACCCTCTACTTATCTCTTAACACCCGATAAATTAATTTCAGTATTCAAAACTTAACCTAGTTGGCCGAATTTTTCCGAACTTTTCGTACTAGTGGGTCCCACGTCCGGTATACACTCTTAATTTCTCAAAAACTATTTGATACTAGAAAAAGCATCTAAAAATTATATCTGCTCCTTAAATTCATCTAGAAATTTTTTCTAATCACGAAAATGCAGAAAACAAGCCACGGAAAATAATAAAACCTAGAAAATGGGAAAAATACGGGTTCTCACACTCTCTCCCCCTTAAAAGAATTTCGCCCTCGAAATTTTACCTTCAAAATTTAAAGTAACCAATGGCCTGTACCTTCTCCGTCTTCAAAGTCAGAAAAAATGAGATTCTTCATTCCAGTCCTTTCTCCACTTGACGGTCCAGGGTCGGTCTTGGTTGGTTGTTGGGTTCCTTTCTTTTTACGCGCTTTAATCGGGCAATGAGCAATTCGATGCTCGGCGCTCCCACAGCACAGACATCTTCTCCCCTTTCTCCAACAATCATTCTCAGTGTGATTGGCCTTTCCGCAATAGTCACAAGTCAAGTGGGAAGCCATCTTTTTGCTTTTCGGAGAAGTCTCTCCCTGTCCGGTTTGGCTTCCTTTGATAAATCTTTCATCTAACGCCCCCAATATCCATGGCAGCCGAAAGAACTGGTTCACTTCTGTACTTTAGAAGGTGCCATTGCTTCGCTAGGTTCCTCACTCACGCTACCCACTGCACCACTTTTCCGTATTTGGGAAGCTTTCACCTGCACCTTTGCATTCTCGATTCGTTGAGCCTTCTCAAGAGCCTCCTCGGAAATCCCTTCGTATTTCCTTTTTAGCTCTAAGTTCTTGTGCAAGAGCTCAATTTTTTCTGAATACTCGTGCTTCCATTGCCCTTCCCAGTATGCGACTAGTTTCTTTTGGACTTCTATTTCGTCTCGAAGGACCGCGATTTCCTTATACATCTCAACCCAACGTGCCTTCTCACAGAATTGCTGGACCTCAGATGGTAGCCTGTCGGCAAAACAATGGGTCATAATAAAGTCTTGAATACAAGTGGCACTCTTGGTCCATGTTTGGTTCAGCTGTTGTTTCCTCCCTTTCTTTTCTTTGACTCTTGGTCTCGTTTTGTTTCACTGCTATGACCATGTCCGCGACTACGTCTCTCTTTTTTTTTTTCCCCTCTCTCTTTTCTTTCCAACAAGGGTACTTTAATGCATGAATGCAATAAATTGACTAAAATAACAAAATCTATCATACCAATTACACAAATAACATATCGCACATAACACGCCATATTAAAAGACGGATAAGCAAGTACACAAATACATATCAAGTTGGACAGATAACCATGTATACAAGCACATATACAAGCACATATACTAACGTCAGGTGGCAGTAATATACAGACGAACCAACAGGAAAAGGTGAAGTCACCCCAGTATCAGCCCGTTTGGTTTCTCACGTCACTTACTATCCAAACTAGATGTCCATTGATCTCTTGTGCTCATTCTAGTCAGACAAAGTTTGTTCATGTTTCCAAAATACAAGACTCAAATACCTAGTAGCTTGCACCACCTCAATTCTGGAGTACTCGGGCACGAGAATCCGAAATAAGATAGTTCACATCTCGAGCTGGCCAGTCCCAAAAGTAAACCATCTACAAATCAAAATTCCTGTCCGACATACTTATCTATGGTCCTTAGATACCATGAGAAAGATTAAAGACCTATAACACTTCAAGGTTCATAGCTTATGCTCGAACGAGCACTTAATCCTTCATACCCATTCGGCCATCCGTTGAATGGCTGTGGCAACTTGATCTGGCCCATTTTCATTATTTCCTTCAGAGCCTCGTCCTGGCTCCCCATCCCTACTTGGACCACCGGAATCCATCTAGGGATACAAGTCTATAGATCGAAATATAACATGTACTTATTGTCCAAACTATAGGCAAAAGAAGGGACACAAAACTTATGCATAAAAGACACACAAAAGAGAAGTTCTAAAATTATACTCAAATATATACATGTATTTACAAAGTCACACCAAAAGATTTACAATTTACCCGACCTCCAGTCGGTACAAAACCCAATATACACATAAGCACTGGCTGCAAAATCTAGCCAGTCAACCAAATAACAAAAGGGAGTAGTCACGCCAGTCTAACAAAAGTAATCCACAAAAGTACCACCAGCTAAACAACAGTACAAAAGCGACCCTACACGCCTCCCCTAGGGTCCAGGTTCCCAACGGAACCTAACGTGTCCACCTCGTCCATCACCTCTGGACCGGCGGCTCGTGACGGTGCCTCCGCGGCCATATCTAATATGACATTGCAGTCCATCGAAATACTCCGAACCCTCTCCTTCAGCTGCCTCTTCATAGCGAAGAGGTGCTGGTGTGTGTCCTGAATCTGATGGCGTAAAGCGTCCGCCCTATGCATCTCATCTCGGAGACCCCGCTCCAAGTCCCTAATGTGCATTGCCTGCCCGTGGCCAACCTCTCAGGCCTCCTCTAGCTGACTAATCAGGCTACGTCGCTCATCGTCCACTGCCAGGACGACCTCGTCAGGGTAACTGTACGTATCCCAACACCTACAAGGTCGGTGCGACACCTGACCAAAAGGGGGTACAAAGTGTAAGGCTCTCCAGGCCTCTGCCGATAGCGGATCGCCCGCTTACGCAACACTCGATCCTCTGGGCCCCTCGCACTCAAAGGTCTCGGTCCCACGCCACTAGGTCCCGCACCACTAGAACTGCTCGGGTAAATACCTTCAAAACATTAATTCGTCAGTTCTCCAGCATTTCAGTTTAAAATATCTAGTGCCTATCACCTATGTCCCACTTGCCCCAAGTTCTCTTAACCTAGGCGCTCTGATACCACCTGTGACAGCCCCACCTTCCCCTAAGGCGAACCAAAGGGGTTAGCGGACTGCCTGCCCAGCTCTCGCCAGGACTAACGGTGCACTTTAGAGCGATCTATGTCGTTCCGGAACTTATAACGCGCGTAAACAAGGCAAAAGGGCAAAATAACCCAAAATAAAAAAAATGAAATCCGGAGTCGGTCATGAATAGTAACCGACCCGTCAGAACCCAACCAATTATCAAGTAAACATTCACATATGGAACTTGAGCAATTACAACCCAAAGTAGCATACGAAGGTTGTCAAAAGTGAATATATACACGGTTTGCCAAATGGAAAGTGAAAACGGCCCTAAAGATACATTTAGGGTTTCACTTCATATACAATACAAAAAAATATACATCTAGTTCATTCGGCAACCATCTATCAAGATTCATTCCAAAAAGAGTCAAATTCCTGTAAGGAAAATAAAAGGAATGGTGTGAGCTAATTGCCCAGTGAGATACTATCACTTACGCAACCGAGTGCATATAAGCATCAAACTTTCATTCAATATAGTAAAAATAAGCAAAGGCACACGTCAAATATGGTGATAAAGGATACAGATGGCTCTCAAGAGCCCTTTTCCATGTTTGCATTTCTTGATCGGACGTCATTGACCCTCCGTCAATGTTCAAAGGTAACCAACCGTAGACTCCACTTTACTTCCACTCCTTCCACCTAACATCCCCCTACCGGGCCCGAACTCCAAACACTTGCACTTTGGTATTACTCGAGTATACCGGAATCGAGAGTCTCGCATACTACAAGATTCCATATAACTTTACCCAAGGTTCATTAATTGGCACGACCAAGCCCTCGCCGACTCGATTCAATCAACTACCAATGGGATTGAGCTCATTGATAACATTTGTAGTCGTTGAAGACTCGTCCAAACGACACTAAGTCATGTATTTCATTTCATTCATATAACATTCCAATAACTTTTCAATAACATGCGAAACAATAAGTGAGAGTGATAAAGTACACTCTCACTCCAATCAATTAACATTTAACATCTCAAGTTCAAATATCAAAGCCATATCATAACACACAAGTGAGTAGTACACTCACCAGGGTTAGTGCAGATACCTCCCAAAAGAGAGCTTTAACCACCAAGAAACCCTAAAATAATCCAAGGAAAACAATTGAAGGTTCCACTTTCAAAATTGAGTATACAGAATGCACATGTGAGGCTCGACTACCAGTCGTATGCCTCGCCAAATAATTACTAAAACAAGGGTGCAAAACATGATTTTTGGTAACGAAAAGGTAACATGAAGACCTAGGCTCAAGCAACCCAAAAGCCCTTCGTTCAAATCACAAGTAAATCCAACTAGCCTTCAAGAAAAATTTCGGCAGCATATCCCTTGTTTTTACCTATTTTCCAGCCATCATGGCTTCATTATGTCCTCAAATCAGTCCCAACATCTCGTACAAAAATAATCTCATTCCCAAAAGCCGTTCACTAGGCTTAATGGCATTCAAGTACAAAATTTAGCTAGGAAATAACCAGATATGAAAGTCAAGCCCTAAACTATTCAAATGAACACAATAAGACTCGATTACAAGTCATAAACCAATTCTATATACTACCAAAACAGGGTTCCCTAAGCATACACAAACATTAAAGGAAACCAGAAAATTCAGAAATACAATTAGCTTTGGCCCTGAAAAAAATAGTTTTTGTCCTCATTTTACAGTAATGGCACCAATTTCACTACGATTATCGGATGAGGGTGCAAGACCCACCACTCGAAGATAAAAGTCAGGGCTACAACATCACAGAAGGTCACACAACCCAGTTTTGAGTGCAAACAGGTCAAAAATGCAAGATACTACATCAAAAACGTAAAACAGATTCACCAAAACGCATTCTAGCGGAAACATCATAACTCAGGCTCTCCAAGTCCAAATCCAGAAATTCCAAAACCAACTGAAAGCTAAGAAACAGGGCTAAATTTCATCAGAAGGCCTCAACAACCAATTCGGAAGCAATGCCAGCCAAAACAACCCATTACAGACGCACTTCTCAATTTCGGGTAAAACCAGAACAGCAATAGTAATTTTGACTTGTCTCATTCTACACTACTCCGATTGACCTGAAATTTTGTAGGCACCTCTAAAATGTCATTCCCTACAACTTTTATGTTTTAAGCTAAGGCCAATTCGGCCTCTAACTAGGACCTAAAAATTCGGGCAGAATGCTCCCTCAAGAACCCTAGTTTTCTGAAATTTCTTCCAAACCAGAAATTGGTTGCAATTAATCACTTTTCCCACCTCCTAGAGTCATTATAGACCATTTCCAATCATCATAGATAGCCACACAATCATGCTTATTTTAAAACAGAAAAATCCCCAAAAATAATAAAACTTCATCACTTCAACCACAAATCAAGAAATAACCCATAAATTTGCATCTCATACAACCACTAAGCATGATTTAAGCATCAATTAAGGGAGGATGGTGGTTCTTCACAACTTACCTTTAACACAAGAGAGAGAGAGCTATTGGTCACCTTAACTTTCCAAATAACTTCACACAACAACTCACAAACACTACTTGAAGGTGTTTTATGGAGGAAAATCAAGGTTGGATGGTTGGTTTTGATGATTGAAGCAAGATTGAAGCTAAAATCTTGAAGAGCTTTCTTTCTTTTGTTGCTCAAGAAGCTCGGCCACCATGGAGGATATTTTGATGATTTTTGGGTCATTTTTGGTTTATTTAAGTCAAATGGTAAGACCATGAATAGTGGTCTTAAGGTTCAACCTCTCAAATGGTGACACTTGTCACCTTTTAATAAATGTTCACCAACCTTGTCTCTCTTATATCAATCCACTTAGCACCCTCTACTTATCTCTTAACACCCGATAAATTAATTCCAGTATTCAAAACTTAACCTAGTTGGCCGAATTTTTCCGAACTTTTCGTACTAGTGGGTCCCTCGTCCGGTATACGCTCTTAATTTCTCAAAAACTATTTGATACTAGAAAAAGCATCTAAAAATTATATCTGCTCCTTAAATTCATCTAAAAATTTTTTCTAATCACGAAAATGCAGAAAACAAGGCACGGAAAATAATAAAACCTAGAAAATGGGAAAAATACGAGTTCTCACACAATTGGTCAAACTTTTTCACATTATTTTTCACTCAATTGGTTGATCGGATTCATCAGGTATGGTATAGTGCCTACCCTAGAGGATTGCATTTTCATACTAGGCCTACCCTTGGCATAAAAGGGTTCCCCAATAGGACATGCATACCGATTTTATAGTCTTGCTTACTAACTCGGGGTATTTTTTTTTCTTTCTTTTGTTTTTCCCCCTCCCCTGCATTGATAAAAATGCTTTAATAAGGTGAAAATATTTTCTCTATATCCGATAAAATTTGAAAATTAGAAGTATTACTTGATTCTTGGACAGGCCTTGCAATAAAAATATGAAGGATCTATCTAGAAGCGCTAGGCTAAGGCCTCTGAGAGATTTCATAATTGTTTTTCAAAGAAAATTTCTGTATATTTGACTTGTTAATACATTTTTGTCCCAAAAGAAAAAGAGACGAAAAGTGTGTATGTGGAGCTCTTTAGAAGTTTTTCTCTTCTCATTTGTATTATAACTGAACGAGAAATTTTGTTTTAAACTTTTTCAGCAATAAAGTTTTTGGATAATTATTGTTTTGTATGTATTCATGTACATTTCATTCTTTTGCTTGTTGGAGATTTCATGATGAATTTTGGGAAATAAGACTAAATTGAGATTTTTTTCAACCTCTTGCCTAAAAATTCACAAGATTAGTGATCCAAACTGTACAATAAGAGTGCCCGGAATTAAAAGAAGTCACTCAAACTGATCGGTCATTCAAAAGGTCCAATGAGATACCTTTTCTCCTTCACAAAAGCACCCCAAAATAAAATCAGTCACATCGATTGATAAATTGCAAATTAGGGCAATCTTTGCTTGAAAAATGTCCACTGTGTCTAATTATATTCAATTCACATCTAAGTGAAAGCAAAAATGTGCATTACTCTTGTTTGTTTTGAAATTTTGGAATGATATTTCGAGTATTCGTTTCTTTACCCATACAGATTTTTATCATTTGCTCTCCCATTTGAGCCTTTAAAAGAATAATTTCGTTTCAAATAAGTGCCTTGATGGTCACTACCCTACATTGGAAAATTTTCAAATATCAAAAAGGGAATAGACTCTCAATGAGCATTTCGTTACTTTGATTGTCCTGAAGCGTAAGAATGATGCTTTGGCCATCGTTTCTACAACCTAAACACTATTTATCCCTTATATCCTTATTTGAGCTCAAATGGGTGGTTCTTTTCAAAGCACTTATGATCGCACCCCACATTGGGGAAGGAGATTGGAGAATTTTGTGAAAAGGGGTAGAAAAAGTAAAAATGCTAAAAATTTTAAAAAAAAAGGGAAGAGAACCCCAAATGGGGAAAATTTGATTCTACCATCGATATCTAGGCTTCAATTTTGAAAAAAAAAAAGAGAAAAGAAAAAGGAAGAGTTTTGTCTGGCGGATCACCTATGTTTCGCGGATATGGATGAACAAGGATCGTCCTCACTCAATTAATTCAGATGCATGTAAAAAATTTCGCATTAATGAAAGTTTCCTTTCAGAATTAATGTAAAGAACGGAATAAAAGTCAGGTCCTCTTCTTTTCCAATCAAATATTCTATCCCTAGTTATCCCTTTTGAGCTTTCAGAATAAAATATTTCATTTGGCAACCCCTGAGAATCGCAAATCCCACACATGGGTAAGTTTGAGTTGAAAAAGAAAGAAAAGTCCCAAGAGGTGAAAAGTGATAAAGCAACAAAATCAAAAGAAAGAAAAGAAAAGAGAACCTCGGTTGAGCATAAATTGGGGTAAATTTTTTGAAAAGTTCAAAATAATGGCAGAAGGCCGAAAAAGAGAACAAAATGAAAGAGAAAAGAGTCTCAATTGAGAATAAACTGGGGCAAGTTCTGGTTTAACCCTAAAATAGGGTTGACGCAATAATGCGATCTCAGATCATTTAAACCACTTTCGAAATCCGCTCTCAAGCCTTAACTTTTCTAAGCACCCCACCAGACCCCATTACAAAAGCCGAAAGTCCTGACTTCTGTTCTTTGCAATATCTCTATCAAGAAACTTTTTAATTAATTGGCAAGTGATGCGCATATATTGATGCCAAAAATTTTTTTAGATATATCCCTGAATTGATTAGCTGTGAGGTCGGCACTACTCATCATGTGAAAACCCACGAGGGCACCTTTGAAAAAATAAAAGAAGAAAAGAGAAAAAGGGAAATGGAAAAATGAGCGAAAATAAAGGCAAAGGAAATGCAAAAAGATTCGATGTTGAAAGTCCCTGCGAGTAATGATAAAAGTCAAGCAAAGTTCAAGATCTTTGAATCCAAAATTGGGGCAGTTTTTGGGAGAAAATGCGATCTTCAGTGCAATGTCCTTAAAAATGTTATTTATTTTAACTATCTTCTTCAAACCGTATTACAAGCTCATAAAGTCCATCGTTAACTTATCCCTCATGACAACTCGAAGTAAGGATTATGTTTCTGAGGAATCCCTCAATCATTCGGGATCATAAGGCTATAACCTGTTTTCACATGTTTAGTTGTCGTTTCTACCCATATGTTATAGTTTTCTTAAGAAATGAGGGTGATAAACTATTTTCTTTCACTAAGACGTGATATTGAATGGATTACATACAATTTGGGCACAAGAATAAGACAGATCTTAACCTCTTATTTTTCCTTAGCCATCTGAAAAGTAGAAATAACACTGACTTGATTGGTCCTGAAAGATGAGTTAACAAGGAGTGGTGACCCATTACCCTAAGCATTGATGCTAAAGTGGAAAAAAAAATCTTTTGTAATTTGGTATTATTTTGAGAAATTCATCATGAAATTTTTTGTATGAGTTTAAGTAGGACGTTTAATTTTCTTCACATTATATGTTAAGAAATACAGTTTCTTATTTTACTCAAATAAATGGAGAGTTATCCAAACAAATTTTTGCAATCAAATGGGTCCACATTGGGGCAAATTTTTATTTGTAACATTTTGCAAAACAAGCCTACACTGGGGCAAGTTTTTCGCAGTACATTTGAGGATTTCGTCCAAAAGTCAAATAATATACTTTTGAATCAATCACACTGATCTGTTCATGAGTAGTAGTTGCATTGATTTTAAAATAAGAAATTTAAGTACATGGTGTACTTTGATAAACCCCCTGTGCAGGTATTCATGGTTGAAATGATAAGGAAGCATCCATTGTGGTGAAAGGCCGATACCGAAAAAGTGAAGCAAGAAGCAAGAAGAAAGAAGGAAAAAGGGTTCGACACTGGGGCAAATTATTTTTGAAAAAGATTCTCTCAAAAAAATAAAAAAATCCAAAAAAATACCCAAAAAAATCAAAAATCAAAAGTCAGAAAATCAGAAAAATCAAAATCAAAATCAATCAAAATCAATTTCTTGTTTCTTAAAAATCAAATTCTCAACGTATGTCGCGCACCCTTCTACCCCCCTTTCTTGACAATCACACTTAATTTCTTGATCGACTGAAGACAGGCTCGGGTGTTGATCTCACTGACCAATTGAAGGCAGGTTCGGGTGTTGATTCCACTGACCAATTAAAACAATTTCGGCAGGCTCGAGTATGGATCCCACTGACCAATTGAAGGCAGGCTCGGGTGTTGATCCCACTGACCAATTGAAGGCAGGCTCGGATGTTGATCCCACTGACCAATTAAAACAATGTCGGCAGGCTCAGGTATGGATCCCACTGACCAATTGAAGGCAGTTCGGATATTATCCACTGGCCGATGCTATGGCAGGCTCGGGTTGTTATCCCACTGATCAATAGTACAGTTGGTTCAGATATTTTTCTCACTGGCCAATTGAATGCAGGCTCGGGTATTGATCCCACTAACCAATTGAAGGCGGTTCGGATATTATCCACGGACCAATGGCACGTTGGGATCGGGTTCTATCCCACTGATCATTCACATCATGTTGGGCTTGAATTTTGTACCACCAACATCACATTGGGTTTGGATTTTATGCCACCAATGTTAGCAGGCTTGGGTTGTATGCTACTGACCGTTTTATCGCACCGAATTTGGAATGTCGGTAGACTTGGGTAGTATCCTACTAAGCGTTTTGTCATGTTGGATTTCAAATTTTGGCAGGCTCGGGTATTTATCCCACTAGCCGATGTCACGACAGGTCCAGGTGTTATCCCGCTGATCATTTTCATGTTCAAGGCAGAATAAATACAGGTAAGTATTTGGTGTCTACGTCTTTGTCTCGAGTTTCTGTGAAACTCAGACAAAGAGGGGCAAACTGCAAATACCAAATTTTTAATTTATTTTTATTTTTATTTTTTTTCGTTTTATTTTATTATCCACATTTGCTCATTAGTCTTGTAATTTTATTTTAGACATTTTTAGCATTTTAGATACCAAATCTGTTTAGTTTAGCTTTATTTGTTATTAGTTTCATTTTTATTGATTAAATGTATTTATTATTCATTTCTTGCTTAATTAGTCGTTTTATTTTTTTAAGACTTTTTAGTTGAAAAAAAAAGAAAGAAAAAAAAAGAAAATGATTCACAAAAATATGCTTTATTTCTTTTTGATTCAAGTTTACTGTTTATTAATTGAAAAAAAAAGAAGAAAAGAAAAAGAAAAATCATCAATCAAACACAGAAATTTTTAACATTTTTTATTTTTATCTTTTATTCTTGGTTTTGATCATTTTATTTTGATTTTACTCACAATGTTATTTTTGTTTATGTTATTTTCATTTTTTAAATTATTATTATTTATTAAAAAAAAGGGCTCCACGCACATGTGTGAGGCACGCGCGCCATTTCTTTCATAATTTTGATTTTCGGCTAGAACAGAAAGGAATTGCAGTTGCATTTTCCGGCTGTTTTCCTTGCGTTAGATTATCCTATGGTTTGGGTATCAAGAATCATCGGACGGCTCCCAAAATTGCAATAAGAAAGGCAGCTTCATCCCCCACCCCTGCTGTGAGGGTTTAGGGAGTGGAGTTCCCTATAAAAGGGTCACAGCCGCAGGAAAAAAAAAAGAAGAGAGAAGGAGGACGGCTGAAAATCTGGAGAGAAAAGGGAAGCTAGTTGACGGCTAGGAAAAAAGGAACCGAGAAAAGATATAAAGAAAAGAGGGTGAGCGACTGGAAAAGAAAATTCAAGGGAAAGAACTGAGGGTGTCAGAAACAGCGGAAGGAATAGAAAGCATAGAGAGTTTGGCAATTGAGGTGGGGGTCTGAGTAGAATTAGCGTGGGACGGCTAATGAAAAATAGGAGTTGGTGGCCGAGATTGTGAAGGAGAGTGAGTGAGTAACGGGCTGGGGAAGAAAAGCTGGGAGAGAGAGAGACAGAGAAAAGAGAGAAATCAAGATAGCCTGGTGAAGTCTAGGAAAAGGAACTGCGGGTAAGAAACCTACTGGAAAGGAAGGAAGTTTTGGGGAGTGACGGCTAGGTTTTGAGAGGGGAACCACGGTGAGAAAAAAGAAAACCGAAAGCTGAGAACGAAAGGGAAAATCATAAGGCAAGGCAGGAGGGAGATCGAAGGTTTCATTATTTTCTGGAGCTGTTCAAACGAAGCTTTTTCCCTATTCCGTTTGTCTGTTGGAGGATACCATACACCAGGGTCAGAATTGCAACGCAAGAGTAAACTCTTTTCCTCTTAGTTAGGATACAAGTATGTTCAAATTTTTGGCTTTCGTTTATCATGCTACTGTGAGGAGTCGAAAAATGAGTTCTTGCTGATTTATACTCCATTACTTGGCTCCCTTGTCGTTGGTATGGATTGTTTGCAGTGGTTCCCTTGCGTTTTACTTATAAAGATGCTTCCTTTCTTTTGTTTTATTTTATTTTGGCTGCCTGATGGTTCTTCGCTGGTGGTTTTATCTAGAATTTACTTGCTCTTCCTAAAAGCAAAGAACTTGATTGATGTTTTGGTACGTTGCTGCAAAAAAAAAAATGAACAATGTTTACATAGCTCTATTTCGAATAACCTTTCGGTTCTGCTTTGTTTCATGGCGTGGCAGTGGTGATTCATACAGAAAACATGAAACCCATGCTATTTTGATGATTTGTTGTGTCTAAGGAAATGTCCATTCCCATTGTTAGAAAAATAAAGCCTTGTTGGAATTTGTTCGTGAAATCTGTGTTTTTGTTTGTTTGGAGTTAAGAGCGTAAAAGCTGCTGCAACGAGTTTCAAACCCTCGGCTTGTTGCTGCAGCGTGGAGAGACCCTGTTTCTTTCCTTTGGTTTTTAAAGTTTTTGCTTGTTTGGAGCTGGTGAGTTCTGTAGTGTTCGAGTTGGTATGTGGTGTAAATTTCTCTCCTTTCTTTGCTGCATTTCTGGTCTAGTTGATTTGATTGGATCTTCTAGGATAGATGATCATGCTAATGACAATGGGATAAAGTCCTAGCACTTGGGTTTGGTTGTCCAATTAGTAGAGTTTGTTTTGAGTTTCTTGCACACCAATGTATCCGGGCAGAAGTAAATAAAAAGCTGCATTTCATCTTTATGTTTTGCTGTTTTCCCTGCTCCCCGCGGCAGCCCACCAAAACTGGTTTAGTTATCTATCTTGCTAGTTAAATCTGGTGTCTAAATGATCAATGATAAGATTGCAAGAAAACTGTAGCAAGAAAAATGTGAAGTAGCAGAAGAATAGCCCCAGTTTGCAGAATGGTTTCTTCATTGCATGCATGAAATAATTCTGAAAATCACACTTTAACCCCTAAATCCTTAACTAATTCTTCTAAGGCCCAAAAACTTTGAAAATCAATCAAATTTGGCCCCTTTAAATGTCAATTTCCTTTGGTGACAGCTTGTTTAGGAATTTTAAAAATGGAATTTGAGGATTTAGTGACTTTGGATAACTTCTTAGTTTTTTTATTCAAACTTTAATGCAATTTTTGAGTATTTTTGTTGTTTCATTCATTTTTCGTGATTTTTGTCATTTGACTGGTAGGTTTCACTTTGAGTCCTTAATTTTAATTTACCTCCTATTGGGCCCCCCTAGTAGTTGCTATTTTTGGGAATTTGATGAATAATTTACTTTTCTTGGAAATTATGCATTATTTGATTTTATTTAAGTTGCAATTGGGAAGGATTTGGTGATTTTGCTTATACTTTACTATTTAATTGGTGCCTTGACCCTTTTATTGTTTTGAAGCTATTTTTCCTTCATTTGATTACCATTGCAAGGGAGGTACACTCTGTCCCTTATTTTCACTTTATTTGACCCTATGTGTCTATGTGATTTATGTGCTTAAATTGCATGCCTTTTGAATGTTTTCATTTTATTTTTTATCTACTTTATTTGTTTTAGTTTTGTATAATTATTTTTAATTTCGATCATTTGAAAGGCACTTGAATGCCAAAGTTGTAATAGTTAGGTTATTATTTTATTTATTTCCGTTTCCCCTCTTAGATTGTAGTAGGCTTCCCCCAATGTAATAGTTAGGGCTTGTTTGCTTATTTGCTTGGTATGTTTTGCATGCTTATATGTTATGTGTTATCCGCTTTCTTAGGGCCTTGCATCTAGATATTATGCTTTATATGTTATGTGCTATACATGATTTATGTGTTTACATGCTTTTATTAGGTCTTACATGATTTATTTAATTGTAATCGATGTGTGATGTTACCACACTAGTCCAATGCTAGTT
The DNA here is from genome assembly GCA_036785865.1 of Coffea canephora. Lineage (NCBI taxonomy): Eukaryota > Viridiplantae > Streptophyta > Magnoliopsida > Gentianales > Rubiaceae > Coffea > Coffea canephora. The sequence continues at coordinate 25,467,046 of CM071915.1, forward strand.
GTGGCCCTTTTGTTCAGATTTTCCACTAGTCCAATGCTAGTAGGAATTCATAGACATGGGCTAGTCCAATGCTAGACCCTTAGGAGCCCCTCGAGCGTTAGATCATGATTGTGTGATAAAATCACTTCATCTCATGCATGTTTTTTCACTTTTAGGGTTTTTCCTTGTTGTATGACACTTTCCTTATATGTATAGCCCTTATCCCGTATTTCCCTTTATATGTATATTCCTTGCCCCTTTGTATGAAAACATGACATTAGACCTGCATTTCCATTTAAGAATTAGAATTAGGATAGTGCATTTGCTTGATTAGATAGGGAGTAATCCCTTGGATATGGGATATGGACGAGTTTGGCTTTCTAGCCTTAGCACGCTCGTATTCCCTCTATTAAAGGGAACAATTGAGTCACGAACATTAGTCCCCCGTACCCGACATGATGCATTTCTTTAGATCACGTATATTTGTATAATTATTTTATTTTCCTTTTCTTTTCTTAGAGTCTCATATTTTTTGCATTATTCATAACCTCTCCAAAGAGTCCACATTGGGCATCACAATTAATGTGATTAGCACCAATTGAGCTTTGAAAAGAAATTTCGACCCCCCGATACCCTCTTAGGTCTAGGGTTTGCATTCATATAGTACATCCAAATGTGATAAATCTTTAGGTTAAAATAAGAAAATCTTTGACTAAATCGCGCAACTAGCCTTGGCTAGGTTGAAAGGGTGCCTTGGATTCTTATCCTTGCCTTCCCTTTCTTCAAATGTGACTCCCGAATCTTTTTCTCTGATTTTCGTAGACTTGGAGTCGTTTAAAAAAGGTTTTCTACTTTTTCCTTTAAAATTCATTTTTAGATGACTTGGTACACCTCAACTCAATACCAAGTGGCGACTCCATTTTTCATTCAAAAAACCCTTTTTAAACTATATTTTGGGTCAAATTGTCGCATTTTTAAGTCCCATTTAGACCCATGTTTTTCATCAAAAGTTCATTTTCCAATAAAAAATCGAATGAAAAGTCATTTTCCTAAACTCGTTTTTTATTTTTCTTATTAAAAAATGGGGTGCGACATACGCCACGCGAGATTGCTCAAAAAAACCCTTGCCAAGCAAGTAGGATTGTACTCTCGAAATTGTAAGAGAACAAACTGAAATTTTATTATCAAAAGTGTCTAATCCTTTGCTCGTACAAGAGGAGCCTTTTATAGGTTAGAAACCTATGAGCCTAATCCATTTTGGTCAAGGACATCTACCTAAACTAGAAAAGGAACTCAATCCACACTTGAACATGAATGGGCCGATTATTTGATTCCAATAACTAATAAACTATTAATTAAAACATGACCAACAAGCCAGCTAACTACTAATGACTCAATGATGATCAAAACTGTGGCGACCCCACTTCCCCCTAAGGCGAACCAGAGGGTTGGCGGGTCGTCTGCCCAACTCTCGCCAGGACTCACGCAAGCACACTAACTTAGATCCTTTAGAAGAATGACCTCATCCATTCCATAACGATTCTCCTGAAATAGACAGTTACTAAATCCACATTTACTTCAGAGATAGCAGTAATTTAAAATAGCCAATCGACGGCTCTTAAACGTCCCACATGCTACCTACCAAGGTATAAAGTCGTACAATTCCGGATAGATAATTACATACATCACTAATACAAACTTACAAGCCAAACGCTCGAATTAGGGTTTACACATTTTCCAGATTCAAGTGGCAATTCCAAAATAAGAGGTACATCATTCAACTCTGGAACATAATACAACCCACAAAAGAAGTCATAGTATTCACTTATATTCAAAAATAAACACGGACACGTTCTAAGGCTTTCAATCGCCAGAACCTGTCAAGGAAAACAAATAAACGTGGGGTGAGCTAAAACTCAGTGGTGCCCCAAAACATGCAATTAAATAAAACAACTAACACGTATTGATTTCAACTGAAGTAAACAACTAGGAAAGCATATAACAGCACAAGGTAGGATACAGGGGCTCTCAGGAGCCATTTGCCTCGCTTGATCAAAAGTTATCGTAGTTGACCCTCCGTCAACTCTCACTACTTACGGTCCATGTAGATTCTCTTAATTTTCTTACTCCGGCCACCAGACATACCCCAGCTCCGGGCCCGCACGACAAGATAAAGGAAGCAGTATACTCGAGATATACCCTTAGAAAATTGGGATCAGTATACTTGAGTATACCCTCAGGAAATTAGTCGAGGGATTCACCCAACGATGTTACTGCAGTTGGATTCACGAGTCGAGGGATTCACCCAACGACGCAACTACATTTAGATTCACAAAAAAAAATTGTTTCACGCAAGTCACCACTCGAAAGGCTAGTGCGATAATGTGAGAACCCGTAAAAAAAAAAACCCTAATCATTTTCCTAGGGTTTTAGTTCCCTTAATTGCATGTTTTCTGCATTTTCTGGCTTAGAAATATTTTCTTGATGGATTTTATGAGTAATTATAGTTTTTAGATAATTTTTCTAGTATTGGAGAGTTTTTAGAAAATTAAGAATATATATTGGACGTGGGACCCACTAGTGCGAAAAGTTCGGAAAAATTCGGCCAATTAGGTTAAGTTTCGGATACTGTGTAAAATTTATCGGGTGTTAAGAGATAAGCAGAGGATGTGAAGTGATTGATGTGAGAGGAAACAAAAGGATTGACATGCATTAATGAAGTGCCACGTGTCACTTGGTGATTGGTTTTGACTTAAGAACACTATTCACCTTTTTGACTATTTTTGACTAAGTGGTTAATATCTCCAAAAAATCACTAAAATTCACCATTTCTTCTCCTTGGTGGCCGGCCCTCTCAAGCTCAAGAAGGAAGAAAACTTCATCAATTTTCAAGCTTCCATTTGGTTCAATCTTCCAAAAACAAATGCCTAAACTAGATTCCACTCCATAAAATTCCTCCCTTGGGTGCTAGTAAGTAGTTTAGTGAAGTTTGTTTGAAGAGCTAAGGTGTCCAACATCTCTTTGGATTTGGATGTTGGTGTCTTCTGATGAAATGTAGCTGAATGTCTTAGCTATCATATGCCCTTGGAATCAATGCATTTGGACTTGTATAGACTGAGTTGTACTGATTACAGTATTGTGTGATTTGTAAACCTGTTTTTGGTGGTTCTGGTGTAGTATTTGGCATATTTGACCTAGTTGTGCTAGGATTTGGATTGAGTGGCCTTCTACATTGTTGTAGCCCTATTTCATAGCTTCGAAACGGTGGGTCTTACACCCCCATCCGATAATCGTAGTGGACTTGGTGCCATTACCGCATAATGGAGTCAAACACGGTTTCTTTATCAAGGCCTAAGTTAAAGCCATTCCTTAATTTCTGGTTATCTATGATGCTTATTTATGCATATGAAACCCTATTAGGGTTATAATTGGCATGGCTATATGACTCGTTATCGAGTCTCATTGCATTTGTTTGCATGGTTCTAGGGCGTGACGGTAGTGCACGACGGATTGGTGACCACGGTGTATGAAACATCACTTACGTGGTTGGTGAGTATACTACTCACTTAAATGTTCTAATGTGGCTTTGCTATATGTGGTTGTGTTGCCTTGAAGGCTTATTTGGATATTGTAATTGATTAAGGTGAGGGTGTACTTGACCGCCCTCACCCATTTTGATAGTATCACTGATTGTCTACTGCTTCACTGTCTTACTGAACTTGATATATGAGTTATTGCATTCCATTTCATGGAAGCTGATTTGGTGTTGTTTGGACGAATGTCCAACGACCTTACTGTATCACTGAGCTCAACTCCGTTAGGTAGTCAATTGGATCGAGCCGGCGAGGGCTTGGTCGTGATAATTGACATGCCACGGGGACTGTACTGGGGAATCTTGTAGTAATGAGACTCTTGATTCCGGTAAACTCGAGTATTACCAAAATGACTGAATGGAGTGCGGGCCCGGTTGGGGAATGTTGGGTGGAAGGAATGGAAGTAAAGAGTTGTCTACGGTTGGTTATTTTTTTAACATTGACGGAGGGTCAATGAGGTTGGATCAAGAATATAAGCGAGGAAATGGGCTCTTGAGAGCCGTCCGTATCCTTTCACTGATTTGATTTACTTCATATTTGCATACTTGAACTGAATGGTTATGCTTATGTGATATTAGTTGCTATGGTGGTTGTATTCTCACTGGGCATTTAGCTCACTCCGTTTCTTTTGTTTTCCTTACAGGAATATGACTCTTTTGGAATGAATTTTGTTAAATGGTTGCCGAATGAACTAGATGAATGCCTCTTTTGTATTGTATATAAAATGGGACCCTAAATGTATCATTAGGGCCATTTTCACTTTTGTTTTGGCAACCCACATATGTAGTGACTTTTGTATCACTTTTAAATGCCATTGTGGCTTGTATATGGTTAATGTTATGTTGTATGTGTATTTCGATGTTTGGTTGGGTTTCGGACGGGTCGATTACTATTCATGGCCGACTCTGGATTTCATTTCTTTTATTTTGGGTTATTTTGCCCTTTTGCCTTGTTGCGCGCATTATAAGTTTCAGAACGTGATAGATCGCTTTATATTGCACCGTTAGTCCTGGCGAGAGCTGGGCAGGCAGTCTGCTAACCTCTTTGGTTCGCCTTAGGGGAAGGTGAGGCTGTCACAGATAAAGTACACACTGCTCACTTCGATGGATCAGAAACTATTTTTGCTATTATCACATATCAAGTCAAGAAAGCACTTAAATCAGGTAGGAATAAAACAAGCAGGGACACTCACCAAGAGTGAAGTTACTGATCAAGCTGGGAATCAAAATCTGCGTCCTCGCTAAACCCTAAAATACCAAATTTTAAAGCTATAAGTTGGCTATACTAGTTCTAGGATTACGTAGGAAAAATTATTCATAGTATAGCTAGTTTATTTTCTTGGAATAATTCAACAAACCATGTAGTATTAAAACTAGTAAAATACTTTGTAAAGTTTCTTTAATATTACTTTTCTTGTAAAAGTGTTACTAAAACTAATTTTATGTGAAATAATGTTTCTTGCCGAACAAGTTTTCTGTACGTTTAGTTAAAATCGCTAAAATCTCGTATTTTGGAAATTTCCTCTAGAAATCTAGCAAGGGACAGGTCTTAAAGAAAGGAAAGGAAATGAAACAAGACTTAGGGTTTTAAAAACTAGAAAAATTATTTTCTATAACTATCAAGGCTAGTTTAAGCTAAAGGAAAATTGTCGATTGGCAAAATTTAGGGCAAAATACTAATTACTGAATTTTATCGTTTAATACTAGCGTAAAAAAAATATTTTTGATTAGCTTGATCAAAATTGCTCGAGTTCACAGGGTCGAAACGACTTTCACAATTTCGATCCTATTTCGAAATCACATTATGGTTCAAATTTGCCAGCAAATCAAAATCACATTTCAATAGAAAATCACTAGGGCTTCGTCAATCATTAGCCCTTGGTTTTGGGCAAGCTCATATCACATTTCAACTTAATCACAATAAATATAAGGCCTCAAAGCAATTCCAGCAGTTAAATTTCATCACACTTTAACACTTGTATAAAATCATTCAAATGGCCAAGCGCTTCATCAATCATTAGCCCTTAGCATCCAACAATTATTTCTTATAACAATATAGCCAACATTTCAACCAAACTTTTATTGTTCAGAAACAAGGATAACTTAAACATTTTCCAGCAATTGTTATTCCAAACTATCAAGAATTCCATCTCAACATTTTAACCATAGTATAATCAAATTGTTATCCCAAGGTATACATGCATAACCCTCTTAATATTTCTTAAAGTGAAATCAACGGGCATAAAATATTTTACAGCTCGAAACAGCAGTTTTAGAACTGGAATTCGCCAAAAGAAATCTGGAAAATTCCTTTACTACCTCTATCAACTCGCTTGAACATTTTCCAGGTCCACACTTCACCATTTTTGGTTAAATCTTCCAAAATATCAAATGTTTCCCAGCTAAACAACTTACACAGCTTAAAATACACATTTTTCATGCATTTCAAAACCATTATACTCCAAGGAAAATTCCAGAAACCAATTAAAGAATTTCTGCTCAACCTCTCGGTCATTAAAATTTCCAGCACTTCAGTGTTCATAAATCCAACATTTCCTCGGCTAAAATGCTATTAAACTCCCAAGTTCAGCATGCAATTACTTGGCTAGACAGTTAACATTTCCAGCTCAAAATTGAATTTAGTTACCAACTGCAAACATCACTAAAATCCAGAAATTATATCAATTAGCCTCGGATGATCATGCATGAAACAATTTTCTGTTTTCATTTTATTTTCTTGGTTAGCCAAACTACTTAGCCTCATGCAAGCCTCAAACATCATGTTGTTAGCTAGATAAACATAGGTATCAACTCAGATCATCACAATGTAGAAGATTAGGAACTACATTTCCAATTTAAGCTCACGGTAGTTCCATTTCATCAAAACAGAATTTCTTATGCTCCTTAATTCATCATCCGAATGCACAAAATTAACATGCAAAGCCATAGCCAGGTAAATCAACTAGTGATTAGTCGTATAATCCCCAATACAGGCTCAGATTATCAAATTTAAGCAGATTACCACTGCATTTCAGACCAACCTCGCGGCGGAATTTATTCTACCAACCAGATTTTTCTCAAGTTTCAAATTTCATCATCCGATCGAATCATTCCACATGCAACCTATTAAACATCTTGTTTTCACTTAGCTATTCATGTTTATAACCTTAGATTGTCACCATTAGACAAATTGAGCACAGCATTTCTTAATCGGTCTCGGCAGTCCAAATGTGCACACATCAGATTTCTTCTTTTCTAAATTCATCATCCATACACATAGAATCGACATGCAACCTCTTAAACACTATCATCTATCATTAATTAGCTTAAATTAGCTCAGAAATTACCTCAGTAGCAAGCTAAGCTTACGCACAAGGAATCTGAAATTATTTTTCTATCCTTCCTCTCGGTTTCACGCACAGGTTTGGTTCGCGGGTTGGTAGCTGTGAAGTTGCGGCTGGAACTGATGAAATGCAGCTTGGTTGAAGTTGAAAATGGCCACAGCTGGGAGAGGGAAGGGTGTAGGATCAGTTGTTCTCACGCGGTGGTTCCCTGGTTTCTTCCCTCAACTCGCGGACAGAACAGAAAAATTTTTGCAGCTCGCGGTTTCTCCTCTTTTCTTTCCTCTTCGATGCTCACGAGGTAAGTCTCTCTCTCCCTCTTTTGTTCTTGGTCCGAAGCAGAATGGAGTTGTGGAGTGGAGTTGCGGTTTTGAGGGAGGTTGAGTGCATGAGAGGGTTGAGTGTAGAAATGGTAAAAATTTGTATTGGCCGAATGGGGTGGTGAGTGATGATGTTGTCCAAAAATGTGTTTGGATTGCATGGTAGTTTTGTGATTGTATAGGGCATTTTAGTCTTTTCACTTTTCTTCCTAATCTCCACTTAAAACCTCAATTCTAACTTAATCCCACAAATTATCCCCAAGTGTGATTTAAACGCCTGATTATAAACCAATCTTGCAAAACTTCAATTATCGAAATTTTTACCTCCTAAGTATGTCTAGTGTACTTGAATCATGTTTATCTAAAATTTATTGACTTCGTCTTAACGTGAAATTTCTTATTAGTACTTAACATTATTCACTAATTAGAATTAATTATTGGAATTCAAGTAATTTTATGTTAAGGCGATAAATTATTCTAACTCCAGATGTATTACTTTAGTCTAACAAAACCAAGAAATTTCATAACTTAGAAAAATTATATTATTTTTCACATAAAATTTGTTTTTACGTACTTATTTGCAAACAAGAGAAAGTAATGCTAAAATTTATTAAAGAATTAAAAGAAATGCAAATGAAATATGCACTAGGGCTTGTATAAATTTTCGGGGTTCTCACAAAAACCAACTAACAACTCATACGACTAACAATGCTAACATTTGGCCCAGCCTTTTAAGGACACGTGTGGCCCTCAATCATTGCCTCATGGGATTGGATCAATGTGTAGGCAACTTGATTAGCCACGTCCAAGCCTTCAATGTTCCTATGGACCCCTTGTTGATCTTGGACACTTCGAACTCTCGCTTGGTCATCACCATCGGTGGGGTTATCACCATCCATGCACACATCACATCAGTCCCCTCCACTTGAGAAGGATTTGTCCTCAAATCGACGGTATGCGTAGAGGCCAACCACGTTGGAGATAAATAAAGGGTCACGAGCCAAGCTAAATGCCATTTGGTCAGCTTCATGAGGCTCTCAGACAAGGACATTCGCAAAGGTAGGAAAGAGTTTGCGTAAGGCTTGTGAAAATTCCCGATTGAAATCCAAAACTCTCTAATGAGCCTTCGAGCCCGGACTATCATATTTTCACCTACACAATAAATCACATAGTTAGTAGTCATAGGTGTAAAACTATGCAATAGCTTACCATTCACATGCACAAGATAAGGATCTTCATAATGATGCTCATTGAAGCTAGAAAAATCCCAAATCTAGTTGTGCAAGGTGGTATAATTCGATCCTAGTTTTTGCTGATTTGGCACAATTTGCCCATATGGAGATAGAACAATGAACCAATCGTGTTGCACATCCATAGAAGCATGAACCAACGAGCTAAGAACAACATTTGGATCTTGATTGTCACACTTGTGTGCATCTCCCATCATAAGTGGCAGTAATGAAGTGAGACTCACTCCATACGAATCACATGAACTTGCACAAGTTGGAGTTGATAGAATGAGCTCGTGGTGACTAGCTTTTGGATGTGGGAATATGCAGGAAAGATCACAACATGCAGCTGGAACAAGCATGAAATCAAGTTGCAACTCTTTAGTCAAAGCTGAAAATTTTCAGACAGCTTTACTACCTACAAAAATGAAATAAGTTTCAGCTTGTTTCGAACCAGAAATTGGATAAAGAAGCAATGGAACTTCATTAGCTAAATAGTAAGATGGTGTGGAACAAGATTTAAATGTGAAAACTCCCTTTGACACTTCGATGTTCCTTCCATCAATGGTATGGACAGGTTTGCATCGACATTGTTCCATAAATTGATACCAAAGAGATTTAGCACCTAGAAGACAAACTCCATGGAAACTCGCAAAGTGTCCAAGTGACTTCGTAATGGAACATGCGATGATCATCTCTACTTGACCTTGTTTAATATGCACAAAAGAAGAGATACTAAACAAAACACATGTTAGCCGGTTAGCAAACCAAATGTTCACACTTTCAACTTTGGCAAACACGGTCAACTCCTCCTCTTTACTTTTCACTAAGGCCAAATTATCCTTGCCTTTTCCCACTCCATTCTTCTCGGACCATTGTTCACTCATTGTACTTGAGGTTTGATTTTCATTGTCTAGCTCATGTTCATGGCTCGGCTGCAACTCATTCATATGTGGCTCTTCAATCAACGAGGGACTAGAATGAAATTTTCCTTTATTAGCACCGGTTGACACATGATTAAGTTGCTCCAAGTGTGAATCTAGCACTTGGCTAATTTTTTCCATCATAGAATCAACCAATGCTTTAGTCCAACTTCGAAAATCATCCTTTGATTCACGAGGCTTGGACTCAATTCGAGAATTCTCAAACTCCTTGTCTTGATTGTCAAGGCACTTCTTAGATGAATCTCATTTGCTTAAGGTTGACCTCGATTTAGATGCTCAGGGCAAACTTCTTTGCTCCTTTTCATACTCATCACAATCATGTTTATACCTTTCATACGCACACGAGGCACAGTAACGTTCCATCTCCTCCCGGAGTGACGAAACTCATGTTGTGAACTAGATTGCATGGCACTAGAATACTTGGGAGTAGTTCGCTTGGAACCCCTCCTTTTGAGAGGCTCAGTCTCCAAGAATTCTTGATTGTATGAGCAAGATGCAACTCCATTAGGCATGATTATGTGATATGCAAAAACGGTTAGCAGAGAAAAAAATTTTCCTCTCACACACAGGCTCACGTATGTAAACTCTACTCTTGTGTATCACTCCAAATGCACTCAAATAATCTTACCAAAATTCCTTACTTTGCCGGTTTGAGCAATTGAGAAATGCCGCACAAAATCCAAAAATTGTTCACCAAACTTTCGCACAAGAGTAACCAAGAATGAATACAGAATTTGGAAACAATTTGGACACAATGGTGTACGGTTTTGGCAATTTCCTAAGGCGAACAGATTTGGAATACGCGAGAATGGAAAAAGGAAATAAGAAACCCTAGTTTCCTAATTCGATTGGGCTTGGTAAAGTGGAAAAAAGGAGAGTTATCCAAGATGTCCACTTAGTTACCTAATTGAATTTAGAAACAAGTTAGTTTTGGAAACTTTTTGGAAAACCTTTTCTTCTTGTAACAACTTTTAGGAACTTCCAAATTCTATCCAAGAAGGATTGCGTAACTCTGATTAGTTTAGGAAACCTTTTGGAAAACCCCCATTCCTTCTTGTAACAACTTTTAGAAGGTTCCAAATTCTACTCCAAGTAGTATTTCGCAAATAAGAGATTTCCTTCCCACAATTTGGTTACCTTCCTTTTTTTTCTCTACTGTTTTGTTTTGCCAACCGATCCTTCCTTCTCTTTCTTTTTCGTTTCTGTTTTGTTCCTTTCTTTTCGACTTGTAACAAACAAATACAACACAAAGCTTTGACCGAATGGATTATTGTTTTTCCAGATTTGTGTTTGGCCCAATTCAATCGCACAAGACACCTTCAAGAACTTCAAGATCCTTCAAGAACTTTCAAGGAGGTTATCAAGAACTTCAAGATTGTGGTCAAAAAATTCAAGAAACTCAAGATTCTTGTAGGTTATCTCAAAATTCACAAATTGCCAACAAGTTTCACCAAAATTCAGATTTAAAAACCAAGTAAACAAGTTGGATAACTCAAGAACACGATTGAACAGATTTGGGCAGCAAGACACGACAACAACGGCACTTCTTTTGGAGGGTTTGTATGATTACTATAGGCAGATTGTTTATGCCAAACGATAAGCACAATTCACGGACATAATTTGATGCCAAAGACCGACCAAAACTACGGACAAAATTGAGGATGCACGAAGAACAATTAACGACTCAACAACACTAAGCAAGTTCGGCTAGATTTGTGACACAACTATGTAAAGAAATTTCGCCAAGCTATAACACAAATCACGGTCAGATTTCAAGACACAACAATTGAACACAAGATGGATAGAAATTGAAAACTCACGGCAAGACACAACCGTAAACAGATTTTCAACTTTTGGACAGATTTGATACCAACGAAAAAGAAACTAACGATGCAACAAACAACAAGGCAGCGGAAAAACAACACGAAACCTTAGAATGAACTAGATAACAAGAAAAACGGATATAACGAATTGATACCTCAACCAGCTCTGAAGCCAACTGATACGCTCCTCGGTCAACTCGTTCCGAGACACGTAGCACGAATGCCCAAGGATCTAGATGGGATACTCAACCATATGGATTGTGCGGACCTAGGACCAAGAGGGACGACGCAACTTGGTAGAAGGTGGTAGAATGTGCGACTCAAATTGAGATGATTACTCAAGTAGATAAGCCGGATGAACAACCAAGGACGTCACGCGAGATTGCTCAAAAAAACCCTTGCCAAGCAAGTAGGATTGTACTCTCGAAATTGTAAGAGAACAAACTGAAATTTTATTATCAAAAGTGTCTAATCCTTTGCTCATACAACAGGAGCCTTTTTATAGGTTAGAAACCTATGAGCCTAATCCATTTTGGTCAAGGATTGGTGGCCAAGGATTGGCGGCCCATCTACCTAAACTAGAAAGGAACTCGATCTACTCTTGAACATGAATGGGCCGATTATTTGACTCCAATAACTAATAAACTATTAATTAAAACATGACTAACAAGCCAACTAACAACTCATACAACTAACAATGCTAACTTTCAGCCCAGCCTTTTAAGGACACGCGTGGCCCTCAATCATTACCTCATGGGCTTGGATCAATGTGCAGACAACTTGATTAGCCACATCCAAGCCTTCAATGTTCCTATGGACTCCTTGTTGATCTTGGACACTTCGAACTCTCACTTGGTCATCACCATCCGTGGGGTCATCACCATCGAACGGCGAGTCCAATTGAGGTGGTTACTCAAGTAGATAGACCATATGAACAATCAAGAACAATACGTGAGATTGCTCAAAAACCCTTGCCAAGCAATTAAGGAAGTAACTCTCGAATTTGAAGAGAAACAAAACTAAAATTTTACTATCAATGAAGTCTAATCCTTTGCTCGTACAAGAGAAGCCATTTTATAGGTTAGAAACCTATGAGCCTAATCTGTTTTGGTCAAGGATTGGCGGCCCATCTACCTAAACTAGAAAAGGAACTCGATCCACTCTTGAACATGAATGGGCCGATTATTTGACTCCAATAACTAATAAACTATTAATTCAAACACGACTAACAAGCCAGCTAACAACTAATGACTTGATGATGATCAAAACCAACTAACAACTCATACGGCTAACAATGCTAACATTCGGCCCAGCCTTTTAAGGACACGCGTGGCCCTCAATCATTGCCTCATCGGTTTGGATCAATGTGTAGGCAACTTGATTAGCCACATCCAAGCCTTCTATGTTCCTATGGACCCCTTGTTGATCTTGGACACTTCGAACTCTCACTTGGTCTCACCATCATTGCACACATCAATCCATGCTAAGGTAACTTGCAAAAGGAGTTAGCAAAGAAACAAAGATATATTTCCTTTCACGCTCCCTTACGTGTTTACACTCAACACTTATGTATCACTCAAAAATTACTCACTCTAATGATCTCACAAATAACTCTTATTGGCCTTTGTTTGCTTCTCTTGAAGAAATCAGAAAATTTCCTCCAAGAAGCTTCAATGTCAATGATCAATCTCGAACTAAACAAGAATGAAGCAAGGGTAAAACTGGAACAAATTTAGGTTTATGACACACTTGAGACGCTGTTTTATGACTCAAATAATGTAGGAAAACAACCCTAAGATGATCGACACTAGACACGACGTAAAACTCAAAAGCTGAAATTTGGAATCCTAGAAAGACTTCTACCCGAAAACTGGAATTTTGAGCTGCTATTTTTGCCGAGTTCTGGTCAGTATTTTGGAGGGTAAATGGTGCTTTTAGGGTGTTCAAACAATGTAAGAATCAGCTATTTTAGTGATAGGTTCTATAGGAAGTGGACGATCCTATTTGGTCAAATACCTAGCGACAAACTCCTATGTTCCTTTCATTACGGTATTTCTGAACAAGTTCCTGGATAACAAGCCTAAAGGTTTTCTTATTGATGATATCAATATTGATGATAGTGACGATATTGATGCTAGTGACGATATCGATCGGTCCTGGAATTTCAGCCAAATCGGTTTGCAACAACTAGCTCAACCAATTTTGGAAACTCAAGAATCCAAGAACGATTTGGATAAGGTCTTTGTGGCGGTTTAGGAAACTGATTCGGGTTCTTTTTGGGGCAGTCTAGGTCGGTTGGGGTCTTGGAAGCCAATCAAGATTTGGAAACCAACCAAGAATTGGAAACTCAAGATTTGAAAACCAAGATTTGGAAACCTAATTTCCTTGAGCCTATTCCTTCCTCTCTTTTTTCCTCTTTTCTTTGTTTCATTTTTTTTTGTCTTTTTTTTGTTTCTTTCCTTGTGCTTTTGTTCAAGATTTCGACTCTTAAAGGAACACAAATTTGGGTTACACCAACAAGATCAAGAAACGGACGCAAGGCTATGCAAGCTTTCAAGAAAACCCTAGTTCTTGATTTATCGTTTCAAGAACTTTCAAAAGAAGTCTTGGTGGTCCAATAACTTCAAGAATCTTGTTCAAGAAGCTCAAGAACTTCACCAAATTATGTTGTGGTATCCAAGGTTTGCAAGAACAACAACCAAAACTCACGAAATAAGCAAAACAGAATTTCAGCAATGTGAGGACTCATGTTTTTATTCTTAATTTAGTCATTTTTATAATTATTTGCTCTAGTGTTATTTAATTATACTAGTATCGCATGAATTTTTCTTAAATTTCGCTTTATCGCGTGCGCGTTGAAAGTTTCTCGTAAGTCGTGCCGGTACGACTAAGTGGAGATTTGAGGATTTAATACTACCAGTCGGCCAACAAGAAGGAAAAACTTTTCAGTTTTCAAGCTTTGTCACACTTTCAAAATTAGGCCATATCTCACTCAATACAAGTTTAAATTATAAATGGTTGGTGGCGTTGGAAACTAGGTTCAAAATACTTCATTTCATCAGAAGAAAACATTTTCAAAATCAGATCAAAAGTAGTTCAAATTCATGCCACAAGTTTCAGCCTCTCATGTCCATTCGAATGGAATAGGTAGACAGAACAAAACAAAACAGCCGACTTTACCAATTCACTGTAGTTCACTCAGATTGACCTAGCAAGTGATTTTTATACCGTTAGAAAGCTATGGATGTTTAGTTTCAAATTCCGCAAACGGTATTCGATTTTGACTTTTGTACAAAGAAATATGTTCAATCAAAGAAGCACTGTTTGGCAGCTCGGATTACCATTTCCAAGTTTCTTTCAATTTCGAAAATTCAAGTTTTGCCCAACTAAATCAAATGATTTTTGGACAACACTTTGTACACACAATATACCACATATAACCATCAATTTCACAGGAAAATAAGTACCAAAAATTTGAAATGAAAATAGAGCAACAATGGACAGAATTTCAGCCATCTTGCCTCTCACGATTTTCTCTCTTTCTTTTCCTCTTCTAGTTTCTTCCATTAAAACTCATCACAAACACACTAACACACACATAAACATCATGGTAGCTCTCATTTAACCAAGGTGTGAGTTCATAGAGCCCACTTCAACCAACCAAATTCAAGCAACAGTAACAATAAGGAAGCTACAAGTTTCAAAACCAAGAAATGAAACAAGAAAGCAAGAGTTTTGGTGAGAGATGTTTATACCTTCAAAACCCAATAGGAAACCCTATATTTTTCGTGTGAGAACTCCTTAAAACAGCCTCTAACCAGCCGCCCCTCTCTTCCCTTCAAGCTAGAGCAAGAATCCAAGGAGTTTGTGTGACGGCCCCACCTCCCCCTAGGGCGTTCCCCAGGGTTCGGCGGGTCGCCTGCCCAACTCTCGCCGGGACTCACTCACTCATAAAACTAGAAAATAGATTCACGCCAAAAGAAAATTCTGTCTGAATGATTACATCTTCAAAAGTTGCACAACCTAGTACATCAAGTCAGGCATACCACGAGTACCAGAAAGTAGACCCTAAAAAAAGTGTTAACAACAACCACCACGATAACTATATACATCTTACTCGTCAACTTATACAAGTACAAGTTCAACTCGTCTATAATCAAAACACTAAAAACCTGCTCAAGCGATTCCCGCGTTGGCCCCCTGCTAAGGAAAACAAATGGAAAGGGGTAAGCTATATGCTTAGTGAATAATCAGGGGGTACAAATGTAACTCACATAATGAACAAGTAAATCAGGATAACTCACATCAATAACAGAAAAGTGATATCACAATGGTAGGATACGGGTGGCTCCAAAACCAGTTCAATTCTCCAAGCTTGAACGCCTATTGACACTCCATCAACCAAAGTACTCATGGTCCGTAGACTCCACTTAAACTTCCCCGTTCACCTTATCAACCCTCGCTGGCCAGTCAACAGCACACAGCAGCTCAAGTGAAACAAAATAACTTAGCTTTCGTCAAAGCTTTAACAAGGAACTAAATCCCAAGTTTAGCATGGAACTATCTTCGACCAAACCCCAACTGGCTCGAATAGTTCATCTAACCCTTGGAACCGGGTTGTAACCAAGCCCTGAGATATCCGATCTCTCAATAGATGGTATCTCTCAACAAAGTACACAACAAAGTACTTACCCCAAACAGCACACAGCAAATGGGGTTTAATTCAAGTCATGTAAACACCACCAACAGCACACAGCAAAAGGGTGATACTCAAGTCATGTAATCACCCTCATCAGCACACAGCAAAAGGGTGATACTCAACATAAGGCATGTATTCTCACATTGGAAATCAAATCAAAGGGTGGGCTTAGGTCGAGTGAGATAAAGTACACCCTCACCTAAGTACCCATTTAACATATACAAGGTACTTCAACAATTTCACATCAATAAACAACCCAATTACTTACTTGATAAAGTTTGGCACGAAAAACAATACAAGTTACTGAGCTTGAACGTCACCGTCAAAAGCCTCACAGTCTGTATAGACAGATTATATACACACATAAGTGAAACGGCTATACAATAGCAGTTTATAACTTAAACGATTGAGAACGGTCGAAAACGGTCAAAAATAATCAAAAAATGGTACAAAACGAGTTACACGATTTTGATCATAATTGGAGCTGTGGTTATCGGATCAAAATGTACTAAATAGTGTCTCGATACTTAGACAAAAGGTTACAACTTTCATGAAGACACCTTGACCCAGATTCTAGGGTATTCAAGTCATATTTGCAAAATACAAAACTAAAACTCCAAAGGCTAGTTTCTCTTTCTCGTGAAAATTTGGCGGCATGCCCCTTGTGTTTACCCATTTTCCAGCCATTTATGGCTTCAATATTTTCTTCAAACAAACCCAAAGTTACACACAAAATAATCTCATTTCAATAGCCGTTCAATAGGCTCAAGACAATACAAGTACAAAAATTAGGCTAACAACAAGTGCTGAAATGAAATTTAACAAAAGACAGATTTGACGGGTTTTTTACGGAATGGACACATCCGAGGCTACGCTTATCGGATTGGAATACAATTTGTGCCGTTTCAAAACTAAGACACAGGGCTACAATTCTCATGAAGATCACTTAGTCAAATTTCCAGTGTAACCTAGTCAAATTCCCAGTTCACAGAACCAAATTCCAACTAGTCGGCTAATTAACTGTACTGCCTTCAAATGGCCATATCTCAAGCTACCAAAGTCCGTTTAAGGCGTTCTTGGAGGCGTTGAAAAGCTAAGATAAAGTACTAAAACTTTCATGTTTTGAAAAATGACTAAATCAGCACGGATCATAGTGAATAGACACGGTCAATTGGATGAACTGTCTAAAACGGATCACTGGATGCATCCTAGGGCAGTGAGGGTATTTTGGTCTTTTCACAGGTTACATTGCTCTGATTGGGCTGAAATTTGGTAGAAAACTATAAAATATCATTATCTACAACTTTTATGTTTTGTTCCAAGCCTAATTCAGCCTCTAACATAGGGCACTGAAATCGGACAGAATTGAAGCATACAATTCCAGAAATCTGGAAATTTTGGGATTTCAAGGGCAGTCTCTTCATTTTCTTGATTCAATCACTACCACAACCTCTTATACAAGCCTATATACATCATATACCACTCCTACAACAAGTATAAGAAGGAAATCAGTCAAACCCTAGCTTATATACATCACCCCAAAATCATCACAACAACTTGTATAGCTACTAATCTAACCAAAACATGAGTTATATAACATCTTAAACAAATATAAAAGAACCAAAGCTATGGGTCAGACCTTATACCTCAACAAAAGATCTTGCAAGAGTAATACTTCACCTCCTCTTGAAATTTTTGGTTCCCTTAACTTCCCAAGTTCACAGCTCACAAGTTAATCGGTTTAGAATCTTGTTTCCTTCACTCAAATGGTGCAAATCAAGATGAAAGAAGGTTGTTTCTCTTGCTCTCTCTTTCTCTCTCACTCTCGGCTGTTATGGTGCAGAAATGAAGAGCTTTTGGAGTTGTTTTAGAGATAAATATGGTGATAAGAAAGCAAGACAAAAGGTTTGGCAAGAAACCATAGGTGAGTGACACTTGTCACCACCAAAGCCATCCAAATTTCTCTTTCTTTTCCTTGCATTTTTGGCCATAAATTTCGGTCACATGGCTGAAAATGAGAGAGATATTTTGCAAAAATATCAAGGGTATGTGGTGGTAAGGAAGTGATGGTCAAGTGGTGGGTTCAATCGGTAGTGATCGATACCCATCGGTTTGAGCCGATTTTTCTTAAATCACGTATACTAGGGTTTTTAACTTCTAATCACTAACTTATTATTATCACTTCTAATCATATAATATTTTCTCATCCAAAAATCACTCTTACCTACCAAATTTGATCCTCACTCCGTACCGAATAGTCACACTACGAAAAAACACGAAAACCCTAATTCACTCTAACTTAAAACGGACAACGAAAACCCTTACTTCTATATTCGTTTACACTTATTGTGGTGTGATTGGGTAGTATGGCTATTATAAAACCATAAGTTCCAAATAAAAGAGGATTTTTAAGAAAAATGTGAGGGTATTACAATTCCATAAATCGAATTTAGGGTTTCGGTTAAAATGTGAGAAATTTGAGAAAACGGTCAGTCACAAGTGAAACTAGGGTTTTGATTACACTTTTAGGGTTTCTAGTCTTTTTAAAACAAACAAGGTTTTAAATCAAACCCAAAGAAATAACTTTAGTATCTTCTTTGAACAAAGTAATGTTTGAAAAATAAAAATAAACTAAAGAAACCGTAATATCCTCTTTGAGACTAAACAAAAAAATGATCCTAAAAGTTGGGGTATCACAGTTTGATGGTTGGATGATGTTTTGCAAGCAAAATAGAAGCTAGAAGTGAGGAGTTCTCTTCTTCCCTTTCTTGTCTTGAGGGCTGGCCGAATGGAATGAGAGAGAGAAGGGTTTGGTGGTCCAATTCTTGGAGAGCAAGAATGAAGAATTGTGTTGGAGAAGCTAACTTAAAGTTGGTGCACAATGTCAACCCCTAATAGTAACTCAATAGGGTTTCGTACTACCACTTTCTCTCTCGTTTGGTACACTTATGCACTTCCAAGGTACCTCATTTAATATGGTAATTACTCACCCTTAGTAGTCTAGTATTAATTTCTCAAATCTTTAATTAGTCGTACCAGTGCGACTTTTAGGAAACTATTGACGCACGCAATAAAAGCTTAATTTTAACTAACTCACATCTAATCCCTCAATTAACTTTTCTGAGTCTACTACTGATCATTCTTAATTCTCCAAGATTATTGTGTGATGCCCCCACTTCTCCCAAGGGCGAACCCTAGGGTATCAGCAGGACGCCTGCCTAGGTCGCGCCAGGACTCAATACTTAGAATGAGAAAATAGATTTCACGCTAAAAGAAAGTTCTATTTACTCGATTACAGGTTCAAAAGTTGCATAAACTAGTACATCAAGTCATACATACCACGAGTACCAAAAAGTAAACCCTAGAAAAGCTGATAACTACAACCACCATGACAACTATATACATCTTACTCGTCAACTTATAACAAGTACAAGTTCAACTCATCTATAATCAAAACACTAAACTGTGAGGACTCGTAAAAACTATTATTTTATGCCTAATTTATGGCTTAATAAATTATTTAATTGGATTTTTATCCCAAGGAATATTTTCTAGTCTTATTAGACCTAAATACATGATAATATAACTTCGTTATATTTTTAAAATGATTCATTCCAAAAATTAATTTCCTGGAGCGCGTTTAGTAAAAATAGTGAATAGTGCTTGGAGATTTTATCTGCGTAGGAGCACAATAAGCTTGGAATATTGGAGACTTGTACTATGGTCCTAAAATAGGTAATCTTATGAATAAATACTCAAGTGATAGTTAGCAGTGCAATCGTTATAAGAATTTCTCGGAAGTTTCGCGTTATAGCGTTAAAATTGACGGTACGCGTTTTCATACGCGCGACTTTATTTGAGGGACTTTAGACCCTTATTTCGGGACAATTAAGAGTGAATAATACTTACATGAATATAAATACATTGGAGGTTTAGTGCACTAGTGAACCAAACGCGCGAGAAAATCGAGCCTAAAACGTGCCAAACGAGCCCTAATAAGAGTTGACTTTGGAGTGAATGTGCACCACTCATTTAATCTTCTCTTGGAAGCTAAAAGAAATCCGATCACTCTCCATCTTCTCTCACCTAGCAGCCGGCCAACACCCACCTCTCACTCACTCTCTTGCTTCACAAATTCCTTCATCAAATCAACCCAAAACCTCAACCAATCTTCACCAAACTTGAAGATCATCTAGCAAACTATTTGGAGATGGGATTTAGCTAACTAAAGGACTGCATTTTCACGGTTTCTTGGAGCTCTTGAGGGCCGAAAATTTCTGGGTTAAGGCACTAAGGAGGTATAACTTCATCCTACACCTTAAACTTGGATTATGATGGTAGAAATGCATCTTTAAGCTATTGCATGTGTATGGATGGCTTGATATGGTTGTAAAATGTGAAAGTGGGCTCTTTGTATTCCCACACTTGGGTTGTTGTTGCTGATTATAGGATTAATGTTGGATTTAATGGTAGTTTAGTGGTTAAAATGATGGATTTATGGAGTATTATTGTTGGAAACTCAAAGTTGAGGTCATGACAAGAAATTTCCGAAACTGCCCCTGTTTTGTTCGGCCACTATAAGGCCAATTTTTGGTGATTTATTGGCATGAACCTGATGTTTATATGTTATATTATATGTGTAAAAATTTTCGTTGGAAAACATTAACGTTTGGATGGGCAAATGAATTTATTCGTGGACTAGGCAAGCTGGAAAGTTATTTTCGGGTAACCCTGTCCAGCGGTAGCATTTTGGCCATAACTCTGTCCTCGGGTGTCGAAATCAAGTGCCGTCGGTGGCGTTTGAAACTAGACATTCCTGGTTTTAATTTAAGATAAAATTCACGTTCTGATTCTTTGTGAGTGAGCCAAACCAAACATTTTAAGATGGCTGTCCTGTCTCTTGGAATTTGCTGGAATGGTTTGTAGAGGCAGCAACTTGAGGCTCACTTTCGAGCTGGTTGCTTGCCAAATTTCAGAACATTTTCTTCTGTGAACTTTTAGTCCTATGAATTTATTTTCTAACGCCATAAACCATGCCTCATTCCGAGTTAAATTGACTGAGTTGTGACTAAAACAAGTGGACTGCCCTGTTTTGGAAAAACGTAATATTTGGACTGATTTGGGACAAAAACTTGGAAGTGATCTTATTAATTGAAATTTTGATGCTAAACCATTACAAAAGGGTATCATGGATGTATCTTAGACCTTTATTTCACCAATGAACCATGGTTGGATAGCTTTCTTGGTTAAACGATTTGAAATTTGGAAATGAAAGTCAAAAGGCAGATTGCCTTAGAATTTTTCCTGAACTTTGGTTGACTAATTAACTATCTTTCCGAAGGTATTTTTCCCTGAAATTTGATAGAGCGGTACCTTCCATATGGGAGTAAAATACTGCCAACTTTGGTACCAATCCAAGTTCGTTTCGATTAGTGTTGGAGGTTCAAATCTGGAAATTCTTCTCCAGTCTTGAATTTCCCCAACTTTGAGCTACCGTATCTCGGTACTCGAAACTCCGATTCTTGATCCACTTGTTCTGTTATAAACCTCACTTGCAACACTAATTGAGTTGCAAATTTCAGAGGCCGGTTCGCAACGTGTGAATCGTACCGAATTTCCAAAGTTGGCCGAAATCCAACTTAATTCCGCCTTGTATGCCGAGTCTGTGCCTTCAAGCTCATTTTTTGAGTACTTTCCACTTAGATTCATGGAAAGGTGTCTTCTAAGAACTTTTATCACTTTCCAAAAGGTTTCCAACGGTATAAAGTTTACCAATTTTGGGCTTATATCGAGAGAGATTCGAATTTTCAAAGATTTAGGATAAAACTGAAATTTCTCAATTTTCAAGGCAAAGGAGTTTTTCCAAAACTCTTAATTCTCTTAGTATTATTCAAACGTTTTGCCCTCGATTGTCATGATAAAAACTCAAATAATATTGTACATAATAAAAGGCAAGTTGAACCTCGATTTACGAGTAATTGAGGTTCTTTTTGTGAAATAATCTTTAGATTGTACTAGTGTACAATCTTCCTTGATAATTGGATTATTGAGTGATTATCCACTATTAATTGCCAGGCGCACAAGGAGACATTCAAGAGGATCTTACTGTGAATACTTGAACTCCCAGAAAATAATTCTTATTGAATTGCTCGGTGAGTGTCAAGTGTGTGAATTCTTGATACATGTTTATTTATGGTAATTGTTGGAATTTTAAGAAAATAAGGACGGGTGTGTACTTTATCACACTCGTTCTAATTTCAAATGAATGATGGAAATGTATTGAATGATTGAAATGTATTAAATGAATGACTGAAATGCAATGGTATGTTATGAATACATACGTCGATGGAGTGAACCTCCTCGACTTTTAAATGAATGGGGGACGCCCAAACTCATAGGCCGTCCTTGGATTCGAGCCGGCAATGGGCTTGGTCGGGAACTTGGGCGAGCCATGAGATATATAAGCTCGACCTAATGAGAGGTCTTGCTTGGCATACTCGTGGAGTATCGCCTTATAAATGACTTGTGGGCCCTTGAGGTGTACGGTGGACGGAGGGAAGTAAGTGGTGATCTACGGAAATGGGAATACCGACCCGGTTGACAGGAGGGTCAACGCGGGAAGGTATACGAATGACATCGGCAGAGCGAGTGGAACTTAGCTCCTGAGAGCTACTATATCCTAGAATTATTTCTGATTACTTTTCCTGTTCGAATGATTGATTATTGAAAGGACATGGTTTTATTTATTAAATTTGGAATTGCTATTTGAACAAAGTGCTTGCATGTGTGTTCTTGGCCTCACGAGCGTTTAGCTCACCCTATAGTTTTGTTTTCCTTAACAGGACTGAATCTTGGAGAAGTATGGAGAAACCCTTCGTTGTACTTTTGTTAAGACTCCTGCTATATTTTGACTAGGCCCTGGTTTGAGTTGTACTTTTGGAATTGAAATGTAAAAGTTTGGGCCCTGACGTGTATTTTGAATTTAAGACGTATTATGATTTCCGATGTAATGGTTACATGTTAAGTGACTTGTTAAGCTTGAACGCTTCCGCACTATTTGTATTCATGTCTCTATCTCTTCGAAATGTTTAGTTCGGATTTAAATTGAATGGGATTGCTTGAGTCCTGGCGAGAGTTGGGCAGGCGTCCGCGGATGTCCTTTGGTCCGCCTTAGGGAGATGTGGGGCGTCACATAAACACCTTCCTGAGCGGTCCCCGCGTCGGCCCCTTGCTAAGGAAAACAAATAGAATAGGGTAAGCTATATGCTTAGTAAATAACCAGGGGTAAAAATGTAAACTTGTGACAGCCCCACCTCTCCCTAGGGCGAACCCTAAGTATCAGCGGACTGTCTGCCCAACTCTCGTCAGGACTCAGTCCTTCAAAGAACTACTATCATTAATGAAGCAATGTAACATCATCCACTCACAGAACTTGAAACCCTGATTCAAGCATAATCCCTAATCCAACATTTCAGCTTAGCACATATATCATCATGTCAACTTACCACACTTTACTCCAATTTACATAATAAAACCATACTTAAGAAATTAAGCTTACAAGTCTGCTTAAAAGGAAGTCACAACCTCAAAACGCAAAACGGCAAAATAAAGCTAAGTATGCCCTTGATCAAAAGCCTTCCCGCTCTGTTAAGGAAAACAAAGGGAATGGGGTGAGCTAAAGCTCAGTGAGGTTCCAAGTAAAACAAGTAAGCACATAGCCAAATAAGAGCACAGAAATAATCAAATAAATATCACACAGTAGGATAACAGTTTAATCACAGTTCAATTCAAGGATACGGCTGGCTTTCAAAAGCCAAAGATCCACTTCAGCTTGATCATAATTGCCTCCTGTTGACACTCCGTCAACATTTGTATGCATAGTATAAAAGGGTCCGTAGAACACCACTTTCACCAGTCTCCGTCCACCAATCTACCCCCCACCGGGCCCGCACTCCATAAACAGTAGTTTGGTAATACTCGAGTATACCAGGAATCCGAGTTCCAATGCTCAAGGATTCCAATGAAACAGTATCAAGCCGAGGATTTTATCACTGGTGGTGCTGGACAACACAACAAGCAGCACAACAGCTATGCTTCACCAGGAACCTCCAAGCAAGATTTAATTTCCAGTGAACAATAAACAGTCCTCAAGGTTTATCGGCCTTCTCGACCAAGCCCTTGCTGACTCGATACAACCGACTCACCTATGAGGTTGGGTACCCAAACAGTAACAGTAGTTGAAGGGATATCACCCTAACAACTCATTCATAGTCACAATTAAAATTTCACATCACAGTGTAACAATATATAGAGCCTCAGTGGAAATCAAGGAAGGTCGAGTGCGATAAAGTACACACTCGCTTCCAACTTTAATTAAAACAGTGATTGGCTCAGTCAATAGCACATCAAGGTTTTCACATATACAAGTATCCCACATAACAAGTAGCAGGTCATGGAACACTCACCTGTCAAACAAAAGTCATTATCAACTTCAAATGATTCAGTTACAGTCACCTCCGTTTCCCGATCCTAGGGCAACGAATGAAAATGATAACAATAAGATTCGTTTCTCACTAAATTATAGGTTCATGAAGAAGCTAAGTAACTAAGGTAATCTACTTAATCCTTCATGTAAATGAGGTCCAAAGTATAGTAAAAGTTCATGAAAATACATGTTTAGTGTTCATATGATTGCTTGGTAAAGAAAGGTTTCATTTAAATTCAAAGGTTTCATTTTCGATTTGAACAGTGTTGGCCGGCCAGTCTCGGGAAAACGGTCACGGCTCATTGTAAGAGAGTCGGAAGTAGGTTTAATCAGTTGCGTTGGAAACTAGGTTCATAAGGCTAAATTTGTCTAGAAGAAACCATTTCCAAAATCCCAACATAAGTAGCTCCAAATTAAGAGACCAAATGAAATTTCTGGACTGCCACGGATGAACAGTACCGCCCAGGCAGCCGACTTCCATGACTTGCCACGGATCGCTCAAGACGAACCAGAAAATGAGCTTGGTACCGTTTTAAAGCACTAAGAGTCTACTTTCAAATGCCACAAACGGCACTCAATTCTGATTTGTGAGTAAAACGTTATGGCCTTTACAAGATTGCTGGACAGAAAGTTTCTGGACCTAGTCCAGTTTTGTCCCTTTGCTTGCAACTCAAAATTTACTCAACCAAATTGGCTAATTTTTTGTAGACAACCTCTACACACATAAACCAACATATATCACTCACATTTGTAGCCAAAATATGCATGAAACATCAGGGCAAAATTCGGAAAGCAAGCTGGACAAATTTCGGTCAGCACACTTAATTCTTTCCCAACTTTCACTCTTCTCATTATTTTCACTTTTTGCATATCTCAAGTATTACATCTGACCATATAGGGTTTTAAAGCATATCAATACCTCATAAACATACATGAATAAGGGTTGAACATTTCATCAAACACTTGGTGTGCATACTAACAATTCATCCACTACTTGTTTAATTCAAGGGGTTAACTTCCAATTCCAACCACAATAACTTGCAATTCATGATTAGAGCTTATAGTAGATAATCTAACACATAAAAACCCCAAATTAAAGAATACTTACCTTACTTACAAGGTGTTCAAATCACCAAGAAATCCACCAAGTAGAAGCTCCAAGGTTGGAATTCAACACCAAAAACAAAGAAAGCTTCCTTGCAAACCCTAAATTCTTCTCTTGAATTTTGGTCTTTGATTTGTTTAGGTAAGAAAACCTGATTTGGGAGCTCTCTCTCTCTCTCTTCCTTGAGCTGAAATTTAGCCAACACTCAAGAAAAATAAAAGGCTTTGGCTAGTTTAAATAATCTTCTAATCTTGGTTCCAACAAGATACTTGGCTAAGGTTTTGCCACATGTCCACTTGCTTGTCCCATTCTTTCTTAATCTTTGACTAATGGTGTCTTAGCCTTTCCAAATGCACCAATCATTCTTTAACACCTCTAACTAACCTTTCCAAGTGTACCAATCATTTTTTAACACCTCTAACTAACCTTTTCAAGTGTACCAATCATTCTTTAACACCTATAATCCTACATGTAAGATCTCTACCACTAATATAAAGACACTTGGTAAAATGCAAGTGGTGTATAATTAGAATCAACTCAAGAAAAAATGTTTTATTACAAGTAAAAAGGAATGAAGTGTAATGCATGAAAATTATTATAACACCTAGAAAATATAATGTAAGGACATATAATATATGATTTAAATCCTAGGATAAGGCTAGAATAAGGCAAATAATTTGGGGAAATCATATTTTAAAGTGAGAGTCAATACAAGGAATTTGTTGTAACACATTGTAAAATATAATGCTAGGCATATAAGAGGTGGTTTAAATCTTGTTGCAAGGCATGTAGTTTGGGGAAATTGTATTTTAAAAGTGAGGGTTCTCACACTCTCTCCCCCTTAAAGAATTTCGCCCTCGAAATTCTCAGCTTGATTACTGAGTAGTTCAAAATATTTTCGGTGAATATCCTTTTTACCTCTCTCGAGTCCTATGAGCACATGCTTTAGTAAAAGACCAGCAATACAAAACCGCATTATGTAGGAATTGAGGCTCCAAATCTTTATTTAGAACATATATCAATTTACAAGTTTCATACTCGTATAACCTATCAAAATATAATACTAGCTTGTTCCAATCGAGGAATAATCCTCATGTCCTTACTAATCAATGTTGCAAAAGTCATTTAGAGCAGAAAAGTATCACTTATAGCCAAACGTTTGGGGAAAGTAGAAAAGACGTTCAAAATGCAAAGTTG
This sequence comes from Coffea canephora, assembly GCA_036785865.1. NCBI lineage: Eukaryota > Viridiplantae > Streptophyta > Magnoliopsida > Gentianales > Rubiaceae > Coffea > Coffea canephora. The sequence continues at coordinate 25,493,760 of CM071915.1, forward strand.
TAAACTGTCTGACCTTTTGACGTAAAATGATTTGAAGAACTCATTTTCCTTTTATTTAAGCCTCAATCCACTCATAAACCAACCTCAAAATAGTTTACCAACTCCAATCTTAAAGTTGGAAATGTAAGTAGGAATAATCCTAGGAAAATAGGAATTTTCCAGTATTACATGATCTCATTTGAAAATCATATCTCGAGATTCTTATGTCCAAAACTTATAAACTTTATACCGTCGGAATATAGGTTCAAATTGTTACAGCTTTCTAGAAGGTACCATTGTAAGATCCAATCCACAAGTCAGTCAAATTCCAACCTAAAGTTGCTGCTTCACCCAGTAACAGACAGAACAGGTATACAATTTCAGTCAACCTTGAAAAATCGTAGATATTCATGGGAATTGAAAACAATACTGATATTCTGAACCTAGTTTTAAACATAATAAACGAAACTCAATTTTTAACTTTTCTACATCAAGATATAATGGATCTCGTAAAACTTTCCAAGGTTCCCCGCGGAAAAAAAATTTTCAGCGGCACTTCCTTTGTTTTTACTAACTTTTCCAGCCTATTCAAGGCTTTATTCTTCCCATGAAATAGCTTCAACTCAAGCATATAAATATCAAGCCAACAACTCACTACATCAAGCATATAACTGTCACCTATTCAAGTTAGAAAATGAAACCTTAAGCTGAAATTCCTGATCACAAGCTAGAAGTTTCTTTAGGCAAGTCAAACTAGCATATAAAAGCTAGATATTTCACATAACAAAACTACCAAACCATGGCCAACACTTAAGTATCATGTGTGGACAGAAAAGTACCATAAAACTGAAAATTTCATGACACAACTTCAAACTATGATATTTTCTCATAAAACAACCGAAATTGAAACACTAAACCACCAGTTTGCATATATTTAAAGTAGAGGAAAGTGTATTATCAAAGTTACCCTGTAACCTCAAGAACGATGAAAACTTAGAGTTTCTTCCTGCAAAATTACCCTACCAACACCTTGAAATCTACCTTAGTTATCATTTCCATAGAGTAGTTTGCAAATTAGTTGGTTGAAACTCAAGATTCAAGTACAAATTTGAGGTCAGAGTTGAAGGTCTCTCTTTGGTTTTTCTTCTCCATTTGTCCGGCCGAGCAAGAGGAAAATGAAAACAATTTGGTCAACCCTTTGATTTAGTCGAGGTGAAAAATGTGACATAAACTTTAATTTTGGTAAAAGAAGAGTTAAAACTTGGCTACTATTCTTGCTAGCTGTCAAACCCATACACTATCCATTGAATAATTTCTTCCTTTCGAATGACAAACGAAAAATTTTTGCTTAACTTAAAGACTAAAATATAGGGATAGATTCATGGGCAAGGATCCAATACTGCCCAACCACCAATTTTTTTTAATAACACTTATTAAAATAGCAGGTATCAAGTTCACTGTTCCTAACGAGAATACAACTTACTACATAAAAATTTCACTACGCATAATTCAATGATTACAGCTATTTCAGGCAAAATCTCACTAATGGCTAACTTTGACTAGGAATGTCTTAAGATGCCATTCGATTAGGCAAATGCACTAATTCAAACTCATTCCGCACCTCTTCTAGAATCCCTTCGTATTTCTTTTTCAATTCTATGTTCTGATGCAGTGGTTCAGTTTTCTCCAAGTATTCTTGTTCCCATCATCCTTCCCAGTACTCAGCTAATCTCTTTTGGAACTCTACTTCCATTCGAATAATCTCTATTTTCTTATGCAGATCAGTCATATTTGTCATCTCACCGATTCACTTAACTCGATGATAGCTTGCCAGGCAAATCAAAGGAGCAGAATAAGTAACTATTTACAATTGGAAACTCTAGTCACATAACTTTTGAGCTCATTCACTTCCAATCTAACCACGAGGAATTAAATTTAGCTATTCTCAAATGAGATAGACAAGGAAGTAGAATACAGGTAGGGCAATATCTTAAAATTTTATGCCACTCATTCTTATTTGGGGAGTTTAACATAAGGAGTATTCTTATTACTTATGTACATAATGAAATCCTAAAGTGTACTTCGTATCTCAAAAGTTTCACACCCCATCTCAAGCTTTTGTATACAGGTATAGAATCCAATTCTTTTCTCAAATCCCCATGCATAATTCCAAAACTCACGATCTCACCACGATAATAATTGAGTCAAGTCCATACTTAGACATTAGTGGATAGTTGTTAAGGAAGTATAGGAAAGAATATCACAAGAGGGGTAGAAATATCCATATAGTTGCAATCAAACCACCTCATATTCAAAATAAACACTTATCAAGTCTTCACAGTCATAGGAGAAGGAAATAGGTCTTCAGTGCAAATCTCTCGACGTACACTATAATTTAGCCACTGTCTATAGAAACCCTAACAGATTATTTCTAGATTAGTCCATGATAACTTCCGAGATCCATTCCCTCAATCAGTCCATTAACTAGGTCAAGTGTTAGAATCTTTCACGCCTTGACTTTTACCATTAAAACTTATCTCAAGTGCAATCAAGATACAGACCATTATTCCAGTGCTCTCCACTTTTGGTACTCAAGTACAAGAATCCACAATAAGACAATTCACAACTCGAGCCGGCCGGTCCCAAGAGTAAATCACCCATATTAGAGATTCCTACCCGACGTACATATCTATTTCTCCCAAGTACACTGATAAGGGTTTATACTTATAATAGTCATGATTCATAGCTTACGCCCAAAAACACCACTTGACCCCAAACTCACTCCGCGCAGGGACCACGTGAAGCAGCAAAATATCTTCCATTCTTTCAAACCAGTTCTCGGCAGCTTTGGAATCTGGTCCTCTAAGAAATTTAAGGGAAGCGAACTTTGGAACCGTCTCAGGGCCTTATCTTCACTTACTTCAAGGTTCCTTTACTAGTTACCCGATACTTGACCTCGATGGTCAACCAAACGGGCCAGTAAACATTAGATCAGTCATACAATTGATAGTTGTAGCTACCTGGACTTCTTCTCCACATTCGGGTCCTTGGTTCTAATTGACTACAGACCTTTATTCCTCCTCTCATTCTTGGATCTACCTAGATCCACACTCATGGCCCCTACTATACTGTCATCTAGTCTCCATTATTACTCACTAGTCTAAGGCCTTAAGTATTATAACTAATGGATGAGTACGCGTCGATACATAATAGATACTTATTCATTCTAAAAAACAAAATAAAAGGGAAATCAGAGTCACGATAGGCGAGTAAAATGCAAAGTAATTTGAATGTGATGCCAAAATAAAGTCATAGCCAAAAATCAAAAGTCAAGTCAAAGGTCAAAAGTCAAAGTCAATTATCAAAGTCAATAGTCCAAAGTCAAAAATCAATAGTCAACAGTCAACAATCAAGTATTATACATTCAAAGGCTCATAGTAGTCATTTACAAGATAACAAGACCAAAAGCAGTAAGTACGAGCCTCAAAAGTACAGATATAGTCGTACAGTCATATTAAGTAAAAACCTAGTGCATGTAGTCAAAAGAAAGCTGTACAACCACCAAGTCACTACACCCCCTATCCGTTCTATGTATAGTAGTCAAAATCACCCAAAATAGTAGCCTAGAAGTGGAGGCTTAATCCACCGCGAGACTAGCTGACCCCTCAATTTGGGCAGGTTCTGCTCCTGCCTCGCCTCCAATGTGGGAAGCCTCATCGTACACATCTTCAAGTAAGTCATTGCAAATGTTCAGAATCGATTCAACTCTATTCCTCACTTTCATTGCCCCCTTAACCATACGCTCCTGAGTTTCTCCAAACTACGCACACAGATCATCAATCCTTTCATGGCCTTCAACCATATCATACTCGTGCTCCTTAATTCGATCGGCTCGCATTTTAATAGTTTCCTTCAGTTGATTCACTTCAGATTCAAGCCTAGCGTTGTCCCTTATGGCAACTTTCCGCCCCTTCACCACGACCAACACTACTTCATTAGGGTAGATATAAGTATGATGGCACTTGCAACGCCTGTAGCGGTTAGATGGGCTTTAATAGGCTCTAGCTTCTCCGAGCCTGATTTGATACTTAATCATCGATAAGTTCCTACCAGCAATCACTCAACTTTCAAACCAATCACACAGTCCGGCATCCTAAACATTTAAGTCTAGGATACTCTACAAAGATCTAAAGCCTAAGCTCTGATACCAACTGTGACAGCCCCACCTCTCCCTAGGGCGAACCCTAAGTATCAGCGGACTGTCTGCCCAACTCTCGCCAGGACTCAGTCCTTCAAAGAACTACTATCATTAATGAAGCAATGTAACATCATCCACTCACAGAAATTGAAACCCTGATTCAAGCATAATCCCTAATCCAACATTTCAGCTTAGCACATATATCATCATGTCAACTTACCACACTTTACTCCAATTTACATAATAAAACCATACTTAAGAAATTAAGCTTACAAGTCTGCTTAAAAGGAAGTCACAACCTCAAAACGCAAAACGGCAAAATAAAGCTAAGTATGCCCTTGATCAAAAGCCTTCCCGCTCTGTTAAGGAAAACAAAGGGAATGGGGTGAGCTAAAGCTTAGTGAGGTTCCAAGTAAAACAAGTAAGCACATAGCCAAATAAGAGCACAGAAATAATCAAATAAATATCACACAGTAGGATAACAGTTTAATCACAGTTCAATTCAAGGATACGGCTGGCTTTCAAAAGCCAAAGATCCACTTCAGCTTGATCATAATTGCCTCCTGTTGACACTCCGTCAACATTTGTATGCATAGTATAAAAGGGTCCGTAGAACACCACTTTCACCAGTCTCCGTCCACCAATCTACCCCCCACCGGGCCCGCACTCCATAAACAGTAGTTTGGTAATACTCGAGTATACCAGGAATCCGAGTTCCAATGCTCAAGGATTCCAATGAAACAGTATCAAGCCGAGGATTTTATCACTGGTGGTGCTGGACAACACAACAAGCAGCACAACGGCTATGCTTCACCAGGAACCTCCAAGCAAGATTCAATTTCCAGTGAACAATAAACAGTCCTCAAGGTTTATCGGCCTTCTCGACCAAGCCCTTGCTGGCTCGATACAACCGACTCACCTATGAGGTTGGGTACCCAAACAGTAACAGTAGTTGAAGGGATATCACCCTAACAACTCATCCATAGTCACAATTAAAATTTCACATCACAGTGTAACAATATATAGAGCCTCAGTGGAAATCAAGGAAGGTCGAGTGCGATAAAGTACACACTCGCTTCCAACTTTAATTAAAACAGTGATTGGCTCAGTCAATAGCACATCAAGGTTTTCACATATACAAATATCCCACATAACAAGTAGCAGGTCGTGGAACACTCACCTGTCAAACAAAAGTCATTATCAACTTCAAATGATTCAGTTACAGTCACCTCCGTTTCCCGATCCTAGGGCAACGAATGAAAATGATAACAATAAGATTCGTTTCTCACTAAATTATAGGTTCATGAAGAAGCTAAGTAACTAAGGTAATCTACTTAATCCTTCATGTAAATGAGGTCCAAAGTATAGTAAAAGTTCATGAAAATACATGTTTAGTGTTCATATGATTGCTTGGTAAAGAAAGGTTTCATTTAAATTCAAAGGTTTCATTTTCGATTTGAACAGTGTCGGCCGGCCAGTCTCGGGAAAACGGTCACGGCTCATTGTAAGAGAGTCGGAAGTAGGTTTTATCAGTTGCGTTGGAAACTAGGTTCATAAGGCTAAATTTGTCTAGAAGAAACCATTTCCAAAATCCCAACATAAGTAGCTCCAAATTAAGAGACCAAATGAAATTTCTGGACTGCCACGGATGAACAGTACTGCCCAGGCAGCCGACTTCCATGACTTGCCACGGATCGCTCAAGACGAACCAGAAAATGAGCTTGGTACCGTTTTAAAGCACTAAGAGTCTACTTTCAAATGCCACAAACGGCACTCAATTCCGATTTGTGAGTAAAACGTTATGGCCTTTACAAGATTGCTGGACAGAAAGTTTCTGGACCTAGTCCAGTTTTGTCCCTTTGCTTGCAACTCAAAATTTACTCAACCAAATTGGCTAATTTTTTGTAGACAACCTCTACACACATAAACCAACATATATCACTAACATTTGTAGCCAAAATATGCATGAAACATCAGGGCAAAATTCGGAAAGCAAGCTGGACAAATTTCGGTCAGCACACTTAATTCTTTCCCAACTTTCACTCTTCTCATTATTTTCACTTTTTGCATATCTCAAGTATTACATCTGACCATATAGGGTTTTAAAGCATATCAATACCTCATAAACATACATGAATAAGGGTTGAACATTTCATCAAACACTTGGTGTGCATACTAACAATTCATCCACTACTTGTTTAATTCAAGGGGTTAACTTCCAATTCCAACCACAATAACTTGCAATTCATGATTAGAGCTTATAGTAGATAATCTAACACATAAAAACCCCAAATTAAAGAATACTTACCTTACTTACAAGGTGTTCAAATCACCAAGAAATCCACCAAGTAGAAGCTCCAAGGTTGGAATTCAACACCAAAAACAAAGAAAGCTTCCTTGCAAACCCTAAATTCTTCTCTTGAATTTTGGTCTTTGATTTGTTTAGGTAAGAAAACCTGATTTGGGAGCTCTCTCTCTCTCTCTTCCTTGAGCTGAAATTTAGCCAACACTCAAGAAAAATAAAAGGCTTTGGCTAGTTTAAATAATCTTCTAATCTTGGTTCCAACAAGATACTTGGCTAAGGTTTTGCCACATGTCCACTTGCTTGTCCCATTCTTTCTTAATCTTTGACTAATGGTGTCTTAGCCTTTCCAAATGCACCAATCATTCTTTAACACCTCTAACTAACCTTTCCAAGTGTACCAATCATTTTTTAACACCTCTAACTAACCTTTTCAAGTGTACCAATCATTCTTTAACACCTATAATCCTACATGTAAGATCTCTACCACTAATATAAAGACACTTGGTAAAATGCAAGTGGTGTATAATTAGAATCAACTCAAGAAAAAATGTTTTATTACAAGTAAAAAGGAATGAAGTGTAATGCATGAAAATTATTATAACACCTAGAAAATATAATGTAAGGACATATAATATATGATTTAAATCCTAGGATAAGGCTAGAATAAGGCAAATAATTTGGGGAAATCATATTTTAAAGTGAGAGTCAATACAAGGAATTTGTTGTAACACATTGTAAAATATAATGCTAGGCATATAAGAGGTGGTTTAAATCTTGTTGCAAGGCATGTAGTTTGGGGAAATTGTATTTTAAAAGTGAGGGTTCTCACAAAACTCACATAATTAAACAAGTAAATCAGGATATTTCACATCAATAACAAAAAAGTAACATCACAATGGTAGGATACGGGTAGCTCCAAAGCCAGTTCAATTCCCCGAGCTTGAACGCCTGTTGACACTCCGTCAACCAAAGTACTCATAGTCCGTAGACTCCACTTAACTTTTCCCGTTCACCTTATCAACCCCCGCTGGCCAGTCAACAGTACACAGCAGCTCGAGCGAAACAAAATAACTTAGCTTTCGTCAAAACTTTAACAAAGAACTAAATCTCAAATTTAGCATGGAACTATCTTCGACCAAACCCCGATTGGCTCGAATAGTTCTCTACCCTTGGAACTGGGCTGGAACCAAGCCCTAAGATATCCTATCTCTCAATAGATGGTATCTCTCAAAAAAGTACACAACAAAGTGCTTACCCCAAACAGCACACAGCAAATAGGGTTCAATTCAAGTCATGTAATTACCCCCATCAGCACACAGCAAAAGGGTGATACTCAAGTCATGTAATCACCCTCATCAGCACACAGCAAAAGGGTGATACTCAACATAAAACATGTATTCTCACATAGAAAATCAAAACAAATGATGGACTTAGGTCGAGTGAGATAAAGTATACCCTCACCTAAGTACCTATCTAACATATACAATGCACTTTAACAATTTCACATCAATAACAACCCAATTACTCACTTGATAAAGCTTGGCACGAAAAACGATATAATTCACTGAGCTTGACCATCACCATCAAAAGCCTCACAATTTGTATTGATAGATTATATACACACATAAGTGAAACAGCCATATAATAGCAGTTTATAACTTAAACGATCGAATACGGTCGAAAACGGTCAAAAACGACGTTAAGGCCAAAAGAATGTCGAAATTGGCCGAAACGGCTAGAATGGTAACAAAATAACAAAAATAATCCTAAACGGTCCAAAATGGCAAAAACGGTTGAGAAATGCACGTGCGCGTGCGCGGAAATGAAAATGGTACAACATGGGTTACACGATCTTTGACCATAACTGGAGTTGTGGTTATCGAATCAAAATGTACTAGGTAGTGTCTCGAAACTTAAACAAAAGATTACAACTTCCATGAAGACACCTCGACCCAGTTTTTAGTGTATTCCAGTCACATTTGCAAAATATAGAACTAGAACTCCAAAGGCTATGTTAGTCCTCTAGTGAAACTTTGGCGGCATGTCCCTTGTGTTTACCTATTTTCCAGCCATTTATGGCTTCAATATTTTCCTCAAACAGTCCCAAAGTCACACATAAAATAACCTCATTTCAATAGCCGTTCAATAGGCTCAAAGTCATACAAATACCAAATTAAACTAGGTACATGTCCGGAAATGAAATGTAAGGCATAATCAAAAGACAGATTTGCCGTCACTTGGCGTATCGAACACAATCGAAGCTACGCTTATTAGAGTAGGGTGAAATTTATACCATTTTGAAGCTAAGACAGAGTGCTACAACTTTGACGAAGACTACTTAGTCCAGTTCATAGTGTATCTTGGTCAAAAGTCCGGATTACAGAACCAAAATCTCACATTCGGGCTAGTTAATCACATTATGCGTAAACGATAATAACTCAGGCTACCAAAGTCCGATAGGGGTGTTTTCAGTTGCGTTGGAAAGCTGAAACATAGGGTTAAAACTTCCATGTTTTGACTAGAAGCTATTTCAGTACATATCAAGGTAAACAAATGTAACCAACTTAGTGTACTGTCAAAACTGTCCACTGACTTTACTCCTATGGCAGTCAGGGTATTTTCATCTTTTCACAGGTTTCGTTGCTCCGATTGAGTTGAAATTTTGTAGAAAATCATAAAATATCATTCTATACAACTTTCATGTTTTGTGATAAGCCTAATTAGGCCTCTAGCATAATGATCTGGAACCGGGCAGAACCGAAGCTACAATTTCCAGAAATCTAGAATTTTGTTATATTCAAGCTATAATTCACATTTCTACCTTAAAACCACCACTACTTTCTCCTTTACAAGATTATATACCATATATATACACCATATAACACCCAACCAAAAGGAATTATAAGTAAATTAATCAAAACCCTAACTTAAAATTCATCACTCCAATCATCAAAACCACTTGAAATAGGCATCACAAGCACAATTCTAAACTTAATACCCAACTTAATCATGAGTAATGGAGAAAAAAGGTTGATCAGCCATTATATCTCAAGACAAGAGCTTGGAAGAAGGATCCTCCACTTCTCCTTGAAATTTTTGGTTCCTTAAGCTTCCCAAGCTTCCAAACTAGTGATTAATCGGTTTAGTTTTTCTTGTTTGCACTCAAAAGGTTGGATTCAAGGTTGAAAATTGAAAACTCTCTTCACTCTTTTCCTCTCCTTGCTCTCGGCCAAAACAGAAAAAAAATGGTGAGGAATGAACTCAAATGGAAGATAAGAAGGTGAGACTTTGGCTTGGTCAAGGAACCATAGGTGGCCAACACTTGTCAGCACCAAAACCAACTAAAATTTTGTTTTCTTTTCCTTGATTTTGGGTCAAATATTTCGGCTATAAGGGCTGAGGATGAGGGAGATATTTTGCAACAATATCAATGATATGTGGTGGTAGGAAAGTGGTAGTCAAGTGGTGTGTTCAATCGATAGTGATCGATACCCGTCGGTTTGAGCCAATTTTTCTTAAATTGCGTATACTAGGGTTTTTAACTTCTAATCACTAACTTATTATTACCACTTCTAATCATATAATATTTCCTCATCCAAAAGTCACTCTTACCTACCAAATTTGATCCTCACTCCGTACCAAATAGTCACACTACGGAAAAATGTGAAAACTTTAATTCCCTCTAACTTAAAAATGGACAATGAAAATCCTTACTTCTATATTCATTTACACTTATTGTGGGGTGATTGGGTAGTAGGGATATTATAAAATAATAATTTCCAAGTAAAAGGAATTTTAAGAAAATGTGCGGGATTTTACAATTCCATTAACAGTAAGGTTTCGATTAAAACATAAGAGATTTAAGAAAACCGATTAGTCACGGTTAACTAGGGTTTTTTTTCTCTTTTTTTTTTTAGCATTTAGGGTCTCTAGTCTTTAAAACAAAACAATGTCATAAAATAAAATAAAGAAATCGTAATATCCGTTTTGAGATTAAACAACAAGAGTATTCTAAAAGTTGGGGTATCACATATTGCACTGTCGAATCGAATATAGCCTCGAAAACGTGTACTGGTTATTTCTCGCTAAACGAGCAGTAGAAAAATTAATTTTGCTAACGGAACGTTTTAAAATTATCAAAGGGACATTTTTGCATACAAATAGACTTGAAATGGATGAAATAAATTATTTGGGATAAACGGGTGAATAAATAATTAAATAAACTAGTAAAATAAGAAATTTTTTCGGGTCCTCACATCCTTCCCTTCTTAAAAAAGGAATTTCGTTCTCGAAATTCACACTTAGGATAACATCATACCTCTTAATAGTTAGACTAATCAAATCGATCAACAACTTACACTCTCTAACTCATATCTCACAATTTTCATTCAAACTTTGATCTCCAGGGCATTCTAACGTCCAAGTCATGGGACAAGCGATCACACTTTATCAATACCATTCATGAAACTAGGGTTTACACTAGAATAGTTGGCTCCAAAGTGAAATAAAACTCTAATTAAATGATTCAATCTTGTAGTTCAAAACTTGAATAGAAAGATATATTTTCAATAGAAGACTAGCCTTACCAAATTTTTCAGACTCAATTTGTCCAAAACCATTTACTGGCATTCGATTTTCAAAATCAACAATTTAGTAATGACCGGGTTTCTTTTGTTCCAGTGCACCAATCAAATTTTTGTCCAAATCAAGTCAATCATAACATGCGAGATATAATCGAGCGCTTTAATGTATTTTGGATATGTATGTGGCAGAATGCGATTCAAAATCTCAAAATTAGAGTTAAAGATACAAACTTTTCTTCATGGTCCGGAACTAAATTTTCTTAGGAAGAAACTTCAAATAATGTTTTTGCCACAATTATCAATATATATTTCAAATTCCTAAAATACATTTAAGAAGATTAACCATGCGACTCAACACGTGGATATTAAAACACACACTAAACCACATATACCAATAACAACTCTAAAGAAAAATAAAATCACTTGCACAAATAATATTATCACCGTACAAGTCAAACACAAACTAGAGTTCATCAAATCATAACACAAGTTACAGTCAAATAAAGTACATACCAAGTCAAGGTCAGTAAACAAAAGTAAACAGGTGATTAACAAAAGTACATGTATCTCCAAGGTACAAACTCCTAAGTTCTACTCCTATCGTCCTATTATAAAAGATCAAAAGTAGTACTTCACTAGATTAATTGGAACTAGATGATTCTCGTTCCCCAACACTAGGATCCTCTGGGCCACGATCTTCTCCACCTCTCTTTCTTAATTATTGTGTCATCCGAGTCAAACGATTATCGGTTTCCTGTAACTATTCACATAAAATATCGATTCGTTCTTATTCCCGCAAATGAAAATCTCAAGTCCTTAGCATTGCCCACAACTCTTAAGTACTCGGGTACAAGAATCCGAAATAAGGTAATTTACAACTCGAGCCGGCCGGTCCCAAGAGTAAATCACCATATTTGAGATTCCTACCCAACATACATATCTAATTTTTTTCAAATATCAAGATAAAGGGTTTTTACCTATCACATTCATGATTCACAGCTTACGCTCTAGAAGAGTACTTAAGTCTTTACTCATTCATATAATAAGGACCATAACACTACTTGGCCCAAGTTCACCTCGCGCAGAGACCACGCAAAGTGGCTTTGATACCACCTGTGACGTCCCCACTTATCCCAAGGGCGAACACAAGAGTATCTGCAGAACGCCTGCCCTACTCTCGTCGGGGCTCACTACGATCCCTAATTCAAAACTAGAAATACTTCGAATAATTTCAATATACATTAAAAGTACTCCAGAGCACAATTAGTTAACCTTCAAGCTTAAATACAACCCAAAAGAATATGTACTACAGTCATCTGCTATAATACAACTTAAAGTCTCCAAAAGAAAATAACTTAGTATTATTCGTGAGCACTCTCGGTCCTGAACCCTGTTAAGGAAAACAAAAGCATGGAATGAGCTAAACAGCCCAGTGAGGTTCCAAAACACCTAAACAGTTCTAATAAATCAAGTAAATTAAGCATACACACATACAGTTCAAGGTGTCACATTAGCACATTAAAACAAGACATTTATCATTTTACAAAAATAAACACATATTAAAAGGATACGGTGTTTACGTGAAACTGTTTTGGTCAACTGCACCTTATAACTCCAATAATTTCTCCGATTTGTCTAACTATCACCTTATCTCTCTAGTGGTAATACTCGAGTATACCAATACGATGGCCCAGGGTCCCAGCCTACCCAACCGAGCCCAATCCTGGCTCGAGCAGGTTAGTAACCAAGGGCAGGGTCCAATTCAGCTAAGAGCTTACAACATACGCAAGTAATCAAATATACCGGTAAACAGTAAAAATTCACGATTAAAAGGTTGAAATTTGTTATTTTAGTAGGTCAAGCGAGATAAAGTACACACTCGCCTTAAAACGGCAAAACTTTTCATAGGAGCAATTATAGGTAACACTTAACACTTAAACACACAAGAAATATGCGGTAAACATGTAGCAAAACTATTCAAGTCACAAACACCTGCAAGGAACATTCACCAAATCAAAAGTGTAAAGCAAGAGCGAGGCAAGATCAAACAGGTTCCTCAGGATCCTCTTGATCACCTGAGACATGTACAACTACAAATCACCTAGGCAATCAACCAAGGTCTAGTAGTATTCCCGCTAATCTCATTTAAGAGATAACACGTTCAAATCGAATACAAATATCACTTAATAATTTAATCCATGAGGGTAGCATTTGAAAATATCTAAGAACACATTAATCCGAGTCAAGTCATGTCCAAGATTCTCCAAGTTGAAGATTAAACAGATCTCTAAGTTTTGGCACAAAAACCAAGAAAGATGGAGGATTAGTTTCTTGTCAAAATTTCCCAGTTGAACGCCCAAGTTTCAAGTATAAGTGAGCTTTCTCATTTTTCAAATTTTATTTGGTAAAAGTCTAGTAAAACCACCACCAACGGCTCACTAACTTCTTTAGCCACCAATTCAAGTTGTACCCGTAAATCGAGTAAAATTCTCAAGTTCTCTTTTAATAAAAGCCTCACTCAACGTCCATTTTCAACGATTAAATCGAGGGCGTATACTCAAGACTATGGCGATAGAAGCTTTGGTTTTCAAATAAGGAAGATAGACACATGTTTACTCGGAAGCTCGACCAAAACGTTCGGAGTATTACTAATTACATTCACAAGAAACCTTTCAAATCATTCTTTTAAAATACTTGTATGATTGCCAACTCTAGTACAATTATCAAGGCCATAAGAATAGGGGTTGAAGTCCCTAATTTGAGTACGAAGAGAAGTACCATTAATCAAGGGAGTTATATGACCAAGTAAATGAATCAAGAGAGGTTTAACCTTCGGAAACCAAGATTGGAAATAACAGTTCAAAGTTCCAAAGAGACCTTCTATTAAAACATGAAAACAAACTTAAAACAATCCAACAATCACAAAGGAAGATGGAAAGTTCTTAAAGGAGTAATTTGGTTGAAAACAAAAAATTTTTCAGTTTAGAGTGACACTATTTTGAAAAATCGTATCTCGAGTTCCGTAAGCCCAAAAATGGAAAACTTTGTACCGTTGGAAACTAGATCCAAAGTACTAAAAGTTCCTAGAAGATATTTTTCCAAGATTCTAAACGGAAAGCATCCACTTTTAAGCTCAAATTTGCTGATTTAAACAAGTAAGACAGGATCAGTCTTGGTTTTCGGCAATATTTAGAAACTTGACAGAATTTACAGAAAGCGAATCATGCTCTGAAATTCATAGCACAATAAGAGCTTCAAACAAGGTTTCCAACACGATAAACAGAACTAAATTTGGAGTTTTGAGTATCAAGATATAGCAGTTCAAAATTGATAAATTTTCACTACTAAAACAGTGAATTTCCAGACTTTAAAAGCCATCTTTGTAGCATCATTTGGATATCAAAAGGTTATCTAAATAACATCAAATTTGGTACACTTAAACCTCTATATGTGGACTACCTCTGTATCAAATTTCATGCAAAAACGCAAGTGGAAAGGCAGTTAACAAAATGACTAAAATTCATAAATTTCCCAAAGCAAATCTGCCACCTCACCCTTTTCTTTCTTTTCAAACATTTTGCACAATAAAATCAGTTCCAATTCGGTTCACTTTTTGGAGCCAAGGTCCTTTAAAAATTCAACATGTAATTGATGGTTGATTCACAATTAAAATTTTCAAAATAAAACATCCCACAGCAAACTAGACTAGTCGGCCAGCAAGAAGGAAAAGCTTTCTAGTTTTCCAGCTTTATCGCACTTTCAAAATTAGGCCATACCTCACTCAGTACAAGTTCAAATTATGAATGGTTGGTGGCATTGGAAACTAGGTTCAAAATACTTCATTTCATCAGAAGAAAACATTTTCAAAATCAGTTCCCAAGTAGTTGGAATTCAAGCCACAAATTGCAGTCTCTCATGTCTATTCGAATGGAACAGGTAGACAGAACAGAACAGAACAGCCGAATTTACCAATTCTCTGCAGTTCACTTTGATTGAACTAGCAAGTGATTTTTATACCATTAGAAAGCTATGTATGTCTAGTTTCAAATGCCGTAAACGGCATTCGATTTTGACTTTTGTACAAAGAGATAGGTTCAATCAAAGAAGCACTGTTTGGCAGCCCAGATTACCATTTCCAGGTTTCTTTCAATTTTGAAAATTCAAGTTTTGCCCAACCAAATCAAATGATTTTTGGACGACACTTTGTGCACACAATATACCACATATAACCATCAATTTCACAAGAAAATAAGTACCAAAAATTTCAAATGAAAATAGAGCAACAATGGACAGAATTTCAGCCATCTTGCCTCTCACGATTTTATCTCTTTCTTTTCCTCTTCTAGTTTCTTCCATTAAAACTCATCACAAACACACTAACACACACATAAACATCATGGTAGCTCTCATTTAACCAAGGTGGGAGTTCATAGAGCCCACTTCAACCAACCAAATTCAAGCAACAACAACAATAAGGAAGCTACAAGCTTCAAAACCAAGAAATGAAACAAGAAAGCAAGAGTTTTGGTGAGAGATGTTTATACCTTCAAAACCCTTGAAGAAACCCTATATTTTTGGTGTGAGAACTCCTTAAAACAGCTCCTAACCAGCCACCCCTCTATTCCCTTCAAGCTAGAGCAAGAACCCAAGGAGTTTGATGGTTGGATTATGTTTTGCAAGCAAAATGGAAGCTAGAAGTGAGAAGTTCGCTTCTTCCCTTTCTTGTCTTGAGGGCTGGCTGAATGGAATAAGAGAGAGAAGGGTTTGGTGGTCCAATTCTTGGAGAGCAAGTGTCGCGCCCCATTTTTAAAATAAAATAAAGGTGTTTATAGAAAATGGATTTTGGTTTAATTTTTTATTGAAAATGAGAGTTTAATTTTGAGAAAATAAATGAAGAAATATGGGCCTAAATGGGACTAAAAAGTGCGACAATTTTGACCCAAAAATAATAGTTTAAAAAGGATTTTTAATTAAAAAAATAGGAGTCGCCACTTGGTATTGAGTTAAGGTGTGCCAGGTCACCTAAAATGAATTTTTAAAGAAAAAGTAAAGAAAACCCTTTTGAAATGACTCCAAGTCTTCGAAAATCAAATAAAAAGATTCAGGAGTCACATTTGAAGAAAGAGAAGTCAAGGATAAAATCCAAAGCACCCTTTCAACCTACCCAAGGCTAGTTGTGTGATTTAGTCAAAGATTTTCTTATTTTAACCTAAAAATTTATCACATTTGAATGTCACTACATGGATGCAAAACCTAAACCTAGGAGGATGTCGGGGGTTGAAATGTCTCTTCAAAGCTTAATTGGTACCAATCACATTAATTGTGATGCCCAAAAGTGACTCTTTGAAAAAGTCACGAATGTGCAAAATATGAGACTCGAAGAAAAGAAAAGAAAATAATAATTATACAAATATACATGACCTAAAGGAATGCATCATAACGGGTGCGGGGAGGCTTATACTCATGACTTCAATTTTCCCTTTAATAGAGGGAATACGAGCGTGCTAAAGTTACAAAGCCAAACTCGTCCATATCTCATATTCGAGGGTATTTCCTATCTATGCAAGCAAATGATCTAACCTAATTCTAATGCTTAAATGAAATGCAAGTTTAATGTCATGCTTTCCTACAAAGGGGTAAGGAATATACATATAAGGAGAAATATGGGGTAAGGAATATTCGTATAAGGGGGATGTCATGCAAAAATGATAAAAAGACCCTAGAAAGTGAAAAATATGCATGAAATGCAGTGTAGTCACACAAACATGATCTATCACGTAAAGAGCTCCTAAGGGTCTAGCGTTGGACTAGCCCATGTCTATGAGTTCTCTCCAGTGTTGGACTAGTGAGAAATCAGAAAAAAGAAGCCACAACTAGCGTTGGACTAGTGTGGAAACGTCGCGCATTTATTATGATCAAATAAATCATGTAAAACATAATAAAGCAAATAAACACATAAATCACATAAAACACATAACACATAAGTATGATATCTAGATGCAAGACCCTAGGAAAGCGAGTAACACGTAACACACAAGCATGCAAGGCACACAAGGCAAATAAAGCAAATTAAAACCCTAACTATTATATTTGGGGGCCCTAACTACAATCTAAAAAGGGGTAAAGGCATAAAATAAATAAATAAATTCCTAACTATTACATATTCTATCTAAATACAGGTCTTGAACCCCCCTAACTATTACAATTTGGCATTTAAATGCCTCTCAATTAGCCAAAATTAAATTAAAATAAATATACAAAATTAAAACAAATAAAGCGGATAAATAAATGAAATAAAAAACATGCAATTTCACACATAGAGTGACATAGGAGCACATAATGTCAAGTAAATCAAAATAAAGGAGTAGAATGTACTTCCCTTGATACGGTCCTCGATCAACTGGTTTCAAGACACGTAGCACGTTTGCCCAAGGATCTAGCGAGGTTGTCCAACGCTTGGATTGTGGAAATCTAAAATCAAATGGACGACACGATTTGATTGTAGGCGGTAAAACGACAACTCCACAGAGGTGATTACTCTAATAGATAGGTCGGTAGAACAATTTAGGACAAGACGCAAGATTGCTCACAACCCTTGTCAAAGCAAGTAAAAGGCTCGAATTCTCTCTCAAGAAGAAGAATCGAAAATAACAAACTTTATTGATAAAACATCTACCCTTAATGCTTACAAAGCAGGCCTTTATATAGGCAAAACTAATGAAACCCTAATATCGAAAAGCTAGATGGTCGACTACTCCTTGGAAAAGGTGGGCCGATCCATGGACTCAATAAAAAGGGCCTAGTGGTTTGGCCATCCTTAGACAAAGGTGGGCCGAATCCATGGCTAACAAAAAGGACTAATCTAAACTTAAGACTCCTAACACTAAGGCCTAATCGGCCATGGCCCACTTGGCTCTTCACGAGCTCTCTTCCCGAACTTGGATCATCGTGTAGACAATTGGGTTATCACCTTCCAAGCCTTCAATGTCTCGATGAGCTCTTTGTTGGTCTTGAACATTTCGCACAAGGGCTTGGAGTGATTCCTTGAATTGCTTAGCCAGTGCACGTGTGACTAGGCCCAATGGTACTCGAACTGGGTCATTGCGTGGGCCAAGATCCGTGCACACATCAGTCCCCTCCTCTTGAGAAGGATTTGTCCTCAAATCTAGATGGTGATGGAAGATACTGACAAGAGTTAGTAGTATGACAACTCAAATTGATAGTGCGTTTGGAGGTCAGCCACATTGGGAACAAATGAAAGGTCACGAGCCAAGTTAAATGCCGTTTGGTCAGCTTTATGAGGCTCTCAAACAAGGACATGCGCCAAGATAGGAAAGAGCTTGTGTAAGGCTCGCAAAACTTCCAAGTAGCAATCCAAAGCTCTCTAATCAACCTTCGGCCATGGATTGTCATATTGTCACCTGACATAAGTGGCAACAATGAAGTGAAACGCATTCCATATGAATCGCATGAATTTGCGCAAGTTGGAGTTGGTGAAGTAAGCTCGTAGTGACCAGCTTTTGGACATGTGAAGAAGCATGAACGTGCACCACTTTCAGCAGGAATAAGCACGAAATTGGGTTGCAAATCTTTAACCATAGTTGGAAAATTGTGGATAGCATTACAACCTACGAAAACAAAATAACCTTCAACTTGAAACAATTCAAAAATCGAGTAAAGGACTAATGGGACATTATTAGCTAGATGGTAAGAAAGTGTAGAACAAGATTTAAATAAGAAAACTCCCTTTGACACTTCGATATTCCTTCCACCAATTGATTCAACTTGAGATTCCAGTCCTAGTTCTTTACACTTCTCATCAATACCTACATAAGAGCAATAAGGGTTAGGGCTGGTAACATGCTCAAAATACAGCAAAAATGATGAATGAACCACAAGTAGAGAATAAGCAGTAGAATCTAGAATTTTCCTTTTAAGATGAGCTCGAATGACTCCTCCAATGGCGCGGACAGGTTTGAATGGACATTGTTCCATGAATTGATACCAAAGAGATTTAGTTCCTAGAAGACAAATTCTATGGAAACTCACAAAGTGTCCAAGTGACTTGGAAATGGAACATGCCATGACCAAATCTATTTGATTTTGTTTAATCTGCACAAAAGAAGTGGTACTAAATAAAACACATGTTAACTTGTTACAAACAAGACGTCCACACTTTCAACTTTTGCGAACATGGCCAACTCCTCCTTTTTACTCGAAAATAAGCCTAAATTATTCTTGTCTTTTCCCACTCCATTCTTCTTGGACATTTGTTCATTCATTGCACTTGAGTTCGGATTTTCATTGTCTAGCTCATGTTCATGGCTCAGCTGCAACTCATTCATATATGGCTCTTCAATCAATGAAGGACTAGGATGAATTTTTCCTTTATTACCACTGGTTGACACATGATTAAGTTGCTCCAAGTGGGACTCCAACACTTGGCTAAGTCTTTCCATCATAGAATCAACCAATGTTTTAGTCCGACTTCAGAATATATCCTTTGATTTACGAAGCTTTGCCTCTATTCGAGACTTCTCAAACTCCTTGTCTTGATTGTCAAGACACTTCTTAGATGAATCTCGTTTGTTTGAGATGGACCTCAATTTAGATGCTTGGCGCCAACTTCTTGGCTCCTTCTCATATTCATCATAGTCTCGCTTATATCTTTCATATACACGCGAAGCACGGTAATGTTCCATCTCCTCCCAGAGTGAGCGAAACTCATGTTGTGAACTAGATTGCATGGAACTAGAGTACTTGAGAGTAGTCCGCTTGGAACCTCTTCTCTTGAGAGGCTCATTCTCCAAGAATTCTTGGTTGTATGAGTAAGAGGCAACTCCCCTAGGCATGATTAGGTGACCTACCAAAATGGTTAGCAAAGAAGAAGAGAATCCTCACAACACACAAGCTCTCATGTATGTGCTCATCACTCGTATATCACTCAAAGCACTCAAATAAGCTTACCAAAATTTCTTTACCTGTCAGATTGGGTAGTTGAGAAATGTCGTACAAAGTCCAAAAATTGTTCACCAAACTTCGTACAAGAGTAACCAAGAACAAGGATGCTTTGGACACACTGGAGATGCTATTTTATGACTCAAATGATGTAGGAAAGAAACCCTAAGATGATGGTCACTAGACATGACACAAAACTCAAAAGCTGAAATTTGGGATCCTAGAAGGACGGCTACCCGAAACTGGAATTTTGGAGCTGCTGGATGCTGAGTTTCTGGTCAGTGTTTTGGTAGGTACATGGTGCCTTTAGGGTGCTCAAATTAGGTACAAATCAGTCCTCAAAATGCAGTCCAATCAGTTTGCAAACTAGCTCAACCGATTTTTAGAAACTCAAGGATCCAAAGGCGGTTTGGCCAAGGTATGGATGGCGGTTTAGGTTCGGTTTGGAAAACTATTTTGGGTGTTTTTTTTTTGTTTGGACTGTCCAGGTCGGTTGGGGTCTTGGAAACCAATCAAGAATGGAAAACTCAAGATTTGGAAGCCAATCAAGATTTGGAAACCAACCAAGAATTGGAAACTCAAGATTTGGAAACCAATCACGATTTGGAAATCTTAGAGTTTGGTCTGATTTGGACTCTTGGACTTGTTCAAGGTTTGGAAACCTTAAAGTTGATCAGATTTGGAAGTCTAGAGTTGTTCAAATTTCGGAAATCTTGGGGTTGGTCAGATTTGGAAACTTGAAGTTTGAGCAAGATTTGGAAACTTGGAGTTTGATCAAGATTTGGGAACTTGGAGTTTCTTGCTAGAGCCGATTGTTCTTTCCTTTTTTTTTTCTCTTTTTCTTTGCTTTATTTTCTTGGCTCTTCAAGAAACACAATTGCAGATCCAATTTCGTCCAAATTACAAGATCAAAAACCCAAGAAGATCAAGAACACAGATGAAGGTTATTTCAATTTTCAAGGACTTCCCAAGTCAGTCTTTGGTGGTCCAAGAACTTCAAGAATTTCATTCAAGAAGCTCAAGAACTTTTCCAAATATATGTTGGTATTCAAGGTTTGCAAGAAACAACACAAAAGTTCAAGAATCAATGGCAAAACAGGTTCGGCAGTCCCAAACAGAAAATTCCAGCAATCGACTCAAGAACAATGAGGTATGTGGCACCTTTTTTTTTTTACCTTTGCTGGGTTGTTTTGCACGCCCTAAACAACACAACTACCAACCAAAATCAGGCCACAACCGAGACAAAAACTACAGCAAATAGAGAAGGAAAAATCTTGGCAGTTTACTACAATGCAAGATGAGCCTAGAAGGGAAGAACCCTAGCTGCCGCAAAGATTTTTTTGTTTTTTTTTTATCTTTTGCTGGGCTGTTGGCACAACCCAAGGATGACACCAACCCATAAGAATGAGACTATAGTCTATAAAAAAAATGAACAGCAAAACAATGAAGGGAAATCTGGAAAGATTGCAACACAAAAACCCTAGCACAAACAAGAAACCCTAGCTGCCAAGGAGACAACACTAGCCATCACCTTCTTGTTTGCTTATTGCTTCGGCTATGACTAACAACTTTGACAGATTTTGGACAAAAGGATGAGTAAGACTACGGGCAGATTTTATGATAACAACGACTCAAACCACGAACAACTTGCGAACAAATTTTGGACAACAAGCCGCAACAATAACAACCACGGCAGATTTTTTTTTTTTTTTGAATAAAGCACAACAAGGGCGGACAGATTAGAGCAAGACTCAATGACAAGAATGTCGCGCCCCACTTTTTGATATAGTGTGTGAGTGTAGTGCGGGAGATATGTATGTGAACGTGTGTGAAAGTGAAAAAAAGGCCGTGGGATTGTGAAATGCGACGGTTTGGCCAAATAAAGTTCAAAAAGGGTTTTTTGGATGAAAAATGGAGTCGCCACTTGGTATAGAGTTAGGGTGTACCAAGTCACCCAAAAATGATTTTTTGTTTTTGAACAAACCCTTTTAAAGAACTTTTAGGTCTTCGTAACCAAAGAAAGGGATCGGGGGTCACATTTGATAAGGAAGAAGGCAAAGGCAAAGCCTAAGGCACTTCCTTACCCTAGCCAAAGCTAGTTGCGTGACTTAGCCCCACTTTTCCTAATTCTTCTACCCAAAATATGTATTGCATGTTGGATATGACTAATGGATGCTAAAAAAAATGCTATCCTAAACCTAAAATGTCTCTTATGAGGCTTTTTGGTCCCAACCACATGAGTTGTGGTGGCCAATAAGGAAAGTTCTCATAGAGGTCACGGGTAATGCAAATGAAGACTCAAATATGGGTGCGAGTGTGAAAATGTAAGAAACGTGCATGTGTGCAAATGTAAGAAAAGTGCATGTGTGCAAATTGAGAAAATAATGGTGTATGTGTGCAAGTGGATGAAAATATGGTAGTAGATACATAAGTGCAATTGGGTGCAATTTGTGAGGTAGAAAATAAATGATAAAAGAAAAAAAATGTGCAAACATGGCATGTGGATTGAGAAAAATATAAGTAGTGAGAAAATGTGGATGAAAGAGTGAGGAAGTGATATGATAAGAATGAGAGTGCATGAACCTAGAGGAATGCATCAAGTCGGGTATGGGAATGACTCCTAATTTCACGACTTTAATTTTCCCTTTGATTAGAAGGAAAGACTAGCGTGCTAAGGCTATTGTGTAGCCACACTCGCTCGTTTCCCTTACTGAAAGGGGACCCTCAAGCAAATGTACCCTATAACTAGCATGGGGATGCAAAAACCTAAAATGAAGGGGAAAGGATTGGAAGAGCATGCTAAATGCTAAAAAACTAAGAAAAATGCATGAAGTGTAGTGAGAGACACAAAAAATGCATTAGCGAGAGGGACGGGCCTAATGGGTCTAGCATTGGACTAGCCCATATCTATGAATTCCTACAAGCATTGGACTAGTGGAAAATCGAAACAATGAGCCACGACTAGCGTTGGACTAGTGTGGTGACGGGAAAGGAATCACAGCTAGCATTGGACTAGTGTGATAACATGCATTTATTACAGTCTAAGAAAATCAGATAAAGCATAATAAAGCAAACAAGCACATAAATCACATGAGACACATAACACATAGGCATGATATCTAGATGCACATCCTAAGAAAGCGGTAACACATAGCACATAGCATGCAAACCACACAAAACAAATAAAGCAAATAAAATCTATTACATTCGAGGGGAAGCCTACTACAATCTAAGGGGAAGGAATTAAATGAAATGATATAATAGCCTAACTATTACAATTGTGGCATTCAAGTGCCTTTCAAATGATCAAAAATTGAACTAAAATAAAATAAAAATACTAAATTAAAACAAATAAAGCGAATAAATAAATAAATAAAATGAAAGCATTCAACATGGCATGCGATTGAGCACATAAGGTCACATAAGGCACATAAGGTCAAATAAAGTCAAGAATAAAGGATAGAGTGTACCTCCCTTGAGTTGATGCCCTAATAGGGTGAAATCACTTATTTACCCTCCAAAATAAAAGAAAAGGTCAAGACATCACTTTAATTAACAAATAATCATAAAAGATGAATATAAACATGAAATTGAATCAATTGAAACATATAAACAACCTACTTTTAAGAATTTAAAATAAAGAGGGACTTAAGAGCACAAATTAACAAAGTTTTGGGGTCAAAATTAAAGAAAAAATGAGGTTTAAGGGCCTATTTACAATTAAATGAGGGACTCAATCGAAGGAAATTACAAGTTGTTAGGGCCATAGTGAAATCATGCAAAAGTTGAAGGACCAAAACGAAATTTAGAAAGATCATGCAAATTAGAATCGAAGCCCTCTTCTTCATTTTACTTTCTGCAACTTCCGAAACTCCAAGCTTCGGCAGGTTTATGCGGCAAAAACGCACTAAATCATCGCAAGACACAACCATAAAAATGGAAGAAATCAACTTCGGAAATCATGATTTTCTTTCCCTCTGCTCGACTGGCGAGTGCTCAGGTTCTGGCCAGCTTCGCACTGGCCAGAATTCCTCTCGATTGCGTACAGAAATTACATACAAATCTCCTTTTTGGTTCAAATTTCTGGTTCAGGCATTTCATCAAACAGGTAAGGGGCGTTAACAACATTGAATTGATTCATCAATTTGCTCAATAACAAAAACCAAAATTTACAACAACCCAATCGGTTTTCTTATAGACAAGGCCCGACACATTAGAAAGAGATGAAAGAATTTTTATTGGGGATTTCGAATTTATGCAACTGGAAACAGCAACGGAAAAATTGCAAGAAAACAGCAATGGAAAAATGAAAGACAGCAATGCATCAAAATTTCTTAAACGTGAGGCAACGATTCGGCCAACTTAGCCGGTCTCTTCACACGAAAAATTGCAAACAAAATATCCTTCAACAATATTTTTCAACCAAGCATTTCATCGAACAGATTGGGGGTGTTAGAAATTTCATCAATTCTCGCTCAATTTGTGTTATAACCGGCCCCAAAATTATCAGGACAGGAAATGATTTCGGTCCAATCAAACCATAAAGCATGCGCAGTCAAAGATTATGGACAAACGCCGGAAAATTGCAACGAACCAGCTCACAAACTTTGAGATTTTCCAGTGTCTATAGTTCACGTTTGAATGGAAAGACTGAAATTCGAAGAAGAAAAAGGGCTTACAGAGTTTGCTTGATGAAGATTTGCAGATGATGATGGTGAAGCTTGAGATTGTCTTTGTCCGATGAACCACTGCAGGGGACAATGAACAATTTCTCAATTTTTGGTTCGGCCGAAGCTTTCCCTTCTTTTCCTTTTTCTGCTCTGTTCTCTCTTTGCTATGTTTCTTTGCCAAAGTTCTTCCTTTTTCCTTTTACCTTCCGTCAAAAACCCTCAACCGAAACCCCCTCTCCCTGTTTTCCTCTTGGGTTTTCCTGGCCAAGACCTTTTTGTTCCCCAGCTCTTCTTCTTTTTTTTCTCCCGAAGACTCCCCCTTCACTTTTCTTCTTGCTTAGCTCCTCTGTTTTTTCCTCCCACGCCCCCCCAGTAACTTGGCTCTCTTTTTCCTTTCCCCCCCCCGTCGTCCTTAGCTCCTCCCTCAATTTTTCAACCGTCCCCTTTTGCTCTCTCTTGCCCAAAAACCTTAGCCGCCAAGAACCTCCCTCTTTTTTCTTGTTCTTTTCTTCCCCAATCTCCCCTCTTTTTCCGATCCTTTTTTTCTTCGTTTCCCGTAGCCCCTTTTTCTCAGCTCTCTCATCTCGCACTTTTGTTTTTGCTTTCCGAAAACCTCTTCTCTCAATTTCTAGATTTTCTTGTTCTTGTTCTATTTCCACCCCAAAGCCTTCTCTATTTTTCGGCCCTTTTTGTTGCTCAAATACTCCGCCGCCACTGCCCTCTCAGCTCTTTCCTTTTGCTCCGTCCTCCCTTGCGTTTTTTTTTTTTTTTGCCTTTTTCCTTCCCTCATTTCTTTTATCCGTTAGTCTTTTTGTCCCCCCTTGCCTTGGCTTGCGGCTCTTTGGCATTTTAAAGGCACCTCAAAAGACTAAACCTAATATGAAGGGCCAAGATTTTAAACCCCAAAGTAGGCTTATGTGTCTGATTCTTTGTCCCTTTGATTGACTTTTCCCTTTTTCTTATTCTTCTTTTTTTCTTTTTTTTTTAATTCTAAAATGTCTAAAAATGAGATTAGTAAAATCAAACTAAAATAAATATCAATAAAACTAATAATGAAAAATAAAGTCAAAAATTTGGTGTCTACAAAGAACACAAACGACACAAATAGAATTTTTTTTTGTGAGACAAGGCAGCGGAAACAAGGAGAACTAAGACAAAACAACAGATATAACGGAAGATACCTCAACCAAAGATCTGAAGCCAACTGATACGGTCCTCGATCAACTAGTTTTGAGACACGTAGCATGTTTACCCAAGGATCTAGCGAGGTTGTCCAACACTTGGATTACGGAAACCTAGAATCAAACGGATGACACGATTTGATTGTAGGCAGCAGAACGACAACTCCACAGAGATGATTACTCTAATGGATAGGTCGGTAGAACAATCTAGAACAAGACGCAAGATTGCTCACAACCCTTGCCAAAGCAAGTAAAAGGCTTGAATTCTCTCTCAAGAAGAAGAATTGAAAATAACAAACTTTATTAATAAAACGTCTACCCTTAATGCTTACAAAGCAAGCCTTTATATAGGCAAAACTAATGAAACCCTAATTGATACGGATACGGGTGCGCAACCACTTCAACCTTGGGTCAAGGATAACATTGACGGTCCGATGACAAGATCAAGATCCAAGAAGGTGAAGGAAGCTTTACAAGCCTTGATCATTCACCATACAAGCAAGGAGCAAGCTAGGTTTGAAGATTTGATGGACCATGACGTTACTTTGTTCACTTGTACGTTTGAAGTGAAGGAATGATACTTGTTAGTTTAGTTAGTAGTTGTTAGGCGTTAAGTATTTTATTACTTATTGGGCCTTATCGGAAAGCCTTAAAGAGCTGACTCTTTAAACTCTTTATGCGGACCGAATTTCTTTCAGGTTTATGTGGGCCGGAGTTTGCCCTAGTTTTAGCCTATAAAAAGGCACCTCTTGTATCAATCCGCACAGAATATTTTACAACCAGAAATCGTGAGGAATTTTCCTTTCAAGTTCTTAATCGAACTTACTCTTGAATTCTTGAGTTCATTGCTTAGGATTCAAATCTGACTTTATCGATTAGTTTGTTCCCTAATCGTGGTGTCTCTTCATCCATCTTTATTTGCTTAAGGTTGCTGATTGCCTTTGTGTGTCAGAGGTCTTGAGTTCATGAGAACAATCGAGTTCAATTTTCATTGGGAGAAAAGGTCCAACTCTGATAATTACAAGGTTGGGAGGTTCTAGGAGGGTCTTCCCCTAGGGTTGCTCATCAGTTGGTAATCAGAGCATCAGGTTAATTCTCTTTCAATTGAAGTTGTTCATATCTTATTAGTTTGTGTCTTTTGTCAAAAAAAAAAAAAAAAAACTGTAGCGATTACTGTTCATCGTTACTGTTCCGAAATACTGTTCATCGTACTGTAGCGTACTGTTCACGTTACTGTTCATCCGAAAAAAAAAAACTGTTTGGGTATTGTCTTTTTGTGTTTTCTGTCCAACTTTTGTTCTTGAGTCTGTTATACTTTTGTTTGGATTGTTAGGGTTTAAAGACAAAAAAAAAAAAAAGAAAAAAAGAGTCACGTACCTTATATTGTTTTTAGTGTCCACGTTGCTAGAGTATTGCTGGAATTTTTTCTTTTGAGTATTGCTGAAATTCTGTTTTGCCTATTCCTTGAGTATTGGTTGTTGTTCTTGCAAACCCTAAACACCACAACGTAATTTGGGGAAGTTCTTGAGCTTCTTGAACAAATTCTTGAAGTTCTTGGACCACCAAGTCTTGTTTTGAAGGTTCTTGAACAATAAATCAAGAACTAGGGTCTTCTTGAAATTTGCATAACCTTTCATCCGTTTTTCTTGAACTTGTTGGTGTCACCTGAATTTGTGTTCCTTGAAGAGCCGAAGCAAAAAAAAAAAAAAACAAAAAAACAAAAAAAACAAAAAAAACAAAGAAGAGAAGGAATCGGCTCTCACACAAAGGAAATCAAGTATCTCAAATCTTGAGTTTCCAATTCTTGATTGGTTTCCAATTCTTGAATAGTCTCCAAATCTTGATTGGTTTCCCAAAACTTGAGTTTCCTAATCTTGATTGGTTTTCCAACTCTTGAGTTCCAATCTTGATTGAATTCCAAAGATCCCAAACGACCTAACCAACCCCAAACACCCCAAATTAGTTTCCAAAACCAAACCTAAACCGCCACAAACACCATTTACCATCCAAATACTGACCAGAAACTCAGCAAAGCAACAGCTCAAAAAAAAAAAAAAAAAAAAAAACCAGTTCTAGCTTCAGGTAGAGTTTTTGTTTTCTAGGATTCGTAAAAAAAAAAAAAAAAAAATTCTGCTTTGTGTCTTATTACTTATAGGGTAATTAATTCTGGAAATTTTGAGAGTTGAGTTGTTTTAAGAACTTCGAAAAGGAAAATTGAGAGTGAGTGTGTTTTCTTGAGTGATACACGAGTGCTTTGCAAGGTAGACTAGGATACATTTGTTTTGCAGGTTTGACAACATGTCTCAAGAGGGGAACATGCCTGAGCCGTCTGAGACTGACATGTCACTCAAACTGGTGCTCCAAGCTCTTCAAAAACAAGCGGAGAGACAGGAAGTTGTGATGACACAAATATCCGACAGGCTGGCTGCCATTGAGATGCGAGGTACTGGAGATACATACAATAGAGCTTCGAGTGTTCAGAGTGCTGATCATGATGCGGATGATGAGGGATATCATTCTAACACCTCGATTCGATCAGGGAAAAGCCAAAGAGGAGCAAGGGAAGGTCGAGACCGACCTAGGAGAATCGATGACAATCTTGGGTCCATCAAGACCAAGATGCCTACCTTTCATGGGAAAAATGATCCTGAAACTTGCTTGGATTGGGTTAGGCGAGTTGAGCAAGTGTTTGAGGTCCACAACTACTCTGAAGAGAAAAAGGTGAAACTTGCGGCTATTGAATTTGAAGATTATGCATCCATTTGGTGGGAGCAAGTATGTGCCATACGGAGGAGAAATAGGGAACCATCAATTGACACTTGGGCTGAAATGAAGCAAGTGATGAGGAAACGATTTGTACCCTTCCATTATACCACGGACTTGTACAATCGGCTCCAACGACTCACTCAAGGTTCTAATTCGGTTGATGAGTACCACAAACAAATGGAGGTAGCGATGATAAGGGCCAATGTCCAAGAGGATCCGGAAGCAACCATGGCGAGGTTCCTTAATGGATTAAATCCTGAAATTAGGAAGAAGGTTGAGCTTCAAGACCACTTTGAACTTCAACAAATGGTGTCTTATGCAGAAAAGGTGGAAAAACAAGCCTTACCTCTAAAGAACTCTAGTAGCCGAACCACTACATCCTCTTCCACTCCTTGGAAAAGAAATCAATTGCCAACAACCAATGTTTGGCCAAGGCAAGGTAATAGAGAGAGGGAAAACAAGCGGATGGAACAACCGTCCCATCCGAGTGCAACTTCTTCTAAACCAACCCCGCGGCCAACTCTTCCAGGAGCAAATACATCTACCAACCAGCCAAAGGCATGTTTCAAATGCAAGGGAATTGGCCACCTCATGGCTCAATGCCCTAACCGAAGCATCATGTATATGAATGAAGAGGGAATGTGGCAAAGCGAAGGGGAGGAGGAATATGCGGACATGCCACCGCTTGAAGAAGAGGGGAAGGATGATGACCTGGTTGAAATAGAAGAGGACCCCGTGGCTCGAACTATGGTGACTATGAGAGTGCTAAATGCACAAGCTCAAGAAGATGATCTCCAACGGACCAACATTTTTCATACGAGATGCAAAATTGGAGATGAGGTATGTCTCATGATCATTGATAGTGGCTCTTGTACTAATTGCGTAGCTGCTGACTTTGTTGAGCAAAAACACCTTCCATGGACTTACCATCCTAAACCCTATAGACTATCTTGGTTAAATGATGGGGGGGAAGTCAAGGTGACCAAACAAGCTTTAATTGCTTTTTCTATTGGTCGATACAAGGACCACGTTTTATGTGATATAATTCCTATGCAAGCTAGTCATGTCTTGTTAGGGCGTCCTTGGGAGTATGATAGACAGGCTGATCATATTGGACTTACCAATAAGTATAAGTTCATTATGGACAACCTCAAAATCACTCTTTCACCATTGACACCTACACAAGTGTATGAAGAACAATTGCATTTAAGAAAAGAGAGAGAGAAAAGGCAATCGAAAGAAACAAAGAAAAAGCCGAATGAGGGGAAAAAGAAAGTAGAGGCCGAGTTGAGTGAAAAAGGAAATTCGAGTGGAAAAAAACTCAGTGAAGCCGAGAGCTTGAAAGTGAAAAAAAGGAATTTCTATGCAAGTGTGCGTGAGGTAGATATGGCTTTGAATGCACAAAGTCTTCTCGTAGTACTTCTGTACAGGGAAGCTGATTATTCTTCTTTTTACACACTAGGCATAACCGATTCTCTTCCTAGTGCAATCTACTCTCTTTTGCAGGAATTCAAGGATGTGTTTCCGGAGGAACTACCGAAAGGATTACCTCCAATTCGAGGTATTGAACATCAAATCGACTTTGTTCCTGGAGCAGTTCTACCAAATCGACCAGCCTATAGAGCAAATCCGGAGGAAACGAAGGAAATCCAAAGACAAGTCGACTCCCTCCTTGAAAAGGACCAGGTTCGTGAATCTCTTAGTCCTTGTGCGGTTCCAGTCATTTTAGTACCTAAGAAAGAAGGGACTTGGAGAATGTGTACAGATTGTCGTGCAATTAATAAAATTACTGTTAAGTATCGTCATCCCATTCCTAGGTTAGACGATATGTTAGAAGAATTGCATGGGGCAATTATTTTCACTAAAATTGATTTAAGATCTGGGTATCATCAAATAAGGATAAAGGAAGGTGACGAATGGAAAACTGCTTTCAAAACAAAGTATGGTCTTTATGAGTGGCTTGTGATGCCTTTTGGCTTAACAAACGCTCCAAGTACTTTCATGAGACTAATGAACCATGTTTTAAGGCATTTTCTTGGGAAGTTCGTTGTTGTTTATTTTGATGATATACTGATCTTTAGCAAGTCTTTAGAAGAGCATGTTGAGCATTTGCGACTTGTTTTAAGTGCCTTGCGTGAAAATAGGCTATTTGCTAACATGGAAAAATGTGTCTTTTGCACTTCTGAGGTTAACTTTCTTGGTTATATTGTTGGAGCAAATGGCATAAGTGTTGATCCCGCCAAGGTAAAGGCCATCATGGAGTGGCCGACTCCAACCAATGTGTCTCAGGTAAGGTCCTTTCATGGTCTTGCAAGCTTCTATAGGAGATTTGTTAAAGACTTTAGCACTATTGCAGCACCTTTGAATGAGATAGTTAAAAAGAATGTGGGGTTTCAATGGGGAAAAGAGCAAGAAGAGTCGTTTAATAAGCTTAAAAATTTGTTAACTTCAGCACCTATTCTTGCTCTGCCTAATTTTGATTTGATGTTTGAAGTTGAATGTGATGCTAGTGGGATCGGCATAGGGGCTGTTTTACATCAAAATAATAGGCCCTTGGCATATTTCAGTGAGAAATTGAGTGGGGGGGCTCTTAATTACCCTACTTATGATAAAGAATTGTATGCTGTTGTGCGTGCTCTTGAAGTGTGGCAGCATTATCTTATGCCTAAGGAATTTGTGATACATACTGATCATGAATCAATTAAATTCCTTAAGGGGCAGGGTAAGTTGCATAAAAGACATGCAAAATGGATTGCATTTATTGATTCCTTTCCATATATCATTAAGTATAAGAAGGGAAAAGATAATGTCGTTGCGGATGCTTTGTCTAGAAGGTATATTTTGATCACTAACCTGAGCACTAAGTTACTTGGTTTTGAGCACATTAAAGACTTGTATGCACATGATGTTGATTTTTCTAATGTGTTTCAAGCTTGTGAACATGCTGCATTTCAAAAGTTTTATAGGCATGAAGGCTTCTTGTTCAAAGAAAATCGCCTATGTATTCCCAACTGTTCACTTAGGGAATTACTTGTTAGAGAAGCCCATGGCGGAGGGTTGATGGGGCATTTCGGTATTGATAAAACTCTTGACATTTTGCATGAGCATTTCTATTGGCCTAAAATGAGGCGTGACATTGCTAACATTTGTGATAAGTGTTTAAAGTGTAAGCAGGCAAAGTCAAGGAGTAACCCTCATGGATTGTATACTCCTCTACCCGTACCTCATGCCCCTTGGACAGACATATCCATGGATTTTGTGCTTGGTTTACCAAGATCTTCTACAGGTATGGATAGTATCTTTGTTGTAGTGGATAGATTTTCTAAAATGGCTCATTTTATCCCTTGTAGGAAAACAAATGATGCACGCCATGTTGCTGATTTATTCTTCAAGGATGTGGTTAGATTGCATGGAGTACCGCGTACCATTGTAAGTGATAGAGATGTGAAATTCTTAAGCTATTTCTGGAAATCACTTTGGGGAAAGTTGGGAACTAAGTTGCTGTTTTCTACTTCTAGTCATCCCCAAACGGATGGTCAGACTGAGGTAACCAATCGAACCCTTGGTGCTCTACTTCGAGCCATTGTTCAAAAGAACTTGAAGAAGTGGGAAGAATGTTTGCCTATTGCCGAGTTTGCATATAACCGAACCACTCATTCTACTACCAATCATTCCCCTTTTGAAATTGTTTATGGGTTTCAGCCGCTAACCCCTCTAGATTTATCACCTATTCCTGTTAATGAGTGTTTAAGCGCAGATGGTGTCAAAAAGGCAGAAGCTGTTCGGACCTTGCATGAGAGAGTTCGAGCTCAAATTGAGAAGAAAAATGCGCAATATGCACAACATGCAAATAAGGGGAGAAAACATGTTGTATTCGAACCCGGTGATTGGGTTTGGGTACACATGAGGAAGGAAAGATTTCCAGCATCTCGACGGACCAAGTTACATCCAAGAGGCGACGGACCTTTTCGAGTACTAGAGAGGATCAACAACAATGCATACAAATTGGAACTTCCAAGTGAGTATGGCATAAGCGCATCTTTTAATGTGTCTGACCTATCTCCTTTTGACTTTGATACAGACTTTGAAGATTCGAGGACGAATCCTTTCGAGGAGGGAGGGAATGATACGGATACGGGTGCGCAACCACTTCAACCTTGGGTCAAGGATAACATTGACGGTCCGATGACAAGATCAAGATCCAAGAAGGTGAAGGAAGCTTTACAAGCCTTGATCATTCACCATACAAGCAAGGAGCAAGCTAGGTTTGAAGATTTGATGGACCATGACGTTACTTTGTTCACTTGTACGTTTGAAGTGAAGGAATGATACTTGTTAGTTTAGTTAGTAGTTGTTAGGCGTTAAGTATTTTATTACTTATTGGGCCTTATCGGAAAGCCTTAAAGAGCTGACTCTTTAAACTCTTTATGCGGACCGAATTTCTTTCAGGTTTATGTGGGCCGGAGTTTGCCCTAGTTTTAGCCTATAAAAAGGCACCTCTTGTATCAATCCGCACAGAATATTTT
Source organism: Coffea canephora (assembly GCA_036785865.1). Classification (NCBI taxonomy): domain Eukaryota; kingdom Viridiplantae; phylum Streptophyta; class Magnoliopsida; order Gentianales; family Rubiaceae; genus Coffea; species Coffea canephora. Next base: position 25,526,926 of record CM071915.1, read on the forward strand.
ACAACCAGAAATCGTGAGGAATTTTCCTTTCAAGTTCTTAATCGAACTTACTCTTGAATTCTTGAGTTCATTGCTTAGGATTCAAATCTGACTTTATCGATTAGTTTGTTCCCTAATCGTGGTGTCTCTTCATCCATCTTTATTTGCTTAAGGTTGCTGATTGCCTTTGTGTGTCAGAGGTCTTGAGTTCATGAGAACAATCGAGTTCAATTTTCATTGGGAGAAAAGGTCCAACTCTGATAATTACAAGGTTGGGAGGTTCTAGGAGGGTCTTCCCCTAGGGTTGCTCATCACTAATATCGAAAAGTTAGATGGTCGACTACTCCTTGGACAAGGTGGGCCGATCCATGGACTCAATAAAAAGGGCCTAGTGGTTTGGCCATCCTTAGACAAAGGTGGGCCGAATCCATGGCTAACAAAAAGACTAATCTAAACTTAAGACTCCTAACACTAAGGGCTAATCGGCCATGGCCCACTTGGCTCTTCACGAGCTCTCTTCACGGGCTTGAATCATCGTGTAGACAACTGGGTTATCACCTTCCAAGCCTTCAATGTCTCGATGATCTCTTTGTTGGTTTTGAACATTCCGCACAAGGGTTTGGAGTGATTCCTTGAATTGCTTAGCCCGTGCATGTGTGATTGGGCCCAATGGTACTCGAATTGGGTCATTGCGTGGGCCAAGGTCCGTGCACATATCATCCCTTGAATTGGTGACCTAATGAAATGAAAGATTTTTCTTATTTACCCTCCAAAACAAATAAAAAGGGTCAAGCTATCATTTTAATTAACAAATAGTCGCATGAAATGGAAATAAACACTAAATTGAATCATTCAAAACATTCAAATAAACTAAACAACCCATATTCATCAAATTGAAACAAACAAGGACCCCAATTAAAAGAATTAAAGAAGTATGAGGGGTTAAAACATTATTATTAAAGAAGTACGGCAGCTGGAATTTCTTGCTTCTGTACTAAAGCTATCTTGGGAATTTTTTTTTGTTTATTTTTGAAATCTAATTTTGATTTTGATTTTTGTTTTCTTTCCTTTTCTACTTTTCTTTTCTTTCCAAAGAATTAATTAATGGAAATAAAACAAAATAAATGAAAATAACAATTTAAGTAAAATCAAATAAAATGAGCAAAAAATAAAAAAAAAATAAAATTTTGGTGTCTACAACTTACCCCTCTTTATCTGAGTTTCAAAGAAACTTGAGACAAAGACGTAGACACCAAATACTTACCTGTAATTATTCTGCCTTGAAACACGTAAACATAAAACGGTCAGCGGGATAAAACCCGGTCCTGCCGAGGTTGGTGGGATAAAACCCGATCCTAACGTGATATAAAAAATATATTAGTGAGATAAACTCGATACTAACGATTATAGAAGACACGTTAGTGGATTGGACCCGATGCTAACGGTGAAAAAAAAGGGCATACGTTAGTGAGTAAGACTCGATGCTAACGGCGAAAGAAAAACACGACACACGTTAGTGAGTAAAACTCGATGCTAACGGTGAAAGAAAAAACACGTTAGTGAGATAAACTCGATGCTAACGGTTATTGAAAACACATTAGTGTGTTGGACCCAATGCTAATGGTGAAAGAAAAAATGGCACACGTTAGTGAGTAAAACTCGATTCTAACGGTGAAAGAAAAATACGGCACACGTTAATGAGTAAAACTCGATGCTAACGGTGAAAGAAAAACACGTTAGTGGATTGGACCCAATACTAATAATGAAAGAAAACACGACACATGTTAGTGAGTAAAACTCGATGCTAACGGTGATAGAAAAACACGTTAGTGGGTTGGACCTGATACTAACGGTGAAAGAAAACACGGCACACGTTAGTAAGTAAAACTTGATGCCAATGGTGAAAGAAAAAACGGCACATGTTAGTGGGCGAAACTCGATGCTAACGGTGAAAGAAAAACACATTAGTGGGTTGGAGCCGATGCTAATGGTGAAAGAAAAAATGGCACACGTTAGTGAGTAAAACTCGATGCTAATGATGAAAAAAAAACACGTTAGTGGGTTGGACCTGATGCTAACGGTGAAAGAAAAAATGGCACACGTTAGTGAGTAAAACTCGATGCTAACGGTGAAGGAAAAAATGCATTAGTGAGATAAATTCGAAACTAACGGTGAAGGAAAAAGGTACGTTAGTGGGTTGGACCCGATGCTAACGGTGAAAGAACAAACAAAAAAGCACGTTCGTGGGTTGGACCCGATGCTAAAAAGGTATAAACGGTCTTAATATAACTTTAAACTCGCAATTTTCAAAACTTGCCCCAGTGTAGGGCCCTTTTTCTTCTTTCTTCTTCTTCTTTTCCTTCTTTTTCCATTATCGACCTTCCAACTCACTAGATGCTGACTTACGTTTTTTCATCGATTTCAGCCATGAATACCTGCACAGGGGGGTTACTAAAGTACAACATACACTTAAATTTCTTGTTTTATTTTAAAAATTGATACAACTACTACTCATGAGATAGCAGCGTGATTGATTCGAAAGTATATTACTTGACTCTTGGGCGAAATCCTCAAATGCATTACAAAAATTTGCCCCAGTGTGGGTCTATTTTGTGAAATCTCACAAATAAAAATTTGTCCCAGTGTAGGCCCATTTAGTTGCAAAAATTTTGTTTGGATGACTCTCCATTTATTTGAACAAAGTAAAAAATTGTGTTTCCTAAGATTTTAAAAAAAATAATCACATACTAATATACAATATAAAGAAATTCAAACATCGTGCTTATACTCGTACAGAAAATTTCATGATGAATCTCTCAAAATAATACCAAATTATAAAAGATTTCTTCTTCATTTTAGTATCGATGCTTAAGGTAATGGGTCACCACTTCTCGTTAGCTCATCTTTCAGGGCCAAACAAGTTGGTGTTATTTCTGATTTTGAGGCAGCTAAGGAAAATGAGAGGTTAGCATCTGTCTTATTCTTGTGCCCAAATTATATGTAACCCATTCAATATCACATTTTAGTGAAAACAAATAGTTTGTCACCTTTATTTCTTAAGAAAACTTAGTCAACATATAAGATTTATAAGCTTATAACATATGGATAGAAACGACAGCTAAGCATGTGGAAACTGGTTATGGCCTTATGATCATGAGTAATTGGTAGATTCCTTAGGAGTATAATACTTATTTCGTGTTGTCATGAAGGATAAGTCAGCGATGGACTTTATGAGCTTGTAATGTGGGTTGAAAATGATAGTTAAAAAATAAGATTTTCAAGGACATTGCACTGAAAATCACATTTCTTCTCAAAAATTGCCCCAATTTTGGGATTCAAAGATCTTGGACTTTGTTTGACTTTTATCATCACTCAATAAGGACTTTCAGTATCGAATCTTTTTTTTGCATTTTCTTTGCATTTATTTTTCTTGCTTTTTCTTTTTCTTTCATTCTCTTTTTTTTTTTAAACCTGCCTGTAAATTTTCACATGATGAGCAGGATCAACCTCACACCTAATCAATTCAGAAATAATCTAAAATATTTCCTGGCATCAGTATGTGAACATCATTTGCCAATTAATTAAAAAATTTCTTGACAGGGATATTACAAAGAATAGAAGCCAGGACTTTCGACTTTTGTTTGGGGTCAGATGCGGTGCTTAGAAAAGTTAAGGTTTGAAAGCGAATTTTAAAAGTGGTTTAAATAATCTGAAATCGCATTGTTGCGCCGACCCTATTTTTAGGGTTAAATCAAACTTGCCCCAATTTATTCTCAACTGAGATTCTTTTCTCTTTCATTTTCTTCACTTTTTTTTCAGCTTTCTGCCATTCCTTTGACCTTTTCAAAATTTGCCCCAGTGTGGGGTTTGCGATTCTCAGGGGTTGCCAAACGAAATGATCATTCTGAAGGTTCAAAAGGGGTAACTAAGGATAGAATGTTTGATTGAAAAAGAAGAGGGCCTGACTTTTTATTCCGTTCCTTACATTAACTCTGAAAGGAAACTTTCATTAATGCGCAATTTCTTACATGTATCTAAATTAATTGACTGAGGAAGACTCCTGTTCATCCATATCTGTAAAACATAAATGATCCGCCGGATAATACTTTTCCTTTTTCTTTTCTCTTTCTTTTTTTCAAAATTGAAACCCAAAAATTAATGGTAGAATCAAATTTTTCCAATTGTGGTTCTCTCCCTTCTTTTAATTTTAGCATTTTAGCATTTTTGTCTTTTCTCTTTTTTCTTTTTCTTTTTTTTTTTGCAAAATTCTTCAATCTCCTTTCCCAATGTAGGGTGCAATCATAAGTGCTTTTGAAAAGAACCACCCATCTTAGCTCAAATGAGGATGCAAGGGATAAATAGTGTTTAAATTGTAGAAATGATGGCCAAAGTATTATTCTTAAGTCTCATGACAACCAAAGTAAAGAATAGCTCATTGAGAATCCATTCCTTTTTGATATTTTAAAATTTTTCCAATGTAGGGTAGTGATCATTAAGGCTCTCATTTGAAATGAAATTATTCATTTAAAGATTCATATGGGAGCGCAAATAATAAAATCTGTATAAATAGAGAAACAAACGCTTGAAGTATCATTCCAAATTTTCAAAACAAACAAGAATAATGTACATTTTTGCTTTCACTTAGATGTGGATTGAATTTGATTAGACCCAGTGGACATTTTTCAAGCAAAGATTGCCCTGATTTGCAATTTATCAATCAATGTGACTGATTTTTTTTTTTTTTTTGGAGTTAATAGAAATGGGCAAAATATGAATTGTACAGTGAAGAAGAAAAAAGTATTGCATTGGGTTTTTCGAGATAGACTAATCAGTTTGAGTGGCTTCTTTTAATTCCAAGCACTCTTATTGTACAGTTTAGATCACCAATCTAGTGTGAATTTTCATGCAAGAGGTTGAAAAATCTCAATTTAGTCTTATTTCTTAAAATTCATCATGAAATCTCCCAATGAGCAAAATAAAGAATGAAATGTACAGAAATATATATAAAACAATAATTGCCTAAATAACAACTTTATTATTGCAAATGTTTGAAAATTTTTCCCAAATATAATACATATAAGAAAAGAAAAATTCTAAAGAACTCCTTTACGCATGTATACACCCTTTTTCTCTCTCAATAGCTTTTTTTTTTTAAATAACTAAATCATGAAATCTCTTAAATGTTTTAAACTAGTACTTTCATATGGATTCTTCAAATTTACATTGTAGGGCCTGCCTCAGAATCAAGTAACACTTGTAATTTTCAAACTTTATTAGATAAAATTGTTATCAGATATAGAAAAAATACTTTTTATCTTATTGAGACATCTTTTATAAATGCAGGGGAGGGGGAAAAATAAAAGAAAAAAATACCCAGAGTTATTAAGCAAAATTGTAAAATCGATATGCATGTCCTATTGGAGAGCCCTTTTATGTCAAGCATAGGTCTAGTATGAAAAATGCAATCCTCTGGGGTAGACACTATACGATACCTGATGAATCCAACCAACTTATTGAGTGAAAAATAATTTGAAAATTTTGGCCAATTGGAGTGAGAATAGACATTTGTCCTAAAAATGAGAACAAAGTCCGAATGGATTGATCACTTTGATTACCACATAAAATGATGTGTGAAAGAGCCTACTCTTGAACGGATTGCAATGTCTCGACTATTTTATTCAATGAACCTTAGATCGATACCCTAAAAATGGGTAAACCGGACAAATGAATCAAATGAAATTGATGATTTATTTAAAATTGACTAGATCACCCTAAAAATGGGTAAACTGGTCAAATGGATTATTTAAAATTGATGATTTATTCAAAATTGACCGGATTGACCTAAAAATGAATAAACTAAAAAAACAGATTGGATGAAATTGATGAATAAAATGGTCCAATGGATTGAATTAAATTGTCCTAAATAAACGGTTCAAATGGATAGAACGGAATTGATGATTTATTCAAAAATGATTGGATTGTACAAAAAAATGAATAAATGAGTCAAATGGATTGGATGGGACTGATGATTTATTCAAGAATTGACTGGGCCAACCCATTTAGAGTTTGAAATTGTATTGCAATGCATTAGTCTATGAGTCTTCTAAAATCAAAATTTGGCCTTAGTATATTTACCATCTCAACAATGAGCAATTATTTGTGAATTTCTTCAACTTAATGTCCTTTACGCAAAGGATTTTTACCAACTATGTTAAAATGGTCAAAATATGATTGTTTGATGCTCATATTCTAATGTGCAAAAGTTGTTCCATCATTCTCAGTGTCGTTATCGTGGAAGGGATCGGATCCTACCTTACCTTGTGCATTACCCCTTTGGATGGTACAAAAAATATAGACGTGCAAATCTCATTGGATTACATATCCGAAACACAAGGTGATTTATTCCTATCATGGAATTCCCTATGTGGCATTCCCTTCTAAGGCAGATGCATGATGCAAGTTTATTAAAGCAATAAAATATGCAATTTAAATGAAAACGTGACATAAAGGGACCCCTTGTATGCCCGGGTGGGCCTAAAATGACGTGCAATTATTAACCTACGAATGCAATATATCGAAATTTTAAACGTGCAATAACTTATCTAAGAAGGCAGGTCCTAAAAAAGGATCATGCCAGATCTTTTATTTTCTAGTGTTTGTAAATGCAATAGATAAGAACAAGGAAATGTTAGTTCAACAAATAATCACATGACACGTTGAGGCAATTAAATGATACAAAAAGCAATAAGAAAAATAATGAAAAAGGGTGGAATCCCTCCCCTCGTGCCTAGTGTTCCTAGTTGGGTAGGTTGACTTTATCCTAGGCATTATCTATCATGATGCATGAGGTTGGACTCACTAATGCATCTAAACTTGATGAGGTTTTCGGCTCCCAAGCCTTCAGACCAAAAGGCGAAAGGTCATCAATCCCAGAGCCTTCGGTCGGTGACTCGAGTGATCCCTTAGGTATCGCTATAGAGGCACTGCACACCATTCGCCTACCTAAGGAAATCGATTCTAATCCTACGAGAAGATGTGGGATGGCGCCCACGAAAAAAGAAAAAAAGGGTAAAAAGTAATGCATGCACATATGAAGTATTTCCTTTCAAGGGGAGAGATCATAATACCATCAAATGTAGGCGAAGGTTCAAGGGTGTCTATCCCCCACCCAAAAAATGCAAGCACGATACAAGTAAAAGCAAAGAAACAATCCATTCATCACATACATGATGTGCGAGGAGTGATTACGCGCGTGGTAGATGCAAAATACCCTAAAAAAAGAAAAAAAAAAGAAGAATTCACCCTAAAACCTCCAAATGTGATATATAAGAAGGTTAGAAAAAGAAAAAGATTGACTAAATCAAATGCTCGGACTCTCAAAGTCCCCAGTGGAGTCGCCAGCTGTCGCGCCCCATTTTTAAAATAAAATAAAGGTGTTCATAGAAAATGGATTTTGGTTTAATTTTTGATTGAAAATGAGAGTTTGATTTTTAGAAAATAAATAAAGAAATATGGGCTTAAATGGGACTAAAAAGTACGACGATTTTAACCCAAAAATAATAGTTTAAAATGGGTTTTTAATGAAAAAAATAGGAGTCGCCACTTGGCATTGAGTTAAGGTGTACCAAATCACCTTGTGACGCCCCCGCTTCTCCCAAGGGCAAACCCTAGGGTATCGGCGGGACGCCTGCCTAACTCGCGCCAGGACTCGAAACACAAAACTAATAAAACTATATTAAACCAAAAGAGAACTGTTTATAATACATACAAGCACCAAAAGTTCTATTTACATCTTCAAAAGTATCGAGTCAAACCACTCTAATATACTATAACCACAACCAGCAGAAGATAGACCCTAAGGAGGGTCCTTATACAAACCACCAAAACAAAAACAAACATACTATATGTCCAACTATTACAATCAAACCTAACTAGACTAGTGTACGTGCCAAAAGTCCCCGCGTCGGCCCCTGCTAAGGAAAACAAAAGGAAAGGGGTAAGCTATATGCTTAGTAAGTAAACAGGGGCGAAAGCGTAAATTTCACGTAACAACAGTTACATAGTAAGAGTAAAGCAAAAGCAGAAAAGTAACATCACATAATAAGGATACAGGTGGCTCCAAAGCCAATTCATGTGCCAGGTATGATCTCCTGCCGACACTCCGTCGACCACAATTAATGGTCCGTAGAACTTCACTTGTACTCCCACCGTACACCTTATCACCCTCTCTGGCCAGACACCTCACAAACTTGCTCGAGCGAACGAAATTGAGCTTGGTTCACAAGCTCGGGTCACAAACTTGGTCCACATAATTGGTGAACCGGATTCACAAACTTGGTGACCTCAACCAGGTTGGACTGACTTCGACCAAGCCGTAACCGGGTCGAATAGTCCATCTAGGTCATGAGATCGGGCCCCAAACTCACAAACTTCACAAAATTTATTCAAAAGTCACCCCGAACCACAAGCTCAAGGGGTTTAGTTCCAAAATGATTCATATACATATGTCATGTACAAATATGTGCGCAAACTAGGGTTTAGGTCGAGTGCGATAAAGTACACCCTCGCCTAGGTACTCTTTTCATACATATCGAAACACATAAGCAACTAACACGTAAAAGCGGCCTGAATACTTACACAACGAACAAAAGAGCAAAAATTCGAAATTTGTGCCGCGAAGTGTAGCTAGTAGGCCCCACCGGCTCCACCTAGCTCACCACCATCTGAAATGGAAGATTGTGTCACATAATATCATAAACGGCTACTAACATACTTAAAACAAGCAAAACGGCAAAATCGGTAAATACGAGTGCGGAAACGGCATACGGAAATCGGAAATGATGGCCTAGCCGTTTTGCCGTAAAAACCGTTTTGAACACAATCAAGGCTACAAGTGTCGGATCAAGGTACATGAGGTACCGTTGTGAAGCTAAGAGAAAGGGTTACAATTTTCATGAAGACACCTCAATCCAGATCTAAACAGAAATAGGTCGAAAGTACAGAAAACCGTTCCAGGAATTCGCACTCTAGAGTAACGGACAGGGTAGGTTTGCTGGACCGTAACTCTCAGCTCACAAATCCAAATCAGGAAATTCTAAAGGCATTAGAAAGCTGAGACATAAGGCTAAAACTTTGATGTTTTGGCCAAGACCTGAATCCACTCAGAACAGAACAAAAGTTGAGTGTCAAAGTACCCGTCAGAACTGTCCAGATTCAAGGCAGTTCTGATGATCGATCTTGTTTTGGTCATAACAGGAGCTACGGAACTCGGATTTTGACGGACTTTATACCGTTTCGAAGCCAAAACCAAGATATACATTTCTTATGAAGAAATCAACACCCAGATCATACGGGATCAAAACGGAAAAACGCACGGTCAGAGGCTGATTTCAAAACGTAGCACAAACTAATGTCTAAAACAGGCCTGAGTGTTTTGTCTATAACTCAGGATACACTAATCCGTTTGACCTAAAATTTTACAGACATAATCAGGACTTAAGGGTGTACAATGTTGAAGAAGGAAACTTTGTCCAGTTTTGAGTGTAACAAGGTCAAAAATGCAAGATACTATACCAGAACCGGAAAAACAGATTCACATAACGCATTCTGCTACAAACAGTATAACTCAGCCTATCTAAGTCCAAATCCAGAAATTCCAAAGCCATCCAAAAGCTTAGAAACAGGGCTACATTTCATCAGAATACCATAACAACTAATTCCATAGTAATTCCAGCCAAAACAACCAATTACAGGAGCAATTCTTACATTCGGGTAAAACCAGGACAGCAAGGGTAATTTCGACTTTTCTCATTCTACGCTACTCCGATTGACCTGAAATTTTGTAGACACATCTAAAATATAATTCCCTACAACTTTTATGTTTTAATCCAAGGCCAATTCGGCCTCTAACTAGGAGCTATAAAACCGGGCAGAATGTTCTTCACAAAACCCTAACTTGTGTACTTTTCTTCCAAACAGAAATTGGTTGTAATTAATCACTTTTTCCACCTCCTAGAGTCATTACATACCATTTCCAATCATCATAGATAGCCACACAATCATGTTCATATTAAAACAGAAAAATCACCAATAAATAGAAAACTTCACTACTTCAACCACAAATCAAGATGTAATGCATAATATTGCACCTTATACTACTACTAATCACAAATTAAGTATCATTAAAGGAAGGAAAGTGGTTCTTCACAACTCACCTTAGAAACAAAATAGAGGAAGCAATAGGTCCTCTTAGCTTTCCAAATAACTCCACACAACACTTCACTATCACTCCCTTAAGTGGTTTTATGGAGCACAAACAAGATTGAAAGGTTGAGTGAGTTGATTGAAGCAAGATTGAAGCAAACTTGGAGAGTTTTCTTTCTTCCTTTCTTGAGAGAGAGGAGAGAGGGCCGGCCAAGTCTTAGAGAAAAATGGGGAATTTTTGGTAATTTTTATGATTTATTTGATCAATGGTAAGACAATGAATAGTGGTCTTAAAGTTCCTCCAACCATTTGGTGACACTTGTCACCATATTTAATGCTTGCCTAACTTTTTTTGTCTCTCTTACACCTATTCACTTGGTACCTTTAAATATCTCATAACACCCGATAAATTAAACCCAGTATCCAAAACTTAACCTAACTGGCCGAATTTTTTTCCGAACTTACCGCACCAGTGGGTCCCACGTCCGATATACGTTCTTAATTTCTCAAAAACTAACCGATACTAGAAAAATCATCTAAAACCTATATTTACTCATAAAAATTATCTGGGAAATTTTTCTAATAAAGAAAATGTGGAAAAAGACGGGCGTTAAATAAAACTCCACTTAAGCTTTCTAATATTGTAACACTAGAGGTTTGCTAATCCAGAGTTTACTAACCATTTTCAAACTTGTTAAACCTCTGTAAACTATAACGAATCCTATTTTTTCTTGTGCCAAAACACACACTAGAATACCGCATAAACTAGGGTTTTATCATAAGCAAAGTTAGGGTTTTCAATCTTAGCCAAGTTTAGGGTTTCTCCTTAGCCCTAAAACCTTAATTTCACCACACCGAATAATAAATGACCCTAATATCAACTTACGAACTGACTGGGGCCTCACACACCTAAAATGAATTTTTAAAGAAAAAGTAAAGAAAACTCTTTTCAAATGACTCCAAATCTTCGAAAATCAGAGAAAAAGATTTAGGAGTCACATTTGAAGAAAGGGAAGGCAAGGATAAAATCCAAGGCACCCTTTCAACCTGCCCAAGGCTAGTTGCGTAATTTAGTCAAAGATTTTCTTATTTTAATCTAAAAATTTATCACATTTGGATGTCACTACATGGATACAAAACTTAAACCTATGAGGATATCAGGAGGTTGAAATATCTCTTCAAAACTTAATTGGTGCCAACCACATTAATTGTGATACCCAAAAGTGACTCTTTGAAGAAGTCACGAATGTGCAAAATATGAGACTCGAAGAAAAGAAAAGAAAATAATAATTATACAAATATACATGACCTAAAGGAATGCATCATAACGGGTGTGGGGAGGCTTATACTCGTGACTTCAATTTTTCCTTTGATAGAGGGAATACGAACGTGCTAAAACTAGAAAGCCAAACTCATCCATATCTCATATTCGAGGGGTATTTCTTAACTAAGCAAGCAAATGATCTAACCTAATTTTAATGCTTAAATGAAATGCAAGTCTAATGTCATGCTTTTCTACAAAGGGATAAGGAATATACATATAAGGGAAAATATGGGGTAAGGGATATTCGTATAAGGGTCTAGCATGAAAATGTCATGCAAAAATTATAAAAGACCCTAGAAAGTGAAAAATATGCATGAAAATGTAGTGTAGTCACACAAACATGATCTATCACGCAAAGAGTGCCTAAGGGTCTAGCATTGGACTAGCCTATGTCTATGAGTTCTCTCTAGCGTTGGACTAGTGAGAAATCAGAAAAAGAAGCCACAACTAGCGTTAGATTAGTGTGGAGACGTCACACATTTATTATAATCAAATAAATCATATAAAACATAATAAAGCAAATAAACACATAAATCACATAAAAACACATAACACATAAGTATGATATCTAGATACAAGGCCCTAGGAAAGCAAGTAACACATAACACACAAGCATACAAGGCACACAAGGCAAATAAAGCAAATTAAAGCCCCAACTATTACATTTAGGGACCTTAACTACAATCTAAAAAGGGGTAAAGGCATAAAATAAATAAATAAATAAATCCCTAACTATTACATATTCTATCTAGATACAGGTTTTGAACCACCCTCACTATTACAATTTGGCATTTAAATGCCTCTTAATTAGCCAAAATTAAATTAAAATAAATAAACAAAATTAAAACAAATAAAGCCAATAAATAAATGAAATAAAAAAAACATGTCATTTCACACATAGGAGCACATAATATCAAGTAAATCAAAATAAAGGAGTAGAATGTACCTCCTTTGAATTGGTAACCTAATGAGATGAAAGATTTTCTTATTTACCCTCCAAAACAAATAAAAAGGGTCAAGGCATCATTTTATTAACAAATAGTCACATGAAATGGAAATAAACACGAAATTGAATCACTCAACACATTCAAATAAACTAAACAACCTGTGATGGCCCCACTTCTCCCAAGGGTATCCGCGGGACACCTGCCCAACTCCCGCCAGAACTCAAATCAATTCAATTCAAGTTTAACAATACATACCAAATTAATACAAATCTAAATAAAGAAAAGTCACTTCCTTAACCGAATATCCAAATCTTACATAAGGTTCTCAAAAGATACATCAAGTCCCAAAATACAACCATTAAAAAGTCAACTAAATAATTACAACCAAGATTCCAATCAAAACATAACCTAGTCGGCTTTTCATAATCTTCCAATCCACCTATTAAGAAAAACAAACTAATGGAATAAGCCAATACTCAGTGAGGCCAAGAAACACACATGCAGGCATGTTGTCCAAGTAATTATCCCATTTAACAAATAAACAGTATATATTCAAGTAAATAACAATTCGAACGAGAAAAGTAAATAGAAACAATTCAAGGATATAAGAGCTCTCAGAAGCTATTTTTCACTTGCACGATCAAGAACCTCCACGAGTTGACACTCCGTCAATCGGATAGGTTATAATCCATAGATCTTCACTTACTCGTTTCCCGATCACCATTACACACCCCTGTACCGAGCTTGCCTGTTTTTTATTTAAGACGATACTACTCGAGTATGCCAAGCAAGATCTCCCCTTTAGATCAAGCTTATACATGTTTCTGATGGCTCACCAAACTTCTCGACCGTGCCCATGCCGGCTCAAGTTGCAAGGTAGGCCGATGAGATTTGGGCTTCCCCCACTAGTATCACTAGGAGTCGAGGAGATTCACTCCAATCGACTTATGCAACCATAGCATAATTAATCATTGAAACACTTCATTGAATTCATTTAACGAGTCACTTCAAGTAATTCAAGTATACTTCACGCAAATATTCACTTTAAATATTTCATGTCAAGTAATTCAAGTACACTTCACTTTAATGAGAACGAGTGCGGTAAAGTACACAATCGACTCAGCATTTTCAAATACTCAATTTCCAATCACAATTAAACACGTAACACGTTTTCACACACTTGACACTTACCTAGTCAAAATGAGAGAGTGGTACTCAATTCAAGTGTTTAAGCGTCCGTTGTGAGGTCCTCTTGAAAGTCCCCTTGAATGCTTGAGTAAACAATAATTATCTATCACACACTATCGCTTAAGACCCCCCCAATTATCAAGGAAGATTGTACTCTTGTACAATCTCAGAAAATATCATGAAAATAAACCTTAATTACTCGTAAATCGAGACTCAAAAGTGGGGTTTAATAATACAAGAAAAAACTAATTTTCATCTTTGAAATCAAGTGTAAAATGGTCAAGCAATATTGAAGAAAAATGGAGAGTTCTAAAAACCCAATTTCCTTTAAGTTCAGAAATTTCAAATTTGAGGTGCATTTTTTGAAAAATCATATCTCACTCTCTGTAGGTCAAAAATTGGAAAACTTGGTACCGTTGGAAACTACTTCCAAAGTACTAAAAGTCCCTGGAAGACACTTTTTCATGATTCTAAATGGAAGACACTCAAATTTTGGTTTAAAACTACTGACTTGCACTTCCAAGACAGATTCGGCGTTGGTTTTTGGTAAACTTTGGAAATTTGGCAAAATTCACAGAATGTGAACCAGCCTATAAAATTTGAAACTCAATTAGAGTTACAATCAAAGTTTAAAACACAACAAATGGAACAAGAATTGGAGTTTTGAGCGCCAAGATATAGCATCTCAAAGTTGGTTCAAAATGAAGACCATTGGGCAATTTTTCAGATTTGAAACATAAACTTTGGGACTTCAGTTGGGCATCGAAATGGACTTGGAGTGGTACCAAATTTGGTATGATTACACTACCATATAAGGGTTACTCCTCTGTCAAATTTCATACAAAAATTCGTACGAGAAGTCAATTAACAAGACCACTAAAGTTTCAGGAATTTCCAAGGCAATTCTGCCTTATGCTTCCGTTTTCCTTTTTTCGAACCTTTGGCCAATGAAATCATCTCAAACATGGTTCATTTATGAAGGAAAGGTCTAAGAAACATCCAACATACACTTGGTAGGTGATTAACACCAAAATTTTCAAAATAACAAGTCCCAATTCGAGCTAAGCCATTTGGCTAGCCACAATTAGGATTTTCTATCACTGGTGCGGTTCTGTAATTTGGCCATAACTCAGTCATTTCAACTTGGAATTAGGCATGGTTGGTGGCGTTGGAAACTATATTCATAAGCTACATTTCATCAGGAGAAATTGTTTTGAAATTTAGTTCATAGCTAGCTCAAATTCAAGCAAAAAGTCCCAGTACATCACTGACTCTCTAGCATAGCCGTAAAACAGAACAGGTAACTTTAAAGAACTGGTATGGCTCACTCAAGTCCAATCAGGGGATGCATTTTATACCATTATAAAACTAGAAGTATCTAGTTTCAAATACCGCAAACGGCACTCATTTTTGACGTCGGAGGAAGGAGTTATGATCGTTCAAAGTTAGCTGCCAGGTAACCCCTGTTACCCGTTTTCCAGCTTTGAAGGATTTTCGAAAATGCAACTTTCACCCAACCAAATCAAGTGATTTTTGGTGAAAACTTTCCACACAACCTATACAACATATCTACATCAAAATCAAGGTCATTTGGTCACAAAAAAATCGCACCAAGTGCTCTGCAAAAACAGGACAAAATTCGGTTCTTTCTCATGCAAGCTTTCCTTTGATTTTCTTTCCACTTTTTCAACTTATATCCACTAGTTTAACACTTAATCAACATAAATAACACCTAAAATCATCATAGCAGTCCAACATGTCCATTGTGAGATTTCATAGAGCCCACTCAAATGATTTCCAACAAAATAAAGATACCCACATGAAGCTACAAGCTTCCAAGTGAAATCTCACTCACTAGAATCAAGTTTCAAAGGTTGGATGATTTACTACCTCTTGGTTGATGAAACTCAGAAATTTTGGCCACTAAGAGCTTCAAGAAAACCGTGGAAATGATGCTCTCTTCCTAGTCCAAGTGAGTCTCCAAGTTGTTGTGAGTTTGTGTAGTGAATTTGGAGTGAAAAAGTGCAAGATTTGAGTGAGATGAGATGAAGCTTTGCTCCTTCTTCTTCCTTGAGGCTTTCGGCAGCTTGGAAAGAGAAAAGAGAGAGATGCTGCTGATATGGGAAGCTTCTTGGAGAAGCTTGGTAGTTGTAGTTCAAATTTTGGCACAAAAGTCAACTCTCAATAATGCGCGTACACGCGCGTTTCGTGCCTATTTCCTCTCGGGTTTGTTTCACTTGTGCACTAAACCTCTAATGCACTTCCTTTAATACTATTATTATTCACTCTTAATAGTCCAACAATAATTGTCTAAAGTTACTCAATTAATCGCGCGCGCAAAAATGCGAACTTCCAACTTGTGCGTGATAAAGTGAAATTTCTAAAAAATTCTTGTAACGATAGTATAACTAACTAATACTTGGGTAATTAATCATAAAAAAATAACTATTTTAGGGTAAACCAATAAATAAGTGAATAAATCGATAAAATAAATAAGTAAAATAAAATAAAATACGAGTCCTCACACAACCCATATTCATCAAATTGAAACAAACGAGGACCCAATTGAAAGAATTAAAAAAGTATGAGGGGTTAAAACATTATTATTACAAATACTAAGGGTCTAAATTAAAAGAAATAAAGTTAAGGACTTAAGATGAAGCCTACCCAAAACTAAATGTTAAAATTCACAAAATAAGTCAAAATCCTCTCACCTAAACCCCAATCAAAAATATTACCCAAATCTAAATCATTTCTACAAAAATCCAAATCAAAAACCTTAAATTTATCAAAAATTGTTAAGCCTTTAAAATTCATCCTAAAACTTATGAACAATCAGTCCAAAAATCACATGAAAGCATACCAAGGAAAAGTAACGTGTTAAAGGGATAAAATTGATTAATTTTTCCAATTTTCTGGGCCATAGTAACATTATTTTAAAAATAGGGGCAAAATGCAATTTCTGGAAGTTTTTATGCAAGCTTTCCCCAAAGACAGCTTGCTTCTCGCAACGGATTTTCTGTCTCATATCCTGTGCCACTCTCTGTCCCACTTTTTATTATGTTCCTATTTCTCCTTCATAAACATAATGTTTAGTTCTTTTTTGTTTCCTTAATATTCAATAACTATTAATTCAGTAAAAAATAAATACAACAGTTTCAAAAAAGTAATACAAAATAGAAAATTAATATAAATTAATAGTTATTGGATCTTAAGGAAACAAAAAAGAACTAAAACATTATATTTATAAAAGAGAAATAGCAATATAATAAAAAGTGGGACAGAGAGTGGTACAAGGTGTGGGACAGAAGATCCGTTGTGTTTTCTTCTTCGTTAGTTTTCTTTGCAACGTTTCTTGGTTTCATCCAAAACAAGCTTGGAATCTTACGCAGCAATTTTAATAAGAAATCTAATCTCAAGTACTTGTCAAATTCCCAAACCCATCATCAAGATGTGATGCTAAACACCTAAAAGGAAAAATCTGAGTTGAGGGACTTGCAAGAACCCAGGTTCATTCATTGGTTTCAAGTTCTGGGTTTTCATGTCAAAATCAAACAATCACCAAAGTTTCAAGCCTAAACAACAATCAAACCCCAAATCTTGTACTTTGCCCTCCTTAGAATTCTTTAGACCCAAATTACACGCACAAACAAGAACCAAAAATGCAACCTTTAGTTCTTCAGATTACATATGTGGGAAACACTATATGCTCATGGCCTCTCCGTTGAATTCTTAGTTCAGACTCACATTAAATGAACAAAGGGCCGACACCAAACCTATCAACAGCACAACAACATCCCCAAACATACCCACAGTCATCGTCGTCAAACATTGGCAACGACGGAAGCTTAGAAAAGAAAGGAAATCTTGCACAGGGAACCCAAATTTCCATGAGAATTGTATTAAACCAAAGTCCACGATTACCTAAGGGCAACAAGGCTGTTAAACGAACGTAGAATGCCCTAAGAAAGCCGAGCGGTGCTGGAAAATGCAAATCAAGAACTGTGTTGAAGGAAACTTCAGCGCTAATGAAGCCACCCCTTTGAGCTCTCTCTTGCTTTTTCCTTGCTTGTTCCAGCTCTCCTTTTTCTCGTTTTTTGTCTGAAGCTTTCTGTTCTCCTCCTTCCCCAGATCCTCAGCCTTTCTCCCTTACTCTTCCCTAAAACTCTCTCCCCAGATTTCTTTCTTTCTCACTTTTCTTTCTTCCTCACTCTCCCCAGCCACAGCCTTTGTTTTTTTTTTTCTCCTCCAGCCCCGCCTCCCTTCTCCAACCGCCACACCAAATTCTCCTCCCTTGCTTTTTCCTTTCAAGCTCACGGCCCCTCCTGGCTTTTTTCTTCCTCTCCTCTTCACTCTATCTCTCTTACCCGAAGCCTTTTTCCTCTAACTCTCTCGGTCTCTCCCTTTTTTGGCTCTCTTTGTGACAGCCCCACCTTCCCCTAAGGCAAACCAAAGAGGTTAGCGGACTGCCTGCCCAGCTCTCGCCAGGACTAACGGTTCAGTTTACGTCGATCTATTACGTTCCGGAACTTACCATTGCGCGCAAACAAGTCACAATCACAAAATAAAAAAACGAAAATCGAAGCCGAAATTTATCCAAACCACGGCCAAGCATATATATACATTGGAAATCAACATTTACAAGCCAAACGGCAAACCAAGATATTCGTCTAGTTCATACATGTACCAAAAGCCATTTACACACCATACATTGGTGGAAACAAAACACTTAGGGTTTTTACCCTCAAGGAGCTATTCAAAAATACATGTACAAGAGCTCAACTTGTCATCCAACTATCACAATCTTTTCCAAAAGTTTCATTTTCCTGTAAGGAAAACAAATGACACGGAATGAGCTAAAGCCCAGTGAGCAACTATCACAATAGCAGTTAAGATCACATAAGCATAACCATTCAATTCAAGTATGCAATTTCGAAATAAGGCATATCAGTGAAAGGATACGGTCGGCTCTCAAGAGCCCATTTCCACACTTGCAATCTTGATCCAACCTCATTGACCCTCCGTCAATTTTAAAAGTACCAAACAACCGTAGACCTCGCTTAACTTCCATCCTTCCACCCATCATACCCCAACCGGGCCCGCACTCCATTCAGTCATTTTGGTAATACTCGAGTTTACCGGAACCGAGAGTCTCATTACTACAAGGTTCCTCAGTACAGTCCCCGTGGCATGACAATTTTCACGACCAAGCCCTCGCCGGCTCGATCCAATTGACTACCAAACGGGGTTGAGCTCAGTAATACAGTAAGGCCGTTGGACAATCGCCCAAACGACACCAATTCAGTTTCCATGAATGGAATTCAATGTACCATATAACCAGTGCAGTATTACAGTAATACGGTAAATAGCCATGAATGAAATCACAAGGAGTGAGGGCGGTCAAGTACACCCTCACCTCAATCACTTCCAATAACCAATTAAGCCTTCAAGGCATCAAATACACATAGAGCAAAGCCATATTATAACAAGTAAGTGAGTAGTATACTCACCAACCAAGTAAGTGGTGTTTCATGCACCACGATCACCAAGACGCCGTGAGCTACCGTCACGCCCTAAAAACATGTAACACGTACAATGAGACTCGAGAACGAGTCACAAAACAATGCTAAACACAATCCCAATAGGGTTCCATATGCATAAATAAGCATGATAGCAAACCAGAAATTAGAAATAGCATTAGTCTTGGCCCCGAATAGAAAAATTGTTTTGCCCTTATTTTGCAGTAATGGCGTCAATTTCCCTACGACTATCGGATGGGGGTGTAAGACCCACCGTTTCGAAGCCAAGAAACAGGGCTACAACAACGTAGAAGGTCACTCAATCCAGTTCCTAACACAACTAGGTAAAATATGCACAATACCAAACCAGAATTACCAAAACAGGTTTGCAAAACACACAAAACTGTAATCGGTATAACTCAGTCTATACAAGTCCAAATGCCGAAATTCCAAAGGCATATGATAGCTAAGACATCCAGCTACATTTCATCAGAAGACACCAACACCTAAATCCAAAGCAATTCCAGTCAAAATAGCCAAATACCAACGCAGTTTTCGCATTCTGACCAAAGCAGGACAGCTACAGTAATTCCGACATAACTCACTCTACACTAATCCAAATGACCTGAAATTTTACAGGTACCTCAAACACATCAATACCTACAACTTTTATGTTTTGTACAAAGTCCAATTCGGCCTCTAACCCTATGATCTAAAACCGGACAGAATTAGGGGATTATGAACCCTAACTTTTCTTAATTCACTCCAAATCCAAAATTGGTTGCAATTATCAACAATTCACACCTACAAGAGTCATTATAGTCCATTGCCAATCATCAAAGATAGCCACAACATCCCATTCATATTAAACCAGAAAATTCATCATAAAATTGAAAACTTCACCAAAACACTTCAAATCAAGAAATAAATCACACATTGCATCACTCAAGCCACCATTAGGCACAAAATAACCATCATTAAGTGTAAGGGAGTAGTCAAACATCACTTACCTAAGAACAAGAGATGTAGAGATGTTGGCCACCTTAGACCTTCAAACAAACTTCACTAAGACACTTACTAGCACTAGAAGAAAGGATTTTATGGAGTGGAATCTAGTTTAGGCTCTTGTTTGTGGAAGATTGAACCAAGTGGAAGCTTGAAAGTTGATGGAGTTTCTTCCTTCTTGAGCTTGGGATGGCCGGCCAACAAGAGGTAAGAGATGGTGAATTTTTATGATTTTTTTGAAGTATTTAACACTTAGTCAAAAATAGTCAAAAGTATGAATAGTGTTTCTTAAGTCAAACCCAATGGTAGAATGACACTTGTCACTCTCATAAATGCATTCCTATCCTTTCTTTTCTCTCTTACATCAATCATTTCACACACCCTACTTATCTCTTAATACCCGATAAATTTTACACAGTATCCAAAACTTAACCTTATTGGCCTAATTTTTCCGAACTTTTCGCACTAGTGGGTCCCACGTCCATTATATATCCTTAATTTTCCAAAAATTCACCAATGCTAGAAAAATCATCTAGAAACTAGAACTGCTCATAAAATCTACCAAAAAAATATTTCTAAACCAGAAAATACAAAATTATGCAATTAAGGGGTAATAAACCCTGGGAAAAATATTAGGGTTTTACGGGTTATCACACTCTTAGTTTTCTCTTTTCTTCCTCGGCCAGCCCCCAGCTCTCCTCTCGTTTTCTAGTTTTTCCTTCGTTCGTTTTCTCCTCTTGTTTTCTGTCCGCTTACTTTCTCTTCCGTTAGGGCTGCGTTTTTTCTTCCATTTATATGGCACTTACCCCCCCTCTCAAACCTTGGGAACAATGTTGGGGATGGGTTAATCCTTTAGGGGTTGATTTTAAACCATTAGATGGTTGGTTTTTTTATAAGAATTGATAGTTGATATGGCACTTGTTCTAGAAGACTTGAAAAGGAGGAAAATGGAATGGTATCAAGAGGAAATCCGACCCAAAATGGCAGCTGGAATTTCTTGCTTCTTTACTGAAGCTATCAGGGGAATTTTTATTTTTTATTTTTTTTTTTTGAAATCTGATTTTTGTTTTTTTTCCTTTTCTACTTTTCTTTTCTTTCCAATGACTTAATTAATTAAAAATGATTTTCTTAATATAATGGAAATAAAACAAAAATAACAATTTAAGTAAAATCAAATAAAATGAACAAAAAATAAAAATAAAAATAAAATTTTGGTGTCTACAGCAAGAATGAAGAATTGTGTTGGAAAAGCTAACTTAAAGTTGGTGCACAAAGTCAACCCTTAATAGTAACTACTTTCTCTCTCGTTTGGTACACTTATGCACTAATCTTCCAAGATATCTCCTTTAATATGGTAATTATTTACCCTTAATAGTCTAATATTAATTCCTCAAATTTCCAATTAGTCGTACCAGCGCGACTTTCGGAAAACTATTGACGCGCGCGCTATAAAAGCTTAATTTTAACTAACTCACATCTAATCTCTCAATTAACTTTTCTTAGTCTACTACTAATCATTCTTAATTCTCCAAGATTATTGCACTCTCGAATCGAATATAGTCTCGAAAAATGTGTACTCGTTATTTCTCGCTAAACGAGTAGTAGAAAAATTAATTTTACTAACAGAACGTTTTAAAATTATAAAAGAGACATTTTTGCATACAAATAGATTTGAAACAGATGAAATAAATTATTTGGGATAAACGGGTGAATAAATAATTAAATAAACCAGTAAAATAAGAAAATTTTTTGGGTCCTCACACTTAATACCTACCCGGTTGACGGAGTGTCATCACGTGGAGGTATTGGATCGAGCCTTGGCAAAGCAATTGGAAATCAGCTCCTGAGAGCTCTCGTATCCTTATTGAGTTTGTTTTATTGTTATTTATGAATTACTTAAACTTTCTAGCTTTATTTCCTGTATAAGTGTTATTGTTACCTAAACTATGTGTTTGCATGATTTTTTTCTTGGCCTCACTAAGCGTTAGCTCACCCCATTAGTTTGTTTTCCTTAACAGGAGCTCGAAATGGAAAGATTTTGGAGAAGCCGACTTGATCACCTTTTATTTTGATTTTTGGATATAATCGATTAGTTGACCTATGGTGGTTGTATTTTGGAAAAAAATTGATGTACTTTTGGGAACTCGTGATATAAAACTTGAATGGTTAATTAAGGAAGCGATTTTTCTCCATTTTGGCTTTTATGGTTGGTGGTGTATCGTTAAGTTTAAATTTGACTTGTATTGAGTCCTGGCGAGAGCTAGACAGGCGTTCTGCGAATACCCTTGGGTTCGTCCTAGGGAGAAGTGGGGGCGTCACAAGCAATACTCAAACGAAAATTCCAGCAACTTTGACACTAGAACAATATAAGGTATGTGACTTCTTTTTTTTTTTTACTCTAATGATTCAAACACAAAACCAATAGACTCACGGATGAAACTTGGGCAGAAACAACAGACAAAAATACTGAAACAAATCTGGAAAATTGTGGACAGCACACCAACAAGACGCAAAAAAAAATTCGGACTTCACAAGAAACCCTTCCCACGATTAGACACAAAACCCTTATTACCTAGCAATGAAATTGATGGATAAAAACTGACTCAAAACAATAAAAACAAAGGGTATAACTTGATACCTCTAACTAGCTCTGATTACCAACTGATACAAACGTCATCAACTTGTGACAAAACCCGCAAGAGACAAGTGCACAGGATCTAGAGGGACGGAACACGTTTGGACAATGGTGGAACCTTGACCCGTTAATCACATGGCTAATGAACCTTGGTATAGTTTAGATGACGCCACAATCTAGTGCGATTCTAGATTGATAAGCCGAACTTGAAGATCCTAGGGAATTAATCTAAGAAATTCAAGTGAAGCTCACAAGAAGCCAATGAGAGAACTCTCAATTTTGTATTAAACGAAATCTGATTAATAACACAAATAATAGTCCTATTTATACTAATAACTAGGTGAGAAAACCAAGAGAGATTAGGCTTCAAGTGCGGCCCAACACCCTAGCTAATCCTCGGCCCAAAACTAGCAAGACTACTCGGACATCCTCAAGCTCACAACGAGCTCTTTATTCGGTCCTATGCTCAACATGAGCTTATTGATCTAGTCCAACAACCACTAATTAAATACTTAAACTCCAAATAATTAATCGATTAACCACACCACTCTAATGAGGGCCATGGCCTTCAAGTATTGCTTCCTTCATCGAACAAGGCCTCTAACAAGATGACTTGCCCTCCAAACTCATGCGTAAGGCCTTCTATAGCTTTAGGTGTGACGCCCCCACTTCTCCCTAAGGCGAACCAAAGGGTATCCGTGGGATGCCTACCTAACTCTTGCCAGGACTCAAGACGAATACCGTTCAAGCTTAATACAATACTCGTTATCATTGTTAGATAAAATAAGAAAGAGAAGTCACCTCCATAAGTAATTTTCAAATTTATACCACGAGTTCCAAAATACATCAATTATCCAATCCTTACATCAAGTTCTCAAAAGTTACATCAACTCTCGAAAATATACAATCATCACAAGTCCAGCCAAATACATTGGAACCCCTAATACCCAAGGTACATCCGAAAGGTTCCTCCAGATTTCATCTCATCCATTCCTGTTAAGGAAAATAAATCTATAGGGTGAGCAAAACGCTCATGAGACCAAGAACACACATGCAAGCACATTGTTCAAATAACAATCCAAAATTTACAAGTCGAGCAATAATATGTCAAGAAATTAATGATTCACTGAAAAGTAAACAGAAACAATTCAAGGATACTGGAGCTCTCAGGAGCTATATTCCACTGGCACGATCAAAAACCTCCACGAATTGACACTCTGTCAATCGGGTAGGTTTAGTCCGTAGAACTCCACTTAACCTATTCCCTTTCACCTTACATACCCCTATTTTGGGCCCGCCTGTCATTTGTTTAAGGTGATACTATTCGAGTATGCCAAGCGAGATCTCTCACTAGATCAAGCTTTTATTTTTCCCATGATTTACCAAGGAGCCCGGCCAAACCCATGCCGACTCGAGTCCAAGGATGACCAATGAGATGTGGGCATCCCCCAAGCATGTTTGGGTGTCGAGGAGATTCACTCCAACAACGTATGCAGCCATAGCATACTATTTCAAGTCATACAAGCATGTGACATATTTAAGCAATCAAGATATTCAAGCATTTCAAGTACGAGTTATTTATTTCAAGCGAGAACGAGTTTGATAAAGTACACCCTCGCCTCAAATTTCAAAATCTCAAGTATCAATATCAAGTAAACGTGTATCGAGTTCACAGGAGTTCAAGTAGACATACACTTGACACTCACCAAGTAAGCAAGAAGAAAGGCACTTGAAGTTCAAGCGTCTACAGTGGGATCCTCTTGAAGGTCCTTGTGCGAGCCTGAGTAATTAATAATGAACAATCACTTATAAACCCCAACCATTAAGAAAGATTGCACACTTGTGCGATCTTAGAAAATTTTACAAAAATGAGCCTTAATTATTCGTAAATCGAGGCTCAAAAGTAGGGTTTTAAAACACAAGCAAAATCTGATTTCCTTCTTTGAAATCGAGTGTAAAACGATCAAGTGATATCAAAGGAAAGAGAGAGTTTGAAAAACTCCATTTCCTTTAAGTTATGAATTTCCAGATTTGTTACACTCACTTTGCAAAAATCGTACCTCACTCTCTACAAGTCCAAAATTGGAAAATTTGGTACCGTTGGAAACTAATTCCAAAGTACTAAAAGTTCCTAGAATACACTTTTCCATGATTCCAAATGGAAGATATTCAAAATTCAGCTCAAAATTTCTGTTCTAGACTATCGAGGTAGTTTTGGGGTTGATTTTTTGCCAACTTTGAAAATTCGGCAAAATTCACAGAATTGGAACTAGCCTCTCAAATTTGAAACTCAACTAGAGTTGCAATCAAAGTTTAAAACACAATAAGCAGAACAAGAATCGGAGTTTTGAGCACCAAGATAATGTAGCTCAAAGTTGCTGGACATTTGAGAAAATTATGAAATTTCCAGGTTTAAAGTACCAACTTTGGAATTTTGTTCGAGTATCGAAATGGACTCGGAATAGCACCAAAATTAACATTATTACACTACCATATAAGACTTATTCCTCTACCAAATTTCATAGATAAATAAGTACAGGAAGTTGGTTAACCAAATCTCCAAAGTTCCAAAATTTTCCAAGGCAAATCTGCTTTGTGAGTTCAGTTTTCCGTTTTCAAAATGTTTGGCTTACAAAGTACCTCAAACATGGTCCATTTGCATAGAAAATGTCTAAGAGGTATCCAAAACACAATTTTGTTGATTAACACCAAAAATTTCGAGTACAACTCCCACACAAGATCAGGACATTCAATTAACCAAAGAAGGTTGTGTTCAACACTAGGTCAGTTTCAAACTTTGGTCACAACTCACTCAATTCAACTTGGAATTGAGCGTGGTTGGTGGCGTTAGAAAACACATTCATAAAGATACAATTTCTCAGAAGAAATCATTTTCAAAATCTGTCCACAACTAGTCCACATTTGAGCCTCAAGTTGTAGTTCATGTTCTGCCTTCCAGGGAACTAACGAGACAGGACAGCAATCTTTAAATAAATGGTTTGGCTCACTCAAGTGGAACCAGAACGTGAATTTTATACCAATAGGAAGCTGGGAATGTCTATTTTCCAGTGCCACAAACGGCACTTGATTTCGATATTGGAGTAAAAAGTTATAACCGAAACAAGATGACTGCCTGGGCAATCCAGGAAAATTTTCCAGTTCTGCCAAACTTTGGAAATCAACACATTTGACCAACCAAATCATGTTATTTTTCAATGAAACTTGCTACACCATCCATATAACATGTATACATTATAATCAAGCCATTATAACCTCAAAATTTTGCACCAAAGTGCACGAACAGGGCAGGGGTAAAATGATCACTTTTGCTCATTGCACCATCCTTGAGTTTCTATCAACAACCCAACATTATTCCACTAATATAAGCACTAAACCAACATTAATTTCATCATCATTCACCAAATCAGTCGATCCAATCAAAGTGGAAGTTCATAGAACCCACACAACAATTTTTTTAACACAACCAAGCTACCCATATGCATGCATGAGTTTAAATGTACACTACTACTCCCATAAAACAAGAATTGAAGGGTTGATCGTCACTCACTTGCTTTGATGTTCAAGACAGAAATTTTCGGCCCTCCTTGCTCAAGAAAAACAGCGGACTGCAGCTCCTTTTCTTAGCTAGATGTAATCTCCAAGTGTTAAACTAGGTGTGGTCAAATTTTGGTGGAGTTTGGTGGTGTTTTTGTTGAAGAAATGAAGATGGAAAAATAGAGAACTTTGAGTTGTTTTTGCAAGCTTACTGGCCGGCTGTCTTGGTGAGGAGAGAGAGAGTGGTTTGATCAAATGAAGCTTCCAAGAGAAGCTTTAATGTGTGGCCCATGTGTTTGTCCAAAAGTCAACTCTCCCTCGCGAGCGCAGGCGCGCGTTTTGTGCTCGATTCCTTTCGAGTTTATTTCACTAGTGCACTAAACCTCTAATGCACTTATATTCATATAAATATTATTCACTCTTAATTATCCCAAAATAAGGGTCTAAAGTCTCTCAATTAAATCGCGCGTGTTAAAACGCGTATTTCCGATTTAAGCGCGATAAAGTGAAATCTCCAAAAAATTCTTATAACGATGGTACTAATAATTATCACTTGAATACTTAAGCATAAAAATACCTATTTCAAGACCATTGTGCAAGCCTCTAATTTTCTAAGCTTATTGTATTCTCGAATCGATTATTGACTCCAATCACGTATTCATTATTTTCACTTAACGAGCTTCCAAAAATTAAATTTTGAAACAAGTCACTTTAAAAATATAACTAAGCTATAAATCCATATAATTAGGTCTAAAAAGGTTAGAAAATAATATTCAGGGCAATTGGCCAAATAAATAATTAATTGGGCTTGAATTAGGAGTTTAAAATAGATGAATTTTGTGAGTCTTCACATGAGTCTTGTATTACTTCCTCAAATCTCTAATAAATTTGTATCAGCGCATCTTTCAAAAAATTATCAACGCGCAAGCGGTATACACTTACTTAGAACTCATTCACCTTTAATTTCTCAATTAACTTTTCTTAATCTACTATTGATCATTCTTAATTCCCCAAGATAAATGCACTCTCGAATAGAATATCACATTGAAACACATGTACTCATTATTCCTCACTTAAACGAACCTCCGAAAATTAAATTTGCTAACGGGACGTTTTAAAAACATAAGGAAGACATTGTTCCATATGAATGGACTTAGAATGGTTGAAATAAGTTATTTGGAGAAAACAGGTGAATAAATATTTAAATAAACCAATAATACTTGATAAAAATAAGAAATTTTTCAGGTCCTCACATTAGGTTTCCCAACTTGCTCTTGGACAGTCTTAATGAGAAGGTGTAGTGCATCCTTCATGCGTTTGGCATGTGCTCATGTGACGGGACCTAGGGGAACCTTCACTTGTTGTACTTGCATAGTTTGAGCTGCACTCCCATTCGCATCATCGAGTCTAAAGTTGGGCAAACAAAACTAGAGAGCATGATAGAAGAAACCATTACTTTTCCTCTTGCTTTACACATGATTTTTGCTAAAATTTCAGCTCATATGTCACTACCAAGGTGGAATCAAGCAAACATAAGTAATCTAAGTCCACACCAACCCAAAATCACCCTTCTAACGTCACTCACAACACAAGAAAGAAAGTAACAAAAATTTCAGCAGCACCTCCCCTTATTTTCCTTAACTTTTCCTTCCAAACTCAACACCTATATATATACATAGCAATCCAACCTCAATCACAACCACAAGTTATAGGCTATAAAGTACACTTGTTTAAGGCCACAAAACCATCCAAATTAGCCAATTATCTAGCTCAAAATCAACCACAATAAAGCTGGAAATTTGTAACCCTAAGCTGAAATTTACAACTACTAGCTGAAATTTTCTATAATCAAGCCAAAATAACATATAAAAGCTAGAAAATTCACATGGCAAAGCTACTAGATCATAAATCATCATATCAAAGCTGAAATTTCTCACTCAAAGCTGAAATTTTCCAACCACCAAACAAACCATGAAATTTTCCATGAAAACTACTAAAATCAAGCCTTAAATCCACTCATATGCAAGTCATAAAAGAAAAGATGGTTTCTTGATGTAGTTACCTTGAAACTCTATGAAGAAATGAAAACCAAGAGCTTCTTTCTCCCAAATCTCTCCACCAAAGTCCTTAATCCTTCCTAAAGGTCACCTTTTATGTAGTAGTTTGCAAGATTAAGGTGAAAACTCAAGGATTCAAGCAAGATTGGAAGTTGGAAGTTGGAAGTTGAAGTTTTTCCTCTCTTTTCTCTATCAAAGTGGCCGGCCAAAGGAAAAGAACAATGAAGGATTTTTGGGTCAAATTTTGTTTTATTAAAGGCTAAGAATGGTTGTAGTCAAAGTCAAAGCTCCAAGGCTTTGGTGACAAATGGCCTTCCAAGGTTAATCCTCGTCTCTTTGTCTTCCTAATGCTAAAATATCTAGCCAACCTCTAATTATCCCTTAACACCTTATAAAATAATATTCCTTTGCACAAAACTCCTCTTAATCTTTAAAAATTTATCGCACACACCTTACTAGTGGGTCCTACTTCCATAATGCACTACGAACTTATCCTGCACTAACTTATACAAGAAAAATGGTTTAAAAACTTGACTCACTTATAAAAATATCTGAAAAATTAAGGCAAGCAAATAAGTAAGTAAAGTAAAATTAAAAGGAAATATAAATTAATTTTCCAAAAATAAGAGAAAATTTAAAATAATTTTCGGGTTCTCACAATTCCCATATCTCCATTTTGCCTATATATTTCCTTTACTTGTTTATAAATTCTTTCCACTTTTCATGTTGGGATCTTGGTTTGACTGAAAGAAGCAAAAAAAGAAACCATAAAGGCAATGGAATAAATTAGGGGTTAATAGCCTTAGTCAACAAATGCAATTCTTGAAATTGCTGCCTCAAGTAGAGGAGATTGTATTTTGACACCCAAAAAAAAGAAAAAAAAGGAGCAGATTACTTTTGAATATGGCAATGGATTTTTAGATTTTTTCTATTAAAACAAATTTTGAAATACAGAAAGTCAGACAATATAGGCGGAGACGTGGAAGACCCATACCTGTGAACTTGGTTGTTTCTAGTTGGTTGGTGAGCAGGAGAGGGGTAAATAGGGTCATTGGTAGGCTATTGATTTTTTTGCTTTTTTTTATTCTTTTGTAGAGGTGACAATATGGGCGGGATTTGCTTAGATTTGAAATGGAATCAAGTAATATGGGTTTAGACCCAATCTTACCCATACGTATTTTGGAACTAAGTTGGATAGGATCACTTTGGGATGAGTTTAGATTGATCCCGCCCAATACCCAAGTCCATTTCCTGTATTTTTTTCCTTTAATTCTTTTTTTAGTTTATATGATTTAATATTTTTTATTTATTAAATTTCTTTTAGTCTTCTTGTGAATTTATATTTTCCAGAATTCTTTTTTCCCTTAAATTTTCTTTTATTTATTTTCTATGTATATATTTTTTGAATTTTTGAATTCCAATGTTGCTAAATTTTAGTTGAGGAAAAAATAAGTCTTATAAAAACTTAAAAGGACTTGTATTTATGAGTATAAGGAAATGGCGTTTGAAACTACGAGCCATCATAAAACTACCAAAATTGGACAAAGTATTTTTAATAAGACCGCAGATTATGAGCCATCATAAACCTTGTTTGGATTGCGATTTTTCACAAAAAAAAAATTTACGTTTTCCATGAACACATTTTTTAATTACTTTTTTATCTTATATACATCAAATCATTACAGTATATATTTTTTTATAAAAACTCTTAAAAATAGCATTGCAAACAATATTTACAGGCCTAAAAGAGCCCTCACCAACCCCTTTTAGGCCTTCTTCAGCCTAACTGTGCAATCATTGAGTTTCCATTTCAAACCAAAAAGTTTCTTTCGACATTTTTTTTGGCAACAGAATTTTTACTAAAAAAGGGAAAAATTCTCTAAGGGGAAAAAGAGTTCAGGAAACTAGATAGGGGTTTTAAGCATAATTACAAGGAAAAACTGCAGGATTTAGCTAGAAGAATAAAAATGATTCACTTGAATCATTAAAAAAATATACAACAATTGATAGGATAAATTTTTGGTGAGATCTTTGGGTCCCAATAAGTACCCAAGTATTTTCCAAAAGTTTTCATCAATTAATAGGTATAAATAGAATTAAGCATGTCAATGGGTAGGGTTTGAATTGGATCCTTTTGATCCAAATCCAGACCCATTAAATTTAGTTGGACTTAAACCCAAACCCAAATTTTTATGGGTCTAAAAATGTAAGTCCAAACATAGACCTTCCGCTGTATTTTCTAAGAGAGAATTGCACCAATCGTCCCTCACATATTATTAATATGAAAATTTAGTCTCTCAGAATCAAAATGATCAGTTTTAGTCCCTAGCAAACAAAGTGATTACCTTTGATCCCTTTTCACTTTTCCAAGCAGATTTTAGCCGGAACTTACTGGGCTCACATGACATGTCCAATTTTTAAAGGGAAAAAATGAAAAATCAACTTGATCAGAAATTTGAGAGACTAATAGTGCATATCTTTAGTTAAATATTCATCAAAATACACAAAAACTATTCCACCATTACCTGAAAATCTCCAATTCATCTCAACCCAAAATGAACCATATTTGCAGACTCCTTGATGCGAATTCCTCCGTGACGGTGAAATTCATCCTCACGAAACCCACGATCTTGATAGAGAATTTTCCAGGTTTGGTTGGCGGAATCCCATTCGACCCAATCTAATTGTGACGACCCCACTTCTCCCAAAGGCGAACCCAAGGGTATCGGCGGGCCGCCTGCCTAGCTCGCATCAGGACTCAAAACTTAAAACAATAAAAGCCAGAAAAATTCAAAAGAGTTCTAGATACAATCCCAAAAGAGTTATAATTACATTCTCCAAAAGTACCTGCTCACACTATTACATCCTTATAATTACCACCAAAACAAAAACAAAAACAAACATACTATAAGTCCAACTATTACAATCAAACCTAACTATGCTAGCGTGTGTGCCAAAAGTCCCCGCGTCGGCCCCTGCTAAGGAAAACAAAAGGAATAGGGTAAGCTATATGCTTAGTAAGTAAACAGGGGCAAAAGCGTAAATTTCACGTAACAACAGTGACATAGTAAGAGTAAAGCAAAAGCAGAAAAGTAACATCACATAATAAGGATAGAGGTGGCTCCAAAGCCAATTCATATGCCAGGCGTGATCTCCTGCCGACACTCCATCGACCACACTTAATGGTCCGTAGAACTTCACTTGTACACCCACCGACACCTTATCACCCTCACTGGCCAGTCACCTCACAAACTTGCCCGGGCGAACGAAATCACAAACTTGAGCTTGAGTCACAAGCTCGGGTCACAAACTTGGTCCACATACTCGGTGAACCGGATTCACAAACTTGGTGACCTCCAACCAGGTTGGACTGACTTCGACCAAGCCCTAACCGGCTCGAATAGTCCATCTAGGTCAAGAGCTCGCCCCAAACTCACAAACTTCACAAAATTATTCAAAAGTCACCCCGAGCCACAAGCTCAAGGGGTTTAGTTCCAAAATGATTTATATACATATGTCATGTACAAATATGTGCGTAAATTCGGGTTTAGAGCGAGTGCGATAAAGTACACTCTCGCCTAAGTACCCTCTTCATACATGTCGAAACACATAAGCAACTAGCACATAAGAGCGGCTTGAATACTTACTCAAAATACCAAAGTTGTACTAAAGCAAAATCGCTTCGCGCGTGTTCGCTAGTAGTGGGCCCCACCGGCTCCGCCTAACTCACCACTGTCTGAAATAGAAGATTGTGTCATAATATATCACAAACGGCCACTAACGTACTTAAAACAAGCAAAACGACAAAATTGGCACGTGCAAGTACGGAAACGGCAAAAAGGGGCACACGCGCACGCGCGGAACGGCAAACGGGACGGCCAAATCTGCCATCTCAAACCGTTTTGGTCAAAAGTTAGGCTAGGAGTGTCGGATCAAGGTGGGTGAGACACCGTTTCGAAGCTAAAACGAAGAGCTACAACTTTAATTTAGGTATCTCAACCCAGATCTCAATAGGTATAGGTCAAAAATGCACGAAACAGTGCCAGATGTTTCATTACGGTTTACCAAACAGGCCCTGTTTGCAAGGCCGCAACTCACGACTCAGAAATCGAAATCAAGAAATTCCAGAGGCGTTAGAGAGCTGAGACATAAGGCTAAAACTTTGATGTTTTGGCCAAGATCTGAATCCACTCAGAATAGAACGAAAATCGAGTGCCAAAATACCCGTCAGAACTGTCCAGATACAAGGCAGTTCTGACGATCGATATTGTTTGGGTCATAACGGAACCTACGGAACTCGGACTTCGACGTACTTTATACCGTTTCGAAGCTAAAACCGAGATCTACATTTCTTATGAAGGAGTCACCACCCAGATCGTATGGTATCAAAACCGAAAAGTCACGGGCAGAAGCTAAACTAAAAACGTACAGAATCTGATGTTCAAAACAGGCTTAAGTTTTTCATCTATAACTCATGATACCTAATCCGTTTGACCTGAAATTTTACAGGAATATTCAGGACTTAAGGGTCTACAATGTTGAAGAAGGCTACTCAGTCCAATTTCGAGTGTAACTACGTCAAAAATGTCACATACTACACCAGAATCGCAAAACAGGTTCACAAACCGTATTCTAGTACAAACATCATAAAACAGCCTACATAAGTCCAAATCCAGAAATTCCAAAGCCATATGAAATCTTAGAAACAGGGCTACATTTCATTAGAAGACCAGAACAACCAATTCTGAAGCATTCCAAACCAAAATAACCAATTACAATCGCAGTTCTCAGGTTCGGGGTAGAAACAGGACAGCAAGGGTAAATCCATCTTTTCTCATTCTACGCTACTCCGATTGACCTAAAATTTTGTAGGCACCTCTAAAATATCATTCCCTACAACTTTCATGTTTTAAGCCAAGACCAATTCGGCCTCTAACTAGGAGATACAAAACCGGACAGAATTGAAGAACAATGAAACCCTAATTCCCAATTTCTCTTCCAAAACAGAAATTTCTTGCAATTAACTACCATTCACACCAACTAGCTTCATTCTCAATCATTTCCAATCATCATACATAGCCACATAATATTAATCATATACAACCAGCAAAAATCCCAAATAAATAGAATACTTCATCAATCTTAACTAAAATCAAGAAATAGTCCACCAAATCACACTTATAACAACCACAAGTCATTAATTAAGCATCTCTAGATAGAAGAGAGGGGTTCCATAGTCACTCACCTTAGAACCAAAGAAGAGAGACCACTTAGCACCTTAAGCTTCCAAACAACTTCACAACCAAGCTTAACTCCACCAAACTAAGAGGTTTTATGGAGTAATTGGGAGATTAATCGGTTTAATTGAGAGATTTGGCAAGATTGGAGCAAGGAATTGAGGTTTTTCTTGTTTCTTCAAGGAAGAGAGCCGGCCAAGCTTGCTATGTTTTGAGGGATTTTTGGTCAATTTTTTTGATTTATTGAAGTCAAATAATAAAACAAGAAAGAATGGTCAAAGTTCCTACCAACCCTATGGTGACACTTGTCACCTCATTAAATGCATCTCTATCACTTTGTCTCTCTCCACTCTCATCCATATAGCAACATTCAATTATCTCATAACACC
Source organism: Coffea canephora (assembly GCA_036785865.1). Lineage (NCBI taxonomy): Eukaryota > Viridiplantae > Streptophyta > Magnoliopsida > Gentianales > Rubiaceae > Coffea > Coffea canephora. Next base: position 25,560,964 of record CM071915.1, read on the forward strand.
CGATAAATTAAACCCAGTATCCAGAACTTAACCTAATTGGCCAAATTTTACCGAACTTTCCGCACTAGTGGGTCCCACGTCCGATATGCGTTCTTAATTTCTTAAAAACTAACGGATACTAGAAAAATCATCTAAAAACTATATTTACTCCCTAAAATTATTTGGGGAATTTTCTAATAAAGAAAATGTAGAAAAGGCGGGCGATAAATAATCTTCCACTTAAACTTTCTAATTATTTGTAACACTAGAGGTTTGCTAATCCAGAGTTTGCCAACCATTTTCAAACTTGTTAAACCTCTGTAAACTATAACGAATCCTATTTTTTTCTTGTGCTAAAACAGACACTAGAATACCGCATAAACTAGGGTTTTATCATAAGCAAAGTCAGGGTTTTCAATCTTAGCCGAGTTTAGGGTTTCTCCTTAGCCCTAAAACCTTAATATCAACTTACGAACGGGCTGGGGCCTCACAATCTCCCCCACTTAGGACAATTTCGTCCTCGAAATTAGTTCTTTGGTCAAAGCATACCTTCGAAACCCGCCGAAGGGTCAGTCACTTCTTGTTGACCCATTGCATACACTCTTGCTGGCCCTTTGGGTCGATTTTCCCCTACATTTGACGGCTTCGTTGTGGTCCCTTCAGTCGGTGGCTTAAGTCCTTCCTTCTGCATCTTGGGGCACCGGGCAATCAGATGTTCGGTGCTACCACATTTGAAACATTTCCGTATCGAACTATTTTTCCAGCAATTTTCATCAGTGTGGTTGCCCCCACAGAAACCACAGGTTGGTTTAACGGCCGTACCAGACCCTCCACGCTGGACGCTCCTCGGGGGCTCTTGCCTAACCGGACCTCGCCCAAAGTTGTTCGAGGTTCTTGTAGGTCGTGGACCATCTGCGCCTTTGCTTGTCTTAGTAGGTGGCTCGTTTCGCGAACTCTGTCCAACCGTGGAGTCATTCGAGCTGGGTTGCCTCCTTTTCCGGTCATGGAAGGCTTTAACCTGTCCCCTGGCAGTCTCAATCCGTTGTGCTTTTTCTAGCGCTTGGCTAAATGTGTCCAACTGAGCAGCTGCTAGAGCCTCCTGGATCTCCACATTCAAGCCTTGGACAAAGCGACGAATTCGCTTTTGCTCTGTTAGTACCAGCTCTGGGGCAAAACGGGAAAGTTTCGTAAACTGAGTTTCGTATTCCGCCACACTCGATGCCCCTTGACGTAGGCGGATGAAATCATTTTCTTGTTTTTCTTGCACAATAGGTGGTAAATATTTTTCGTTAAATTCCCGTGTGAAGTTGATCCAGGTCCAAAGGGGTCTGTTCGCGCTCCCACTTGGCTTTAATCACTTTCCACCAGGCTCGGGCGGCCCCTTCAAATTGAAAAGCAGCAAAGGATATCTGCCGTTCCTCCGAGTACCTAAGCGCGGCAAAAATATCTAGCATACGGTCCATCCAACCCTCCGCTAGGTCAGGGTCGGGTCCACCTACAAACTTAGGGGGCGCAAATTTTTGGAACCGCTCTAAAGCACGGTCCTCTCCCTCATGATTACCCGGATTATGTTCCGGATTATGTCCAGGGTTCCCAGTACTGCTCCCCTGACCCTGTTGATTTGACATTCGCTCCAGAAGATCGGTCATCCGCTGGATGGCTGTAGCGACTTGGTCTGGCTCTTGTCCTTGTTCCCTTTCAGGGCTTCGTGCTCGCCCTCTACCTCCACCTCGAGTACCGGAGGTCATTTAAGTGCAAAAATCTATAGATCGGAACATTACATATACTTATTATCCAGACTATGAGCAAAAGTACGGACGTAAAGCGTATGCATAGAAGACACACAAAAGATAAGTTCAAAATGCTTTTCAAATATATACATATATTTACAAAGTCACACCAAAAGATTTACACATTACCGACCTCCAGTCGGTACAAAATCCAATGTACACATGAGCACTGGCTCCAAAATCTAGTCGGCCAACCAAATAACAAAAGAAAGTAGTCATGCTAGTTCTAACAAAAGTCATACACTAGTTAAACAAAAGTGCAAAAGCGACCCTAATCGCCTCCCCTAGGGCCCAGGCTCCCAACGGAACCTTACGTGTCCACCTCGTCCATCCTCTCTGGACTGGTGGCCCGTGGCGGTGCCTCTGCGGTTAGATCTAGTAGGAGCTCGCAGTCGACAGACATACTCCGGGCCCTATCCCTCAGCTGCCTCTTCATAGCGAAGAGGTGCTGGTGTGTGTCCTGAAGCTGACGGTGCAAAGCATCCGTCCTCTCCCTCTCCTCTCGGAGACCCTGCTCCAAGTCCCTAATACGCATCGCCTGCCCAAGGCCAACCTCTCTAGCCTCGTCTAGCTGTCTAAGCAGGCTGCGTCGCTCGTCGTCCACAGCCAGGACGACCTCGTCAGGATAACAGTATGTGTACCAACATCCACAAGGTCGGTGCGCCACCTGACCAAAAAGGGAGTATAAAGTGTAAGGCTCTCCAGGTCTCTGCCGATAGCGGATCGCCCGCTTATGCAGCACTCGATCCTCTACGCCTCTCGTACTCGGGAATCTCGGTCCCACGCCACTGGGTCCCGCACCACTCGAACCGCCCGGATACATTCCTACAAAACATTAAGTCGTCAGTCAACCGGCATTTCAGCTTAAAAGATATCATTCAATTTAAAATGGTCAAGTATGCCCAGTGCCTATCGCGTATGTCCCACTTGCCCAAATCCTCTAACTTAGGCGCTCTGATACCACCTGTGACGACCCCACTTCTCCCAAGGGCGAACCCAAGCGTATCGGCGGGCCGCCTGCCTAGCTCGCGCCAGGACTCAAAACTTAAAACAATAAAAGCCAGAAAAATTCAAAAGAGTTCTAGATACAATCCCAAAATAGTTATAATTACATTCTCCAAAAGTACCTGCTCACACTATTACATCCTTATAATTACCACCAAAACAAAAACAAAAACAAACATACTATAAATCCAACTATTACAATCAAACCTAACTATGCTAGCGTGTGTGCCAAAAGTCCCCGCGCGTCGGCCCCTGCTAAGGAAAACAAAAGGAATGGGGTAAGCTATATGCTTAGTAAGTAAACAGAGGCAAAAGCGTAAATTTCACGTAGCAACAGTGACATAGTAAGAGTAAAGCAAAAGCAGAAAAGTAACATCACATAATAAGGATACAGGTGGCTCCAAAACCAATTCATATGTCAGGCGTGATCTCCTGCCGACACTCCGTCGACCACACTTAATAGTCCGTAGAACTTCACTTGTACACCCACCGACACCTTATCACCCTCACTGGCCAGTCACCTCACAAACATGCCCGGGCGAACGAAATCACAAACTTGAGCTTGAGTCACAAGTTCAGGTCACAAACTTGGTCCACAAACTCGGTGAACCGGATTCACAAACTTGGTGACCTCCAACCAGGTTGGACTGACTTCGACCAAGCCCTAACCGGCTCGAATAGTCTATCTAGGTCAAGAGCTCGCCCCAAACTCACAAACTTCACAAAATTATTCAAAAGTCACCCCGAGCCACAAGCTCAAGGGGTTTAGTTCCAAAATGATTTATATACATTTGTCATGTACAAATATGTGCGTAAATTCGGGTTTAGAGCGAGTGCGATAAAGTACACTCTCGCCTAAGTACCCTCTTCATACATGTCGAAACACATAAGCAACTAGCACATAAGAGCGGCTTGAATACTTACTCAAAATACCAAAGTAGTACTAAAGCAAAATCGCTTCGCGCGTGTTCGCTAGTAGTGGGCCCCACCGGCTCCGCCTAACTCACCACTGTCTGAAATAGAAGATTGTGTCATAATATATCACAAACGGCCACTAACATACTTAAAACAAGCAAAACAACGTACTTAAAACAAGCAAAACGACAAAATTGGCACGCGCAAGTGCGGAAAAGGCAAAAAGGGCACACGCGCACGCGCGGAACGGCAAACGGGACGGCCAAATCTGCCATCTCAAACCGTTTTGGTCAAAAGTTAGGCTAGGAGTGTCGGATCAAGGTGGGTGAGACACCGTTTCGAAGCTAAAACGAAGAGCTACAACTTTAATTTAGGTATCTCAACCCAGATCTCAATAGGTATATGTCAAAAATGCACGAAACAGTGCCATATGTTTCATTACGGTTTACCAAACAGGCCCTGTTTGCAAGGCCGCAACTCACGACTCAGAAATCGAAATCAAGAAATTCCAGAGGCGTTAGAGAGCTGAGACATAAGGCTAAAACTTTGATGTTTTGGCCAAGATCTGAATCCACTCAGAATAGAACGAAAATCGAGTGCCAAAATACCCGTCAGAACTGTCCAGATACAAGGCAGTTCTGACGATCGATATTGTTTGGGTCATAACGGAACCTACGGAACTCGGACTTCGACGTACTTTATACCGTTTCGAAGCTAAAACCGATATCTACATTTCTTATGAAGGAGTCACCACCCAGATCGTACGGTATCAAAACCGAAAAGTCACGGGCAGAAGCTAAACTAAAAACGTACAGAATCTGATGTTCAAAATAGGCTTAAGTTTTTCATCTATAACTCATGATACCCTAATCCGTTTGACCTGAAATTTTACAGGAATATTCAGGACTTAAGGGTCTACAATGTTGAAGAAGGCTACTCAGTCCAATTTCGAGTGTAACTACGTCAAAAATGTCACATACTACACCAGAATCGCAAAACAGGTTCACAAACCGTATTCTAGTACAAACATCATAAAACAGCCTACATAAGTCCAAATCCAGAAATTCCAAAGCCATATGAAAGCTTAGAAACAGGGATACATTGCATTAGAAGACCAGAACAACCAATTCTGAAGCATTCCAAACCAAAATAACCAATTACAATCGCAGTTCTCAGGTTCGGGGTAGAAACAGGACAGCAAGGGTAAATCCATCTTTTCTCATTCTACGCTACTCCGATTGACCTGAAATTTTGTAGGCACCTCTAAAATATCATTCCCTACAACTTTCATGTTTTAAGCCAAGACCAATTCGGCCTCTAACTAGGAGATACAAAACCGGACAGAATTGAAGAACAATGAAACCCTAATTCCCAATTTCTCTTCCAAAACAGAAATTTCTTGCAATTAACTACCATTCACACCAACTAGCTTCATTCTCAATCATTTCCAATCATCATACATAGCCACATAATATTAATCATATACAACCAGCAAAAATCCCAAATAAATAGAATACTTCATCAATCTTAACTAAAATCAAGAAATAGTCCACCAAATCACACTTATAACAACCACAAGTCATTAATTAAGCATCTCTAGATAGAAGAGAGGGGTTCCATAGTCACTCACCTTAGAACCAAAGAAGAGAGACCACTTAGCACCTTAAGCTTCCAAACAACTTCACAACCAAGCTTAACTCCACCAAACTAAGAGGTTTTATGGAGTAATTGGGAGATTAATCGGTTTAATTGAGAGATTTGGCAAGATTGGAGCAAGGAATTGAGGTTTTTCTTGTTTCTTCAAGGAAGAGAGCCGGCCAAGCTTGCTATGTTTTGAGGGATTTTTGGTCAATTTTTTTGATTTATTGAAGTCAAATAATAAAACAAGAAAGAATGGTCAAAGTTCCTACCAACCCTATGGTGACACTTGTCACCTCATTAAATGCATCTCTATCACTTTGTCTCTCTCCACTCTCATCCATATAGCAACATTCAATTATCTCATAACACCCGATAAATTAAACCCAGTATCCAGAACTTAACCTAATTGGCCAAATTTTACCGAACTTTCCGCACTAGTGGGTCCCACGTCCGATATGCGTTCTTAATTTCTTAAAAACTAACGGATACTAGAAAAATCATCTAAAAACTATATTTACTCCCTAAAATTATTTGGGGAATTTTCTAATAAAGAAAATGTAGAAAAGGCGGGCGATAAATAATCTTCCACTTAAACTTTCTAATTATTTGTAACACTAGAGGTTTGCTAATCCAGAGTTTGCCAACCATTTTCAAACTTGTTAAACCTCTGTAAACTATAACGAATCCTATTTTTTTCTTGTGCTAAAACAGACACTAGAATACCGCATAAACTAGGGTTTTATCATAAGCAAAGTCAGGGTTTTCAATCTTAGCCGAGTTTAGGGTTTCTCCTTAGCCCTAAAACCTTAATATCAACTTACGAACGGGCTGGGGCCTCACAATCTCCCCCACTTAGGACAATTTCGTCCTCGAAATTAGTTCTTTGGTCAAAGCATACCTTCGAAACCCGCCGAAGGGTCAGTCACTTCTTGTTGACCCATTGCATACACTCTTGCTGGCCCTTTGGGTCGATTTTCCCCTACATTTGACGGCTTCGTTGTGGTCCCTTCAGTCGGTGGCTTAAGTCCTTCCTTCTGCATCTTGGGGCACCGGGCAATCAGATGTTCGGTGCTACCACATTTGAAACATTTCCGTATCGAACTATTTTTCCAGCAATTTTCATCAGTGTGGTTGCCCCCACAGAAACCACAGGTTGGTTTAACGGCCGTACCAGACCCTCCACGCTGGACGCTCCTCGGGGGCTCTTGCCTAACCGGACCTCGCCCAAAGTTGTTCGAGGTTCTTGTAGGTCGTGGACCATCTGCGCCTTTGCTTGTCTTAGTAGGTGGCTCGTTTCGCGAACTCTGTCCAACCGTGGAGTCATTCGAGCTGGGTTGCCTCCTTTTCCGGTCATGGAAGGCTTTAACCTGTCCCCTGGCAGTCTCAATCCGTTGTGCTTTTTCTAGCGCTTGGCTAAATGTGTCCAACTGAGCAGCTGCTAGAGCCTCCTGGATCTCCACATTCAAGCCTTGGACAAAGCGACGAATTCGCTTTTGCTCTATTAGTACCAGCTCTGGGGCAAAACGGGAAAGTTTCGTAAACTGAGTTTCGTATTCTACCACACTCGATGCCCCTTGACGTAGGCGGATGAAATCATCTTCTTGTTTTTCTTGCACAATGGGTGGTAAATATTTTTCGTTAAATTCCCGTGTGAAGTTGATCCAGGTCCAAAGGGGTCTGTTCGCGCTCCCACTTGGCTTTAATCACGTTCCACCAGGCTCGGGCGGCCCCTTCAAATTGAAAAGCAGCAAAGGATATCTGCCGTTCCTCCGAGTACCTAAGCGCGGCAAAAATATCTAGCATACGGTCCATCCAACCCTCCGCTAGGTCAGGGTCGGGTCCACCTACAAACTTAGGGGGTGCAAATTTTTGGAACCGCTCTAAAGCACGGTCCTCTCCCACATGATTACCCGGATTATGTCCAGGGTTCCCAGTACTGCTCCCCTGACCCTGTTGATTTGACATTCGCTCCAGAAGATCGGCCATCCGCTGGATGGCTGTAGCGACTTGGTCTGGCTCTTGTCCTTGTTCCCTTTCAGGGATTCGTGCTCGCCCTCTACCTCCACCTCGAGTACCGGAGGTCATTTAAGTGCAAAAGTCTATAGATCGGAACATTACATATACTTATTATCCAGACTATGAGTAAAAGTACGGACGTAAAGCGTATGCATAGAAGACACACAAAAGATAAGTTCAAAATGCTTTTCAAATATATACATATATTTACAAAGTCACACCAAAAGATTTACACATTACCGACCTCCAGTCGGTACAAAATCCAATGTACACATGAGCACTGGCTCCAAAATCTAGTCGGCCAACCAAATAACAAAAGAAAGTAGTCATGCTAGTTCTAACAAAAGTCATACACTAGTTAAACAAAAGTACAAAAGCGACCCTAATCGCCTCCCCTAGGGCCCAGGCTCCCAACGGAACCTTACGTGTCCACCTCGTCCATCCTCTCTGGACTGGTGGCCCGTGGCGGTGCCTCTGCGGCTAGATCTAGTAGGAGCTCGCAGTCGACAGACATACTCCGGGCCCTATCCCTCAGCTGCCTCTTCATAGCGAAGAGGTGCTGGTGTGTGTCCTGAAGCTGACGGTGCAAAGCATCCGTCCTCTCCCTCTCCTCTCGGAGACCCTGCTCCAAGTCCCTAATACGCATCGCCTGCCCAAGGCCAACCTCTCTAGCCTCGTCTAGCTGTCTAAGCAGGCTGCGTCGCTCGTCGTCCACAGCCAGGACGACCTCGTCAGGATAACAGTATGTGTACCAACATCCACAAGGTCGGTGCGCCACCTGACCAAAAAGGGAGTATAAAGTGTAAGGCTCTCCAGGTCTCTGCCGATAGCGGATCGCCCGCTTATGCAGCACTCGATCCTCTACGCCTCTCGTTCTCGGGAATCTCGGTCCCACGCCACTGGGTCCCGCACCACTCGAACCGCCCGGATACATTCCTACAAAACATTAAGTCGTCAGTCAACCGGCATTTCAGCTTAAAAGATATCATTCAATTTAAAATGGTCAAGTATGCCCAGTGCCTATCGCGTATGTCCCACTTGCCCAAGTCCTCTAACCTAGGCGCTCTGATACCACCTGTGACGACCCCACTTCTCCCAAGGGCGAACCCAAGCGTATCGGCGGGCCGCCTGCCTAGCTCGCGCCAGGACTCAAAACTTAAAACAATAAAAGCCAGAAAAATTCAAAAGAGTTCTAGATACAATCCCAAAAGAGTTATAATTACATTCTCCAAAAGTACCTGCTCACACTATTACATCCTTATAATTACCACCAAAACAAAAACAAAAACAAACATACTATAAATCCAACTATTACAATCAAACCTAACTATGCTAGCGTGTGTGCCAACAGTCCCCGTGCGTCGGCCCCTGCTAAGGAAAACAAAAGGAATGGGGTAAGCTATATGCTTAGTAAGTAAACAGGGGCAAAAGCGTAAATTTCACGTAGCAACAGTGACATAGTAAGAGTAAAGCAAAAGTTGAAAAGTAACATCACATAATAAGGATACAGGTGGCTCCAAAACCAATTCATATGTCAGGCGTGAGCTCCTGCCGACACTCCGTCGACCACACTTAATAGTCCGTAGAACTTCACTTGTACACCCACCGACACCTTATCACCCTCACTGGCCAGTCACCTCACAAACTTGCCCGGGCGAACGAAATCACAAACTTGAGCTTGAGTCACAAGCTCGGGTCACAAACTTGGTCCACAAACTCGGTGAACCGGATTCACAAACTTGGTGACCTCCAACCAGGTTGGACTGACTTCGACCAAGCCCTAACCGGCTCGAATAGTCCATCTAGGTCAAGAGCTCGCCCCAAACTCACAAACTTCACAAAATTATTCAAAAGTCACCCCGAGCCACAAGCTCAAGGGGTTTAGTTCCAAAATGATTTATATACATATGTCATGTACAAATATGTGCGTAAATTCGGGTTTAGAGCGAGTGCGATAAAGTACACTCTCGCCTAAGTACCCTCTTCATACATGTCGAAACACATAAGCAACTAGCACATAAGAGCGGCTTGAATACTTACTCAAAATACCAAAGTAGTACTAAAGCAAAATCGCTTCGCGCGTGTTCGCTATTAGTGGGCCCCACCGGCTCCGCCTAGCTCACCACTGTCTGAAATAGAAGATTGTGTCATAATATATCACAAACGGCCACTAACGTACTTAAAACAAGCAAAACAACAAAATTGGCACGCGCAAGTGCGGAAACGGCAAAAAGGGGCACACGCGCACGCGCGGAACGGCAAACGGGACGGCCAAATCTGCCATCTCAAACCGTTTTGGTCAAAAGTTAGGCTAGAAGTGTCGGATCAAGGTGGGTGAGACACCGTTTCGAAGCTAAAACGAAGAGCTACAACTTTAATTTAGGTATCTCAACCCAGATCTCAATAGGTATAGGTCAAAAATGCACGAAACAGTGCCAGATGTTTCATTACGGTTTACCAAACAGGCCCTGTTTGCAAGGCCGCAACTCACGACTCAGAAATCGAAATCAAGAAATTCCAGAGGCGTTAGAGAGCTGAGACATAAGGCTAAAACTTTGATGTTTTGGCCAAGATCTGAATCCACTCAGAATAGAACGAAAATCGAGTGCCAAAATACCCGTCAGAACTGTCCAGATACAAGGCAGTTCTGACGATCGATATTGTTTGGGTCATAACGGAACCTATGGAACTCGGACTTCGACGTACTTTATACCGTTTCGAAGCTAAAACCGAGATCTACATTTCTTATGAAGGAGTCACCACCCATATCGTACGGTATCAAAATCGAAAAGTCACGGGCAGAAGCTAAACTAAAAACGTACAGAATCTGATGTTCAAAACAGGCTTAAGTTTTTCATCTATAACTCATGATACCCTAATCCGTTTGACCTGAAATTTTACAGGAATATTCAAGACTTAAGGGTCTACAATGTTGAAGAAAGCTACTCAGTCCAATTTCGAGTGTAACTACGTCAAAAATGTCACATACTACACCAGAATCGCAAAACAGGTTCACAAACCGTATTCTAGTACAAACATCATAAAACAGCCTACATAAGTCCAAATCCAGAAATTCCAAAGCCATATGAAAGCTTAGAAACAGGGCTACATTTCATTAGAAGACCAGAACAACCAATTCTGAAGCATTCCAAACCAAAATAACCAATTACAATCGCAGTTCTCAGGTTCGGGGTAGAAACAGGACAGTAAGGGTAAATCCGTCTTTTCTCATTCTACGCTACTCCGATTGACCTGAAATTTTGTAGGCACCTCTAAAATATCATTCCCTACAACTTTCATGTTTTAAGGCAAGACCAATTCGGCCTCTAACTAGGAGATACAAAACCGGACAGAATTGAAAAACAATGAAACCCTAATTCCCAATTTCTCTTCCAAAACAGAAATTTCTTGCAATTAACTACCATTCACACCAACTAGCTTCATTCTCAATCATTTCCAATCATCATACATAGCCACATAATATTAATCATATGCAACCAACAAAAATCCCAAATAAATAGAATACTTCATCAATCTTAACTAAAATCAAGAAATAGTCCACCAAATCACACTTATAACAACCACAAGTCATTAATTAAGCATCTCTAGATAGAAGAGAGGGGTTCCATAGTCACTCACCTTAGAACCAAAGAAGAGAGACCACTTAGCACCTTAAGCTTCCAAACAACTTCACAACCAAGTTTAACTCCACCAAACTAAGAGGTTTTATGGAGTAATTGGGAGATTAATCGGTTTAATTGAGAGATTGGGCAAGATTGGAGCAAGGAATTGAGGTTTTTCTTGTTTCTTCAAGGAAGAGAGCCGGCCAAGCTTGCTATGTTTTGAGGGATTTTTGGTCAATTTTTTTGATTTATTGAAGTCAAATAATAAAACAAGAAAGAATGGTCAAAGTTCCTACCAACCCTATGGTGACACTTGTCACCTCATTAAATGCATCTCTATCACTTTGTCTCTCTCCACTCTCATCCATATAGCAACCTTCAATTATCTCATAACACCCGATAAATTAAACCCAATATCCAGAACTTAACCTAATTGGCCGAATTTTACCGAACTTTCCGCACTAGTGGGTCCCACGTCCGATATGCGTCCTTAATTTCTTAAAAACTAACGGATACTAGAAAAATCATCTAAAAACTATATTTACTCCCTAAAATTATTTGGGGAATTTTCTAATAAAGAAAATGTAGAAAAGGCGGGCGATAAATAATCTTCCACTTAAACTTTCTAATTATTTGTAATACTAGAGGTTTGCTAATCCAGAGTTTGCCAACCATTTTCAAACTTGTTAAACCTCTGTAAACTATAACGAATCCTATTTTTTTCTTGTGCTAAAACAGACACTAGAATACCGCATAAACTAGGGTTTTATCATAAGCAAAGTCAGGGTTTTCAATCTTAGCCGAGTTTAGGGTTTCTCCTTAACCCTAAAACCTTAATATCAACTTACGAACGGGCTGGGGCCTCACACTAATCCTCTAAATTGCGAACACTCTTGATACGATGTCAACCCGCGACTTAACGAATTAGCGAACCAAGGAATTTTGATAGGATGGCGCCACAAACAAGTGCGTTTCTTGTTTGATAAGCCAAGTTGGACTTCTTAGAAAACTATCTAAGATGTTCAAGGAGTGCTTGCAAGAAGCCAAGAGAATTCTCTCAATTTTATTAAAGAATCAAAATCTGCTTGGTGTTATAGGTTTGCAGCTTATTTATAGATTCTTACAACTCAAATCCTAATGAAGCTTGGAAAGTAGAAATCGGCACAACTATGGCCCATCATGGCTGAATCTACTAACTAAATATGGCCAAAAACTAATAACTAAAATAAGGTAAATAATGACTAAAAATGGCAAGGACCACAACACTTAAGCCACTTGCTTTATTCTACTAATTGAAAACGAAAAAACTGATTAACTTGAAACTTGCGAAGCTTGGTGCATCTTGTAACTCCAAATGCCTTGTGTCAAGGGACTTGGTCCTCTAGTTGGAGTAGAATCACGTACCCCGAACCATCTTCAAAGACCGAACTTCCTTCCTTAGCTTCTCGTACCACGCGTACCAAGATATTCAATTGCTCCTTCATTCGCTTGGCACGAGCTCTAGTAATTGGTCCGGTAGGTATCACCACATCCTTGGTGTTCGCATGGATGGCCGCATCACTCCTAGTTGATTGAGATTCTTTCGAAGGAAATTCGTGATTGAAGACAAGAAAATAACAAGCAAATGTACTATAAAATATAAATGCAAAAAAAAAAAAAAATGTGGTTCCTCGCCCAAAACATTCTAGCAAATTTGATTCCTCGCCCAAAACATTGTCAACAAGCACATCTAGCAAATGTGCTTCCTCGCCAATAAAGTTCTCAACATCTTCAACAAAATTTGCATATGAGAACCATAATAACAATTGACCAAATCCTGCCCTTTTGACAACTCTCTTTCCACCATAAACCAAATCAACCCACCCAGTCGACCTCCTCAAGCCTCCTCTCTCTGACACACCTCGTAAACTTTAAAACTTCCTCTATCACCTTAGAGCCATCATCCTGCAAAACCAGCCAACCCCAAATGATCTCTTCAAGAAACAGACCTACCTCCTCAGAAACCATTAATAGCCCATCTTCGCCACCTCCTTTTGCAGCAAGACTTTGGCGACTTCAGCTCTTAAGAGGCAAATGCAGAGCATTCCCAGTGATATACATATTAATTTAATTATACATACATGGATCTGAGTAGGGTCTGATATAGGTTTGAATTTGAATATGAATCATAGAAAATTAGACTATATCCATACCCATAATTCTTTTACAGGGTCTAGGTCTTGGTGAAATTTGGATTTGAGAAATTAAATTCAAACCCTATCTAAGTACATTAGATCTGAGTTAGATCTGGATAAGATCAGATCCATTGACATGCATAAAATGAGATTAATCTCATTTCAAACTCAATCTCAAAATTAAAATATCCATCCAACCCAAAGTCACTTGAGCATGAATAACCTATCGAAACTTCGAACAAATTGCCATCTCTATCTTTTTGCTTCAATATGTATGGAATGTAGTATTCATTTTCACGTAGATAATGGAATCATAATCAAGGGTTATTCTATTCTATATCTTTAGGGCAATTGACAAGAGATGGATCAAGGTGCTAATTATTCGAAAAAAGTTTAAAATTTTTTCATTAAAATTTTCTAAATTTGAGATGAATGATAACGTTTAATGTTTAAAATTTGAAGTCTATCCACCCCTTGTATTTTGTCTGTTTATCTCACGCCCTAAGGGCACATAATAGAAAACACCAATAATCAAGAAATTCAATTTATTTTTAAAATTTATTCATTATTTTGGTCTTAAAATTTTCTAAATTTGAGATGAATGATAACGTTTAATGTTTAAAATTTGAAGTGTATCCACCCCTTGTATTTTGTCTGTTTATCTCACGCCCTAAGGGCACATAATAGAAAACACCAATAATCAAGAAATTCAATTTATTATTAAAATTTATTCATTATTTTGGTCAAAAACACATACGGTTTAAAGATGCAATTTATCCTATAACAAATATTTGACAAGACACAGCTGGTTAGAACAAAGCCTGAATCAAAGCAGTGAAAGGCCAATATAGACATATATATATATATATATATATATATATATATATATATATATATATATATATATATATATATATATATATAAAACTTTGTCCCCTCCCGCACCTCCCCAATTCCCTGCAACTCCAACTGAACGACCATATGGAATCGAATCCCTGACCAGTCAGCGAGGAAGGAATTTAACCACCTTCCCTAGAGCTCGTGATTTTTTCTACATATTTATTGTCAAATATAAAAACCAATTCTCCACAAAATAATTTCAACATACATACTTAAAAAAATTTTACAAATATTTTTTCTATTAGTTGCACACACATTGATGCATGTCTTTGAACACTAATTTTTATAACTCAACTAAACATACTAATATGAACTACTCAAGAATGACTGCAAATTAAAAAAAAAAAAAAAAAAAATAACACACCATAAGAAGTGTTATATTCATCTCTCTCCAGCTCTAAACATCTCTGGGGAAGTCTTAAGCCTGGCAAGTTCAGACCACAGCCCAACCGGAGGAATGCTTAAGTTCTGAAGAATTTCCAGCTAAAAATCACAGTACGTGCTTAGATAAAAAACCAGCGTGATAACCCTATATAGAGCAGCTCATAAGGGAAAAGTAAATAACAGCGTACTTCAGGCTTGGTCTCCAGGTGCAAGAAGTGGTTCTCTGCTATTACTACTTCCCCCAGCCCTTTCCTTCCAGATCCTTTCCACTTCTTCAAATGTCAAACCCTTGGTCTCTGGCACAAAAACAATCACAAAAGCAAAAGCAAGCACTGTGATACCAGCTAAGATCAAGAAAGTTGGACCAGTACCTAAAGCTCCAGTTATGGATAGAAAACTTTGTGCTACTATCAGATTCGAAATCCAGTTCACAGTGGCAGACATGCCACCACAAATTCCTCGGTAGGATTCTGGATATATCTCTGAATTTACAGTCCATGGCACAGGGCCCATGCCAGGAGCGAAAAAGGCAATGTAGAGCACCACGCCAATAACAGCAAGCCACCCATAGAGCCCAGTCGCATGTGAAGATGTTTGTAAGAGAAAAGCACCAGCAAGAAGAACAAGGGACAGAAACACTCCTGCTAAGCTACTAAGAGCCAACTTCCGGCGGCCAACATGATCAATGAGGTAAATTCCCACGATTGTACCAATAGCATTCATTGCTGCCACAAAGAGGGAGAGGAGAAGTGCTAATTGATTCGAATGGAAACCAGCCATCTGCATGATTGTAGGGCCGTAATACATGACCGTGTTAATACCTGTAAACTGCTGAAATGCCTGCAAAATGAAATTACATCTACGGTCAGTCAATTGCAGCAGTCTGCTTGTAAGCAAAAATTAGCTAGCCACAACCTATAAATGACAATTTTAAATGAACTTATCAAGCACTGTGTTTTATCAAACAGAGTCATCAAACAACATAACATGGCATCTAATTATTAGTCAAAATACTCTTAATACGTTCTCTGATGATAAATTAATAGCACAAAAAACTATCGAAAGAAAAGAGACCAGACCATTCATCGAGCTATATATTTAATCTGAAAATTTATATTGCTCTTACAAAATTTGAAACAAATAGTCAAAGCTCTAGGCAAGCAAGGGAAAATAATCTGCATAGAATCAAATACTTCAATTAATCTCAGCATTAATTATGAGTTCACTGGTTGCATAACCAGAAATAGATGATAAAACATACTAAGCTCTTGCAATTAGTTTATTCTCGTAATACCAGAAGCCATTAAGAGAACAGAAATTCCAATACAAGGACGTTACAATTTTCAACCTCAGAAAAGGACCAATCAGAGTCTCAATCTAGAGCTCCAGAATTCTGGATTCTTGCAATATGAACCATGAATTTCCTTTTATACCCCCAATTCTTTCTTTTTCCCTCTTTTGGGTCTTTAAAATGTGTGGGAGTATCTCTATTATAGGAACTGACCTTTTTTTGGTCATACAAGAAAATCCCGATTTTCTTCCATCATAAATTAGAAGAATAAGACTAGAAGTAACAAAGTGCCTTAACCTGAGGAAAAAGGTACTAGCCAGAATTAACTCAGACATGATTACCCTTTACAACTTCAACCTGTGGAAAGTCGAGTGTTCTTTTCTCTTAAAACTTGCTCACAACACAATGTTAAACCAAAAGCATTCTTTCTGTGATCTCTAAGCTTTCTCAAATAAGGCAGAGATAAAGGAAGAAGAAAACAGTTCAACAAGTTGGACTCTTCTTAGAAGGTTGAGACTTCATGTACTGAGAGGTAGAACATAAACAAAGGAAATCAACATCTTATTAGGAGGAGAAGTGGTAAAGTATACCAGTTGAATGAAAGCCACCAAGAAACCGATTTCCTATCCACAAGAAGAAGATATTGAAGAAGAAATAGGGAGAAGACAGGTCAAAGCTGAGAGCTTGGGTATTTTATTGACTTGATAAAATACATATACAATTGCTGAATTTCCTTTTTATCCTTGAAAGTAGAACACAAGACTTGTAAGGTTGAAGAAGTGACATTTCAACAAACAACCCCTACATCCCCCCCCCTCCCGGGGCGGATTTTTCCACCCCTTTTCCGTAGGATTTACAGCAGTAAAACAAGAACAGAACATTAACGAAAGGCCCCAGAAAGAAAGAAAAAAAAAAAAAAAAAAAAAAGCCCAGCACAGAGTTGTGTTCTAGTGAAGTGTTGATATTTACCTGAAGTCCAGCTCCAGCAAGAAAAGCAAGCCTCATTTCTTTCGATTTGAAAACATCCCAATATCCGACAGTGTTTCTTCTATTGGTTTCTTCGTCAAAAGCAGCTGCAAGCTGATCAATTTCCTCCTCCAACCGGTCAGGATCATAAATTTTTGAAAGCACAGCAATGGCTTTAGATTTATCCTTCTGCAGATTATAAATGAGTCCTTAATTAGGATGTAAAGCATCAGTAGAATACATCTTCACAGGAAATACTATGCTAATAGGCGCACCTTGAGGTAAAGCCAGCGAGGAGATTCAGGCAAAAATAGCATGAGAAAAAACTGTATAACAGCAGGAACTCCAGATACTCCAAGCATCCATCGCCATGTTCCTCGGACCTGCCCAATTTTTAAAATCAGAAGATCACACAAAACGTATCAAGAACTACTGACATACATGAATGTAGAACCAATGTCAAATATTACTGCAAGCCAACAACTGACTAAAACCAAGCAGACCGATCAACTTTCTGGAAGACCATATCATTGAACTTCCTTTCATGTGACCGCCTTTTCTTAAAATTCTTCCAGAGGACTGGTGACCCCAAAACACCAGAAAGTTAAGGCGGTATATTATTCTAGTCCTCAACTACTATTTGAACGTGGACATCACCGCAAACATCCTCAGAATATCATACCACCAGAATAACAAGTTTCATTTAGAGAATAAAGCTAAGATGTCCCAACATCTAATACCATGTCCATCATATGAAGTTAACGTCAAAATCCATGGTGAGCCACTTGAAGTCTATTAGATTACAGAGGCAAGATAAAGATTGGTCCAGAATTAGTCTTGCAAACACTTGCCTAAAAGAAGCAAATCTTGCCACAATGCCACAGATGCATTCAACTGATCTGCCAAATTTTATAGCAAAATTTGTCCAAGAAAATGTGAAAGTTAAAGACTAGGACAGGTGTCCAATTTTGGCATCAAAAAAGGCCCATTCATACGATTGAGAAACCTAAAGAATACATTGAAGAAGACGTAACAAAAAGAAAGAAACAAAGGGCGAGTTGACAGTTTCAGTGCACGGAAACTAGCTTTACATACAACTACATAAGTTGGAGAATGCCAACTTAAATAAATAAAAACAATAATTTAACTACAAAACATGAGGTCACACAAAATGCTACTATCTGACTCTCAGAAAATTAATGTGTAATAATGGAAAATTTCAAACCACAGCCTATTCAACCACATAAAATGCCCAAATCAAAGGACAATTACTTAGCTTCGGTTTTAACCTTTCTAGCTACAAATGAGATGAGACAACATAAAGAGAAATAAAGTTGTTTCAGTCTACAATGGTCGTTGTCCAGCTGCCCAGCTGCCAATCTCTACACTTCATTTTACTAGGTAACATCATATGGTGCTGCTATTATCCAACAAACACACTGGCATCATATAACTAAGTGCAGAAACTGGTCATGTTTCCAAGTACATATGGTTTCTATAACCATTTAGAGATCGCATAAAATACATGTTTACAGACTGATAACAGGAACAGTGATAAAAACTCTATATGTTCAGGGAAGGTATAAGGAGTCATGCAGAATCATTTATATCAATCAAATAGAACTCAGTCAATAAAACCCCAAAATCTGTATTCAAATCATCATTCTTTATACCATACGCAAACAGAAGTATCAATGGTTCATCTGATGCAAGCAGATGCAACTGCTGGACTTTGACGCAAGCAATTCCAAGTGCTGCATTGCATATGCTAGACATATTGTGTAAGGTACTTTCCAAAATCATAAATACATTAAATCAATCAACTGCAAGATCACAGCATTAAATTAACCAAACGCAAGATAGACAAGAGAAGAAAAGAAAAGATTCCTTCCATGGATACACATTGTGAGACTTATAAGGCAAGGCTCATATTGTATCCCGATCCTGCCTCCTCAAACTGCACAATGGAAAACCTTTCATGCCAAGAAATCATTGTAATAAGCACAAATATAATGCATATCCTGGTAAAGCAAACAATCTGATACCTTGTAATAGGTTGTAGACCACCTCAATGTGAGCAAAAGAACAGAACAGGAAAAAAGAGATATTTTTGCATTCACTATTTGATTAGTTCAGTTTAAAAAGAAGATTCCACCAGGCATTTGCTGCATCAAAGTTGATGAATGATACAAGCTTTTGATGAACTTCAGACCTAAAGCATTAATAATTATATAACTCCCTCCCAAACCAAGATGTTTAACTGAAAAGTAAAACCAAACACTTTCAGAATCCTCTGCCACTTAATAAAGGAGTCGACCCACTTAACGAACTACAATAATTTCATATTTGAAACCAAAAAAACTTCTGTTTTAAACAAGATGAAACCAATTTAAAAGCAGCACAAAACACTTATACCTTAAACATGTAGTACTCAAAATGGGGCAGAAAACTGCCAATTTAACAAACTGCAGAACCTCTTTAGAACTCGTTCTGTTTTCTAAAAATCTTTTGATACAAAGTTCATTGCTTGGCAAAATTACCTCTTTCAGGCTTAACAACATGCATGACAAATTAGAAACGCAGCGCATTAGTCTGGCAAAACGCAATAATACCTATTACCATCTTGGTAAATAGATATTGCGAGCTTTAGTAGAAAAAGAAGAAATCGGAACAATAATTTGGAAAAAACCAAGCCAAGATAACTGACCTCAGTGAAAGCAAGATTCACTAGGTAGGAAAGAAATGATCCACCGGTAATCATAAGCACATTTGTACTCACAAGGCCACCTCTTATCTCAGATGGGGATGCTTCAGCAATGTACACAGGAGCAGTAACAGATGCCACACCCACACCCAAACCCACTAAAAATCTACCCAATATTAGGACATAGGGATCTGGAGCTACAGCCATAACAATAGATCCAAGTACAAATACAACATCGGCAGAAAGAGTAGCTTTCTTGCGGCCATAAGCATCATTTATCCATCCCCCAGTAGCAGCTCCTATCATTGCACCACACAAAGCCATGCTAACGATTGTTTCCTGCCAAATACAGAAAAGAGAACAAACGTGCAATTGAAAATCTGCCAGTTTCTCTATGTTAGGAGAGAAAATCGAAAAGATAACTTCAGCAGCAATATCAGGCCTAATTTTTAAGCATTCAAATTTGCATTACTCTTCGGCAAAATAAATTTTCCAGGTATTGAAAAATTAGTTCAAAAGTCGACCTATCTGGATGGCAGGTTGTTAACAAAAGTTGATGCCCTTTCAACATAATTTAAGGAAACCAACCATACTAACAGACCAACCCACGGAAACGTTGATAGTTGTTACATGTTTTCTTCAACCTTGCAGGATAACATTATTGGCAGGTTTTACTTCAGATGTTACCTCTACATATCTCCCTTTCTCTGTGTGTGCATGTGTATCCAAAATAGACCATGAAATAACATCATCATATACTTGGTATCAAGATGTATCATCTAAGTTACAAGCCTCTGCAATCCGTTTTACTTTCACGTATCAAACTAAACCTTTATTTACCTGTAGGAAACTACTTTGGTCCACTTGCTTAAATTCATCTCGAATATACAAGAGCGCTCCTGATATTACTCCTGCAACCAAATGCAGACTAGTTTCAATTTGCATCAAATGGGAAATAAAAATATAACTGCAATTGTTCCACGTAGATTTCTATAATGCAAAAATGCAACTGTCAGGAATGAAACACGCTGCAATAGCTAGTGTGAAGGGAAACATAAGAATCATAGCCAATACCTATAAATCTAGTAGTGATGTTAAGCACCCTAGTAACAAACTTCAGGAAAAAGATGCGCGTGTGTGTGTGTGCATATGTATACATATACAGCATACATATACAAATACATGTACATCTGTACATATATCTATACATATGTATGTGTATTGTATGTGTCTGCACATATGTATACATATACAACATACATAAACACATACATATACATCTGTATATATATATCTATCCCCGGTTAAAGACCTATATACACATACATATACATCTGTATATATATCTATACATATATACATACATGTGTGTGTGTGTGGGCGCGCGTATAAGACCATGATAACTGTTTTCCATTAATATTTTGACCATGATCACTGTTAACAACTATAATTTCTCAGAGGCAAAAATCAAGAAAGAAAAAGTAATACTACTGGTTGAGGAGGTATTCATCATTGATACTGACATTTCACCAAACCAACCAACAGCTTTGCCCTTTCACAAGAACGGCAAAATGAGTTAGAAACTTTACCTGACTCGAGGAATCAGCAAAGTCCACCAGACTTAAAGGTCCAGAATTATTATTTAAAAAAAGCCTCCCTTTTCTCAGAAAAATGTTATAAAAGGACTTTAATTGATCTTACACACACGATCTACATGTATGGAAATTTTATTGTGCCTACAACCAAATTGAGTATCAAATCAAACAGTAAAATAACCGACTCCAACAAGATGATTAGAGTTCAACCAAGGAATAAAAAAACGTAAAATTTTAGTTGAACAGTCAAAAAGACGAAGCCAAAATATGCCAAGAACTTGCTTGAATATCATAATAACCATAAAATTTGAAAACCAACTTTCTTTAATTTAAAGAAAAATAATCAAAGACATAATTCATCAATTTAATTTAAAATTTATGTATATCAATCCATATGCAAGTAAGAAAAGGCGTTTTCACAGGCCATTCAGACCTTCAAGAGTTAAAAAAAAAAAAAAAGGTATTTACAACTGTAACTACTAAATCAAAGAAACACAAAAGAAAAAAGGGGCTGCCGGTGATAAGCCGGAAAATAGTGATAAGCTGGTGATGACGCCTAATTACAAAAACAAATGGCGTTGAAGTTCAAAAACAGAAGAAAAAATTAGTACTACTGGCTTGAGGAGGTATATATCATGGGTATGACACTTCACCAAGCCCACCAATAGCCTTGCCTTTCCGCAAGAACGGCAAAATGAGTTAAAAACTTTACCTGGCTCAAAGAATCAGTAAACTCTCAAAGAATCAGTAAACTCTACCAGATCTGAAGATCCAAAATTTCTTTGAAAAAAATAACAAGAAAAAGCACTTATTTTTTTGGCTTTTTTCCCTTTTTCTCCTCCTTTTTGGGAAAACAGAAAAAAATTTGAAACAGTATTTACAGCAACAAGGATAAAGCCAAAGTATCCCCAGAACTTGTTTGGACGTCATAAAAACAGGAAGTATGAAAATAAACTTTCTTAATTAAAAAATTTTAAAAGAAAAAAAAGAAAATCCAAGATATAATTAACGAATTATAGTTAATTGTATCAATATCAATCCATATCCAAGTAAAAAGGCGGTCTCAGGGCCCCATTCAAACCTTCAACAGAATTATAGAAGCTGAAAAAAAAAGTTAAAAAAAAACAGAGAGACAGAGACCGCCGGTGATGAGCCGAAGGAAGGAGATGATGACGTCTACTTAAAAACGCAAAAAGCACAAAAATAAAAAACAGAACAGAAAAAAAGAGAGTCGGCAATGGCCTAAACCTGTGTCGTATCCGAAAAGGAGGCCACCAATACCAGCAATAACGGTCAAGCCCACCACATATGAATTGCTAAAATACGTCACTTTCCGGTTCCCAACGTCCAAGTACCCTGAACTTCCGGGCAACGATTCGATCGTCATCGGAGTATCTCACCGGAAAAATATGAAACAAACAATTTGTTCCAATTATTCACCCTTCAATCAATCTATCTATCTTTAAACAATTGCCAGTTTCTTAACAAAATTCAACTGGGTTTTTGAGTTAAGTTTTATACTAAACAACTCTTTCCTTTTTTATCAATTTAAAACCGAAAAACTAGCAAAAATCAGCTTCGGTTTGGGGTATAAGAATTATTTTTCCCCGCCGGGAAAAAGGGGGGGAGCGGGGGGTGGTATTGATATGGAACCGAGATAGAATTTGAAAGAACTTTTTCTTGGAAGCAACTTCGCTGAATTTTCTAAAGAAATGTTTCCTTTTCTTCTTTGCCGTCAAAAATGGAGGAAGAATTGAATTAGGGAAATGGAGAACAGACGAAGTATATATACACGCCCACACGCGTGAAATGCGTGAGAAAAAAAAAAGAAATTAATAAAGAATTGAGTTGGCGGAGAAATGAAATGATATGTTACCCGGAGGTGAGTCACAGTCGGCCTGCGGGGTCAATAATATGCAAATTTAGCTTTTTTTTTTTTGGAATATTACCTTTTTCTAATTTTTTTTCGCTTTCGGGGAAAAAATGTTTAGGAATAGGGTAAAAATTAACTCAATATAAAATATAAAACAATTATTTTGATAAATTAGGTTATTATGTGATTGAATACATTTATAATTTTTTTCATTACTTCTCTGGATTTAAACACTTTTTTTTATTCATTTCAATTTTACAAAAAATAAACTGGATCCAATTCTAATCCTGTTAGCCAAATCCAATATAAAAAAGTGGTGATATATGGAGAATGTGTCTAATAAGTTCTGGGTTGGCACGTCTGATTAGATTTTTGAATTTAATTTTTTAGAAAACTAAAACTAAAATAGGCAAAATAAATTCTAATAGAAGAGAAAATAAATATAAGTTCCAGTATATAGATGGTATATACTGCATGTGGTAACTAATAAGTAACTATCCAAAATAAAAAAGAGAATATTATTTATGTTTCTATTTTTCGAGTCACAAAATGAGACGGCACTAAGAAAATGAGAAGACGGCCTCATAGTCATAAGTGATAAACTGATAATGTCCCAAGCCTGAAAAGGTTCTCTACAATCACGTGAAGGTTAAAATAATGGTCCATTCTAGAAGGATTTCGCATTCTTGTTTAGTGAAAATAAAGAGTCCCAGAGAAAACTCTCTAGTCATTCACCACCACTCATATCAAGTCCAAAGATTCGTTCCGATTGTAGGACAAGAAAAATGGTCATGCCAGCCCTAAATTTATTAATGTCGAATCAAAGTTTAAGGTGGCTTGAAAAGAATTACGGTAATTGGCCAAGCTCAAATTGAGCTCCAAATATGAGGCCCCCAATAAGGTTTACTGCCAGTGATCACATGTACTAATCTAAAGTCAAAACAAGGTTTGTTTGAAGGAGTCAAGACAAGGTTAGATCTTCAGAGAAGGATTATGGTCATTAGATAACGCTAGACAGGAACTCTAGTAAATTACAAGAATGTCAGATATGTTACTAAATGTAATGGGATAATCGACATTTTCTTATCTTGTTCCTTATCCGTCTTTTAATCAATGTCCCCTTGTCTCATTTTTTATCCTTTGTGTGGACTTAAAAAGCCTAGTTTCAGTGCTGAACTTGTGTGTATTTTTTTCAGCATAAGAATCCTAACTGAATGCTTAATTCTGATAAGAATCAATAGAATTAATTCAACTATCTTATCTTATCTACCAAATCTACCTTTGTTTGTTAATTATATTCAAAATTCTTATCTAATTAAACAATCTAATATTTTCTATCTAACGGTTTTCTATTTCTCTTTTCCCCCTTTTTAATGATTTTCATTTTTTCTCCATACTCCTCATATAATATATATTATCTTTTATATTAATTTGTTATAAAAATAAATATTGTCACTTTCATACCTAACAATTTTAAACTAATTAAATCATAGGTTCTATTTCTTTTTTGAATGAAAAGATATAAGGGCAAAATTGTCAAATTAAACTTTTTATGCATTCAATTATAAATATTTATCAAATAGTATAAATAGGTTTAGCATTAAAATTAAAACATTCATATATTTCTTTTCAGTGCTTAAAATTCAGCAAATTAATTGTTTCAGAATTCAGATTTCAGAATTTAGATTCAGTTTTATCAAACGAAACCAAGGTTAGATCTTTAGAGAAGGATTATGGTCATTAGATAACGCTAGACAGGGACTCTAGTAAATTACAAGAATGTTAGATATGTTACTGAATGTAATGGGATTTTTCTTATCTTGTTCCCCATCCCTCTTTCTTTCGACTTTAATCAGTGTCCCCTTGTCTCATTTCTCATCCTTTGTGTGGACTTAAAAAGCCTAGTTTGACAAATTTTTTTAACCTTGGCATTCTCTTTCTCAAATTCTAGTAAAGAGGATCCTAGAAAGAACCATATGAGATGACTCAAACTCTTAGGGCGCATTTGGTTCACAGACTAAACGAAATGGGAGAACTCATTCTCGAATTATTAATTCCGGTTGAGTCATCATCGGATTAATAGCTCTCATTATCTAGTGTTTGGTTGGTTTTGAGCTAAATAAAATGTGTTAAGAAATAATCCTATCATATATTTGGTTGGAAATTGGATGAGATAGGATTACTATTTTAAAGACCAAAGTACCCTTTAATTTGTAGCATTGTTTTAGTAAAATAATTCAATAATTTATAACTTTTATAAAATAGAATAGTTTGAAACTTTAGAATGATAAAATAAATCAAGGGTTTTGATATATTAAAATTTGCATTTACTCAAACTTCGCCCCCTTGAGCCCATAAACATAGGTTTTGACTGAATTTTTAAACCTAAATTTGAAATCCAATTAATAATGGGCCAAGTTTTGGTCAAATTAAGGTTAACTCGAATAAAATCCAACCCATTTAAAAGCTTTGGTCCAAACTGAGTTCAAACCAAGTAGAAAATTTTTCTTTGGTCCGAACTTGAACTTATTGAAACCCTTATTCACGAAACCCAATTGATACAGAGTTATGTATCTATAAAGAATTTGGTTGAGCAAATGAGTTTGGTAAGGGCAATTTAGTCCAAGAATAATTTAGTCTAAGGGCAATATAGTCCTTTTATTATGATAGCAAGGGCAAATTAGTCAAAATATTTCAATTAATTAATAGGGCTAAATTAGTCGAAATTTTAAAATAATGAATAGGAGCAAATGAGTCAAAAAAATTTAATATAATCAGTAGAGGAAATTTAGTCCGTTTATTATCATATTATTATGTAAGAGTATGATTATATGAATTTCTATCATTCGCAAAGGCAAGTTAGTCCAAATATTGTTATGTTGATAGCAGGGGCAAATTAGTTATCAAACTTTAAAATTAATTAGTATGGGCAAATTAGTCAATTCTTGTTAGGGTTATATAATTATGAGAATAAATTTGTATTATTTGTAAGAATAAATTAGTCTAAAATTTTATCATCCCATCTCTTAGTCATCTCGGGATGACTAATACCACCTCCCCGGATGACTAATACCACCTTCCCTATGGAATTATTTTATCCCATGAATAGGGATTAATTCAATTAGTCGGGTTGCATCATCCCATGTATAAAATGCAATTAAATATGATATAACACAGGATAATTAATCCAATCTTGTGTCATCCCATGAACCAAATGGACCCTTAATCTCTTGGATGCAGTGAGAGTTTGTTATGAATCATTGTCAAATCAAACCAATATTTATTCCTCATTACTGGTCCTAGTATATATAATGTCAAATTCAACAATGTCAGAAAATTTATCACCACTCATCATGTGAGTAGTTTTTAAGTGATAATGGGTTCTAGTACTTTTTGTGCACAATTTTACTCCAATAATACATGTTGTTATTACAAGGTTGAATGTGTGTTGAAATTATACATTTTATGAAGTGTAAATGCTTTTATAGTACTTAGTTATATAATGTTTGAAAGTGTTTTCACCTATATAATCCTAGAAGTGGTACCACTTCTAATAAAAGTTTGGGATTGCTGTATATAACCATGAATCTACGATAGAGTGCATTGCCGGTAAAAGTGCTAAATTTGTGAACTGATAATTGTTTATAGTACCTGTTTGTGCTAATTTTTGGTAGCCTATGACCTGTTCCGATATCGTGGTTGTTGCAGGCGTGCCATCTGGTTTATGTCAGGAAAACCAGGAAAACAATATGAATGGACCAATATTGACAAAACTATAGATGCGTCGATGAATATGAACTTCTAAATGATTGTTGTTCATCTTGCCTTGAGCAGGACTTAAATTTCATTCCAATAACAACCGATTAAGAAGATGTTGATGAAGAAACTGTTAAGTAAATAGAAATTAATGTATTACTTAACATGGAATGTAAAGAGTGCTAAGAATTTATGAATATTGCTTGGAATGTAAAGAACGATTTAAACATAAAGATTGCTTGGAATAAATTTAGAATTCATATCAACTCCAATGAAATTTACAAAACCCAACATTGGTTTGCTTGGAAACATAAAACAGAAAAGAAATGGTTGCATGAAAGTTTGAAATCCAATATTACCCTAGAAATTCTAAGAAAGCTTTGGAAATCCTAAACTCTGTCATATGGATTCTAAGAAAGCTAATAAAAGGAGAGCATTTTAAAGAAAAAAATTAGACTTGTCTTTTTGTGAAGTTGAAAGTCCTCTTCATCTGATGTTTTTTCTTTTATTTATAGTTGGAGTATTCCCTCCAACATTAGCAATGGCTTCCTCTACTATTGTTAATGAGCCCTATTTTCTCATGTCTGATTTAGTGGTCATTTTCTCATGCTACATTAGCCACATTAGTTCAATCACCACTACCTAGGTTTTAGGGATAGTGTAACCATCACATCTCCATTTTGTAGGGTCATGAACTAGTCCAATCCTCCTTCCATACCAATTACCTTTGTTGATCATATCTTGACAGCATTTAGTCAATCCCTTTTGCATTGGCACTCATACATATCAGGGAGCATGTATCAACTCGTATTTTTATGTAACAATGAGTATGCAGATATCAATCATTGCTTCCAATCTCATATGGAACTTTTACTGCTCACACTTTTCAGTCTTGAACCGTCACACTACACACAGATTAATTAGCAATCATGTCCCATATGACCTCCAATTGTCATGACTAAGAAGCTTATAGTGACATAGCCGATTATCAACCTACCGATAAGTGACAAATATCACACCAACAAATGCCTCTCTCAAATAGTTTATCAGCATACAAACCACCAATGAAAGTTTGATTATCAATCCATCATCGGCTTTTTTCATGAATCCATCTTGTCCTTATCTGCTCAACTGCTCCAACTGTTAGCATTAAATAAACATTCCACATGGCTATGCCTAATAAATTATTTCTTTTTCCAAGAATCCTTTTTTGGAATTCGAAAAGATTTTCCTTTCTCCACATGAAAGCCCAATTTGGCTCCCTCATTATTACTTCATGTTTATTAGCACCTCATTGAATAAGGGCATTAAATGTCTACTAATAGTATCATTTGGATGGGTAAGTATTACCCTACCAAGTTTATCACTACTTTTTATTATCTAGATCTCCATCAAACCCTTGGACAATGCTTGCTTGTCGTTGTGTTCAGTGCAATCTCAAAACTCTATCTCCATTAGTTTATCATGTTTGTCATTGGCATCATGCTTCATCATGTCTAGCTGGCCATATTTGGCTAAGAAGTCGATAGGTAATGCTACCACCATATTAACATGTACTGGTTGTTGAGTTTTGAATCTGTCTGTCATTAACCCATTACCACTTTTGGCCTTATCCTCTTCCAATTGACCCATCGATGAGTGATCAGTAGCCTAGCACTCTTTTTTGGATCATTGAGTAGTTTAGTCTTTTTTTTGCCATCCACTCTTGTTGCTTCCACCTGTGCCAATGACTTTTTTGAGTTTTGGTCATCTAGCAAGGATTCATTTCTTGCAAGAATGTTGGATGTCTTAAGATTTTGCCATCGGCCAACCCTTGTATTTATAGAATTCACAAACCTTGTCATTGCTTTTTATCTTGCCCCACCACGGATCTCTTGCTTTGGCCGATTTCTTCATGATCATTTGCCATTGATCAGTCACCTTTTAAGTCAATTTTTTGTTTCATAGTCTTGTCTCCAAGCCTTTTCCTTGACCAACTGATAAGTTGCTATCCTCCTCATTCTTTTAGCTGATCTTTAACACTTGGCTTGGCTGGTTTATCGGCTTGAGGGATGTGCTTCAAGTTACGCGTGACTTTTTATTCAAATCCTTTGTAGGGTGTCTGATTATTGTATTGGCAAATTGGTCGATAAGTTGATAGATTTCCATTTCAGGCTATTTCCTTTGAACCCAAATATGGGGCTTATTGTTCACCATAAGTATCACTTGTTCAGTATCAAACTTCATGCATGACCTCATTCTAGGATTGTGTGATTTGGGAAACAACCTGTGCTACTTGCTGCAACTGGTCAAGGCACTAATTGCACCGCCAATTCTCAGAACATTTAGTAACGGCTTGAGAACTATCCACTGGATTGGGCTAGTGGTTCGCTTCGTTATTCTTGCTAAAGCATGTCATATTACACATATTGATTATATTGATATTGGCAAAACATTGAAAAGTCTTTGTCTCTACTTCTGTCTACCCACCATGATCATCAATGAACTTGAACAATCTTTTCTTAATTGCTCTTTGAATGTAATTCCAGAATACCATGCAAATATTAGTGGAATGTGAAAAAGTTCCATGGTATTTGTAGAATTTCTTGCCAGCCAATTCTTCAGCTGTAGGATGCCAATAATTCTTGGGGTATTTTACCCTTTCTTTAGCCTGCAAAAAATCAAAAATATCTTCTGAATGTGAATCAAAGCTATACCTCTTAGTTCCCTTGGTAGGTTTCTTTTTTACTATTGCTGATGAGTTTCCAACCGGTGACTATTGTGCTATCGGCTACACTAACGCTTTGCACGTGAATGTCTTGTCTCATATTATTTTGGCTGCATCTACCTCCTGCATCAATGCAAAGTCAACATGCCCCCCATGAATAAATCAGACATTAAGCTAAACATCCTTAAAAGTGAAGCCCCTTGATTGTTCTTTCTTCAGCTCCACTTCTCTTTCCAAGATTCACTAATGCCCAAGGACGCTCATTGTTAACTCTACCAATTTCTGAAAACCATTTCTTCAAAATGCTTAACCACTTCAAAATTTCTCATTCCCATAATAGTTGCATTAACATATTCTTTCTCCTGTACCTTTGCATTGCAATGCATTCTAACCAACTTAAATCGATCCAAGAATTGAACAGTCATTTTACCCATCTTTTGAGTCATATGCCTGACATCAGCAAATTTCTTACCAATCTTCTGAGTCATATGCCTGACATCAGCAAATTTCAAATCTACTAAGAGACTATAAGGAATTGCTTGTGGAATGCTTGCTCTATTTGGCCACAATCTTCTATTGAATTGGGTGCCAATTTAGTGAACCAATCAAAAGCAACAACAGTTAATGGGTATGGAAAAAGTCTCAACTTCAAAAAGTCATTAGTTCTAGCCTCTTCACACTGAATGTTGAACTGACCAATATGCTCAATCGTTGGCTACTTTTCCTCTCCCGAGAATTTAGTAAGCTTAGGAAATTTATACCTTCTAGAAAAAATATAAGTATTGTCAATCCAATCGGGGTATGGTTTATGATAAGTCGGCCGTTTCTTGCCTTCCACAACATCGATGACCATGTGATTTATTATCTCTCTCGAATCGTGCCAATTTATTTTATCAACATCTTGCCTAGTTTTCCTTTAGGCATCACCCTAGAATACTCTATATCAGTGCATATTGGGATCCTTTAGCTGCCCCATCCTTCATTAGCCACAAATTGAAATGTTATATACGCTGTCCACTCAACTAGTGGTACTTTACAATGGTGGGCATCACCCCAAGCATCTGTGGCTTCATGCTAGCCTCTAGACTTAGCATTTCTTGTACCACTAACCTTGCCTCTTATGGTTAAGAGAATATAACAATTCACAAGGTCTAAATTTGTTGGGTGTGTATTGAGATTGTAT
The DNA here is from genome assembly GCA_036785865.1 of Coffea canephora. Taxonomy (NCBI): domain Eukaryota; kingdom Viridiplantae; phylum Streptophyta; class Magnoliopsida; order Gentianales; family Rubiaceae; genus Coffea; species Coffea canephora. The sequence continues at coordinate 25,591,466 of CM071915.1, forward strand.
TTCCTGATCTACAGACCTTTACCAATCACCCATTAAAGGAAATGTGGGGTAACTTGCCTTTGATCTACTTCTCACATAGTGCTACCGACTCTGCCTTCAAGCTGATTCCTAGTAATGTGGGTTCCTTCTGGTATTTTCAACATTCCTGGGGGGTAATGCCTATTTCCCGCTCAATCGCTTTGTATTATCAGTTACAATCACCTTGCTTTTTTTTGCAACAATCTACTTAATCTGCAACTTAGGTGCTTGCATCACTATGGGCTCTTCTGGACTTTACTCAATCACCACTTTACTGAGGACAACTATGGTCCTTTTGTCAATGGGCCCACTATCACCACTTTTACTTGCCCCCTCGATCTGAGATTTGATAGATATAGCAAGCCTTTTAATATTAGCAACTAGTAAATTAGTTTGTATGTCAAACTTCGACCCCATCACATCAACCGCATTGCCAGTTTCATGTCGAAATTTGTGAACTTCTTCCAATGATGAAGAAACATGCACTGATGTTTCTTTCACCAATTGAATTTCTTGGTTAATCTTGCCAGACACGCATTCGATGAACCTTTTCATCAACAACACAATTAGCTTGTCTTGTCTTCAAATCAGTTCCTCAATTAGTCTTGTCTAAAAGGCCATTAAGTTGCTAACACACAATTTGTCTCGTCGATATTGATTCCTTATTGTAGAATCTTGAACACTAACTAGTTGTTACTATTCCCTCTATTCTTCAAGTGCCACCATCTATAGGATCACTTTATTAAAGTTGAGGGATGTGTCTTGGTTGACATCTCTATTTCAGAGCATGATTTTCGTATCGATCACTCCTAATATGGTCCCACCGAGCGTGCCACTCAGTTCGCATTGATTTTTGGCAGCCAATAAGCTATTGCCGATGTCGCGGTTGTTATGAGTGTATCACATGGTTTATACCAGAAAAACTAGGAAAATAATATAAATGGACTAATATTGATAACAATGTAGATGCACTGATGAATATTGACTTCTCGATGAATGCTTTTCGTCTTGCCTTCAATAGCATCAAGTAGATAAAATTCGTACCAAGAGTAACCGATTAAGAAGATGCTGATAAAGAAAACTGTCTTGTAAACATGAACTAATGAATTGCTTAACATGGAATGTAAAAGATTACTTGGAATAGAAATAGAATTCATACCAACTCTAATGAAATTACAGAATCTAACATTGGTTTTCTTGAAAATATAAAGCAGAAGAAAAATGGTTGCATGAAAGTTGAAATCCTAAATTAGCCTAGAAATTCTAAGAGAGCTTTAGAAATCCTAAATTCTAGCCTATGGATTCTATGAAAGCTAATAAAAAGATAGCATTTTGAAGAAGAAAAATCAAACTTGTCTTTTTATGGAGTTGAATATCCTCTCTTTGATGCTTCTTCTTATATTTATAATTGGAATATTCCCTTTAAGATCATTAATAGTTTTCTTTGCTATTGTTGATGAGCTCACTTTCCTCATGTTTGATTTAGTGATCTTCTTATCATGCCACAACTGCCACATTAGTTCAATCATGGGTAGTAGTAACTATCCGCTCCTAGGTTTTAGGGATAGCGTAACCACCACATCCCTAATTTGCAGGGCTATGAACCAATGTAGATCTCCTTCCATTACTAACTATCTTTGTTAGTCATATCTTGATAGCATCTGGTTGATCCTATCAGCCCCTTTTGCATCGGCATTTACACATATCAACGAGCATGTATGCTCATATTTGTATGCATCGATGAGTTTGTAGATATTAATCATTGTTGCCTATCTCACATGGAAGCTTTACTTCTCTCACTTTTTGATCTTGATCCTCACTACTACCACTCAATTTCTAGTTGACAATCTACACAGATTAATTAGCAATCACATCCTATATGACCTCCAACTGCCATGACTGACAAGTTTATAGTGACATAGCCGATTATCAGTTTACCGATAAGTGACAAATATTGCACCAACCATATCACATGTGCAGTATATCTAATCTAATTTGTAAATCATGGTTCAAAGCTATATGCAACCTTGATTAGTTTGATTTGGTGATATATTTACACTAAAAGAAAATTTAAATTCAACAATACTTCTCTTTATGCATGATATTACATGTGTTAGTTTGAATATTCATTTACAAACTAAGTAGGGGATTACTAAATTAATTTATAATGAAATGGACAAGAACACAATTAACATTCAAAATGTTTCAATGAAATATGAAATGTACAAACAAGAGTTTAATTATACTAAGTGTGACTTGAAATTGGAATAAATGGTACTAGACTACTTAGATGATTCGGTGCAGGATCTTGCTTGGGTCATGTAGGATCCATCAACAAATCATGATCAAAGAGGCCCTGATTTTTGCATTTTGGATGCAGCCTTGGACCTGGCATCAAATCCTCCTAGTTTGGTCTCAGAATCAAATCCAATCCTAAATTCATTTCTGTGACGAAATGGATCGAGGGTTGAATCCATGTGAAGTTTAGTGTAACGGGTGCATGCGTCAATAAAACAATCATCTTAAGATGACCATCTTATGGCTATTGAGGTCATAGGTTCGAAACTTGCTATCTTGATGTGATGCGCAAAAGTGCATAGCCCTGTAGGTTATAAAGGCAGGCGAAAAAAATGCAATATTTTTCCTTTCAAAACACTTTAAAAAAAATTTTGTTCATATATCCTAATCTTACAAGTAGTGTTTACCCCGTGTATTAGTACAAAAATTTTTTTCGTTACGAGTATAATGAACCTATGCAAGCTATAGTCATCAATAATATTGTTAAACATTTATATATATTTATTTTAGAGAATTTTTATAATATATCAAATGTTTAACTATCATACCAATTTTTAAAAATTTTTATGCATTAAAAAAAAAAGAAATAACTAGTTATCTTTCATATAGTAATTAAACTTTATAGTTGAGGCAAACATAAAATAATGTTGCAATCTCTCTTCTTGTAAACAAATTTTTAGTTTTTAGCAAAGTTAACAAATTTAATAGTGTAACAATTAAATACACATAGGCAAATGTTACCAAATATGATAAAATGTTCAAATTAATTCAAATAGATAGAAGTTGTTAAAAAAGAGAGAAAGAAATCATAATCAAAATTGTTTAGAAGAGAGTTCGTATGAAATGGGTAAAAACTATCTATTGACCTGTTAATTCTCTTTAATTACACGTGCAACCTAGGAGAGAGAAAATTATTAATTGAATTATGTATTTTCATACACACACACACATAGATTCAAGAAATCCCTTTGAATTTTCCTGAAATTGAGTTTTATTTCAAAATCCAAAAAATTTGTCAAAAAAGCAAACAACCAAGATCATTCATTAAATTTCATATTTGAAACTTTAAAAAAAATATCATTGTTAAGTGAAAAAAATATTGTTCAAAAATTTTGAAAAGTATCTTTTATTATCCTAACATGATTCTGGTACGTTTTGTTATGACATTTACATAAACCATTAAATTTACATTTACTTTAGCTTCAAGACATTGAACTTGTCAAAACCAAGAAGTTCCAACTATAGGAGTGTCCAAAAAAATTAACCTAACCTAACTCACAAAAAAAATGTCAAATGATTATCTTTATGCTAGCAAATATGATGACATTATATACCTTGTGATGACCCAGAAAATTATTTTTCTTACCTCCCAACTATTTGCATTTTTATTAAATTATATTTTTTATAAAGTTTGCATTTATTTAGTGATTTACTTGTTAGTTGTTAAACGAGTTTCTCATACTTGCATACTTTAACTTTCGAACGATTAATTTCTTGAAAATTACTAATTTCGTGACTTATTAGTGAATTTGGCCAAAACCCTAGAAGAATGTAAATTGAGATATTAGTGAAGTTAAGAAAGATTTTGGGAGTCAAAAGAAAGTTAGAAAAACTAAGGGTTGTTAATAAGAAAGCTTAAGTGGAGGACACTATTTGGGGCACTATTCAAAGTTGACTTAGAGAAACCTTCTTGTAGCTTGTATATTAGCTCCAAAAACATCCAAGAGGCCTTCATTTTTCTTCCTTGGCTGGCCAAAATTGAGAGAGGGAGAGAGGGAGAAAACTTCACTTTTCTTGAAAAATTTTGAAGATCCAAACTTTCTTCCACCAACCTACTTGCACCTTTGGAAGATTTTGGTAGAAAGAAACTCCTAGGGGTTGATCTTGCCATCATCTTGGGTAGATCTTGTTAGGGTTTGAAGCTTTGAAGAGGTAAGTGGCTAATCTACTTCATTCTTCTACATTTCAAGTGGATTTAGGTTAAATCTTGGAAGATCCATGGTGGATTTGAAATTTAATGGAAGTTTTGGTACTAGAACCTTGATAGTCTCTTGTATGTTTGAATCTTGAAAATTTTGGCCAAGAATTTGTGGATTGTTGTTGCTTGATATCCAAGGGTTAATAATTGATGAAACCCTTGAGGATTTGAGTTATATTTCTAGTGATTTGTTGGTGAAAACGGAAGAAAACTCTATGTCCACCAAGTGTTTGATCTTTTGTTAAGAGTTGTTTATGTGCAAATTTTCATGGTTTTTCTTACTAACAATCTTGGTTATATATTGTTTGATATGTTCATGGATTTGTTATGGGAAAATTGGGAAGATTTGATGGAGAAATGTTTGGAAAATTCTTGTGGGAAAATTCTACCTTTGCTGTCCAAAACAGGGGAAGATATTGCAGCCTTGATTTGCACTTTTTCTTAATAATTTTGGGCAAGTTCTTGTTCAAGAAACTTGTTAACACATCACTCTTTACTTGTATGTTGAATTTGAACCAAAACTATGAATTTCTTCCTTGTTTTCTTGTTGGAAAGTTTGTAAAATGGACTGAAACTCAAAGAGCATTTTTAGTCAACTTGTCAGATTTTCTAGTATTAATTGAAAGTGAATTAGAGTCTAAATTTCATACCGTTAGAATGCCCTTTGAGTCTAGTTTCAAATGCAACCAACGACATTCGATTTCGATTTTTCTACATTGAGTTATAGCCGTTTTCCCGAGACTGCTCAAATGCCCTGATATGACGCGACAGCTTTCTTGTGCCTTTGTGATTGCTATTTTTGACCATGAAAATGCATGAACTGAATTTCAATGTCTTCATAAGAAATGTCGATCTATGTCTTAGCTTCGAAACGCCATAAAATTCATATCAATCTGATAAGTGTACCTCCAGCTATAATCAAAATGCCGAGAGGTGTCAAAGCTGTCACTTTGATTCTTCTCCTTTGCACTCTTTCCTTCACTTTTCTTGGTTCAATTTAACATTTTCACTCCATATTATACCTGAACCATTGACCTAACATGTACATGGATTTTTCCTTTGAATTGAGCTTGAAAACATGTGTTTTGGAAGGATTTTTGCTCAAAAGGTTCTATTGGAACTTGATCTTGGTATGTATAATGATTTTGGATCCAAATTTTGAAGTTAAAAAGGGGGAAAAGTGAGATTTCCTCCAAAAGTTTAGTGGTTGACAATTTTATGAATTGATTTGACTTTGGATCTTTGTTTTAATGGAGTTTTGGTCGGTTTAGTTCAAGAAACCTTATTAAACTATGATCCTTGTTTATAAGATGATTTTGGGACAAAAGTTACGAATGTAAGTATTTGAAAAATGGACTTTTGCTATGAATTGCTTGCTAGAAAACTTGTGGGAGTGGAAAGCCTTGTTCAAACTAAACGAAATGCTTTTGTCCGATTGGAAAGTTGTATTCTTTTACTTGAATTGTCAATTTGAAATCTTGAATGAATTGAAGTGTCTAGGACACTAAAGTCGACTAATTTGAAAGCAAAGTTTTCGTGCTTAAGTGAATTTATTTGGTGAATACTAAAGGTTCACTTATATGTTGCATTTATCTGTCAGGGTTGCAAACTAAACGTGTAGGCGATCCTTCTGTGGATGCTTAAGTGCTATTTGGTGAGTGTTCTAAGTGCATGGTAGCACTATATAAATGCTTGATATGTTAATGAGCTTGAGAATGATATGACTATGAGCTGTCATTCTTTTGAACTTGTTATTAACGGGCGAGTGTATACTTTATCGCACTTGACCCTACTGAATTGTCATTGCTATACGTGAACTTGATATGATGTTATTGATATGTGGGGGCCCCAAAACCCAATGTCTAGTTATTCGAGGTTAAACTGGCAAGGGCCTAGTCAACTCGATTAGTGAACCTTGGGCAATATATATGTGTTGGATCCATCATGTCCTGGGTATACTCGAGTAATACCAATTCTTGATATTTTATTAGTGTGCGGGCCCGGTAGGAGGTGAAAGGTGGATGGAGTGGCATGAAGTGGTGATTCTATATGGACATGAAAATTGACGGAGTGTCAACTACTTGAATTACTGATTGATCAAGTGTTGGCCAGTACTCAGTATCCTTCATGATTGTTATATTGATTTTAATGATTTGCTTATATGAAATCTCTCGTTTATGTTTCTTGTTGGCTTAAATATGTGATTAATTGCTTCCTTAAATTGCATGTCTTTCTTAGATCTCACTGGGTGCAAGCTCATGCCTTTCCTTTTGTTTTCCTTAGTAGGGTGGGTTCGTGATTTGGAGATTTAGCACTTAGTTTTTGTTTTAGCTAGATTAAGTGATTAGGGTGCTATTTTGTTTTGAATGGGAATTGTAAGGTTAAACTCTTTCTTTTCTATTTTAAGTTGCATTTGCAAACAACTATATGTATTAGTTGTATTTAGCGTATTTTGTGGTAAGGTTGGATATTTGGTTTGATTCTGTGGTTTGTTATCGAGTCTTGGGCAGGCAGCCCGCTGATACCTTAGGGTATGTTATTGGGAGAGATGGGGTCGTCACACACCTTACAAAACTTTGATAAAGTAACACCTAAAAATTTATATGTTTTTCAAAATTTCAAGGGTGATTTTAAGTCTAATGTCAGGTCAATTCCTGTATTATGGTCATGCTATGTAGGCTATCCTACACAATACAATTATTCAACGTTCCTTATTTTGAACTCATGTTTATCTCATTCTACATGTTTAGAAACATAATTGAACAAAAAGGTCTCAAAAACATATTTTTTTTTTGTGAGACAAATTTGGACTTGCCAAAGTCCCAATCACAAAGGGCGATCAACAATCATAAACTATGAAAACATGAAACCCCTAGTCCTGTAAATAAATTTTTTTGATGCTTAAGTCCATGGTCTTTTCATTATAAAATCTTACATTACTTGCATTAAAACAAGATGACTAGGTATCATAGGGTTTTCTTTAAAACAAATGTAAAATTCCAATGTAAGCAACATTAATTGAATTCTTAAAAGGCCAAACTACTTCACTTGCACAAATATCTCTTCTCCTACTTTTATTTTTCTTTATCTGTGGCCGATCACCACCCCTGCCTCCTTGCTTGGTTGAATCGTTCTTCTTTCCCCTCCTCCTTTCTTTTTTTAGTTTTCTAGACAAAAATAAATAGAGCCTCTATCTTGCAAAACTTAGGTGTCAGGGGCCTAATTTTCATGAATAATCTTTGACGCATACACAGAACCTTTGACTCGTGTAACGACTCCAGTTATGCCAAACTAAAGGCCAAAGTATTTCACCCCTTCCAAGTAGTCATTGATTATCTCCATGTGTAACCCAACACTAATACAAATTCTTTGGTACTTTACAATACTGGCTCTTGCATGTATAGCACTCATCTATCAAAGAGGTTCTCTTCAACGATTAGGAGCTTGGACCTCCAATACAAAGCACCCAAGAACGCTTCCTAGTACATGGCTCGCCCATTGTTAGGTCTCTCTTATAGACTTTTTTCTCTCAATTAGTTAGCATATGCAATCAATACCTCTTTACCACACTTTATACAAAATGCATGTTTCGTGTCCTCTTGGTCCCAAGGGCTATATTCTTGAGCCCAAAGAACAATTCTCATGTCCAAATACTTCCTACAAGCTCTGTCAGCTAGGTTTTTGCCTAAAACTCGTGCAGTCATAGCTGAACCCAAGAGCACCCGGACCTATATATACATTCATAAGTGTATTAGCTAGAATATTGCCTAAGACGTATTCATTCTTGCATGTCTTGAGTGACACGGGTCCTGTCGATAAGAATCGCCTAGGACATATTTCCTCATGCCTTTCCTTTTGTTTTCCTTAGTAGGGTGGGTTCGTGATTTGGAGATTTAGCACTTAGTTTTTGTTTTAGCTAGATTAAGTGATTAGGGTGCTATTTTGTTTTGAATGGGAATTGTAAGGCTAAACTCTTTCTTTTGTATTTTAAGTTGCATTTGCAAACAACTATATGTATTAGTTGTATTTAGCGTATTTTGTGGTAAGGTTGGATATTTGGTTTGATTCTGTGGTTTGTTATCGAGTCTTGGGCAGGCGGCCCGCTGATACCTTAGGGTATGTTATTGGGAGAGATGGGGTCGTCACACACCTTACAAAACTTTGATAAAGTAACACCTAAAAATTTATATGTTTTTCAAAATTTCAAGGGTGATTTTAAGTCTAATGTCAGGTCAATTCCTGTATTATGGTCATGCTATGTAGACTATCCTACACAATACAATTATTCAACGTTCCTTATTTTGAACTCATGTTTATCTCATTCTACATGTTTAGAAACATAATTGAACAAAAAGGTCTCAAAAACATTTTTTTTTTTGTGAGACAAATTTGGACTTGCCAAAGTCCCAATCACAAAGGGCGATCAACAATCATAAACTATGAAAACATGAAACCCCTAGTCCTGTAAATAAATTTTTTTGATGCTTAAGTCCATGGTCTTTTCATTATAAAATCTTACATTACTTGCATTAAAACAAGATGACTAGGTATCATAGGGTTTTCTTTAAAACAAATGTAAAATTCCAATGTAAGCAACATTAATTGAATTCTTAAAATTCATGTCCATAGCTCTAACTATTCTCATCACTTGTTTAATGTGACCCCTATTGCATGCTCTTAGTCAAAGACCCCTATAATCGACAATTAGAAGCACAACTCTTAGCTATGAGTAAGCATATAGAGACACTGAGGTCTCCTGATAGCTCATTATGCTAAGAACGAAGCATATAATAGTTAGCTAGCGGGGCATAGTGGACATACAACATACGACTTCTCTTCAATATTTAATCCTCAACACAAGTTTGTAGGCAGATACATCCCGTGAGATTTCCATTCCGCCGTAAGGACTTCAATTCTCATTTGATTATCCAAAGCCAACCCCTAAGATTTTCTTTAAGTTTTGCTTAGTTAATACTCCCAGTTGCACAAGATGTATGGGAAACGCTGGTAGTTTGCATACCATTTGCTTGCCCTCCTTATCACTACTCAGCAAGTTATACTCTAACTGGTAACTAACTTCTTCTTGAATTATGTTTTTCTTCAATGATCACAACTTTTTGCTTCAGACTCCAAATCAAATTATGTTATTTGCATTGAACTCTATGCACTTTTGCCAACAATTCCATTCAATATCAAGACCATCGAACAATGAAGATCTGGAACATGCCTATACGTGCATTTGCTGTGCTCAATCGTGTCTCTACACTACCACGAGTCATCGCTGTTCTTTCCTATCCAAACAACCTTGACTTCACTTTATCTTTTGAAAATGTAATTCTCGAACTCTTATGACTTTGAAAGTTATTTTGCATATAAATGGCATGAGTATGTATGTATGCCTTTGATTTACTATCTATACGTACTTATGGTCAAATATGAACGATTGAATGACTTATTTGATTGAACTCTTGTATGAGGTGACTTTTAATGACATTAGTTCATCATATGATAGTTGGCATTATGATATTATGAAATGGGCTAACTATGTTATAATTACTAATATGAAACGGGCTAATCATGTGGTAATTAGCATTACAAACTTTATTAATCGGTCTAGTTAACAACCGAATATCCAAGGTTAATGGTTAACTTTATATCTTGAATTCATTTATGATTATGAATATTGTGATGTATGTTTTGTATTTGAAATGCTTATGATGACTACATCTTTGAAAATTTATACATATTTATCAATGAAAGTTTGAAATGCATTCTATGTGTATACTATCATGCTTACACTAATAAAGAACCTTGAAGACAAATACTAGTTGTGTGACACGAAAGGTCGCTAGTCCTATACAAATCGTATGGCTAAATATCTTATTAACCTTTATCAAGTATCATTGAAAAAAAAGACAAACCGATACCCTGAAGGTGCAAATTAATGGTGTGATTGATGATGATGTTATAACGCACTTTGATATAGCCGATTTCCTTGAGCATCCAGAATATGGAAAGTGCTCATATAATAAGTACCTAATGAATGTTTAGTATTTTATTGTTTGGGTATTTTTGCATCTTTTGTAATTTTCTTTATAAGTTATGGAATTTATTGATGTTTACTTTTATTGTAATTTCTTTCTAAAGAAGAAATGGATAACAAACATTTGGGATCAAAAAATTATGGTGATAATGATATGTGTCTCATTGATGGTACTACTACACACACTATACTTAAAAATAAAAGGATACTTTTTTTTATTGGGATCCATAAGTGGTAGTGCTAAAATTAATTGAAAGATTTGGAAGAGCTACTACTATATTTCTCTCTAAAAGAGCAAAGTTTATTATATATGATGTACTCCTCTCCAAGTCTCAAAGAAATTTATTCAAAATATATCAACATAGATATCATATTGAGATGCTAAATGAGACAATAATGGGAATTACGTTTAGAAATCGAATGAGACAAAAGTTGATTATATCCCAAAACCCATTCGAGGAATAAATGGTTATTGATATAGTTATCTTCATTCTCACTTGGTTAAAATTATCACCCACAATAAATTAGAAGTTTACAATGCTAGTGGACTTATGATTTGGTAAAAAGTGAGAATTTATATGATTTGAAAGGTTGACAAATACTCATACATACCCCTTTGTATTATATGTGGTTTCAACAAAAATTTGAAAATCTATGTTGGGTATGAATCACTTTTTATAATTAAACAACATAAAATATTGATGGGTGATCTATTAAATGATTTATTGTGGAAAAATGATCAACTAAAAAAAATCACTTAGAAAATATCATTGGATTTCCTTGATTTTCATACCAAGTAATATGAACTGGAAGTTTAAAAGAGTATTCATTTGCAGAAAATTGCAAATCAATTGTTAGATATGTTTATAGTCTCCAGAAGAGTTATTAAATCAAATATTCTTGCAAAATATATTCTAGTTAAAATTGATGTTCATGAAAGATACATACGAGTGTTGCAAATGAATTTAAAACCGGGTTCTCTAAATAGATATCCTGGTTTCAAATATTTTCAAAAATTAAATAAATGTTATCACAAAATTCAATTTCCTGAAGAAATCACTCCTAAAGAGCTTACTCTTAAAGAGCACGAAAACATAGGCAATTTAAACTTGGACCCTAAATGAATAGAAATAAATACTTTTACATATAGCGTAACAAATGATATTATGAAAGGAAATGAGGATCATGAGAATATATTAATTGATGAATGTTGGCATAGAAATGATTGGTCAAAAGTGAAAGATGTGATCCAATCTAAATCAGATGATTCATTAGCAAAATAAAAAGTCTTTGGACCCGTGGTCTATACACCCAGAAAGTGTAAAGTCAACGGGACAAAACTAAATATTTATAAGAAATGAGAAAATGAAATTGTGAGATATAAAATAAGATTTGTAATCCAAGGACTTTTCACAAAAATTTGGATTTGATTATGATGAGATATATTCACCTATAGTGGATGTGATCAAATTTAGATACCTTGTAAACTTAGTAGTGCATGAATAGCTAGATATGTGTCTAATAAACGTCGTCATGCCTTATAGAAATTTTGATAATGATATTTACATGAAAATCCCTAAAGGATTGTAAATCAAATCCTAATGAAATTTAATCCATCAAATTACAAAGACCTTTGTATGGGATCAAGCAATTTAGACGTATGTGGTATGGTTACCTTAGTGAGTGCTTACTTAAGAAAAGTTATGCAAATGACCCAATATGTTTATGTGTTTTCATAAAGAGAGATGGGCCAAAATTTATAATTATTGCTGTATATGTTGATGATTTTAATTTGATCGAAACTCCTAAAGTGCTCACATGGAAGATGATAATTTTTGTTATCAATCTGCTTATATCCAGAAGATATTAAAGTGATTTTATATAGACAGAAACATCCATTAAGTATCCGAATGGCCATATGGTCATTTGATCCTGATAAAATCCTTTTAGACTGCAAGAAATAGATAAAGAGATACTTGTATTGAAATACTATATCTCAGTACAATTAGTGTACTAATGTATCTTGCTAATTGTACAAGACCGGATATAACATGTGTAATGAATTTATTAACAAGATTTAGTTCCTTTTCTACAAGATAACATTGAAATAGTATCAAATATATTTTTTGCTATCTCTAAGGACCAATTGATTTTGACTTATTTTATTCAAATAAATCTCAATCTGAATTGCTTGGTTATGCAAATGTTGGATATGTATCTTACCCATATAAAGTAAGGTCGCAAGTGGCTTGTTTATTTACATGTGATAGTATAGCCATTTCATGGTGATCTACAAAATAATCGATAACCGCCACCTCTTGAAATCATGTTGAAATAATAATAGTACATGAGGCGAGTCGAGAATATATTTGGTTAAAATCAATGGTCCATTATATTCAAAAAAAATAGTGGATTATTCTGTGAAAAAGAAAGTCCTCCAATTATATTATATGAAGATAATTCGCTTTCATAATTCAATTTAAAGAAGGATATACTAAAGAAAATAAGACGAAACATATTTCACCAAAATTCTTCTTTGCTCATAATCTAAAAAAATGATAAAATTGATGTGAAATAAATCCAATTTTGCAATAATTTGGCAAATTTATTTACCAAGGCATTATCGAATGCAACGTATAAGCAACTAGTGAAAAATATTGGAATGCATCGGCTAAAGGATCTCAGTTGATATTTGGATCAGGGAAAGAGATTAAAACATAATAATAGTGTATTCTTTCCCTTCACTAGAATTTTTTTCTCACTGAATTTTTTCTAGTAAAGTTTTAATGAAACATATTCTTTATGTAATAAACATCCAAATGGGAGTGTAATAAAATAATCAAATAATGAATGGATGTCTATCACAAACTATCGCTATTTTCAAGAAGATATAACCACTATCTAGATAAGAATTATATTTAGTTGATATATTTTGAATTCTTCTGTACTCCCCTATAAACAGGAGTCACCTTGTGTTGTATAAGGTATATATAACTCAAGATCATTTGAATCAATAAAAGAATAGTTCTTCTTTTTGTTTATTTTTCTCTTTCCTAAGTTCGTTAGTTTTCTTGATTTTTTAACATAGTGCCCACTATATATACAACACAAATCCTACATCATATTAGTATTAGTTTTATAACAATATTTTCGTAATTACCTTCTGTTTGTTCAGATAACATCCGAATATCCTCAGTTGAAGCACACTAATAGTCATGTTTAATTGTTTAATTGACTCAATTATATATGTTTGGAGTGATTAGGCAGTAGTGACAATCACTTACAACAAGGCGTTAGGATAAAGATTTGTCTTCCATTTCATCGAAAAAAAAGGTTCAGATGGGCCTTTTTCTTTTATACTGTTCTAATCCCAATTAGTTTTTAAATAGACATTGGCAACAATAGCAATTTTGTTTTTATATCTTAAAATTTGTTACATGGCTTTCTAGAGGCTTGGAAAAATAATATGGTCGTATTATAAAGAAAGCACAAAAGAATGACTTTGTGTGGAGTAGTAGTATTTCTTTTTTATAATTTCCCAACAGTATTTTCCTTTGACCAGGGACTTTTCTTGACCGAATAATTCATCCCCAACTTTTGCTTCCAAAACAGTAAAAAGACACCAACATTTTCTGACCGTTGTACTGAGCCACAAACCAACAAAATCGGTGCCTTAACTCTTTCTCTTTCTTCTTCTTTACTCCCCCTCTTCATCACCCCAACCTCTCACATAATTGCATTATCGTAGAAGTGGGTTCTGCAGTTGCTGGGTCAATGAAGTAACCATCAAATCTTTTAAAAACCTTGCACTAACTTTTTTGTGTTTTGAACTGCTAGTTTGTAAGTAGTTTCGCCTAGATTTATATTCACCATCTTTGTTGGCTCGAATTTTGCCGTCGACCTTCATCGTCCGCCTCATATTTAATTCTCCGTGTGCCCTCCAAAATTTTCTTTGTTAGGTACATTTGCTTGCCTGCCAAACAAGAGTAATGGGATTTTTGCTTTTAATTTTGTGCTGATTCACGAAGCTTCGGGTGTATGCTAAAAAGCATATGCTTTATATAGTGCTCGAGTTTTGTTGATATTCAAAATTAGGGTTTTCTAATTTGTGGGAGCAAAATTTTTACTCCCTGAAACAAACACAAATTCATTCATTGTAATTAGCATCAGTATTTGTAACATCATTTTGCTTCATGGTCTGGTAGCTTGCTCTTTTATTTTTTTGGTGTTTGCCATTTTGAAAAAAATTAAATGCACTGACTAAAATGCCTTGCACAAGTATGTAACATGGAACCTACATTGTTTCTCCCAGCAATAGTGTAACTCTGTGTTGAGGATTTTTTGCCTAACCCATTAGACCAAATTGCTCTATGAACCAATTCCCAAAAAAAAGTGCCAATGAATGAATTGTTATTTAGTTGGTATGTTAGTATATTGTAGGGAAATAGCTTTCTCACCTGTGGCTTGTAATATATTGCTATTGTTTTTGGTGTTGGTTGTTACGGTTACAATGGATATTGTAACTGGCTGTTTGGAGAGAAAGGGAAAAAATAGGGCTTGTTTTGATAGTGAGTTTAGGGGAGGGTGGCAGTTAGAGGAGGAAGAAAAGGCTTGATGAAAGTAAACAGTGATGGTTGAAAGGGAGGAGGAATGATGAGTGGCTGCTTTACTTGCAAGTTGAAGGATTACGCTGTATTTGGTGTTGATTTCATTCATTTGTTTCCCTATTTCCATATTTGGTTAGATTGCAAAATCAGCTACTTATCCTTTTACTTTACATTTTTGCCAAATTCCATTCCCGTAATACAACTATTTTACTCAAATTATAAGTGTAGCTGACTTTGAAAACCTTGGTTATGTTGTGTGTATACGAGTTTACTATGTACCCATACGTGCAATCTATGCACTAAATTGCCATAAATTCTTCTTGCCAGAGAGTAGTTGCTGATGTTGCCATTGGTATAATTATCCAATTAGAGGAGATTGAGACAGGATTGCGAGATTTCTAAAGGCTTTACTACTTACCATTCCTTAGTTATATTTCACTCATTATTACTTAAAATTTTTTCAGCCAGTGAGTATAGAACTATAAGGTTCCTCCAATCTTCATTGTTTCCACGTTTATATGCCACATAAGCACCGTCGAATCCGTAAGAGCAGTGGTAAGACCCTCGTCCATGTAAAATTAGCTTTTTGATTGCTACTAGTTTATATTACTTGTAGACTCCTTAACAGTGTGTATATTTTTTTGACACAAAAAAATTTTATGAATTTTGATACATATGAATGGTTCACATGTCGTATCTCAGCCCCTAACTTGTGTCTTGTTGTACTTATTTCCATTTGGTGCAGTCCAGAAAGCACATTCCGAGACTGGTTCAAATGAGTTAGGTGCTTGTGCAAGAAACTACTTCGTAAAGGTATGAAATGGCTCCTACTTTGAAGTCCTGTCACCTACTTACTATTCCAGCATTTCCTTTTACAACTTGCCTGTGATTTACTAAAGCGTTTATATATGTTTATTGCGTCAGATGAATAATAACTCTGAAGTAGCTGATTGGAAAAATTACCCAATGCTTGAGGCATCATTCGTTGCGACATTTGTAGAATGGCACAGGAGTGGTGCTTGGGACAAGCACCAAAAGGGCAGGTTAGACTGGCACCATCTCAGCCTACACATGAATGACAAATGCCACGTCAATTTGAGATGGGACCAGTATCACTCTAAACTCTATAGGCTGGAAGCTAAGTGGAAGTGCTTTGTCCATCTAAAAGGGATGTCCCGGTCAACAGCATAGATGGGAGTTGGGTTTAATTCGGAGCTTCTGTGCTTTTAGGCTACGAAGAAAAAATCAAGCGCTCTTAAGCGGGTAAAGCTCTTCGTGCCCATTTTTTCCTAGACTACTTGACTAATATACTTAAATTTTAGTACAATTGCATAATTTTAGTAGAGCAACTAAGGTGGTACAACCAACTTGTAGCCTGTGATTTTGCTAGTGCCATGTAATCAAAGCTACATGCAGCAGGTTTGGGGAAATGAAAACCTGTATATGGTCCTATTTCACTTTAATTCCTAGATCGCTGGGTTGCAATCATCATGGTATTAAGGCCTGCTTTTCATTACCTCTGTTGCCTAAAATGGTTATGGTATGCTGACTTAGATTTCAGTACCTGGATCTGTCTGCCCTATAGCAATCTTACACGTTTCACTCAAAAGAAGTGGTCATTCCGAGTTTAATTATATAGCGAACAGGTTGCACCATACTTGGTCAATTAAAATTGTTACTCTGCATGCGTAATTCCGTCGCTGGATATGTTGCCCTCTATACGTATTGCTAGGCAACCAAATTAGCTGGTTTAAATATTTGCTGCCCTGTTTCGCTTTCTCAATAGTGCTACAATTGGTTGGTCCTATTTTTCCTGTGCAAGTTATAGTTCGTAACTACATCTGATTGCTATTACTTGATTTGTATTTTCTTGTCATTTTTAATTACTATTGGCATTTGACATGGCTGGTAGGAAAACAAGTTCTATGGAAGGTTCAAAGAAGGCCGCAGCTGCGGTTGCTTCTATGAATTGATGGAAATTCTTGAGGGTCGATCAGGCACATGAAAGCATGCCCAATCTTCTGCTCAGAGTGATGTCCACCACTCTCCGTGGTCTGCCGAAAAGACCACCGCTTGTGCATCGAGGCGGAAGGGAAAGGCAAAGGTAGATGAATCTGTTTCAGACTTCTGGGGTAAGGATGTTTATATTCCTGTTCGGGATGAAGAAGTCAAATTCGCTGGTAGCAGGCCCGATAAACGACCGGTATCGAGTCGGAGGACATCATCCTATGATGGTTCTCGGAACACTAAGTCTCAGAAGATCGGAGAAGCTTTGCGAGATGCAGCTACCAACATTGGCAAGTTATCACAGATCAAGATTGAAGAAATCACCTGACATAATGAATGGTGCGTAGCTAAGCTAAAAGTTTGGGACAAAAGCTACCCAAAACATGAGCCTGTTGAACTATGGTCCCGGAAACGGCTTACATGCATGCACTAGTTCGAAAAGATTAAGAGGTGGTGCCACATATTTCTCCAATCGGATGAAAGCTTCTAGTATTACTACGCCGATACCATTCTTGACCAAACATCCCCGCATGGCTAGGCAGGAAGAAGAGGCTGGCTTGTGATTATTTGAGAAAACTTTGCAGCGGTTGGGACTTCTTGGAACCATGTCGTCGGTGACCAATTTTGAATTATTAGTCCCAACTTGGTACTATCCCAATCCTCTGGAAGTTATTTCTAATTAGCTTGGCACTTGAGATAGAGTTGTACTATGTCTGTAATAAAGACTTTTAATTGCTTCCTCTTATGAATTTGAAGGTAACATGGAACTAAATTTTTATATTAGCTAGTTGTTGGCTACGGATCTTGTTGTGTTTGAATTTTAGGCAGAGGACAATTTTCTTTATTTATGACCTGTTCCCTTATGCTCATTTTTATATGGAAACCAGTATTAGCATATTTGAATTTCTATCTATAATGTAGCAGGGGTACATACATATAATTCTATAGTGTGCATATAGAACATTGATTATATTATATATACATATAATATAATATGTGTACATATGTAAGTACTGCTACATATATACATATACATAGGTGTAATTGCATATACATATAATATACATTTATTATATATACATATAATATTCTTATGTAGGTGTAATTGCATATACAACCCCAAAAATCTCAATGTGGTAGTGTTGTACAATATTTTTGATACATTTACTATATAGCAATATATATTTATATGTATGGTTGTGAATATATATATATATATATATATATGTACACTTAATAGAACTTGGCTTAAGATATGCATATCGATTTGTACAAGTTCAAACACCAAGGACAATTTTTTGCAGCAGCTTGTCGTACTTGTTTGTCATGTTAGTACTAGTAATAGTTACTCAAAGCCAAAGAAGCTAAATTTGGTGTCCATATAATGAGTACTTAATCCACGCATGAGGTTGCATTCGTCTTATGACTAGTCTGCTAGATTCTTTTACACCTTTGGCATGCGAGTCTACTTTTATTACTTGGCCTAGTATGCTTTGCAGGAAATGCACATGGGTCTCTGGATGAATTATTGAATTTGGTGTTTGCCTTTTGTTTCTCAGATAAGGCCCCCTCAACTGAATTCTACTGCTGCATGCACTTTGTTAAATTTGTCCACTTACCATTGATCTATCAATCAGTACTAAGCAACTGACACACAATGCGCTATTTGGCAGTAGCTTTAATTATCCCAAAACCCATCGTGTCCATTCATTACAGTAGACCTATGTGCACATGCAGTAGGGTGAAATTCTTATAAAACTGATTTCCAGGCATGGTTATATATCTCTACAATTTTATAGAAATGTGTACTGCCTCTATAATTTGCTACTACTTGAACAAACCCAAGCAAAGTCAAAGCTATAGGTATTTGCATCGTCAGCGGGCAGCAGACCTCTCCGAAGCTACTTCAATAACCCTGCGCAAGTGAATAATTTACTAATGCAATTGACTCACTAATTCATTTGTCATGTCTCTCATGAACCGTTGGAAACTTTTGAGCATAAATTTTTATATGAGTGTACATAACCTTATGGTATGCTAGAGGATTTTACGATGGCCAGGCATATAGTTTCCCCGATATTGTATGGTATATTTGTGTGCAGCTTCGTCTTTTGACGTATTAACTAGCATTCGATAATTCTTTTATTCTGTCTCAATCTTGTTGCATACTCACGCTTCATGCACCTTCGTGTATCAAATGCAGAAAATCAATAGACACCAAATTAGAAGCCTTGCATTTACATGCTTTTACTCCACTAAATTGCTGTCCATTGTACATTAACTAATAAATAATATTAGGATCTAGACAATAATTTGATGTTATGAAGTATTATATATATATATATATACGTATTTTTCTTCTGCTCCATTTGTAATTTTTTATCTCTCCTAAATTTTTTGGGTGGGTTATACTTGATAACATACATTAGATACATATAAATATTATCTCTACCATTACTAGGAATTTTTTTTTGGAGTCATTCTGCAATAAATTAGCCAAAATTCATATAGAACTTATATATCAGGTTTCATATATAACCAAATTAAAAGCATGGATGACAGCTGGAATACTTGGGGATCCTCTTCAAAGTACGATGACGATGATGATGAGGACTGGCAACTCATCCAGTGGGCAACGGTTATTCTATTCAATCCAGTGGCTGAACGAGTAGCTGGATATAGATTGCCTTTATCATGCAGAAATAGCATGTTAACTGGCAGAGGTTATGTGCAAGAAATGATTCATGGTCATCCAGCAAGAGTACTTGAGAATTGTAGAATTACGGTTAATTCTTTTATGCACTTATATGACATTCTTGTAAGTAGGGGATATGTCCTGCAAAATCCCCAGAAAAGAGTCCTAATTGAAGAGACACTATGCCTGACTCTAGTTATGTTAAGCCACAGTCATCGAATGCGTTGCCTTACTGAGCGATTCCAACATTCCCCGGAAACCATATGCAGGAACATTCTTATTCGTGAGGTGTTACAGGGGATTTGTGAACTGGGAAAAAATCTTATTCGTCCAAGACATCAGAACGAGGTTCATTCGAAGATATACGGCCATCGGAGATTCGCCTCATGGTTTATGGTAGTTTAATTTTACATTTACTTATACAAGTAATAAACAATATTGGTCTATTGGATAGACCAAGAATATTTCCTCATAAGCCAAGCAATGATATATATGCTTATGCATTTAGCAACTAACTGTATATCAAATGTATAGAATGCCATAGGTGCAATGGACAATACACATGTTCCAACACATCCTCCACCTGGAAAGCAAGTGGCGTACATGAATAGGCATGGTCAAACAACTCAAAATGTACTAGCGATCTGTGATTTTGATATGCGATTCACATATATTTATGTTGGTTGGGAAGGAAGTGCCTATGATGCACGTGTCTTGGATGGAGCACTAACAGGACCTACATATGTTCTGATGCCCCCTCTAGGTGCAAGGATTTGTTTTTGAAATTGCGAATCCGTGCAAATGTAGTATGTAAGTATATGAGGTGTTATGAAATGGGCTTGTTTCTTCTTAAATTTTTGGGATAATTTCAGAAACCTCCCTTGAGGTTTCTGACAATTGCACTCGGCTCCCCTCAGGTTTAAGAAATTACATTTACTTACCTTGATATAGTAAAATACCTATAATGCCCTCCACCTAGTAGACAATTTTAAATTTAAGGCAATAAATTTACAAAACCTAAAAAAAATCTATTTTGCTGTCTCTTGTCTATTTGGTAGTTAATATAACATCTTTTCATTATCTTTAGTTTTGTGGTTATTAGCAAATTAAAGTTACAAAATCTACAAAGGAACCGGATTATGTGTCAAACTAGAAGGAAATGAAAAGACTCACAGTGATGGAGAAATACATAATAAAATTGATGATTGAAATAGGAAAAAGAACTAAAGATGTGGAATTTGTCATATTTTATTTGTTGTTAAGAAAAACTTTTATAAAATGTCAATAATCACATAATGCTTTCTTTCATTGGATTAGAAATTTTTTATTGTGATTTTGTTGTGGAGTTAGAATTTATTCTCCACTTTTGAGATATTAAAATTTTTAAAGCCATAGAAGAGTTGTAATGGTGGTTTTATGTTAAATTAGCTTATAATTGAGTATTGATATTTAATTTGGGGGGTATAAAATTGGTTGTCAATGGGGTTTTGCGTGTTTGTTTTTTTATTGTGACAAGTATTGATACTATGTATGCAATTTGGAATCTTTTGGATGGCTACTTAATTTTAGAACTTATGTTTGAATGGTTTTTAGGGATTTGACTTGTTGATTTATGCAAAGTGTGGAAGAAAATGATTGAGTATACTATATTTTTCTTTCTTAGTTTTGTACAAATGGGCAATTTAGGAATTTTGAAAGAAAATCTAAGCTCTTGGACCTGCATTGTTATTAAACAGTAAAAGTACAGGAGGTATATGTAATTTTTAAAACCTGAGGGGAGTTCTTTATAATTGTGAGGAACCTCAGGGGAGGTTTGTGAAATTATCCCTAAATTTTTTGCTGCAATTAATGTGTTTGTAGGGAAATACTAACTGGTGGACTCAGCATACAGAAATATCCCTGGATTTCTTGCACCTTATCGAGAAACACCTCGAAAACCTGCACAGGGTCGACGTAGGTTTTCCTCCACACAACAACTTTTCAATGCTCGTCATTCATCACTTAGAAACGTAATTTAGAGATGCTTTGGGGTGCTTAAAAGGAGATTCACCATTCTACACGATCCTGTACCTAATTTTTATATGAGTACTCAAATAAATGTGGTTATATCTTACTGTACTCTACCCAATTTCATACGAGACCAATTGCCAGATGATGACATATTCAATTATTATAATCAAGAAATGGATATCCAGGGAGAAGGTGGGGTCCCATCAATACCAGAAATTTAACCCCTATCTGCTCACAAGAAGAGGTCAATGAATGGCATGAAATGAGGGATGAACTGGCAAATGAAATGTGGAATCGTATCGAAATGCGAGACGAAGGTGAGAAAAAAGACATTTATGATCGGTGTGTTTGATTACTAGTGTGATGCGAATAAGATTAATCCATTTAGTGGCAGTTCATTTTGAAATGCGAATCTTTGCTAGTTTCCGTCACGTGTGCGTGTACCTAATGGGTCTTTGCTTGAACTTAGGGCTGTCAACGGTTCAGGTCTGGACCCGGACCCGCTAATATTTGCCAGGTACGGGTAGGCATATAGTTCCGCGACCCGGACCCGGACCCGGACCCATTTTGTCTAATGAATTTGCGGGTCGGATACGGAATATGCCGCTTCGACCCATATAGGACCCGAACCCGTTTTTTAATTAATTAATAATTAAAAAATATATACCTATCTCTATCTGTCATAATTATTCATACCACTACTTACTTTCATTCCCAATTTTGTTCAACCCTAATAGTCTAATACCCACCGCCACCGCACTCTCTTCTCTTTTGCTCCTTACCCAGCCCCAGCTACCCTTTTTCTCCTCTGCCTCCCGACTCCTGAGTGGCTGAGTCGCGCCTCCGCCAGTCACCACTCACTAGACACCTGACCTGGACCGGCGAAGCTTCTAGTTTGCTCTTCATCCCCAGCTCCAAAGAAAATCGCTGGGTCTGGCCAGCTCCAAAGAAGCAAGCCCAGCTCGATAGTGGAATGATCAGAGACAACATTATTGTTTGAGGAATATATATATACAAAGTATGGGTTGCGGGAGTCCCGGAGCAGAACTGGAGAAGTATGGGTTATCGTCAAGAAAAATTTGGATCCAAAGGTATAATACAATACAATTCAATGATGTTGTTTTGTTTGCCCAATGATCCCCTGCCCTCTTAGACCCTTCGTTTTTTTTTTGAGCCTTTGCGGTGGATTGGTTGTTTTTGAGCTCCTGTTTTTTTTTTTGGTGATTTGAAGAGATCTCCTGCTGGGGTGAAGTCTTGGTCCCATTGCAACGTAGTAGAATGGGTGGGTCTTCTATGGAGATGATTTGAAGAGATCTCGTTGTGTTTGGTGATGGTCCCCTCGATAGTGGTGAGACTATTGATTGGATTGCATATTGGAACCTTCATCATGAATGCTTCTCGAAAGACTGGTGTTAGTTCATTATGTTATAGTTATAGTTATGTTATAATTCATTTATAGTTCACCAGTCTGGTGAACTATAACATATTTGGGATCCCTTTTGGATTGCATCTTGAACACCAGTCTTTGAAGGCTTCATGGGGTCACTCCTGAGAGGGGTTAGCTATGCTTTTGAATATAAGAGAAGAATGTGAAAAAAATTAGATTGCATTTTCCGGGTGTTACTTGAACAGGTTTTTAATGGGTTTTTTGCCGGGTAGACCCGGCCCGGATTCGGGACTTGTCGGGTGCGGGTCCTGTGAAAGATTAGAAGACCCATCGGGTATTCGGGCCGAATCCGAAACTAATCCAGTATAACGGGTCCGGGTTCAGATATATGCATTCCGACCCGGACACGACCCGTTGACAGGCCTACTTGAACTACAAGTGTATGACTTCATCTTTGTATTCAATGTACTGTAACCTACCTTAATGAGTTCCCATGTTTTTGTAAATTACTATTTAGCCCAAGCAAAAGTAAATGCACATAAATAATTACCTTTTATTGGAAAAGATAGCAAGGTATAGAGTGAATCCTATATTGTATCCTCAGGAAATTGACTATTTATATAAGATTGAGTTATTGTAAAACGGTCAATATATTTGACCGAATAACCAAAAGTTATTCATTAGAATACTCAAAATCCATACAAAGCTAAAAGAATCTTTCTTCAATGCCTTAAGTGAAACTTTCTGTCTTTCAAAATTGTTAAAAGAATCATGAACTTGTCCTTTAACTCTCTAATCCTTTCCGTTTGAGATATATGACAAAAACCATTTTTTTAAAATGTATTTCCCTTCTCATTGCTGCAATAATTACTACCATTGTATTTTTCTCTGATATGGGGACGAAATGATAATTATCCAATGTCCATGGAAATTGTTTTAGGAACACCGTATGGTTCGGACATATGACTTGTGGTTGTGGGTAACATAATCATTCGATTATTATAATTTTGAGAGATAGAGAGACCATATTTATAAAGTACTTGGTTCAAAAAAATATTTGTTACAAGTTGGACAAACCAATTGCCGATTGGACGTGCTTATCTACTAAAGCAATAAAGGCTAAATAAGCAACCTTGTCAATGAGGATAAGGGTTGCCACGTCGCATCAATGCGGCCACATCACGTCCGGAGAGAAAACAAAAGCTACTTAGCTTATCAGCATATGAAAAATGTTTTTTCTATTTTGGATAAGCATACAACGGGAGGGATGAGGCCATTATTATTCGTTGGTGAATTAAGTATAAACTTTTTCCTTCAAAAAAAAAATTAAGTATAAACGTAAATCTTTTATTGACTCCGTATGGCTGTTATCATGTCTCCTAAATACATAATATAAGAACTTCCAAAAATTAGACTTTTTTAACTATTGAAAAGCCTTCTCTATATATTACCCTAATAAGAACACTGAGTAAGTGCACAGTAAAAAGGGAAAGTAAACTCACTATAAAATTTTAAAATCATTTAAAAATTTTGTAGAGTTTAAAGCTTTACAAATAGGTAATAGTTACTTCTGCTTGGTATTCATTTTGCTTATGACACAAAATAAAAGAACCGCTATTGAAATAGTGACAAATTTATGGATTTATACTCTCGTAAATATAGATTCAGATTCTTTGTAATAACAGTGGTGATTGCAGACAACAATTCACGGTAGAAGATGAATTAATTTGAAATTTGATCGTTTGGATCAAATCGTGGACATAAATTTTAATAGGGATAATTTCAAAAACCTTCTTTGAGGTTTGTGATAATATCACTTAGTACTTTTGAACTTTAAAAAATATCACCTCCTTCCCTTATTTTTGACTTTTTGTAATTTTGTCAATCCATTTCAAACTATATTATTAACAAAATCATTTTTGATGAGAGAATATGTTTTCATGCCAAATTCGCCCTTTTGTTTCCTACTACTTTTCCAAAATTAAAAGTATGTTACTAAAACTCTGAAAATAAAAAAAATAATGTAAATGGGTAATTCTTATAGGATAAAATATACCGGTACATTTCTCTAAAGTACAAAAAATTAGACTTTAAAAGTATGTTTAAGGTGTTTCGAGGTGAAAAAATTATTTCATTTATTATAAGTTGTTTTCAATTAATTTGAGGACTTTTATAAAATTTTTAAATTTTTTGAAGTTTCATAATTTTTTGTATATATTAATGCCTTGAGTGTTAGAAAAAGGCAAAATATTCAAAATTATGTTTACAAACTCATTTGAGGTATTTTAAAAAGTGAACAACTTAATTTCTTTATTGCAAAGTATTTTTGCATGAATTTAAGGATTTTATAAATTGTTTATAAAGGTTTTCAATGTTCTAACCTTTGTGTCCAAATTGATGGCTTAAAAACAAGAGAAAGACAAAATTATTAAAAATATATTTAAAATCACCTATAAGGTCTTTTCAATGTACAAAATCCTTCGTTATCAAAAAATTTAGGGTTACTTTTATGAGTTTCCGAAATTATTTATAATTTGTATTTTTTTTACATTTTCTGTCCAAGGCGATGAGATTGAAAACTGTAAAAGGTAAACTCATTATTAGTAATTCTCCAGGAAAGTTAACAAATTAACTTGGTTTGTTATGAAAACTTAAAGATTTACAAGAAAAGGTTAATTTTAGAATGAAACTATCATATCTCTTCCAAAATGAGTTTTTAAATCATATTTATCAAAATAAGTTGATAAAGCTACAAAAAGTTGGAAAATAAGATAGATAGGTGATTCTTTTCAAAATTTAAGGATACTAAGCGATATTATAACAAACTTCTAGAGAAGGTTTAGGAAATTGTTCTCGTTTTATTAAGTGAAAGTATTTGTTGTTTGTAGTTATTGTAGTGCCTTAACTAATACTTATTTACTGCAAGTTGGTCTACGTCCTGGATCCCATAAATTTGCGGTCCTACGAAGCTAACACGAATAGCGCGCAATAGCGATGGAACATTGAAGATTCCATCACGCTAGGAAGACGTTGAACGTTCCTGCCGTAGGTACACCTGCCAGAAATAACACGTGTTGTAGTCCTATGTGCTGGTGGCGTGGCCGTTAAATCAGAGAGGGATGCCCAACGCGCGTGGACCTGAAACAAAATGGAACGTGTCCGGACACAAGGAAATACCAACGAATCCCGTATGCTGGTGACTGCTTAGGAAAGTAAAAGAAGGGATAATTGCAGGATTGTACCCATAGGTAAATGGTATTTGTTTTTTTTTTTTTTTTTATCAACACAGGAGTGTACGGGTCAAAATCCGAAGGCGGGCCAACTAATCCCCTTTTTTTTATCATAGGTAAATGGTATTTGCAATGGTATTTGCCAACATAGGTAAGTAATGGTATTTGCAATGTCCCTTTTTTTATCATAAAAATAATATTTTTATTATCTAATCTATCCTATTTTAGGGAAAGGAAAACTTAATCGACAAACATCATTAAAAGGCAATGTTTGAACCCTTAACCTCCCACCCACAACCAAATCTTAAAATTTTGATAGTGATCAATAGACCAAAATGGTTATTGGCATTTGCAATGCCCCTGATGAGGAATGAAAAAATGTGCCAACCCCCTTTAAAAGTAATTCAGTCTAAAGAAAGTAATGAAATTAAAATAGATAATAATTAAAATTTTGACACGTGTGGGGAGAAGAAATTGGAAGGACAAAAATTTGAGGTCAATGTATTAGTTGTGTGTACATTTAAAACAAAAAAGGAGTCATCTATTTATATATTATATATTTGAAAACAACTTTTTAGCCTGAGCATCCCAATGAGCTTTCAACTCTCCATTCTTTTTTTCTTAATTTTTTATTTTATTTTAAATGATCAAAATATCATTAATGCCTTTTTTATTTGGATTGAATCTAATTATGTGCTTTTATTCGTTAAGTTTAGTCTCTAAAACTATACACTTCCAAATGTGGCTTATCAAAAATAGGAAAGAAATGTTATTTGCCTATAATTAACAATCTAAAATTTTATTTCTTACTAACGTTACCAAAATTAGAATCAACAATTAAATTTTATGAACTCATATTGACGAAACCTCTCTCAATTCCTTTATTCTTTTTATTAATCTTACCAAAAGTAAGCATGACAATCTGATAACTATAATACGAAACTAAGGTAATATATTTGGAATTGGTTGATTTTACTGAAAATACCCGTGAACAATTTAATGATTTGAACACCATATTAAGGAAATTGTTAATAATTAAATGATTTGAAACTAAATTAAGGGAACTTCTTTACTTATCATTATTTGAACACCACATTTGATCTTAGATAAAAAATCATAACAAATAGAAAATTTTTCTATTTCTTGATGTTTCCTAGCAAAATCTATCATTCTCCTAAGAACATGGCTCCATTGCTTCTCAATTCCCAGTCTTGCTCTATGCATTGAGGATTTTGCTACTTAATTTAAACAACTACATGCATTTTGATATCATATACTGTAGCTTGCATAATCAAATTAAGCATTTTGTGTGTTTGTTATATTATAAGATGACACGTATGATATTACAAGATGACATGTAACTTTTTTCAGAATTCTTTTGTTATGACATTTTATCTCTTTTGTTGAAGACTACACAAAGGAAAGTGGTTTATCGATTATATGTTAAACTTTCAACTCAAATAGTCTTTTTTTTTTTTGTTAAAATCATGCAATAATTGTGAGAACTCGAGAAAAATATGTGTAAGCCTTGAATTTATTTCATTTTATTTACTTTGTTCTTAGAAATATTATATATAACAAATAGTTGGTTAAATTAAATGTCTAATTGAATTTCTATAAAATTGAAAATAAGGAAATATCCTAGAATGGTGTAAAAAAATTTTTTTATAGGGGTATGCAAATTGGAATATACAAAAGTTTGGGGCAATATTTGAAGATGATAAAATAACTAGTAAATAAACCAAAGTTAAAAGACCATTTTAACGCTAAAGCTTGAGCAATTAACCATGCAACTGAGAGGATCGCCTTCTGGAATGAAACCGAAAGAAAAATGAGAGTTTCTACCGGTACATTTGGCCCGTGGTTAACATTTGGCCCGTGGTTAACATTTGCTAAGTTAGGTAGTGACCGAGAGGAAAAGGAGAAAAGTATTTTGCTAAAAATTTGGGCGGTGGCTGAGAACAAAACTTCAGTTTCCTCCTTACCAAACCAACCTTGAGCTCGGTCGAACTACATGCAGCCAACAAAAATAAGCCATCAAAATTTTTGAGCAGAAACCGAGAGAAAGAAACATGTGGAGTTTGGCTTGAGTAGGAGCAGCCTAGAAGAGTATACCACCGACTGGTAACATTGACCACCGAGCAGCATAACTTCCTTCTGATCCTTAAGTCTTCTAAGCAGAGAGCTAAGTGAGTATAAGAAGAAAAATTCGTTGGGTGTACCAATTCACTGACTGCAGTAGAGAGCAACGAACTAGACAGTTCATTCCTTTCTTCCTTTCTTGTTTTCTTTCTAAAATAGAATCGAGTGTGTGAGACTGAGTGTGAGGAAAAAGAATTTTGCAAGCTTCACCATCAGCTAACCAAAATAAAGCAAACAAAGGCAGAGAGACAGGAGAGATAGCTGGTGCAGACGTGAGGGAACAAGCTGGAAAGAAAATCTAATCCTGTTTGCAATTCCTAACACTAAAAGGCAAAAGGAAAATTTTTGTGACTAATCTCTACTTACTGAGTATAAATAAGTGTATATTCGAATTGTAAGCCGAGTATTAGCAGAGGAAATTGAGCTTCGACTGAGGAAAAATTCTGGTTTGAAATCTGAAGGTTCACTGACTGAACCTGTGAGAATTGAGTGATGATCGACTGAAATTGCAGGTTGTTATCAAAGGAAAATGGAAGAGTGTTGTGGAAAATGTATGAAAATGCCTGTTTCTGGCATAAAGTGAAATTTAGCTGTAGAAACTTGTAAAAGTTGGAACTTTAAGCTGAATTTATTGAAAGAAACCTGATGAAAATCTGTTAGCTTCACACGAGAGAAATGGAGCTAAGAAACATTAGCTGTCTTCTGCAAATTTGGCTTTTAAACTTTTGTATCAAGCTGTGATATGTTATAAAACATCTTAACTTCGTCAAGCAAGACAGAAATGAGTGGAAACTAAAGTGAACATTGAAGGGAAGAATGAATTTAATTGACTGCAGGTAGGTTGGCCGAGGGAATGAAGCAGGCTATGCAACTTCTTGTTGCTGATTCTGGAACTTTTATTAATGAACACATAGAAAATATGTTAATCCCTTGATTTAACAGATAGGTGCTTTTGAAATTAGCAACCTTAAGAAAAGTCTAGCTGAATTTGGTAAAAGAAAGCTGATGCAATCTGCTATGATACTAAAGGGAAGGAAATCAGCTTTTGGAGCAGCTTGTCTTCTAATGTCTGATTCTGTGAACTTCCACATGTAGAACTAAGGTTACTCTGTGGTTTAGTAACTATGACTAGTTCCATGAGTAGAGTTGAACTAAGGCAAATAGGGAGGAAAACTATGAAATGTGCTGCTGAATTACCTCATGGCCAAGAGAAGAAGGGAAGAGTTGATCAGTCTTTTCCTCTAAGTTAGCTGCAAAATTTTCCACGTTCTGTACAGGGCTACTTTGTAGCTTAATAAATGTAATTAACCTGCCTAGTTGGGATATAAAATTGGAAGGAGGAACTTGAGAGAAACGGCAAACGTTGGACTGATATATTGCTAGGAAGGTACTTGAAGGCCACGATAGCTGATGGCAGTTTTTGTAGGGGAATTTGGTCGAACAACCTGTTGAAATTATGAGTCATGTACCTTAATTCATGTTGGACAGAATGTGTATTGTGTGTTTGGTGATCTAGGCAAGTAAAAGTTAGAAACTTTACCAATAACTTTGCAGTAAGGTTGCTGGAAATTTGTTTAACGGCCGAGAGAGGGGCTGAAACTCTCATGTGATATTTGGAAAATTTCATGATAATTGGCTACCATCTTGACTGAGACGTTGGACAATATCCTGTCACTGCTCTTATGTGCACTCTATTGACTTTTAACATCTGAAAGGTTGGTAAAACCTTAGGAAATTCTAGCCAAAACTAGTAAAGAAAAGCTGAGATCCAAACTATTGTATTGTTGGAGAAACTAACGTTTGATGGAATGGATTGCTGGAAATAGATGCTGCTTGCCTTGATCTATGCTAGACCGAAAGTACATTGAAATACTTAAAACTGTAAGCAAGTAAAAGAGTAAAGTTTTATTGAAAACTTGAAGTATACAGCTGGAATTTCGGTTTGTTGGTTGAAATGGGGGTTAGTTAAGCTTTTTATGATATTTTTGGAAACTCTAAGGTAACTCGTTATAGCTATATACATAACATGGTTTCAAATCACCCAATCTTGTCCTCACAAGCATTTTAAAGATTTTAGAACTTGAAAGATTTTAGAACTTGAAGGACTAGTGTAGAGAAATAAAATCTAAATTACAAATGGCTTAAAGTTAATTAGTTAAAAGGGAACCAATGGAGTGTTCCTAAGCTTTAATCTTAGAATCTTGAGTGGAAAATGGTTTAATTATAATTTAAATATTTTATAAATTATACACTTGGAAAATACGTATATTTCTTGGTTAAAATGATAAAGTCAAAAAGTCTCGAAATGAAATGTAGAATAAATATTGAATATATTATATTTTGTATTTTGAAGTCAAACTTGATTTTAATAGTTCAAATAATAGGATAATAAATGGTAAGTGAACATTTACAAATTGTATATTTACTTTAGAGTTATAAATAGCTATGAGCCAAGAAACAAACCCGAGGCTCGAGAGTAATTTATTGAACTGATTACTGAATGTAGGGGATTGTTTATTGTTTTGGAGGACATAAGAAGGTGAATTAGCGAAGTGTGCAATGATATTGAAATGAATGTACAATGACATTGAAATGAGTGTATAATGATATTGAAATGACATTGAATTACTGAACGGAACTAAGTGCTACATTTGGAGCGGACGGGAGCCACCTCTAAAGTCCGTATCAGTACTGTATCCTTTAAGGTGATTGATTACTTTTATTAAATTTGATATCCTGTATTGTTAAGTTTGGTGAATGTTTTATACTGCTAATTGGTTGTTGTATCCTTTTGAAAGTGACTATACAGTGAATTGTGCATTACTTGCTTAATTTTACTGGTTAAGTGTTTATTGAATGTTACTTGTTCGGCAAACCTCACTGACCTTTAACTCAACCCTTTAGTTTTATTTTCATTACAGGAGTTGGTGGTCAGGAATGAACGAGGGATCTTAGGGAGTTAATGTGAAGACTTTTGTAATTGTAAATCCTTTAATATCATATTATGGTCGAGGCTATTATATTGAACTTGGCATTGTAAAAAATTTGAACGTGTGGTTTTAGTATACCACAATGTTATCTCTGAAGTTAATGTAAGTGAATGAGTTCTGGTGAGAGGTACGCAGGTGGTCCACTAACTTCTAAGATATGCTCTAGGAGGAGGTGGGACCGTCACAATAATAACTATAAGGGAATCATGAAATTCAGATCTAATATGATATTATTATCAAAAATATATATGAACAAACTACAAATACAATCTTATATTTTCCTTTAATCATGATTATTTATCATAAGATTTTGCTGTTATATTTGCCTCTAAGCAAACTCTACCCCTAAAATTAAGATATTTTTTTATTAATCTTTTAATTTAGGTTCTTTTGAGCTGATATTGGTTACCAAAGTTCTCAAAAGTACAATCGCAATTTGACTTGGTTATCTTCCATTCTTTATACATGACAGTGTGTAGAACTTAAACAGGAACCATAACATGGATTATATCTATTTAATTTTCATACATTCAAGCCTGGATATAGACCAAATAGGTATAAAAGAAGAGTCCAAAACCAATTATGTCGCTTTTTTAATTATAAAAATAAAGTACATATTGTTACATTTGCTTTATTTTTTCTATTCATGTTAATTAATTAGTTTTCTTTTAAGTCTTTTATTTTTGGTTGGGATAGAGAAGTTAATACCATGGCCTTTATTACTAAGTTCTAAAGAAACTATGCAACCCTAATTATTCACTTGTATATTCTATACTTTTTTATTAGGTGATATCTTTGGTATGTTCCCTTTTTCTCACTTTTTCATACATTATTATAAAAAATAGAAAAATGGGTTTTTCAATTTTTTCTATTTTCTAACACAATTATTTTCCTTTTCTACTTTTTAAAGTTTTTCTTAATTTTTCTTGACTTGTGTTTAATATTTAAACCTTTTATAGTATTTAGTTTTTACCTTTGGATAATTTGGACAACTAAAAATGCTCTCATGAACTTATTTTAATTTTAAATACGATCTTATTTTATATAGTTTGTCAGATAGGTGTTGTAGAGCTAGTTATAAACTGATCAAATTTTTTTTTAAAACCACCATAAAAATATTTTGTATGTATTTTTTTGTTGTTTTGTTATATACACATATATATAGGAATGTTATTTAAATGTGGGTTAGACCCCACATATGAATATAGCCTTTTAACTATGCATGGTGCTGGTACTAAATGCAATATTATCAATGAGAACTCTCTAAAACTTTGGCATAGGAGATTGGGACATATTTCCATTGATAGAATCAAAAGGTTAGTGAATGATGGAGCCCTAGAGACTTTATATTTCACTAACTTTGGTACTTGAGTAGACCCCATAGAGGGTAAGTAGACTAACAACACATCAAAAGGTGCCAAAAGAAGTTCTCAATTACTTGAGATTATATACACGGATATCTGTGGAACTTCTCCTATCCCTTGCTTGAATGGTCAGAGATATTTTATCTCATTTATAGATGATTATTCAAGATTTATGTATCTTTATCTCTTGTTTGATAAATCAGAAGCACTTGATGCTTTTAAAATTTTCAAACTAAAGGTAGAGAAACAGAAGGAAAAGAAAATCAAAATTGTGAGATCAGATAGGGATGGCGAATATTATGGAAGGCACACAGATAAAGGACAAGCATATGGTCCATTTGCCAAGTTTCTCTAAGAAGAAAATATTGTTACTCAATATACAATGCCTGACACACCACAACAAAATGGTCTAGTTGAAAGGAGAAATCAAACTCTCATGGATATGGTTCGAAGCATGATTAGCAGCACTAGTTTATCTTTATCCTAAAGGAGTGAAGCTTTAAAAATAGCTGTGTGTATTTCAAATAGGGTAACATCCAAGGTAGTCCCTAAGATGCCTTTTGAAATTTAGAATGGATGGAAACCTAGTTTAAAACATTTACATGTATGGGGTTGCCTAGTTGAAGTGAGGATATATAACCCGCACATTAAGAAATTGGATGAACATATAGTTAGCGACTCTTTCATAGGCTATGCTATTACCTCCAAAGGGTTTAGATTTTACTATTCTTCACACGCTCCAAATATTATTGAAGTTAGAAATGCTAAGTTTCTTGAGGAGCACGAAATCAGTGGGAGTGGTTCTCAAAAGGTGGAATTTGAAGAAATAAAGGATGCACCTATGTCACTTTCACATGATCTAGTTCTTATTCAAAATATTGAAGAACAACCAGTTGAGCAACCTCCACCTGAGCAACCACAACAAGAGCAATCAACTATAGTTGATCCTACTAATCAAACTCCCCATGGAACAGTGGGAGTTAGAAGATCCACAAGAATTAGAAGGCTAGCAATTTCTACTGATTATGAAAAATATCTCCAAGAGTCTGACTATGATGTTGGACTTTAAGGATGACCCTAGTTCATTTTCACAAGCCATGAATGGAGAGAACCCCACATCTTGGTATAATGCTATGAAAGAAGAAATGGAATCAATGGCTAAAAATAAAGTCTGGGATCTCATTGAATTACCCAAAAAAGTCTCTATTGTAGGTTGCAAATAGGTTTTCAAAGTCAAAAAGGATTCATTGGATAATATTGAACAACATAAAGCTAGACTTGTAGCCAAAGGTTTCACTCAAAAGAAAGGCATTGACTACCATGAAACCTTCTCTCCTATTTCAAAGAAGGATTCATTGCATATTATCATGGCTATAGTAGCCCACTTTGATCTGGAGCTATATCAAATGGATGTGAAAACGACGTTTCTTAATGGGGATCTTGAAGGAGAGGTATACATGTGTCAACCTGAGGCTTGTTTGTAAGTTAAAGAAATTTATATATGGACTAAAACAGGCCTCCCATCAATGGTATACTAAGTTTCACAACATTGTCTCTTCATTTGGCTTTGTAGAAAATATCATTGATCAGTGCATATATCTTAAGACAAGCGAGAGCAAATATATCGTTTTAGTCTTATATGTAGATGATATTCTTCTTGCAAGTAATGATATGGGTTTGCTGCATGAAATTAAATAGTTTCGTGCATAAAACTTTGAAATGAAGAATATAGGTGAAGCTTCTTATGCCATTGGCATAGAGATGCATAGAGATAGAACAAGAAAAGTTCTTGGTTTGTCTCAAAAAGTCTACATTGAAAAGGTTTTGGAAAGATTTGGACTGAAGCATTGCTCTTCCATTGTAGCTCCCATTGTCAAAGGAGAAAATTTCAGTTTGGATCAATGTCCTAAAAATGAATTGGAACGAAAAGAGATGGATAGCATTTCGTATGCTTTGCTTGTTGGAAGCCTTATGTATGCTTAGGTCTGCACTAGACATGATATTGCTTTTGCAGTTGGAATGCTAGGCAGGTATCAAAGTAATCCTGAAAAGAATCACTAGAAAGCTACCAAAAGAGTTTTGAGATATTTGCAAGACACCAAGGACTACAGACTTACATACAGACAGTCTGACTATTTAGAGGTAATTGAATATTCTGATTCAGATTTTGCAGGATGTATGGAGTCAAGCAAATCTACTTCAAGATACATTTTCCTTCTTGCTGGGGGAGCAATATCTTGGAGAAGTACAAAACAAACAATTTTTGCATCATCCACAATGGAAGCAGAACTCGTTGCATGCTATGAAACTACATCACTGACTTTATGGTTGAAGAACTTCATATCTAGCCTAAAAGTGGTAGATTCAATAAGTAGGCCATTGAAGATCTTCTGTAACAACTCTGCTATCGTGTTCTTTGCTAAGAACAACAAGAGTGGAAGTTGAAACAAGCATATTGACATCAAATTCTTAATGGTCACAGATCATGTTAAAAAGCAAGAAGTAATCATTGAGCACATTAATACTGAATTAATGATTGCAAATCCTATAATTGTCGGCAAAAGTCTTTTAGGATCATGTAACTCATATGGGACTCAGTAGCTCATGCTAGATTATTTCTGTTTTCTTGACCATTTGTGTCTAGACATTTGTTATTAATGTTTGCGCGCATTAAAATTGATATATGTATATATATATATATATATATATATATATATATATATATATATAAAGAAGTGATCTTTTGATCCATGAAGTTGGATCCTGAGTAACTTGTATGAAGTTATTCATAAAGTCATTTTAAAACATTTGATTAGGAAGTATAAATGTATAATATATTATAATATATGGAAGGAAGTGTTCACAATAAGAACATAACCGCCATGATTCAAGTATTATCATATTCTAATTAAGCAACTGTTCAAAACTATCCAGTCTATTGAGTGACACTAAAGATTTATGGCCATTTAAGCATCTAGTCACTTAAAGGTTATCTAATTATGGCATATGGGTCAAGTGGGAGAATGTAAGACTTGTCTCCTTTATAAGCAATTATGACACACATGATTGATTCTAAAATGATTGAAATTCTAATTCATTGATTGACATTTTGTCAATAATTAATTAGTATCTCTCATTAAATAATGATTGGTGATTGATATCCTAATTAATTGATTGACATTTTGTTAATAATTAATTAGTATTCTCCATTTGTTAAGGATTGATTGATATCTATTATTAATTGATATCTTATTCAATTACAATCAATTAGTCTACTTGCTTAAACTTTTGTCTCTTTATGGTATTATCAACCACAAGAATTTGAAGTTCATGATAGCCCCACCTTCCCCTAGGGCGTACCCTAAGGGTTGGCGAACTGCCTGCTCAACTCTCACCAAGACTACTAAGCCAAACACACAAAGGCCAAACCGTTCCGAATGATACTACTGCGATCAAACGCTTCAATGACCACGAATAACAAAGAACGAAAACAAAAATGAAAATGAACAGTAGCTGCCACGTCACAATCCGACCAAGACTTGGCCGGATATCCGGCCGGATCCCAATCAAGTGCAACTAAATTTATATAACCATAGAGAATGTACATTTCCAATCAAATATACCACATAGACATGATTAAACACTTTTATACACACACGTTGGTAAATTTACAAATCAAAAGGGAACATTGGATCAAGATACATTTAGGGTTTTCCAACTACAGAGGAGCTATACAAAAGAATATCTATATTAGCTCAACTCATTCTTCAAAACATCATAGTCCAAAATATGGTTCCCTGTAAGGAAAACAAAGGCAACGGGGTGAGCTTGCACCCAATGAGGTACCATCACAACACGTATTCAACAATCACAAAGGTACAATTGTACTCAATCAGACTATAGTCATCAAACAAAGAGTAATAAACACCACATGTAAACAGGGAGTAAAAGGATACAGACGAATCTCAAGGGCCCTTTTCCTCTGTTGCAATACTTGATCCCCAACTTGTTGACTCTCCGTCAACGCTTGAAGAACAAACATGACTGTAGACCCCACTTTACCTCAAGTCCGTCCACCACACATACCTCTTACCGGGCTTGAACACCAAACAGAATAGAAGTGGTAATACTCGAGTATACCGGAATCCAGAGTTTCAATACCC
Organism: Coffea canephora; assembly: GCA_036785865.1. Lineage (NCBI taxonomy): Eukaryota > Viridiplantae > Streptophyta > Magnoliopsida > Gentianales > Rubiaceae > Coffea > Coffea canephora. The sequence goes on from CM071915.1 coordinate 25,628,398, forward strand.
AAAAATTCCTAGAAACAGTCCCCATGGCTTGTCAATTTTCCTCGACCAAACCCTTGCTGGCTCGATTCAATTGACTACCAATCAGGTTGAGCTCAGATTTAACAGTAAGGTCGTTGGATACACATCCAAACGACATCAGTTCAGGCACAACCAAGAGATTCCAAGTGATACAGTAAATAGTCAAATAAGCAATAGAGAACGAGCATGATAAAATACACCTTCATCTCATCCAGAACAAACAGAGATTACAGTCATTCAAATCACAGATTTCAAGTACGCATGAAGCCAGGAAGCAACAATTATGTGAGTGGCACTCACCAGTTCAAATAAAGTTAACTTTAAACGTTTCCTTCCGAGGTACGCCTTGAGTCACCGGCATGTCCTACGAACCACCAAGAAAACAATTAAGACTCGATTACGAGTCGTTTACCTATTCAATAAACTACTAATGCAAGGCCAAATAGAACTTGGAAGTGAAAATAAGGAACAATTGGTGCCAACAGTATAAACAACCCCAAAACCTTTCATTTCTACTCACAATCATCCCAACTCAAAGGAATCACATGGTCTTAAAAATTGGATAGCATTTCACTTAGATTTCCTTACTTTTTTCACCTTACAATCAAACACCAACCTCAACTCAAATCAACCACAATTGCACACACAACACATAAGTTATAAACCACACCTAATTAGGGTCACAATACCCTTCAATCTTAGCCAATTAAGAACTATAAAACCAACCATAATAAAGCCCTAAATTCAAAACCCTAAGCTGAAATTTAACTACACAAACTGAAATTTTTCGTAGGTGAATGAAACTAGCACATATAAGCTCAATATTACACATAACAAAGCTATCAATCCATGGCAAATGCTTAAGCATCAAATAAGGGTAGAAAATTCACCATGTCACCACTTTCTCCATGAAATTTTCCCATAAAACTACAAAACTCACAACTCTAACCCACTAATTAACAATTAATTGAAGTAGAGAGGAAGTTCTTGGCAAGATACCTTAAAACCCCAAGAAAATTGGTAGCTTAGTGCTTTCCCTTCCAAAACCACTCTACCAACCTCTTTAATCCTTCCTAGCAAGGAGCCTTTATGAAGTAATTTGAGATTTTAATGGTTGGAACTCAAGATTTGAGCTTGGAATTGAAAGACAAGATGAAGTTTTCTCTTTTTTTTTTCTCCTCAATGTTTGGCCAAGACAAGAGAAAAGTGGGAAGAATTTTGGTCCAAATTGGTTTTAGGAAAGTAAGAAAGCTTTGGTCAAAGGTCCAACTTCAAATCATGTCGCGACACTTGGTGCCTTTAATGTTTAATCTCATTCTCTTGTCTCCCAATACTAATTAATCTAGCTAATCTCCAATTATCACCTAGCACTTTGTACAATAATATTCCTTTATGCAAAACTCCACCTAATCATCAAAATTTATTGCACTTTACGAATTAGTGGGTCCCACGTCCCATAAGTACTACTAATGTCACATAAATTAACTTGTACTAGGAAAATGATTTAAAAACTATACTTATAAAAATATTTAGGAATTTAGTCTAATAAAGAAAAATATGGAAAATGTATGTAAGGGAATAAAATAATGACTAGAAAATAAGAAAATTTTCGGGTCCTCACACTCTTTCCCCCTTAAAAAAATTTTGTCCTCGAAATTTCTCACCTTGATTAACAAACAGCTCAGCGTATTTCTTTTGCATCTCTTCCTCCACTTCCCAAGTCGCATCTTCTACTCTGTGGTTTCTCCACAAGATCTTCACTAATAGAATTTGCTTGTTTCTCAGTTCTTTAACCTTCCGACGAAGTAACTGCACTGGTTTCTCTTCATAGGTGAGTGACTCATCGATTTCAATTTCTTCTGGTTGTAAGATGTGAGTCGGATCAGGATGATATTTCTTGAGCATCGAGACGTGGAATACACTGTGAATCCTAGACAAGCTTGAGGGTAGTTCGAGTTGGTACGCCACTTTTCCAATTCTTTGGAGAATTTTGAAGGGTCCTACGAATCTTGGTTGAAGTTTCTTTCCTTTTCCCTCCATGACACTTCATAATGGCGTAATCTTAAGAAAGATACGATCTCTAATTTCGAATTCCAAATCTTTCCTTCGGTTGTCCGCGTAGTTCTTTTGCCGGCTCTGAGCTGTTTGAAATCTTTGACATATCAACTTAACCTTTTCTTGCGCATCCTCCATCCATGGAATGGTCGTTGGATCTAGGATCCTCTTTTCTCCCACTTCATCCCAATAGATTGGTGATCGGTACTTCCTCCTGTAAAGAGTTTCGTATGATGCCATTTGAATTGACGAATGGTAACTGTTGTTATATGCAAACTCTACTAACGTCATATGTTGCCCCAACTACCCCCAAAATCTAAGATGCAAGTCCGTAACATATCTTCAAAGGTTTGAATGGTTCATTCCGATTGTCCATCTGTCTGGGGGTGTGACGACCCCACCTCCCCCTAAGGCGTACCCTAGGATTTAGCGAGTCGCCTGCTCAACTCTCGCCAGGACTCACTCACTCACTCAAAACTCGAGACAATAACTTACATCCATAGAATAATAAATAACATAATAATTCAAACTTAATATATACATTGATGTTCAAACCCAGATACAAGGTTTCGACACCCCAAAATACTTTAAAGTGTATACAATTCAAGTACAATCAACCCTAGTCGGGTGCTAGCGTGCGTACAATTACAAAATTAAAAACTACTAGACTACGCTAGTTTTTACAAGTTTCACGCGTCGCTCGTACCCCTATAAGGAAAACAAACTAATAGAGTGAGCTAAAACTCAGTGAGGTTCCAAATAACAAGTTGACCAGTAAGTACAAATGAAAATTTCATCATAATAAAGTAGCATGCATTAACCATTCAAGAAATGAGTAATAACATTTCGGATGACTAAGCATTAAATATTCAGCATTTCATGGAAAAGGATACAGTTGCTCTTGTAACTGGCTCTACCAGAGCTTGATCATATAGCAGTTGACACTCCGTCAACTTTCAAATTAGGTAACTAGTCCAGTAGTACTCCACTTAACTCCAATCTCCGTCCACCAACCAAACCCCTTACCGGGTCCGAACTCCAAGGTAAACACTGGTGGTAATACTCAAGTATACCGATTAGTTGAGGAGATAACACTCCACTCGACAACTAACTACCCAGGGTTCGTTATCTAATCGAACAGGCCCTTGCCGGCTCGACTAGATTAACTAGTCATAGGGTTTCTGGAATTTCAGACAAGATACAATTCATATGCATGTATATCAATTCAATTGAAATCGATGAACAAGAATAAATCACATTAGGGCATGTGCGATAAAGTACACTCTTGCCCTATCAATCCACTCATATATCAAGTAATCACATTAGACAAGTATTAAACACAAAGGTCAAGTTTAATCAGGTATTTGGAAGCACTCACCAAAAGATGTAGTGCCTTTACGGGTCACGTTCGGGTATTACTCCATGTTTGGAGTCCAAATTTGCGAGAAAACATTGTTTAAGAGTTTTGAAAATTAACTAAGGTTTGAAACTTAAATGTTTCGTTTAACGAGAATCAAGTAATTGAAACTCATTTAGAGAATATTCGTAAAACTCTTGCTCACTCTTCCAACTGTGAAACTTTGAATCAATTATACTTTGAAATACCATTTGAGTTGAAGAAATGGGGAAAACGTATTTCTATTAGTCGTAAATTTCATTTTCTCAAGGGTACAAGTTTCGGCCGAATTCTAACTTATATACTTCCACAAAAGGGGACTCAAATAACCTAGACAATTCGAGTTAGATTCGTCCTCAAATCCTTACTCAAGTCGCGAGTATCTCTACTTAGCCCTCAAGTGAAAATTTGGGCAGCACGCCCTTTGGGTTTACCTATTTTCCATCCATTTATGGCTTCATTATTTTTCTTAATTCAGCCCCACAATCACACACAAGTAATGTTACTAACATAGCTCTTCAATTAGACTCCAAAATCATCCAATTACAACACAAGTGTAAGAATACAATCGGAAATCAGTTTTGAAGACAAAAAGCTAAACAGTAGATTTGACATCTTATAGCATTTTGGTTACAACTGGAGATACGTTTATCGGATTGGGGTGGACCTTATACCATTTTGAAGCTAAGACAAAGGGGTACAACTTTTATGAATACAACATAACAAAGTTCACAGTTGATCTAGGTCGAATTTGCAAATTATAGAACCAGAAGTTCATGGTCAGTCTAGTTGTCAGTACTGTATTCAAACGATAATAACTCAAGCTACACAATTCCGATTGAGGCATTTTTAGATGCGTTGGAAAGCTGCAATATAGGGTTAAAACTTTCATGTTTTCGCCAAATGCTGATTTGATATGGATCAAGGTGAAAAATGAAGCCAAACTTGTGAAATCTCAAAACTTTCCATGAAATGAGGCTTTTGGCAGTCAAGGGTATTTCAGTGATTTCACATGATACAGTGCTTCAATCGAGCTAAAATTTTATAGGAAGCTATAGAACATCATTTTCTACAACTTTCATATTTTAATCTAAGCCTAATTCAGCCTCTAACATACACGAATAAAGTTGGTCAGAACAGAGCAGTTTCAATCCTTAAATCTGGAATTTAATGCATTCAAGGTATAAACTTCACATTTCTAGCTTGAACTACTACTTCAACTTCCTATGCAAGATTATAGACATCATATGCTTTCTAAAAAACAAGGAATACAACTGAACAACTCAAACCCTAACTCAAAATCCACCATATCCATCAAAACTACCAAAAGAATTATCATTTACCACAAGTATGAGTTGTTATCCAAACTTAATCAAGTTTAAGGAAGAGATAAAGGAAAGGCAACCATGTACCTCTCTAAGATGCTTGCAAGAGAAATCCTTCACCTTTCCTTTCCAAACTTTAGCACCCCAAGCTTCCTAAACTCTCAATTTAGAAGTTAATCGGTTTAAATTTTTTATTTTCTTTCCACTAAGCTAGGAATCAAGATGGAATGAAGTGAGCTTTCTCTCTTGTTTTCTTTCCTTAAGTCTCGGCTGGAATGGCAGAAATGAAGAGCGAAAGAAGTGAATTTGGTGATAAATATGAAAGAAATTGGTTGGTCAACAACCTTGGGATGTTCACCACTTGTCGCCCAAGATTGCATCTTGAATTTTTTTCTTTTCCTTTCTTTTTTTAGTCAAGAATTTCGGTTCTCTCACTAGGATAATTAGGGCTGATATTGTGGTACTAATGACAATGAGATTAAGTTAATAAAGTGGTGGTCAAGTAGTGTGGTCAATGGGTAGTAAACGGTACACGTCGATTTACACCGTTTTTTCCTAACTCGCACGTACTAGGGGTTTCACTTATAATTCAATAACTTATTATTATTACTTCTAATTACACATTTAATATCATCTAAAACTCACTCTTAATCACTAAATTTAGTACACATTCCGTACCGATTCCGTACCGATTACTCACACTACGAAAAGGCGTAAAAGTTCTAGTTTATCTTAACGATGAAAGTAAAAAGAAAACCCTTGGTTCTATGTTTATTTGTAACTATTGGGGAAGTGAATGTATAGTAAAGCTATTGTAAGGTAATAATTTCCAAATTAAAGGGAATTTTAAGAAAAATAAGGGATTTTACAAGTCCTCACATGAGGTGATAGGTGGGTACTAAGGTTGAGTTTGGTCCTTAAGGTTTCTCAAAATTTTTGCCAAAACCTAGACACAAAATGAGGATCTCTGTCCGAAACTATACTCACCGAGACTCTGTGTAGTCTCACAATTTCATCCATATACAACTGAGCTAATTTATCCATGGAATACTTCATGTTTACAGGCAAGAAATGGGCCTATTTGGTTAGTTGATCGACGATCACCCAAACGGAATCATGTCCTCGTTGTGTCCGTGGCAAGACTGAGACGAAATCCATCGTAATGTTTTTCCACTTCCATTCGAGTATCTCAAGGGGTTGTAACAATCCATTTTTTTTATGGTCAGCCTTAACTTGTTGATAGATGAGACAAATTTGCACATATTGGGCAATTTTCTTTTTTATGTTGTCCCACCAATATACCCCTTTCAAGTCCTGATACATCTTACTACTACCCGAATAGATCGTATATTTCGACTGATGAGCTTCCTCCAAGATTTTCTTTTTCAATGTTTCATCTTTGGGCACCACCACTCGGTTTCGATACTTCAAAATCCCCTCGGGACTTAGATTGAAATTAGGCAATTCTTCCTTTTTTGCCTTCTCCCCCCACTTCCGTACCATCGAGTCTTCCTTTTAGGCCTCTTTAATTCGTTCCAATAAAGTGGACGTCACTCTAATGTTACTAAAAATCACCTTTCGACTTCCAAGATAAGAGTTCCACTCACTAACCGATTCTAACAGATCCCACCCCTTAATCAGTAATCCAGCCACTTGACCTTTTCGACTTAAGGTATCGGCCACAACGTTAGCCTTTCCCGAATGGTAGTTGATTGTACAGTCGTAATCTTCTAAAAATTTCATCCACCGACATTGCCTCATATTCAACTCTTTTTGCGAAAATAGGTACTTAAGGCTCTTATGGTCAGAGTAAATCTCAAAAGTTATCCCATATAGATAATGTCTCCACTTTTTCAGAGCAAAGACAACTGCGGCTAGCTCCAAGTTGTGGGTTGGGTAGTTCTGTTCGTGAGGTTTCAATTCCCTAGCGGCAAAAGATATCACGTTCTTATTTTGCATCAACACGCACCCCAATCCTTCCCTCGAGACGCGGTATAAACAGTGAAACTATCTTTTCCGTTAGGCAAAGCTAGAATTGGTGCCATGATTAATCTTCTCTTCAATTCTTGAAAACTAGCTTCACACCTAGCATCCCATGTAAAACGGCCATTTTTCTTTATCAAATCGGTTAAAGAACTGGCAAGCTTTGAAAAGTCCTTAATAAACCGATGATAGTACCCAACCAACCCTAGAAAACTATGAGTCTCAGTGGAGTTTTTTGGTCTCTTTCATTCAGTCACTGCCTCTACTTTCGCCGGATCAACAGTGATGCCCTATTGTGAAATTACATGCCCTAAGAAAGAAATTTTCTCTAGTCAAAATTCACACTTACTAAACTTGGTATACAACTGGTGTTCTGTTAGGGTTTGTAAGACGATTTTTAAGTGCTACTCATGCTCCTCTTGGATTTTTTAGTAAACCAAAATGTCATCGATAAATACAACCACAAATCTATCCAAATAGGGTTTAAAATTCCTATGCATCAAATCCATGAAAACAGCAGGGGCATTGGTCAGTTCAAAGGACATGACTGCAAATTCAAAATGTCGATATCTAGAATTAAACGCAGTCTTTGGTACGTCCTCCTTTTTAATTAACAATTGATAATACCCTTGTCAGAGGTCTAACTTCGAAAAGACTACTGCTCCTTGCAACTGGTCAAACAATTCATCAATATGGAGTAGTGGGTATTTATTCTTAGCCGTCACATTATTTAACCCCCGGTAGTCTATACACAACCGTAAACTCCCGTCTTTTTTCTTCACAAATAGCACAGGGGCTCCTAAAGGAGATCCACTCTCTTGAATGAACCCTCACTCCAAAAGGTCTTGTAACTACAACTTCAATTCCTTAAACTCAGCAGGGGCCATCCAATATGGGGTCTTAGAGATAGGTGATGTCCCTGGTAACAAGTCAATTTTGAATTCCATCTCCTTTTCCGGAGGTAAGGCTACCAATTCATCAGGAAATATGTCCGGATATTCCTTTACCACTGGTACATCTTTTACCTTCAACTTATCGATGGGGGTATTGATTAGAAAAGCTAAGAAACCTTGCACCCCTTTACTCAGTAGTTTTCTAGCTCAAATGCCTGAAATAAGTACAGATGAGTCTAACCTACCCCTTATATCTAGCCTTAAGGTCGTCTCCCCAAGAATACGAAACTCTACTACTTTTCTCTTACAATCAAGTTGATCATTATATCGAGCTAACCGATCCATGCTTAGAATTACATCATATCCCTTAATGGATAGGCTTATTAGACCCCCAACAGTTTCCTCTCTCCTACCCAAACTTCACAATTCTTATAAACCATACTAGTGATCAAACGGTGGTTCCCCGTAGGAGTACTAACTTCTAGATCATAAGATAAACTAGCAGGTTTTACATCAATTCTACACATGAAATTAGGGTTGATAAATGAATGAGTAGCACCGGGATCTACTAAAACTTTCGGAAATTGGTGGAATACAGGGATCGTACCTTTTATGACCTTGGAGGAATCGGGAACCTGCTGTGGCTCTAAAGAGTACACTCGAGTCGATACTTTTGGTTTAGTCCCTTCCACCTTAGCTTGTCCAGAGTTGGTCCTAGTCGGTTGCTGGCTCCCACTTCCTTCTCGTGATAGAACCGGACAATTAGCAATTTGGTGGTCTACACTTCCGCAACGCAAGCATTTCATTTCCTTCCTCCAACAATTATCCTCTGTGTGGTTTGACTTTCCACAATACCCGCAAGGACCGCGGGATGCAGAAGCCAAGCCTCCCTGGGAACCTCCTCTTTGTTGTCCTCGCCCCACTTGACCCCCTCTGGACGGGGCTCCCCGTGATACCTCCGGAAGTCTTGCTCCTCCAGTGCCCCTTCCAAACTTAGGATGGGTACTCTTATCCTCTTGTCCTGAACTATTTCCAGGAAATCCCCGTTTCTTGGCTTGGAAGGTTCTCACTTGTAGCCTGGCGTTTTCGACTCATTGGGCCTTCTCTACTGCATCACTGAAAGCGTTGATTTGGCCTACGGCTAGATCCTTTTGGATCTCAACGTTCAAACCCTGAACGAAACGCCTTATCCTTCTTTGCTCGGTCAAAATTAGTTCGGGAGCAAATTTGGACAACCGAGTAAATTGGCTCTCGTACTCGGCTATGTTCTGAGTTCCCTGACAAAGTCGAATAAACTCAACTTCCTTCTTTTCTTGAATTAGAGGAGGGAAAAACTTGATGTTGAATTCCCTCATAAAATTCACCCACGTTCTAGATGTCTGTTCTCTTTCCCATTTTTGTCTTATTATGTTCCACCAAGAACGAGCTGCCCCTTCCAACTGAAAGACAATAAAGATGACCTGTCTCTCCTCCATATAATGCAAAGCAGTAAATATGTCAACCATCTTTTCCAACCACCTTTCGGCCACATCTGGGTCTGGTCCTCCAAGAAATTTCGATGGGGAGAACTTTTGGAATTTTTTGAGAGCTCTATCCTTGCTCTCCATATGGTTACCAGGGTTCTAGGGTTTCCAGGTTGAGAAATAGGAAATGGGCCAAGAGATCGGTCATACGCTGGATAGTAGCTACTACCTGAGCATTAGGATCGACCCCTGGTTCCGGATTTGGTTCAGGCATTGGTTCTCGATTACCCTTTTCATTCGAGAGTTGCCTACGTCCTCACCTACGACCTCGTCCACTACGAGTACCTTCCATTTGGTTTAACCAATCTAGGATCGAAGCGTGAATATAATATTAAAGATAAATATATGCATGAGCAAGGAACAAGAGGTACTCACAGATCAAAAGCATATATACATATAACACAACCGTATCAAACAAGTCACACAGTAACAGTCAGTCAGATACAAACAAAAAAAATCCCATGAAATATTAGGGTCATCAAAGTACTATTTACAAAGTTAGACCAAAAATACAAGAGCAGCTAGCTAAGAGTTTTCCCCCTAACTACTCCTCCCATGGAATCAAAACTTAGCTCAAGGAGCTCTAACCTAATTCCCGACTGAGCCGACGGACTCTCTCTTATGGCTAGAACTAGGTGTGTTCCCCTCTCCAGGTGCTTCGGTGCCTGGAACCTCCACCTATACGTTGGTGCCAATCACTCCCTGGATTAGCGCCTCGCACTCGTTAATAATGCCTCCAGACTGGTGTCTAACTTCCCTGACCACCCTTGTAAGGCGGTCAGTAGCTACGTGCAACTACTCTCTAAGAGCATCGATTCTCTCTTGTTCCATAGCTACATCCCCTTGGAGCTCGCGAATTCGATTCGCTTGCATCCGCATGACACCCCTCAGTCTCACCATCTCGGTTTGGTCCCCTGGCGGTGGCTCGCCTAAACCTTTTCCTCTCATCAAGGACGGCCACAACCACATGGTCGATATAGGAGTAATTCTGGCATCGGCTACAGCATCAAGTCCGACTAGTAGTACTCCATCGCCGGACCGGTCCTGTAGGCCTTTCCTCATAATCAATGATACGAAAGCGCCTCCGAGTCGGCTCACCTCCGTCCCCTTCACTAGCTCCAGCCATAGCCTACAAGAATAGCAAAGGTTTATATCTTAGACAAGGTAATCACACTTAACGGCACCTTAATACAATCCCCACAGGTCCTAAGAAACAAATTTCTAACTCGCCCAAGTCATTTCTAACCTAGACTCTGATACCAACTGTGACAGCCCCACCTTCCCCTAGGGTGTACCCTAAGAATTAGAGAACTGCCTGTCTAACTCTCACCAGGACTACTAAGCCAAACACACAAAGGCCAAACCGTTTCGAATGATATTACTGTAATCAAACGCTTCAATGACCACAAATAACGAAGAACGAAAACGAAAATGAAAATGAACAGTAGCTGCCACGTAACAATCCGGCCGGATCCCAATCAAGTACAAGTAACTTTATATAACCCTGGAGAATGTACATTCCTAATCAAATATACCACATAGACATGATTAAACACTTTTATATACACACATTGGTAAATTTACAAATCAAAAGGGAACATTGGATCAAGATACATTTAGGGTTTTTCAACTACAGAGGAGCTATACAAAAGAATATTTATACTAACTCAACTCATTCTTCAAAACATCATAGTCCAAAATATAGTTCCCTGTAAGGAAAACAAAGGCAACGTTATGAGCTTTCACCCAATGAGGTACCATCGCAACACGTATTCAACAATCACAAAGGTACAATTGTACTCAATCCGACTATAGCCATCAAACAAAGAGTAATAAACACCACATGTAAACAGGGAGTAAAGGATACAAACGGTTCTCAAGAGCCCTTTTCCTCTATTGCAGTACTTGATCCCCAACTCGTTGACTCTCCATCAACGCTTGAAGAACAAACATGACCGTAGACCCCACTTTACCTCAAGTCCATCCATCACACATACCCCTTATCGGGCCCGAACACCAAATAGAACAGAAGTGGTAATACTCGAGTATACCGAAATCCAGACTCTCAATACCCAAAGATTCCTAGAAACAATCCCCATGGCTTGTCAATTTTCTTCGGCCAAGCCCTTGCTGGCTCGATTCAATTGACTACCAATGAGGTTGAACTCAGATTTAACAGTAAAGGTCGTTGGATACACGTCCAAACGATACCAGTTTAGGCACAACCAAGAGATTCCAAATGATACAGTAAACAGTCAAATAAGCAATAGAGAACGAGCATGATAAAGTACACCCTCATCTCATCCAGAACAAACAGAGATTACAGTCATTCAAATCATAGATTTAAAGTACGCATGAAGCAAGGAAGCAACAATTATGTGAGTGGTACACTCACCAGTTCAAATAAAGTTAACTTTAAATGTTTCCCCCTAGGTACACCTTGAGTCACCGGCACGTCCTACGAACAACCAAGAAAACAATTGAGACTCGATTGTGAATCGTTTACCTATTCAATAAACTACTAATGCAAGGCCAAATAGAACTTGGAAGTGAAAATAAGGAACAATTGGTGCCAACAGTATAAACGACCCCAAAACCTTTCATTTCAACTCACAATCATCCCAACTTAAAGGAATCACATGGTCTTAAAAATTGGACAGCATTTCACTTAGATTTCCTTACTTTTTTCGCCTTACAATCAAACACCAACCTCAACTCAAATCAACCACAATTGCACACACAACACATAAGTTATAAACCACACCTAATTAGGGTCACAATACCCTTCAATCTTAGCCAATTAAGAGCTATAAAACCAACCATAATAAAGCCCTAAATTCAAAACCCTAAGCTGAAATTTAACTACACAAACTGAAATTTTTCGTAGGCGAATGAAACTAGCACATATAAGCTTAATATTACACATAACAAAGCTATCAATCCATGGCAAATGCTTAAGCATCAAATAAGGGTAGAAAATTCACCAAAAATCTGAAATTTCCTATGTCACCACTTTCTCCATAAAATTTTCCCATAAAATTGCAAAACTCACAATTCTAACCGACTAATTAACAATTAATTGAAGTAGAGAGGAAGTTCTTGGCAAGATACTTTAAAACCCTAAGAAAATTGGTAGCTTAGTGCTTTCCCTTCCAAAACCACTACACCAACCTCTTTAATCCTTCCTAGCAAAGAGCTTTTATGAAGTAATTTGAGATTTTAGAGGTTGGAACTCAAGATTTGAGCTTGGAATTGAAAGACAAGATGAAGTTTTCTCTCTTTTTTTTTTCTCCTCAATGTTTGGCCAAGACAAGAGAAAAGTCGGAAGAATTTTGGTCCAAATTGGTTTTAGGAAAGTAAGAAAGCTTTGGTCAAAGGTCCAACTTCAAATCACGTCGCGACACTTGGCGCCTTTAATGTTTAATCTCATTCTCTTGTCTCCCAATACTAATTAATCTAGCTAATCTCCAATTATCACCTAGCACTTTGTACAATAATACTCCTTTATGCAAAACTCCACCTAATCATCAAAATTTATCGCACTTTACGCACTAGCGGGTCCCACGTCCTATAAGTACTATTAACGTCACATAAACTAAGGGCCTGTTTGGAACCTGAGTTTTTTGGGAGTTTGTCTAAAACTTTACTGTAGTGCACTGTAGAAGTTTTTGAAAAACTTTTGTAGAAGTTTTTGTAAGGTGAAAAATTTTATAGAACCTTTTGTAGGGTGAAAAACTTTTTTTTCCTTTTCTTTTTTTTTTCTTTCTCTTTCTTTTTCTCTTTCTTTTTCTTTCCTCTCTTCTTCTTCTTCTTCTTCTTCTTCCTTCCCCCTCCCCCTTCCTCGTTGCCTTCGCCACCCCCAGTAGCAACTCCACCAATGCCGCCTCCCGCCACCCCTCTCATCCCTTTCCCCTTCTCCTCCCCTCTACCCCGCCACCCCCTCCCCACCCCTGCAAAAGCTCCCCCGCCATCCCTTCTCTCCCTCTCCCACCACCCTCTTTGCCCGCCACCCCTGCAAAAGCTTCCCCGCCACCCCTCCCTCTCCTCTCCTTATCTTGCTGACAGAATAAGCAGCAACAGCCGAGTGTAAATTTTTTTTTTTTTTGTAATTTTCCTTCTCTCCAAGCTGCGGGAGGGGGAAGGTGGCGGGGAAAGGCAGAGGTAAAGAGGGGAGGGGGGAGGAAGAAAGAAAAAAAAAGAAAAAAGAGATTTTGAAAACCAACATATCGGTCAAAGGGGGAGGGGAGGGAGAGAAAAAAAAAAGGAAGGCCGGCAAAAGTTGGCCGGAATAGTTACCGGCGCCGGAAGCGGTGGTGGAGGTGGTGGCCGGTTGGGTGGGGGAGGAAAAAAAAGAAAAGTTGAAGGGAAAGTTTTTTGTGTATTATTTTGAAGTGTGTAAGTAAAAAACTTTGATAAGTTTTTTGGGGTTCCTGTAGCAAAAGTTGTTAAAAAACTAGTAGCTAAAAAACTTGGCCAAAAACTTCACTTCCAAACAAGCTCTAACTTGTACTAGGAAAATGATTTAAAAATTATACTTACTCATAAAAATATTTAGGAATTTAGTCTAATAAAGAAAAATATAGAAAATGTATGTAAGGGAATAAAATAATGACTAGAAAATAAGAAAATTTTCGGGTTCTCACACAGAAAATGTTATTTCAGTTATGAATTTTGTCAAGATTTTCTTGATAGAAGGAAACCCTGGGGATTTTTGTATTCACCAGTAAGGGTCCCTAGCCTAACCTTTAAATAGTCTGTGATATTCTATCAATTGTATACTTTTTGGTTAGACATAGGTTAGAAGATCTTTACTCTAAATTCACTTTCTACTGTCTCACATCTTCATAGTTTCTTTGTCAATTTAGACAAGAACAAAGGCAAGAATACAAGGAGTTGTAAGGGTTAAACTTTGTTCAACAACAATGCTTGGAGGTAAATATTTAAATTTTCGCTACTTAGTACAACTTTTTTGTGCCTATTTGGTTCAACACGTGTCAAAATCTAGTTGGAAATAGTTGTTTTGGATCTTTGCAATTATTTGACAGGCATAATAAATGTAACTAGAATTCTGATCCGTGCTATGCAATGGTTAACATATCAAATCAAAATAGCAAAATTATTTTTGTTGAAAAATAGTTAAGTTATTTAAAAAGAAAATTTAAAAATTTAAAAATAGTATCAGTTTTATTGGTATTAGTTTAAATAAAAAATCTTTATGAAAATGTATTATTTTAAATGAAAGCAAAGGACAAAAATTCTCACTCATGAAAAGTATGCAATTACACACTTATCAACTTGGAAAAACTCTAAAATTTCAAAAAAAAAATTATGTTTAATTATCATATACTCTTGCACTTGGCTATAAAAATTTGTCCCATCCTAAAAATTTTTTCCTTTCATTATTTTATACTCCAAGAATTTAGTGTAGTGTTAAACTACTTATGATTCTATGAATACCAAAAAACAATTAAATTGTAGCTATGGTATTAGGTAACATTTTGTTAAAATAACTAAAATACCAAAAATAAATAAAAAACACCCAAATAATATAACAAAACATATTACAAAATGTTTGAAAGATATGCCAACTACATACATCATTACCTTTCTCCTCAATTCCGTTTTCGCTATCTATTTTATATCGTAACTGCACCTTTCTTGCTATTCTTTCCCTCCCCTTTGCCTCCCCTAAGGCCTAATTCTCTAACCTTACCTCTGCCCTCGGACATCCCATTTCCTTCATCTTTGTCCCTGCCCCTGTCTTGATCTATCCCCATAACCCTATGTGTGCACTCACATTTCCCTATTATCATTATAATTTCTATATTTTATCTTATATTTTTTATATGTATAACACTAATAATGATTTGACTAATCATTCTTTTAATTTTCACATAAAAAATTGAATGAAAAATAATGTTAAAAATTGTTTTGAGCTTTTGAATCCATTTCTCCATATTTGATACCACATAAAATCTAAACTAATTGCTATGTTTCTCCCTCCATGATAGTGTCCTCCTTTCTCTGCTATCCTTCTCTTATCCAGCAACTCTATCTTTCCAATCCTTGAAATCCTTTCCCATTCTCTCTTCCTACAAGCCTCACCACCCTACCTTTTCCACTAAATAATTTTATCTCCTCCTTACTCTTGTAATTCTATCTATTCCCTCTTTTGGCATACTTTCTCCATCCTACCGATTGCCATTCTTCCACCTCCCAATCCTATCTTTCCCAATGCATGGCCTTTTTTTTCACTATCTAAAAAGTTTTGGCCAAATCCAAGGTCAAAATTCAGACTCCCTTCAAGTTTGCATTGGTTGGTAAATTTTCTAGGGGTCAGCTAAATATGGAAGTATTGCACAAACAATTCCGCAGTTTGGGTTTCAAAGGTGCGTTTACTATTGGTTTGATGGATCCTCGACATGTGTTGATTCGTTTTGACCTAAAAGAGGACTACTTATGCTGTTGAATGCGAGGAACATGGAATTTTCAGGGATTCGATATGAGAGTTTCAAGTGGTTGTCATCGTTCATTGTAGATGCTGAATCTCCTATTGTTCCAGTTTGGGTCTCATTGCCTAACTTACCTTAGCACTTTTTTTGACAAGGGGCTGTTATTCTCCATTGCACGACTTATTGGGGAACCTCTCAAGGTGGACACTGCGACGGTTACTTTAAGTAGGCCGAGTGTAGCTAGGTTCTATGTGGAGGTGAACCTGCTACAGGATTTACCCAATAAATCTGGTTGGGAATGGTTCTAGGGATAGGTTTTGGGCAGATTGTAAAGCATGAAAACCTGGCTCAGTATTGTTCTTCTTGTAACAAATTGGGTCATGCTACAGTTTCGTGTTGATGGGGACAATCCAATGTTGGTAAGCAGGATCATCGAATGATTAATTGATCCAAATTATGAGTGCCAAGGATCAGAGAGGCCACTCAGGGAGATGGCACGATAGCTGACCAGGCAAGGGAGATGACTTCCCCTGTATTAGCTTTGCCTAATAATTTGACTATTGCAATTGTGAGTTCTTCAGGACTTCATGTAAGAGAAAAAGCGAAAATCCTAGTTGATAATGGCAACGGGGACCGAAGGTTTGATGATGATAATGCAAGAAGACAAGTGAACGACACCAAGACCCCAATAGGGAGCGGTACATTAGTAGATGCATCTCAAATTATTACTGTGCAGAGGTCAAACTATGCAGAGAAGGAGGGAAACATAGTTTATAAGCCTAATACAAAAAGGCAAGAATTGGCTACTGAATCAGTTGACATGGTTCTAACGGTTTCAGCTGTTAAACAAAGCCAGGAACTTGGGCAAATCATGGCTTAGGAGTGTGGCGAAGGCTCCAGGCAGAATGGGGAGATGTAAGTGGGTGGTCTAGCTTTGAACTATGGGGAGATTTCGCGTGCTTAGGGGTTTACTACAGGGGGAAGTGTAGGTCGGGAGGATAGTGAATTGGTTCTGGCTTTGGAGCTAGTGGAGACCTTGAATTCCTTTGCAGTCTTAGAGAGTATGGATAGGGAATTGGAGCTACTATGCAATTGGTCACCGAAGGTAAGAAGTAACTTAGTTGGAGACTCGTCTCTTTTGTCCTCCTCGCGGGCTCCACCGCTGCATCGTATGCAATTGTTGCATGAGCATATTGAGGAGGGGTGCTCGATCTAGGAGTTCAGCAGTTTAAATTCTTGTTGGAGCATAGATTGAGTAATTTGGATTTTATAGATGCTCAATTGCCATGGGGTGCTATTGTTGACGCAAAGGACGTTGTGTTGTTGAATAACTTGGCTAGGAAATCGAGATGACCAGTGAATTACAACAAGAAACTCCAGGGGTTTCTTTCACAAGTTAAATCTTCTCTTGTTTTAAATAATAAGTCTGATTAATTTCCTAGTTTGGAATATAAGGGGTGCGTCTCGTCATGATTCTCAAAGATATCTTCATAAATTGTGCTTTCATAACCGAATACGTTTGCTAGTTCTACTTGAACCAATGATGGATGATACTCGATTACCTTCGATCTGTTGCATGTTGAACTTTTCTAAGGCTATCTAAGTATTGGAAGGAAAAATTTGGATTTTTTGGATGGAGGAGCTGTTAGTTAGTTATCAAGAGGTAGGAGATCAATTGGTTAACATGGAAATTAGGTGGGTGGGGTTTGTCCTCAATTTGTGTGCAATATATTCTAAATGCATAAGGGTAGGGAGACAGGAGTTATGGCAGGCAATGGAGACAGTTCATAGGCAAAGTTCAGGTCCATGGATGGTGGCGGGGGACTTTAACGTCATATCCACTAACCACGAGCGATCTGGGGGGCTTCTCCTAACTCTCGGAATATGGAGGAATTAAATGAAATGATTTTTAAGTGTGGTCTGGTTGATGTGGATTTTGATGGTCAAGAGTTTACTTGGACAAATGGTGTGGTTTGCCAGCGACTGGATAGAGTGTTAATAAATGCCATTTGGTCAAATTTATTTAGCACTACTAAGGTCTTCCATTTGATGCTTGGTTGCTCTAATCATGCCTCACTTTTGATTAAGTGTGCAAATTCTGGATATGGAGCTTCATGATTTTGATTTCTAAATGTATGGAGGAAACACCTTAATTTTTTGATAATTATTCAGCAAGCATGGCAGGGTTCGGTTAATGTTGGTGGGATGGCAAGATTTCATAGGAAACTAATGAATGTTAAACATGCTCTGCAGGTCTAGAACAAGCAAGTCTTTGGCAATATCTTTCGTGCAGTTAAGGAAGCTGAAGAAATGCTACGGAAAAGGGAGGAGGAGTTGGACTTGAGGCGTAATGAGTTGGCTAAAGCGATTGGGGGAAGCACGAGCAGTCTATGCCAAGGCGTTAGTGGTAGAATGTGAATTTTGGAGGTAGAAATCAACTGTTCGATGGATTCAAGCAGGTGATGCGAGCACCAAATTTTTTCATTCAGTGATTAAATAGTGGAGGAGTCAATACTTCATCTTTCACATTAAGGATGATTCGGGTCGCTGGGTAGAGGAGAAAGAAGGCATAAAAGCTTCAGCCACTCTGTACTTTCAAAATTTGTTCATGTTGAAGTGACAGGACAGACTGACCCCTCATTTGGATTTCCCGATTCCCAAATTGATTCAGGCAGACAATGTCCAGATATAGAGTCTACCTACATTGGAAGAGCTCAAGGATGTGGTTTTTTCGATGTCTCCTGAGAGTGCACCGAGACCAGATGGGTTTGTGCAGGTTTTTATCAGGAAAATTATTGGAATGGATTTGTTGGACGTAGTTTAGGAGTTTTTCCAAGAGCTACAACAACCTAGAGGATTCTCGAGTGCAACTATTGTTCTTATCCCAAAAGCTTCGGGAGTGTCGCAATGGAAAGATTTTAGGCCAATTAGTCTCTACAATTTTAGCTCGAAGGTGATCTCCCAAACTTTGTCTGTCCATATGAAATTTTTGCTTCCAAAATTAATTTCACCATGGCAGATAGGATTCATCCTAGGAAGGGGAATCACGGACAATATCCTATTAGCACAAGAGCTGGCTCTGGACTTGGATAGAAGGTCGTGGCATCCTAACTTAATATTGAAGCTTGACATGGAGAAAGCGTATGATAGGGTTGAATGAAGTTTTCTAATCTTTATGCTTGGTCAATTTGGCCATTAAGAAGGGGCAGTGAATCTTCTATTAGAAGCTTATCCAATAATTGGTTTACTGTGGTAATCAATGGGTCACCGAGGGGATTTTTTAAGGCTTTTAGAGGTGTTCGTCAGTGTGATCCCCTGTCCCCTGTGCTTTTTATTCTGGTAGCAGAATTTTTAGGTAGAGGACTACAACATTTATTTTGATAGAATGAGAGCCATTTTTTTTGTGTCAGCGGGATCCTGGGTGCCTTATCTATCATTTGCAGATGATATATTCATTTTCGCTCGTTGTTTGGAGGATTGTTTAGATGCATTGGTTTCCTTCTTTGGCCTTTATCAGGCTTATTTAGGGCAGAGGATTAATGTCCGGAAAAGTTCTTTTGTTATTTCCAATAAAGCTTTGGAGGAGTAGGTAAACTTGGTGAGGTCCAGGTTATAGTTCCAGCAGCAATTCCTTCCTTTCATATACTTGGGTGCTCCAATTTCCAAGGGGAGGGTAATGTGCATGTTATTCGATCCAATTGTGTCGAAGATGCAAAATTGTCTCTTTCACTGGAGTTCGTGGATGCTGTCTATTGGGGGCAAATTGATTCTGTTAAGGCATGTTCTTTCCTCTATACCAACGTACTTGCTGCAAGTTATTCAACCTCCTAAAGTGGTTTTCCAAAGATTGGAAAGGATTTGTATTTCTTTTAGGGAAAATCATTCAAAACGTCTCTCACATTTTGTAAAATAATTTTTTTCATCCCTTATTTTTAAAAGTGTACTTTTACGTCCCTTACAAATTCACGTTGATCAAATTTGGTCCCTGTCTAGGTTTCCGACTAGTTTTTAGCCGAAATTCATCACATGACTTGCATGTGATCATTTTTTAGGAGCAAAATTATCAAGTCAAAATTTACATAATCCATCTATAGTCCCTTACATTTCACAAAATGAATTGTTTCGTCCCTTACATTTCACAAAATAATTTTTTTTATCTCTCATTGACCACGTATACGAATACTTTTTATTTTTTTAAATTTATGAATATATCTATTTGATTTATCTAAACAGTACAAATAATATATAATATATCTCTATTTGATTTCACCTAAACAGATCGATATATACATGGGTTTAAATCTAATAATTTTGTTTTAAACCTATATATGTATATATGTGATTTCACCATGTGAATCTATTCAATATTTGTA
This sequence comes from Coffea canephora, assembly GCA_036785865.1. Lineage (NCBI taxonomy): Eukaryota > Viridiplantae > Streptophyta > Magnoliopsida > Gentianales > Rubiaceae > Coffea > Coffea canephora. The sequence goes on from CM071915.1 coordinate 25,648,416, forward strand.
ATCTTTTCTATTTTAGTAATAATTCATTTATTGAGTTGTTTAATAAGAGTATCAATTAATCGGTGTTAATTCGAATTCTATAGTCATGCTAACAAATTACAATTTAAATCTGAAATTTTTACTCGCTACCTTTAAGACCATCAATTGAATTTCTTACCTTATGATTATTTTAAAATTTGAAAGTGTCAATTACTTACTTCTTTTTGTAATACTTTTCCTTTGTTTATTTTTCTGTCTAAATTTAATTCAATATAAACACTTGATAATGTTTAGAATTAAATGTCTTCTTTGTTTTCAATTTTCGAGTAAAAGGAATGAACCTAACTGAAAAACTAACAATTTTTTTAAACCCCTCTATATATATATATCTATTTTAATTTCACATAAACAGTATGTTTAAACAAAAATTAAATAGAGATATATTACATGCTATGTTGATCTTGATCCCTATCTTTTGATGTTTACAAAACAAATGGATGTTACTAATATCTCTTCTAGATATACTTTCAGTTATGAAGTTATTTGATTCCATGAACAAGTGCAATTGAAAGAAGACAAAGATTGCTAAAAGCTGTCGGACGCTTGTGATGACAGTATCGGACGTCCGATAATTATTGCACAACTTTGGACGCATGCTTCGAACGTCCGATAGGATCCTTCGAAGTCGACGAAACCATCGGACGCTGAATATGTTTCCACCGGTCGTCCGATAGAAACAAGATGATTTCTCAAATCTCTTTGTTTGCTGTCGGACACACAAAGAGCTTGCACCGGACGTCCGATAGAATTGAAGAAAATTTCTCAAACTCACTGCCTACTGTCGGACGCATAAAACAGGAGTACCGGACGTCCGACACTCCAATGGCTAGTTGACTCTTCAGCTACTTTCTATCCGTTGGAAGCATTAATGAGGCACTTTCTTGATCCTATATAAATAATGGTTGGTCAGATAGTGCAAACAACTTTTGCACACTGAAGATACAAAAGATCTAGAGAGATTTTAGTGAGAAAATACTCTTCAAAGAAGATTTGTAGTCTTAGTGGTGTGAGGTTCATTGTAAGCTTTTCATTTGTGAGTGAATACTTCATGAGTGTAGCTCTGTGAGGGTTGTCCAGAGGGATAGTAAAACGTCCTAACTTGACCGAGTGGAATTCGGGGCAAGGAGGAGGTGAACCTTCCTTTGTACACGAGTGATTATAATTCATCAACTTGAAGAAAATTGGTTGAATTAATCTACAAACTCAAGAGGAGCTGTGTAGTTAATTGGTTCGCAATTCTTTCCTTTTTATTTATTTTTTGTTATGTTTGTATATTTTATGTTGTTTATCTCTTCCATTTGGTTGTCTTCGATCCTTACAATTGGTATCAGAGCTTGATCTCCTAGAAATTAAACTCAATCGGCTTGGGAGTAAAAATGACAACCAATAATGTTATGTTTTTTGAAGGACATTCTGTCATTAGACCACATATATTTAGTGGGTCAAATTATGTGAGTTGGAAAGAAAGAATGATTATCTTTTTGTAATCTATTGATATTGAATTGTGGTTTATTATTAGTGAAGGTCCATATGATGTCTATCTTATAAATGAAAATACTCATAGATCTAGACCAAAAATAAGAAATGAACTAACTGCTATATATAGAATTCATCTCACCTTAAATGCAAAAATCATGAATGTGTTATATTGTGCTTTAGACTCAAATGAATCTATTAGAGTCAAAGGTTGCAAGTCAGCCAAGGAAATTTGGGATAAACTGAGACAAATTCATGAAGATAGTAAGAATGTTAGAGAACAAAGGAAGTCCATTCTAGTTACAAAGTATGAATCTTTCCAGATGGACCCTCATGAAAACATTGATGAGATGTACTGTAGATTCAACGACCTTATTAAGGATTTAGAGGTGCTGGAAAAGGAATACTCTCTAGGTGAGAAAAATAAAAAAATTCTGAATGCTTTATCCAAGGATTGGGAGAGTAAAGTTACTGCCATTGAAGAAGCTAGAGATCTAAATTTCTTACCCATTGAATCTCTTATTAATTCTCTAATCTCTTATGAGCTGAAACTTAAGTCCAAAATGTAAGAGGAAGAGGATGCGAAAGTAAGAAGGAGCATTGCTCTAAAGGCATCTCAAGATGAAGGTGATTCTGCCTCCCTAGATGAAGAAGATGCGGAAGTTGATGACAGTGATCTTGCTTTCATCACAAGAAGTTTCAAGAGGATTTTTAACAAAAAGAGATTTAGAAGAGGAGGATCTAGCAATTCAGATTCTAATCAATTTAACAATGCAAGAAATAAAAGAAGATATGAGGCCAACAAAAAGTAAGGTGACAAATGCTATGAATGCGGCCAGCTTGGACACTATATGAGTGAGTGTCCAATGAAGAAGAGAAAAGGTGAAAGAAAACCAAGGTTCAACAACTTCCAGTTCACATGGAATGAATGCAACTCCGATAGTGAAATTGAAGATGAAGAAAAATCTGCTCAATTGAATTTCATGGCCATTGGAGATGATGATGTAACATTTTCTAACTCTCAATTTGAAAGTGATGATGAAACTGATGATGATCTCGAATATTTCATTATAAAATTGCATGATAGTTTGAAAGAATCTTATGTTAGAAACAAAGAATTAAAACATAAAATTAGTTTTTTCTTCAGGACAATGCACGTCTTTTTCAAGAAAACAAAAAACTGAAAACTGAAAGTGATTTCTTAAAAAAGAGTGATATTGTTTTACACTTTGAACTTGATAGAAAAATAAGACTTTGTGAAATGTTCAAAAAGGAACAAAGTGATTTGAAAAAAAGAATGGATAATTTAAATGAATTGCTCCAACATAAAAAACAAGACTATGTTCAAGGTAATAAATCAAAGGCTCATCTTGGCATTCATAAGAAGTTAAATTCTGATGGAAATGAATTTGCTATCTACAAAAGAAAACAAGTAAAATTTATTAAATCTGTTCATGTAAATAACTCTTTGATTATGTGTAATTTTTGTTGTCAAAAAGGTCACAAGAAAAGTGATTGCTATGTGAGAAAAAATATGAGAAGAGGCATGAAATGCATGTGGATAGTTAGACATGATATTAATTCTCAAGAACCCAAAAATTAAAAGGAGAAAAGAATAACGCTGATCTAATGATGATTTGGTTTGATAATTATTTTGATTGTTATTTCTCTGTTTGATACTTCTTTTGATATCAATTCTCTGTGATATGTTGGTTATTGCTGTCATTTCTCTGTTTTTACTTAGAATATTGGATTCTCTGTTATTATTGTTGGTTTATGGTAGTTGATTTTTACTCTCATCTTATGATGACAAAAGGGGGAGAAATGGATGTTAGGTGTAAGGGAGAGTTATTCTGAGATTATGAGTTTGGCACTTAAAAATTTTGGATGCGATGAATGAGGGGGAGCTTATACGTATTTTTGTTTCTTTCCATCCATTATTTTGTCATCATCAAAAAAGGGGAGAATATTGATTTTGATCCATATCTTTTGATGTTTACAAAACAAATGGATGTTACTAATATCTCTTTTAGATATACTTTCAGTTATGAAATTATTTGATTCCATGAACAAGTGCAATTGAAAGAAGACAAAGGTTGCTGAAAGCTGTCGGACGCTTGTGATGACAGTACCGGATGTCCGATAATCATTGCACAACTTAGAAAGCATGCTTCGGACGTCCGATAGGATCTTTCGAAGTCGACGAAACCATCGGACGCTGAATATGTCTCCACCGGACGTCCGATAGAAACAAGATAATTTCTCAAATCTCTTTGTTTGCTGTCGGATGCACAAAGAGCTTGCACCGGACGTCCGATAGAATTGAAGAAAATTTCTCAAACTCACTGCCTGCTGTCGGATGCATAAAACAGGAGTACCGGATGTCCGACACTCCAACGGTTAGTTGATTTTTCAGCTACTTTCTATCCATTGGAAGTATTAATGAGGCACTTTCTTGATCCTATATAAATAATGGTTGGTCAGATAGTTCAAACAACTTTTGCACATTGAAGATACAAAAGATGTAGAGAGATTTTAGTGAGAAAATACTCTTCAAAGAAGATTTGTAGTCTTAGTGGTGTGAGATTCATTGTAAAGTTTTCATTTGTGAATGAATACTTCATGAGTGTAGCTCTGTGAGGGTTGTCCTGAGGGATAATAAAACGTCCTAATTTGACCGAGTGGAGTTCGGGACAAGGAGGAGGTGAACCTTCCTTTGTACACAAGAGTGATTGTAATTCATCAACCTGAAGAAACTTGGTTGAATTAATCTACAAGCTCAAGAGGAGTTGTGTAGTTAATTGGTTTGCAATTCTTTCCTTTTTATTTACTTTTTGTTACGTTTGTGTTTTTTACATTGTTTATCTCTTCCACTTGGTTGTCTTCGATCCTTACATGCTATTTGTATTGTCCATGTGAGATCAAATAGATATATAAATTAGTTTTAAAAAAAGTTATTCATACACATGAACAATGACAAATGAAAAAATTTATTTTGTAAAATATGAGGGACGAAAAAATTCATTTTATGAAATGTGAGAGACGAAACAATTCATTTTTTGAAATGTGAGGGACAAAAAAATTCATGTTGTGAAAATGTGAGAGACTATGGATTGAATTATGTAAATTTTGATTTGATAATTTTGCTCTTGAAAATGATCACGTGCAAGGCACGTGGTGAATTCCGATAAAAAACAAGCCGGAAACCTAGATAGAAACCAAATTTAATCAATATGAATTTATAAGGGACGTAAAAGTATACTTTTAAAAGTAAATGACGAAAAAAGTCATTTTGTAAAATGTGAGGGACTTTTTGAACGATTTTTCCTTTCTTTTATGTTGGACAAATCGGATTTTGCCAAAAGCATCCATTGGATGTCTTGGGATAAAATTTGTTTCCGACATTGGAGGGTAGATTGGGAGTGAGGTCATTTGGAGACATGTCTAAAGATTTTGCTTTTAAGTTGTGGTGGTGTTTACGCAGAAACGATTTTATATGGTCAGAATTTATGCACTTAAAATACATTAAGGGGCTTCATCCATCTAGAGTGCAGGTGAGTATGCCCCTTTTGGTATGGAGATGGCTTGAACATATTCAAGAGGTTGAGTCCAAGATTAGGTGGTGCTTGGGCAAGGGGTTCATGGATTTTTGGTATGATAGGTGGTTATTAGAAGTGCCCTTGGCAGATATGGTATCAATCGGTGATCCTCATATGCTAGTGGCAGAGTTTTACGGACATGATGGCTAGAATGTTGAGTAGTTAAAGGCATGGCTGCCAATGGTTTGGTTCACCAAATTCAGGAGATTTGCTTGTTCCTGGATCAAGATGATGTCATGATTTGGCTGGACTCTCCAACAGGCAGGTTCTCTGTTAAATCAGCCTGGGAATCTTTGCATCAAAGAAGGAATTTATCATTGGTAGAAAAGTTTCTGTGGAGTAGTATACTTCCGTTAAAAATTTCATCTTTGCCTTGAAGGTGTTGCAGAATCTGGTTCCATTGGATTTAAATCTAAAAAAGAGGGGTTTTGTCTTGGCTTCTTGGTGTTCTTGCTGCTCTCGGTAGGGGTGTGCATGCGGTACAAAAGCGGTAATTCGGTGCAATGAATTCTGTGAATTCGCTTATTCGACCTATAGAAATCTAAACCGTTTTCAATTCCGAATTGGCCATAACCAAATTCATTCCGCAACCGATTTCAAATTTGAAAACGGTAATGAATTCGGTCTAACTGAATTCATCTATTAAAAAAACTGATTTTTTAAAAATTATTACTTATTTGATCCCCAAATTTATTCATAACTTAACACATTACTTATGTTCTAATCATTTTTTTTTAATTTAATTGGCATTTATTTGATCACTTATACCTAGAATCCTTAGTCTATGATTTAAGGAACACATAAAAAGTGATTAATTTAAACTAGAATAAACCTTAGACTGTATAATGATTAGTGATAATTTATGAATTTATAATTTACAATGATTAATAATAAATAATATTAGTTACAAACTTACAAATTACAATGATTAGTAATAGGTTATATTAGTTACAAACTTATAATTTATTTCAAATCAAAATAAAACTTATTTACTTACATGTGTTATTGTGAAAATTAACACACTAATACATTGATTTGCAATTCACATGCATTCACTTACACTGTTTAGTTGTCTTGTCTATACTTAAAACCTTAAGATTAATAAATAGATAATATGAATTTTTATGTTAAATATGTAATATAAATTTAGAGCGCACTAATACTTGCAAGTTACAGATTACTTTCAATAATTCAAATAAGAATGATCAATGATGTATCAAATTACCAATATCTAAATTCTAATTACTAATTATGTTTATTGTTTAATATTTAGTATTATACATATATGTATTAATTATTATATAATTTTAGTCATGTTACTCATGTATAAAATAATAAGTAGTTATCTTATATTGTTATGTATTACGATATATTTGTATTATTATTGTAGACACCAAATTTTTGGTGTTTTATTATTTATTTTTTTACTATTCATTTTTTATTTGTTCTATTTTTATTTGTCACAATTAGTTTTATTTACTTTTAGTTTTAGTTATTTTAGCCATTTTAGCATAGAATTTCTCAAAAAAAAAAAGGGGAAAAAGCGTTCAAAAAAAATATGTTTTAGTTGTTTTAGATTTAGTTTCATTATTTAAAAATGAAAATGAAAAAAAAATGAAAAAAAAATGAAAAAAAAGAAGAAAAAAGGAAAATGAAATTTGGACTTTGTTGTTTCTAGTTTATTTGTTTCATCCAAGGTTAATTAAATTATTTTGTTATCTATTTTTATTATTATCAATATTGTTTTAATTAATCTTAAAAAAAAAAAAACAGAAATGCACGCAGCTTGCAAACAGAGGACCGGGCAGCCCTTCAGCTGCAATTTGAGGAAAGTTGTTTAGGGTTGGGAGGTCCCAGATAAATAGAAAGAAAGAGTAGCAGCCGCAAAGGGGGATGAGAGAGTTAACGGCTGAGAAGAAAAAGAACAGCGAAGGGAGGTTTTAGATAGGGAGTGACGGCAGAAAAATCTGGAGAGGCTAGCGACGGCTGGGAAGGGTTTTGGAAAAACAAAAGACTAAGAAAAAGAAAAGGTTACGGGCAAGGAAGAACAGAAGAGGACGGCTGAGTGAGATGAGGGAGTAAAAATCTGGGGGCTGACGGTTAGAAAATTGGAAGGGAAAAGCATACAGAGAGAGTAGCGGCTAAAAACAGGAAAAAACAACGACGGCTGAGAGAGAAGAAGGCGACGGCTGGGCAAAAGAAAAAAGAAAAAGCAGGGGCATGATGGAGAAATCTGAGAAAAGAGGCTGAGAATCAAGTTGGACGGACTGAAAGGGAGAAGCCACCAAAGAGGGTGTCGGGGCTGAGGAAAAACAGAAAAAGAAGAGAGCTTTGGGTTAGATTTGTTGGAGAGAAAGCCAGAAAAGAAACGAAGCTAAAGGGAAAATCTAGTTGGCGGCTGGGCTGGAGAATCTGAAGGAAAAGGGAGAAGCCACCAAAGAGGGAGTTGGAACTGGTGACAATCACAGAAAAGGAACCCGCCACCCCATTGTCGCCGAAGGCTTCATCAGAAACGGTACTGTAAGCATTTCTTTTGTTTTTTTTACCGGTAGTTTCTCTTGATGAATGATAGGTCTATGAGAGTCATGAGGTTGTTCAATGTTTTGATGGCTAAATGTGTTTCTTTTCCCGTGTGAGTGCAACCTTTTGTTTTGGTACACAGGCTGCGTGCTAGAATCCTTAGATCGAGTCTTCTGCTGCAACAAAATTAAGTTTTCGACTTGTTGTAGCAGCTTGGGCAAATTAGTCTCCTTTTTATTTTGTTTGCCGAAGCTGTGGCTTGTTTGAAAGGCTTGTTTTGTTCTCTGCTTTGATTGGAATGACATGAATAGCATCTGATATTAAAGCTGTTTGGAAAGGTCATTGGCCGTGGAACCAATAAACGAAACTGGGGTTCTTGCGAGTCCTTCAACTCAGTTTTTTCCCTTCTTAGGGGATTGACATCACATTTTGATAATGAGTTCGGGAATTTGATAAGGGCTTGAGATTGAATTTATTGTTAAAATTGCTGCACAAGATTTCAAGTTATGTTTCAGATGAAACCCAGAAAATGCAGAAAATTCTTGCCGAAAGTTTGCATGTTTGTTTCTAAATTTTGTGCTTAAATTCACAGGTTTTACCTTTGCAAAGTAGGAAGACTGTTTGAAGATTTTGTCGGCTGATTTCAAATGTTGTTTAACTGATTTTTGCACATAATTTTTGCTGCAACAAGTTCAAAGTTTTGGCTTATTGCAGCGAGGTCGGCAAGACTGGTTCCCTTGGGTGATTAAAATGCTGTTTTGGTTCGATATTTTTCTGTTGGGTCTGTTCGTTGTTGGATGGCGATACCATTGTGTGCGTTTGTTGCATTTTGTTGCAGCAAAATATGGCATAATAGCAGGCCATAGCACCAGCTTTGTTAAGTATTCACTGCTCCAAGTTTTTACTGATTCTATGTTCAGTTTTCCTTGTTGTTTCCAGAAAAGTAAACATTGGTTTTTGGTTGTTTAGTTTAGGATTTTGATTTCTGGTAAAGAGGTCTAGATTGGAGCCATGCTTTCGGACCATAAACATGCATTTGTAAATGGAGAGGCATCAAACTTTCGCTGGCAGAAAGCTTCTTCATGCCTTCTTGCTTGAAGTTTTTCTATGTTTGCATGATTTCCTCTTATGATTTTGCTAGTTCGGATGTCAAGTTCATGTTTTGTGTTGTTTGGTTCAAAATTTGATGTTGGATCAAGTAAGCCTTGGGTTAAGGTATGAGATCAAATTTGGATTTTAGTTTTTGAAAGTGGAACAAAGGTGCAGCAAATTTGTTTGTTTTGTTGTAGGATGTTCTTTCACGTTGGTTTGCATGCATCTGCATGAATAATTTCCAGAAAATTTGCACTTTGACCCCCCAAGTCTCCCCTTGTTCTACTATGACCCAACCAATTGATTGATTTCCTCAATTTGGTCCTTGGCAGCTTTAGTTTTTGCAATTTCATTGCTTGCTTTGCTTCAATTAACTACCATGCTTTGTCAATTGCACTTAAGCCATGACTTTAGAGGCTTTACGATCAAGTGAGCTTTGTTTTGCACATTTTCTTTAATTTTCCCAAATAAATTGGTACCTTGACCTTTTTATTATTTTGGAGGGTGAATTAGTAATTTCACTCCATTGGGGCCCCAATTCAAGGGAGGTACACCCTAATCCTTTATATCTTACTTTATTTGACTCTACGTGCTCCTATGTGTTATGTGTGAATATGCATGCTTTAATTCGCTTTCCATTTCATGTTTAATTGCCTATTTCGCTTTCTTTTTATTTCATTTTTCTTAATTTGCAAGTCATTTGAAGGCACTTGAATGCCAAGTTGTAATAGCTAGGTTATTATTTTTTTTTATTTTATTCCGTTCCCCCTCCTAGATTGTAGTAGGCCTTCTTCCCCTAAAAATGTAATAGTTAGGGCCTTAATCACCTTATGTGTCTTGCATGTCTATGTGCTATATGTTTGATCGCTTTCTTAGGTTCTTGCATCTAGTCGAGCATGCTAAGTGTTATGTGCTACGTGTTTATAAGTGTTGGACATGTCTACTCGCTTTCCATAGCCATGAATGAATGTGATGGATGAATGTACGTTTCCACTAGTCCAACGCTAGTAGGAATTTATAGAATGGGCCAGTCCAACGCTAGACCCTTAGGGATTTCTCCCGTGAGTCCATACTTGCATGTGTCACTTCATTTCATGCATTTTTTCTTAGTTTTATCATATTGGCATGCTCCTTTAACCCTTTCCCTTTCATTTTAGGTTTTGCATCTCATGCTAGTTATAGGGACATTTGCTTGACGAGTCCCCTTCCGATAAGGGAAACGAGCGAGTGTGGCTCCAAAAGAGCCTTAGCACGCTAGTTATCCATTCTAATCAAAGGGAAAATTAAAGTCACAAAGTTAGGAGTCCCCATACCCGACTTGATGCATTCCTCTAGGTTCATATATTCTCATACCATTTCCTCACCTTTTTATCCACATTTTTCACTACTTATACCTTTTTAAACTCAAATGACATGTCTCACACATTGCACTCATTTACTACTATCATACCCTATTTTCATCTATTTTGCACACAAACACTCTTACTTTCTCACTTGGCACACGTACACTTTCTTTACATGTGCACACATGCACTTTTATCACATTTGCACACTTGCACTTACTTTCTTTATTGGCATTTTTGCATCCCTCATACATTTTCACATTATTACTTTACTCACCGTATCTTTTAACACATTTGCACACCTCCACTTACACACTCTTGTTTTTATCACTTTCTCACTTCACACAAACGCACATTTTCACATGGCATGCATTCCACTCATTTTTACGTCATTTAGGATTATGTGTGACCTCTCCAAAGGATCATTATTGGGCTTCATAATTAATGTGATTGGCACCACTTAACCTTTGAAGAGAAATTTTCCCCAATCCCCCTAGGTCTAGGGTTTGCATTCATGTAGTACATCCAAATGTAATAAATTCTTTGGTTAAAACAAGAAAATCTTTGATTAAATCACGCAACTAGCCTTGGCTAGGTCGAAGGGGTGCCTTGGATTTTTATCCTTGCCTTCCCCTTCGTCAAATGTGACTCCCGAACCTTTTTCGTTGGTTTACGTGGACTAGGAGTCGTTTAAAAGGGGTTTCTTACTACTTTTTCCTATTATTTTAAAAAAAAATTCATTTTTTAGGTGACTTGGTACACCTTAACTCATTACCAAGTGGCGACTCCAATTTTTTATTTCAAAAACCCTTTTTAAACTATAATTTTGGGTCAAATCGTCGCATTCTCAAACCCCCATTTAGACCCAGTTTTCTTTTAAATCACAATTCATTTTCCAATCACAAATTGAATCAAAAAATACATTTTTTTAACCATTTATTTATTTATTCAAAAAATGGGGCGCGACAATTATAGTCATATAACAATTAACAAATACTAAAATAATATATTATACATTATTATATATTATTATTATTATAAGTACATGATATGATGATAATACCATGTACTAATTATTATTAATAGCATTTACCTATATAATATAATAATATATTAGTAGTATATACTAATACTAAATAGCATTTATCTATATATTATATAATTTTATATACTAATTTGGTATTCAAATGCGATAATGCGATACCCTATTTCAATTACCGAATTTGAATGCGAAATCGGTTATTACCAAATTCATAATCTCATTACCTATTTCATATTATATTAGAATTCGGTGAATTTGGTATGTACCGAATTTGTACCAAATTACCAAATACCCAATTTCAAATTCGCGGTTATGAATTCGGTATGAACCGAATTTGCTCACCCCTAGCTCTCGGTAGGAAGAATCTTTGTCCCATGTGTTCCTTAATGGAGCAGTGGCGAGGCAAGTCTGGAATTTTTTCCGGAGAAGGTTTGGTATTCTCCCCACTAGTCCTCAGTCACTCTGTGATGTGTCTATCTTGGTTTTTATCTACTTCATTTGTCTCGGCGGATCATATAAGGGCTGTTGTACTATGTTTGATCCTATGGTTTCTCTAGAAAGCCCGTAATGAATCACAGTTTGAAGGGGATCCTTTTGAGGCGCAGAAGGTAATATCAAAGGTGGGTAGTTTTGTTGAGCAATTAGGGCGGGCAAGGGTTTTTTCTCCTCTGCACTTTAAAGGTGATTCGGACGATCCTTGGGCAATCTTTGCTGTTAGGTTGCCGCGAGTGACTAAAAGGATTGCGGTCTTTTGGCAGAAACCCCCGTGTGGTTTTGTCAAGCTAAATACCAATGCCAGTGTTTCCAATGGGAAAGCTTCAAGAGCAGGATTGCTTAGGGATCATGAGGAGCGGTTGATCTTCGCTTTTTATAAGGAATTTGGGGAGGTTGATGTATTGACTGCTGAGAGTTTGGCATTGTTACATGGTCTTCAATTGTGTAAAAATGCTCGGACCCTGGGACTTCTTGTTGAAGTGGATTTGGGGAGTTTGGTTCGTATGATAAACGCGGGGATGTTGTCAAAGTGGCTGTTGTGTAATTCCTCGCACAGGATTCGAGATTTGCTCCAGCACTTACGTTCTACAGTTAGTCACACCTTTAGGGAGGTGAATAGTGCAGTGGACAAGTTAGCAAGTATGATGGATCAGGATGATTTTGTTGGTACTACAATTTATCAACTTCCTAGGGTCGTGAAAGCGGGTCGTGAAAGCGGCTATAGTTTTGGATAGTAGGGAACTTTCTTCAGTTCGTCTGCAAGTTGTAAGGGAGTAGAGATTTTATTTCCGGGTTTCTCCAGCTTTTTTGTATCTTTTGTCTTATTAATAAATTGGGGACTGGCATCCCCACTCCAGGGACGGGGGTTTTGCTGAAAAAAAAATCTCTTTATTATAAACAGATCCATTTTGTAAGCTTGTTATGTAGATAATACTTGAATTCTCGATATACATGCTATACAGTTGGTTCTTATCTTTCAGAGACTATGAATGTAATAAGAGGATCCATCTGTCAACGAAAGGATCACTCTAAGACAATCATCTCATGCCTATTAAGGACATATGCTTGAAACTTGCCACCTTGCTGTGATGGATAGAAATGCACAGCCCAGCAGGCTGTGAGGATCGGCAAAAAATGCAATATTTTTTCTTTCAAAATGCTTTAAAAAAATAGTTTTGTTCACATAACCCTAATCTTACAACTAGTATTTAGCCCGTATATTAGCACAAATATTCTTTTGTTGCGAGTATTATGAACCTATGCAAGACATAAATAAGTCATCAACAATTTTGTTAAATATTTTTTATATTTATTTTAGAGAAATTTTATTGTATTTCAAATGTTCAACTACCATATCAATTTTTTAAAAATTTTTATGCTTAAATTTATTAGAATGTGATAATATTCATCAAATATTATAATGCATTGAAAAAAATAACATGTAGTTTTTGAGATAGTAATGAAACTTTACAATTGAGTTAAACATTAAAAATGCAGCAATCTCTTTCTCATAAAAAAATTTCAGTTTTTAGCAAAGTTAGCAAATTTCTAATGTTACGATTAAATTCACATAGACGAATATTACTAGGTATGATAACAAAAATTCGAACTAATTCAAATAGACAGAAGTTGTTAAAAGAGAGAGAAATCATAGTCAACATTGATTTGATGAGAGTTAGATATGAAATGGGTAAAAACTATCTGTTGATCCATTGATTCACTTCAATTACACGTGCTATCCAGGAAAGAGAAAAACAATTGATTGATATATAATATAGGAGAATATTAATGGCACTTTCACTTTTTATTAATTACACTTCCACTATCAATTTTATTATATGGTTTTTACTTAGTAGACTATATAACAAAAAAAAAATAGTGACTAACAAAAAGTAGAGTGTGATTAACATTGTATTGTTTGACATCCACTGTTCATGAAAATGAGTTTGTTTCAACATAAAAAAATTTATGAAAAATGCAAGCACCCATAGTCATTCATTAAATTTCAGATTTGAAGCTTTAAAACAGTATCATCTTTAAGTGACCTGAATATTGTTCAAGAATTTTGAAAAATATCTTCTACTATCCTAACATGATTCTAGTAGGTTTTGTTGAGACTTACACAAACCATTGATTTTTCAGGTATTTTAGCTTCCAGAAAATGAACTTGCCAAAACCAGAAAATTCCAAATTTGGGAGTGTTCGAAAAGATTAACGTAACGTGACTCACAAAAACCGTCTAGTGAGTCTCTTTGTGTTGGCAGTAGAAAGACATTTACGCCTTTGAAAACTTCGGTAAAGTAACACCTGCAAAAATTTTTGGCAAAATTAGTAGCTTTAAATAGAATACTACTAAAGTTCAAGTATTTTAACTTATATAAATTTTCTTTAACTATTACCCCTAAAAAATGCGTGTTATAATTTTAGCTGTATATGTATGAGCTACATTAAATTATTACTCTTTGAATAAGCATGCGAAAAAAGTACATATCTACCAATTTATAATCATATATAAATAAACTAAACAAGTAAACAATAATAGCCATAGCATATCGAACTCTAGTGTACAACTAGTTGTATATGAATATTAAGTGTATAATATGTTACTTGAAATCACTTTTGCCGATTTCATACACATTTTTATTTCAAATTCGGTACATGTTACTGAATAGAAAATCAGATTTTTTTTTTTTTTGGGGTCTAATGTCAACAATCTACTCTAATTTACCCTTATGCTGTGGGGGGAGGGAAAGCTAAACTAGCCTTGTATGGGGTTAGAGATGAGCCTTTACTCCTATGCTATTGGAGGAGGGGGAAGTTGAACTAGGCTCGTATGGGATTGGAGGTGAGCTGCCAGACAAGACAAGTACACTGTTACATTCTTTGAATTTGTTGATGAAAGGATGCACTACACTTTTTCTTAATGCATTAGGTGAAATTTGAGCCTTTGACCTAACCACTAGATCAAATCCCAATGGTTAAATACAAAATCAGATTTGGCATATGATTTTAGAACCCAACCTCCCTTAGTGTTAAGACTGTTAGTTTCATTGCTCCGAGGATACCAAATATTGGCCGATTATTCACCTCTACCCGTTGTGTTGGCTGTAGAAAGAGAAAGGGAAAAGAAAACTTACCATAGGGCTAAAAGCTGAAATAAACTAAACAGACAAACCAATGAACGGGAAGGAAACAGTCGGCATAGACAATGAGAACTCCAAATTGTATTTGACTAATGCTACGCTTTTAGATACGAGAAAAAAAAAGTACCATTTAGGTTTGGTCATTAAAAATTGAAAACATGATAAGCACTTCAGCTTCCTTGTTGATGACAGTTGAACTTTGAAAAGGCAAAGCACATAAAGATAAAAATTCACACAATCAATTAGTTGGCATCAGATGTTGATATTAGCGGTGGACATGGAAGAAAAAGACCATTCAGGTTTGGTCATTAGAAAATGAAAACATGATAAGCACTTCAGCTTCCTTGTTGATGACAGTTGAACTTTGAAAAGGCAAAGCACATAAAGATAAAAATTCACACAATCAATTAGTTGGCATCAGATGTTGATATTAGCGGTGGACATAGAAGAAAAAGACAGGGCATACAAAAAAAAAAAAAAAAAAACAAGTTGAGGGTATTTGTCAAGCAAAATATGTTCCTTATACATAGTAGCAAACAAAAAGACTTTTCTAAATATATTATTGAATTACATCACAAATATTCGACATGGAACATTGAAGACTGATGTGAACCTGAATCTCCAATCTCCTGTTTTTAAAGAAACGAATTGCATAGGTAGCGGAAAAATCTATTTTGATCAGATTATAAATACAAAAGATGGATTCTAAACCAATTAAGGACAGTTCGAGATTGTTTAGAATGGTAGAAGGGTGTCACAATCTAATGCAGTCTTGAATTGATAAGCTAAAACTTGAACAAAGGAGATATACTCACTTTGAATTAAAGGATGTTCCCAAAGGAACAAGAAAGAGAAAACCTCTCAAACTTTATTTCATAATCATCTAACTTTGAAAAGTTGCAATAAGATTGGCTATCCATAACCTTACAAGACCCAAAAACCTAATTCTAGTTGGAAATAAAGCAAGTTTCCTATTTTGATTTGACAACTAATATTTACACAACCTTCTAAACTCTAATAAGACTAATAATTGTGTCTAAATATGCTAAATATGCCTTCTTAGGTTTACAAGAACCAACCGGACGCAACGATATAGAAAATAATTTAAAAACTACAAAAATCGCTAAAAATTGCAGAAATTGACTTGAGAAAGACTTGGAACACCACTCAGATTATTAATTTTGGGTTGAGTCATCTCTGGACAAATAATTTAAATTATCTAGTGTTTGGTTGGTTTTGGTTTGGATAGAATATGGTGGTCAATAATCCTATCTTTTGTTTGATTGGAAATTGGATGAGATAGAATTATTATTTTAATTACCAAAACACCCTTTAATTTGTAAATTCTTTTTTAATAAAATAATTTAATATTTTATAAAATATTTAATACAATAAATTAATAGTTTTTAATAAAAAATTTAATATTTATAACATTTATTAAAATAGAATAGTTTGAAACTTTAGAATTATAAAGTGAATCAAGGGTTTTGATTTATAAAAATATGTATTCACTCAAACTTAGCCCATTCAAGCCCTTAAAAATACATTTTGACCAAGTTTTTGAACATAAATTTGAGATCCAATTAAATAATGAGCCGAGTTTTGGCTAAATTAGGGTTAAATCGATTAAAACCTAACACATTTAAAAGCTTTAAATGAACCAAACTCAAGTTAATATAGTAGATTTTCTTCGGACCGAGTTTGAACTTATTGATGTCCTCATTCACAAAATCCAATTGATAAGGTTATGTATTTATGTAGAATTTGGTTTAGAAAATAAGTTTAGTAAGGGTAATTTAGTCCAAGGGCAATATAGTCCTTCTATTATGATGTTATTATGGAATATTAGTCAAAAAATTTAAATTAATTAATAGGGGTAAGTCAAAATTTTTAAAATAATGAATGGGGGCAAATTAATAAAATTTTTTTAATATAATTAGTAATTAGTCGATTTATTATCATATTATTATGTGAGAATATGGTTATGTAATAGTTAGTATGAATTTGAATCATTCATAAGGGCAAAATAGTCCAAATATTGTTATATTGGTAGTAGGGGCAAATTAGTCAAAAAACTTTAAAATTAATTAGTAGGGGCAAATTAGTCCATTCATATTATATTATCATGGGAGAGCAGGGTTATATAACTATAAGAGTATAAATTTGTATTCTTTGTAAGGATAAATTAGTCTAAAATTTTATTATCCTATCTGTTAGTTATCCTGGTATAACTAATACCACTTTCTCCATGGGATAATTTTATCCCATGAATAGGAAATTAATTCGATTAGGTAGGATATGTCATCCCATGAACCAAACGGACCCTAAGAACATAGAACAAGCCTGCGCTCGCGCGCGCGCGCACACACCACACACATATATATAAAGAAAGAGTGAACTCATTATAACATTTTAAAATTATATTGTATCCTCTAAATTGCGTAATGTTAACTTTACATATAGGTCGCACTGCAAACTTTAGAACTTGTTTGAATTGATATTTTTTAAACTGTACAATAAAAAATTTAGTGTAAAAAATTTACTGTAGCGAACAATATTGCACTAATAGTGCACTACTCTTATATCATGTTCAGTGGTGCATATTAGTCATAATAATGATTAATCATATTAATCATCTTCAAGTTCAAGGATCCACCATGAACAATTAAAAATTTGGTACTCTATGAGCCATATCGCGTTGTATCATGAATGAATGAAATTTTATTTGTTAGAAAAAAAAGATGTAAGTTTTTAAGTGAGTGATAATTTTAAAATTTTTACCTTCTCATAGATTTAGATTCAGATTCTTTATAAACAAAATAATTGTTGATATTTTTATAATTTAATAAAAGCTAGACTAGTATCCCATTCCTATGTACTGGATTTTGAAAAAAAAAATAGTAATGAAATTAGATAATTTAAATTGAATTGTGAATAAATTTATACATAATGTTATTTTAATATTTATATTAAAATTAACACTGAAAATAAATATATTATCATTATTAAATACATAAAAAATATATATTTTAAATTTTAAATTCAAATTCAAATTAATTTCTCCTATCTTACATTCATCAATGGTCGTGCATACACTGTTGTCTCCGGCTCTGAATCCCGTGAATTTGCGGTTTTGGTCTACATCTTCTGATTCCCATAAATTTGCGGTTGCAGAAATGGTTTCCAGACAAGGGTCACTCATGTGGCTGTTGTTCAATTAAGTGCAGCAAGAAAATTGCAACCGGTCCCATCAGAGGTAATCAGAGAGTAGCGTACAATATTGACGGAACATTGAATTTGCCCCACTTGGCACATCAATTAGCGTGATGGTACCGTTTACCGGCCCAAGCCACACGAGTTACTCTTTTCCATATTGATCGGGCCTGGTAGGTGGTCATAGCTTTTGCAAGCAAATACAACTACGTAAGCGCAAGAAGGGTTCATGTTCTTTACTTCATTAGAGAAAATCGCTCAAAACGGCTCTCATATTTTATATATTAATTTTTTCATCTCTTACTTTTAAAAATATAATTTTATGTCCCTGGCAAATTCACATTGATCAAATTTGATCCTTACTTAAGTTTCCGACTAGTTTTTGATCGGAATTCATCACGTGCCTTGCACGTGATCGTATTTTAAGGACAAAATTATCAAATTAAATTTTATATAATTCAATTCATAATCCCTCACATTTCATAAAATAAATTTTTTCGTCCTTTACATTTGACAAAATGATTTTTTCATTCTTAATATTTTTTAAAATGAATTTTTTCATCTTTTACTGATCATGTGTGTGAATAATTTTTTTAAAATCCATGTATATATCTATTTGATTTAACCTGAACAGTATGAATAGCATGTGAAATCAAATAGAGATATATTACATACTATTCGTACTGCTCAAGTGAAATCAAATAGATATATATATATGAGTTTAAAAAAATTGTTAGTTTTTCATTTATACTCATTTTCTTTTCCTTGAAATTTGAAAATAATGAAGACATTTAATCCTAAATATTATCAAGTGTTTATATCGGATTAAATTTGGATCGAAAAATAAACAAAAGAAAAGTATGACAAAATGAAATAAATGGTTTGTACTTTCAAGTTTTAAGACAATTACAAGGCAAGTAATTCAACTGTTAGTCTTAAAAGTGTCGAGTAGAAATTTCAGATTTAAACTGAAATTTGTTAACACAATTATAGAATTTGAGTTATGACCTATTAATTAGATAATCTTATTATACAACTCAATAAATAAATTATTACCAAAAGAGAAAGGTCACAAATATTGAATAGGTTCAAATGGTGAAATCATATAAATATATACATGGATTTCAAACAAAATTATTAGTTTTAAACCCCCTATATATATATATATATATATCTATTGAATAGCATGTATATAACTACGATTAGCATATTTAGATAAAATCAATAGAGATAAATTACATGATATTCGTATTATTCATGTAAAATCAAATAAATATATACGTGGGTGTATAAAAAAAACTATTCATACACATGATCAATGAGGGATGAAAAAAATTCATTTTGAAAAATGTAAGAGATGGAAAAATTCATTTTTTGAAATGTGAGGAACGAAACAATTCATTTTGTAAAATGTTAGAGACGAAAAAATTCATTTTGTGAAATGTGAGAGACTATGAATCAAATTATGTAAAAATTTGATTTGACAATTTTGCCCTTAAAAATGATCACATGCAAGTCACGTGGTGGATTCTGGCAAAAAACTAGTGGGAAACCTAGGTAGGGACCAAATTTGGTCAATGTGAATTTGTAAATGATGTAAAATTACACTTTTAACAGTGAGGGACGAAAAAAGTCATCTTATAAAATGTGAGGGACGTTTTGAACGATTTTCCCACTTCACTTTCAAGAGTGTGGCGTGAAAAATTGGAGTTTTGATGATGAGTATCCTGAGATTAAAATTCGGGGAATTTAACAAACCTCTCTGGGAGTTTCTGATAGTTTCATTTAGCACCCTTTGACTCTAGAAAATATCATTTATCTCTCATACTTTTAATTTTTTTGTAACATTGTGAATCTATTTCAAAATATATTATTTAAACATTTATTTTAGGATAGAAAAGATTTTTTATTATAAACGTGCCTTTTTGATGCGAGATGGAGTTTGTATAGGTTGTCCATTGAAACTCAAGTGGGCCGTAATTTTAATGTCAAGTTTTTAGTATTATTTTCCTAAATTAATAGAAAAAAAGTCGGTCCAAGATCTCACGTTGAGTTGGATCTGAATTAGATAGTTAGGGCCATAATTAGCGAGTCGAATTGTTTAGTTTGGTAGGGTTTATTAAGTTCATGGGAGAGTTGTTATTTGGCTCAAGTCTTAGTCCAGCCCATCTTGGATATTAGTAGGTTTATTTATTACATTTGCTTTCATTCAAAGGAAGTGAGAGATTTGAGAAATTTCCAGCAAACTTGCTGTTGGGCGTTACCCTCTTTCATGGCTTGCAAAAGCTAAATTTGACATCTTAGTGCTATTCCAAAGGTGATCGGAGAGTTATCGATTGAGAAACGCACTCAATCGTGGCATCTTTTTACCGTTTTTGATACTCGAGCGGTTCCTTGTGTCGTTCTTAACTCCATTTTTTCAACGTGTTACCAATCAATCTTCTAGGTCCCAGTCTCGTATAGAGTTTGTATCACCTTTGTTGTCCTAATTTTTTTACAAAATTAAAAGCACGTAATAAAAGGATGAAAATAAAGACGAATTGTATTAATATATAATTTTGATGGACAGAATATAATGATAAATATTTTAATGTATAAAAAGTTGGTTTTATGATTGTATTCAAAGTTTTTTTCAAGCCAAAAAAGATTATTCCTTTATTGTGAAGTATTTTTGATCAATTTGAGAAGTTTTTCAAATTTTTAGAAATTTTCTAAATTTCTTGTTCATATTGATGACTTGAAATCTAGGAAAAAAGATAAAATGTTTATGCTTACAAACTCATTTGAGAATTTTTTAGGACAAAAATTATATTTTGGGAAAATCATTCAAAATGTCCCTCACATTTTGCAAAATAACTTTTTTCGTCCCTCACTTTTAAAAATGTAATTTTACATCCATTACAAATTCACAATAGCCAAATTTGATCCCTATTTAGATTTCCGACTAGTTTTTGTTCGGAATTCATCACGTGCCTTGCACGTGATCGTATTTTAAGGGCAAAATTAACAAATTAAATTTTATATAATTCAATTCATAATCCCTCACATTTCATAAAATAAATTTTTTCATCCCTTACATTTGACAAAATGAATTTTTTCATCCTTAACATTTTTCAAAATGAATTTTTTCATCTTTTATTGATCATGTGTGTGAATAATTTTTTTTAAATCTATGTATATGTCTATTTGATTTCACCTGAACAGTATGAATAGCATGTGAAATCAAATAGAGATATATTACATACTATTCGTACTGCTCAAGTGAAATCAAATAGATATATACATGAGTTTAAAAAAATTGTTAGTTTTTCATTTATACTCATTTTCTTTTGCTTGAAATTTGAAAATAAAGAAGACATTTAATCCTAAATATTATCAAGTGTTTATATCGGATTAAATTTGGATCGAAAAATAAACAAAAGAAAAGTATGACAAAATGAAATAAATGATTCGTACTTTCAAGTTTTAAAACAATTACAAGGCAAGTAATTCAACTGTTAGTCTTAAAAGTGTCGAGTAGAAATTTCAGATTTAAACTGAAATTTATTGACACAATTATAGAATTTGATTTAGGACCTATTAATTAGATGATCTTATTATACAACTCAATAAATAAATTATTACCAAAAGAGAAAGGTCACAAATATCGAATAGGTTCAAATGGTGAAATCATATAAATATATACATGGATTTCAAACAAAATTATTAGTTTTAAACCCCTATATATATTTATTGAATAGCATGTGTATAATTACGATTAACATGTTTAGATAAAATCCAATAGAGATAAATTACATGATATTCGTATTGTTCAGGTAAAATCAAATAAATATATACATGGGTGTATAGAAAAAAAGCTATTCATACACATGATCAATGAGAGATCAAAAAATTCATTTTGAAAAATGTGAGAGATGGAGAAATTCATTTTTTGAAATGTGAGAAACGAAACAATTCATTTTGTAAAATGTTAGGGACAAAAAAAATTCATTTTGTGAAATGTGAGAGACTATGAATCAGATTATGTAAAAATTTGATTTGACAATTTTGCTCTTAAAAAATGATCACATACAAGTCACATGGTGGATTCTGACAAAAAACTAGTGGGAAACCTAGTAGGAACCAAATTTGGTCAATGTGAATTTGTAAGGGATGTAAAATTACACTTTAACAGTGAGGGACGAAAAAAGTCATCTTGTAAAATGTGAGGGACGTTTTGAACGATTTTTCCTTATTTTTTTAATTTAATAGTGCTTGTGGATGAATTTAAGGATTTATGGATTGCGTCCAAGTTTTTTGAAATTTTTATTTTTTTTCTAGATCAATGCCGTGAAAACTTGAAAAAGATAAATTCTTAGCCATATATTGTTGACCTTCGACCCTAATTTTTGATGTTTACAAAACAATGGTAATTCTAATATCTTCTTCAAGAAATATTTTTAGTTGTGTAACAAATCAGATTTAAAGATCAAGTGCGATTGAAAGAGACAAAGGCTGTTGAAAACTGTCGAACGCTTGGATCGGATGTCCGATAATCATTGCGTAACCTCGGACGCATGAAGAACTCCACCACTGGACGTCCGAAGGAAATAAAACATTCCCCTTGGATCATTGACATCGATCAGACGCAATCATCGGACGTCCGATAGGATCCTTCAAAATCGACGAAACCATCGGACGCTGAATATGTCTCCACCGGACATTCGATAGAAACAAGATAATTTCTCGAATCTCTTTGTTTGCTGTCGGACGCACAAAGAGTTTGCACCGGACATCCGATAGAATTGAAGAAAATTTCTCAAACTCACTGCCTGCTGTAGGACACAAAAAAAGGAGTATCGGACGTCTGATACTCCAACGGCTAGTTGACTGTTCAGCTACTTTCTATCCGTTGGAAGCATTAATGAAGCACTTTGTTGGTCTTCTATAAATAGAGTATGGTCAGAATTTTCAAATAACTTTTGCACACTGAATATACAAAAGATCTAGAGTGATTTTAGTGAGAAAATAGTCTTCAAGGAAGAATTGTAGTATTAGTGGTGTGAAATTCATTGTAAACTTTTCATTTGTGAGTGAATACTTTATGAGTGTAACTCTGCGAGGGTTGTCTTGAGGGATAGTAAAACGTCCTAATTTGACCGAGTGGAATTCGGGGTAAGGAGGAGGTGAGCCTTCCTTTGTACACAAGAGTGATTGTAATTCATCAACTTGAAGAAACTTGTGTGAATTAATCTACAAGCTCAAAAGGAGTTGGGTAGTTAATTGGTTTGCAATTCTTTCCTTTTTATTTACTGTTATATTTGTGATCTTTACATTGTTTATCTCTTCCACTGAGTTGTCTTCGATCCTTACAATTGGTATCAGAATTTGGTCTCCTAGAGATTAAGCTCAATCGGGTTGGGAGTAAACATGATTACCAACAATGCCATGTTTTTTGAAGGACATTCTGTCATTAGACCACCTATGTTTAATGGGTCAAATTATGTGAGTTGGAAAGAAAGAATGATTATCTTTTTGCAATCATTGACATTGAATTATGGTTTATTATTAGTGAAGGTCCATATGATGCCTTTCTTATAGATGAAAATACTCATAGATCTAAACAAAAAATAAAAAGTGAACTGACTGTTGTGGATAGAGTTCATCTCACTTTAAATGCAAAAGCCATGAATGTATTATATTATACTTTAGACTCAAATGAATCTATTAGAGTCAAAAGCTACAAGCCAGCCAAGGAAATTTGGGATAAATTGAGACAAATTCATGAAGGTAGTGAGAATATTAGAGAACAAAAGAAATCCTTTCTAGTTACAAAGTATGAATCCTTCAAGATGGAACCTCATGAAAACATTGATGAGATGTACTGTAGATTCAACGACCTTATTAAGGATTTAGAAATGTTGGAAAAGAAAT
The DNA here is from genome assembly GCA_036785865.1 of Coffea canephora. Classification (NCBI taxonomy): domain Eukaryota; kingdom Viridiplantae; phylum Streptophyta; class Magnoliopsida; order Gentianales; family Rubiaceae; genus Coffea; species Coffea canephora. The sequence goes on from CM071915.1 coordinate 25,672,291, forward strand.
ACTCTCTAGGTGAGAAAAATAGAAAAATTCTGAATGCTTTATCCAAGAATTGGGAGAATAAAGTTACTGCCATTGAAGAAACTAGAGATCTAAATTTCTTGCCCATTGAATCTCTTATTAATTTTCTAATCTCTTATGAGCTGAAATTTAAGTCCAAAATGCAAGAGGAAGAGGATGCGAAAGTAAGAAGGAGCATTGCTCTAAAGGCATCTTAAGATGAAGATGATTCTGCCTCTCTAGATGAAGAAGATGCGGAAGTTGATGACAGTGATCTTGCTCTTATCACAAGAAATTTCAAGAGAATTCTCAACAAAAAGAGATTTAGAAGAGGAGGACCTAGCAATTCAGATTCAAAGGAAGATATGAGGCCAATAAAAAGCAAGGTGACAAATGCTATGAATGTGGCCAGCTTGGACACTGCATGAGTGAGTGTCCAATGAAGAAGAGAAAAGGTGAAAGAAAATCAAGATTCAACAAATTCCAGTTTACATGGAATGGATGCAACTCCGATGGTGAAATTGAAGAGGAAGATGAATCAGCTCAATTGGATTTCATAGCCATTGGAGATGATGAGGTAGCAACTTCTAACCTCAATTTGACAGCGATGATGAAATTGATGATGATCTTGAATCTTTCATTATAAAATTGCATGATAGTTTGAAAGAATCTTCTATTAGAAATAAGGAATTAAAACATAAAATTAGCTTTCTTCTTCAGGACAATGCACGTCTTTTTCAAGAAAACAAAAAACTGAAAACTGAAAGTGATTTCTTAAAAAAGAGTGAGACTGTTTTACACTTTGAACTTGATAGAAAAACAAGACTTTGTGAAATGTTCAAAAAGGAACAAGGTGATTTGAAAAGAAGAATGGATAATTTAAATCAGTTGCTTCAATATAAGAAACAAAACTGTTTTTAAAGGATTGATACAAAACCTCATTTTGATATACATGGAAAAAAAGTTGAATTCTAGTGCAAATGAATTTACCATTTACAAAAGAAGGCAAGTTAGATTTATTAAACCTGTTCTTGTAAATAACTTTTTGGTTATGTGTAATTTTTGTTGTCAAAAAGGTCACATCAAAAGTGATTGTTATGTAAGAGAGAATATGAGAAGAGGCATGAAATACATGTGGATAGTTAGACATGATGCTAACTCTAACAAGTAGGAGATATTGATAAGACTTATGAGATTCTTGTTCATAATGTTTTCTTCTTTTGATGTTTCTGATATTTTGAACTGAGTTTTCTTAATATTTTGAATATTAGTGAAGTTTTATGATGACAAAAGGGGGGGATAAATGGATGCTTTGTGAAAGGGGGAGTTGTTATGAGCTTATACAATTTTTTGTTGCTATAAGTGAGGGGGAGTTTATACTCATTTGCAAAATCTTTTTCTTTCTTCTATCCATTGTTTTGTCATCATCAAAAAGGGGGAGAATGTTGACCTTGGACCCTAACTTTTGATGTTCACAAAACAATGGATAATTCTAATATCCTCTTCAAGAAATATTTTCAGTTGTGTAGCAAATCAGATTCAAAGATCAAGTGCGATTGAAAGGGACAAAGGCTGTTGAAAATTGTCGGACGCTTGGATCGGACGTCCGATAATCATTGCGTAACCTCGGACGCATAAAAAACTCCACCACCGGACGTCCGAAAGAAATAAGACATTCCCCTTGGATCACTGACCTCGATCGAACGCAAGCATCGGACGTCCGATAGGATCCTTCAAAGTTGACGAAACCATCGGACGCTGAATATGTCTCCACCGGACATCCGATAGAAAAAAGATGATTTCTCGAATCTCTTTGTTTGCTGTCGGACGCACAAAGAGTTTACACCGGACGTCGGATAGAATTGAAGAAAATTTCTCAAACTCACTGCCTGCTGTCGGATGCAAAAAACAGGAGTACCGGACGTCCGATACTCCAATGGCTAGTTGACTATTCAGCTACTTTCTATCCGTTGGAAGTATTAATGAAATACTTTGTTGGTCTTCTATAAATAGAGTATGGTCAGAATCTTCAAATAACTTTTGCACACTGAAGATACAAAAGATCTAAAGTGATTTTAGTGAGAAAATATTCTTCAAGGAAGATTTGTAGTCTTAGTGGTGTGAGGTTCATTGTAAGCTTTTCATTTGTGAGCGAATACTTCATGAGTGTAACTCTGCGAGGGTTGTCTTGAGGAATAGTAAAATGTCCTAACTTGACCGAGTGGAGTTCGGGGCAAGGAGGAGGTGAACCTTTCTTTGTACACAAGAGTGATTGTAATTCATCAATTTGAAGAAGCTTGTGTGAATTAATCTACAAGTTCAAGAGGAGTTGGATAGTTAATTGGTTTGCAATTCTTTCCTTTTTATTTACTATTACGTTTGTGATTTTTACATTGTTTATCTCTTCCACTAGATTGTTTTCGATCCTTACATATATTTAGAAACTTACTGGTGGTGTTTTCAAGATGCAAAATATTATTTTCTTATGTAAAATTCTTGAGTAACTTTTATGTGTTTTCTAAATTATTTAAAATTTTAAAATTTTATTATATTTCTTGTGTAGAGTAATGTCACAAAAGTTATTGATCCTTGTAATTCCTAATTAAAAAATCATGGCGGTGAAGTTTTCAAAAATTAAGAAATTAATTAGATTTGTCATGAAACCAAAATTGTTAACAAGAAAGGGGAAATATTGGAATGAAAACATATTTTATATCCACTAATGAATTTTTCATTAATATATTTTGAAGTGATTTGATAATGTTACAAAAAGTTAAAAATAAGGGAGATAAGTGATTTTTTAAAATTTAGGGGTACTAAGTGATATTGTCGCAAACCTCAGGAAAGGTTTCTAAAATTACTCCTAAAAATTATTTAGGAAAGGTTTCTCATTCATTGTAGCACAATCATAATGATATAATGAATGGAAACTAGAAAGCTACTAAAAAAAATAAATGTATTAAGAAAATGCATGTAATCACATCTCATCTTGCATACCACTTTGTCTAGGTTGTTAGGGTTCTTCTTAGGATTTTCTTTAGGGTTTAGCTAAGGCTGTCATGGCGGACTTAAGACCTCCCCAATCCGGAGAACCATATGACAGGGGGGGTGAAATCATTTGCGGCTGCCCTTGTAGGTGGGGCAGCTGCAGGTGATAGTTCCTGTTCTCTTCTAGACATTGGTGTTTGCTCTTCATTGAAGGGCGAACCAGTATTGTTGACCTCCTGCGAGGAGGAGATGAAGCTGGTGGAACCCTTAAGTAATGCCTTGGTAGGGCGTTTTGCGTTTTTCCGACCATCAATGGAATCCATTCATAAATTTGTCACGATCTTAGGGCTTAGGGGGGCTTGTGTGACGCCCCCACTTCTCTCTAAGGCAAACCAAAGGGTATTGGCGAGATGCCTGCCCAACTCTCGCCAGGATTCAGTACAATTTCAGTTCAAATTTAAAGTACAATACTAACAATAAAATTGGAATAAAGGCATGAAGTCATTTCCATACCTAAATATTCAATCTTACATCACAAGTTCAAGATACATCCACTTTCTAAAATATACAACTACCCAAAAGGATGTCTAGACAAAATACAATCCAAAATTCAAATCGAAAGAGCCATCAAGTAGGCTTTTCCATAATCCCTTCCAGTTCAGTTCCTGTTAAGGAAAACAAATCTAACGCGGTGAGCGGATGCTCGTGAGGCCAAGAAAACATGCAAAACATATAGTTCAAGTAGCAATGGCATTTAAGCAAGAATTAAAGCTGTAACATTCAAGCAATTCATAATTTTCAATTAAACACATTCAATGAGGATACAGGAGCTCTCAGGAGCTAAGTTCCACTTGCTTCGCCAAGCCTCAATCAAATACCTTCCCGCGATGACACTCCATCAACCAAATTGGCATTTAAGTCCGTAGAATTCCACTTAATGTCAATTCCGTCCACCTTACACTGCACCGAACCTGAACATCAATAAAAGGCACTACTACGCGAGTAGGCCAAGCAAGATCTCTCAATAGATCAAGTTTACAGTTATCTCATGGCTCACCAAGCTCCTTGACCAAGCCCTTGCTGCCTCGAGTCGCAAGGTTGGCCAATTGAGATTTGGGCGTCCCCACAGTTCAGTTCTAAGTCGAGGAGATTCACTCCAACAGCATGCAAGCAGTTCAGTTACAATTCAGTTACAAGCAGTTCAATTCAGTGGTTCAATCACTTAAAAGAGAACGAGTGCGATAAAGTACACACTCGACTCAACAATCATAAACCATTCAGTCCATAAGAAGCAATTCACATAATTGCAACAAATCATGCACTTGACATTCACCAATCAAAATAGGGAGTAAGTGCTCAAACAACTTTTAGGCGTCCTTCGAGTTCCTCTTGAAGGTCCCTTGAGCGCTTGAACAAATAATAATTGACTATCACACACTATTACTTATAAATCCCTTGTTAACAAGAAAGATTGTACAATTGTACAATACTAAGAAAATATCATGAAAGAGAGCCTTAGTTACTCGTAATCGAGACTCAAAAGTGGGGTTTAACAACACAAAGAAAACTGATTTTTTTTTCATGAAATCAAGTTTAAAATGGTCAATCAATCTTAAAGGATAGGGAAGTGTTTTCCAAAAACTCATTTCCCCTCGAATCGGAAAATTTCAGTTTTGCATGCTAAACTTAGAAAAATCAGAACTTGCACTCACTAGGACCAAAATTGGAAACATTTATACCGTTTGAATTTGATTCAAAGTACTAAAAGTTCCTAGAAGACAATTTTCCAAGATTCCATACGGAAGACATTTAAATTTCCGCTCAAAGTGGCTGACTTGAGAATACAAGACAGTTTCGATCATGTTTTTCGGCAAACTTTGGAACTTTGGCAAAATTCACAAAAAGTGAACTAGCCTCTGAAATTTGTAACACAATAAGAATTTCAAACAAAGTTTTAAACACAATAAACGGAACTAAATTTGAAGTTTTGAGCGTCAAGATATAACAGCTCAAAGTTGGCCAAAATTGAAGACTGTTCGATCAATTTTCCAGATTTGTAAAACAATTTTGGCTCATCATTTGTATATCGAAATGGTCTTAGAATGACACCAACTTTGGTACAATTAAACTCCCATATGAGGGCTATTTCTCTATCAAATTTCATGTAAAAATTCGTACGGAAAGGTAGTTAACCAAACTACCAAATCTGAAGAAATTTCCAAGACAAATCTGTCCTCTTGTTTTCTTTCCCTTTTCAAACACCTTGCACCATGAAATCAGTCCCATTTTGGATTCATTTGTTAAACCAAGGTCCAAGAAACATTTCATAAGCAATTAATAGTGGGTTGGCATCACAATTTCAAAATAAAACATTTCACAAACAACTAAACCAGTCGGCCAGCAAAAGGAAGGGTTTTCCAGTTTTGTCGTAGTTTGGAAATTGAAACATATCTCAATCAATAAAACTTGGAATTGAGAATGGTTGTGGCGTTGGAAACTAGAATCATAAGGCTACATTTCATCAGAACAAATCATTTTTAAAATCAATTCATATGTGAGACAAAATAGAGCCACAAAATGCAGCAGCTTCTACCTTTCTCTTGGATAGGCTATCAGAACAGGATAGCAGACTTTCCGACTCACTACAGCTCACTCATTTCAAACTAGATAGTGAATTTTATACCATTGGAAAGCTACAAATGTCTAGTTTCAAATGCCACAAATGGCACTCGATTTTGACATCTGTACAAAGAGATATGTTCGATCAAAGGGACACTGTTCAAGCTGCCAGAACACATTTTCCTGGTTTCTTCACATTTCGAAATTTCAAGTTTTACTCAACCAATTCAAATGATTTTTGGTAGAAACTTTCTACACACCATATACAACATATATACATCAGTTTTACAGTCATTTGAGCATCAAAAATTCGAAATAAAGGCAAGGCAAAAATAGGACAGATTTGGCCATCATCCAAGCGCAATCATCCTTCGATTTTTCCGTCGTTTCTAACCATAATCTTTTCATCTACACACATAACAACCACAATCAAGCATTTACATCTCAAGCCTGCTACCTAGAGGTCACCACAAGACCGCTAGCCTAACATTTAAGAGCAAGAAAAATAAATTCCTCAAGTCCTCTAGCTTAATCCATGTGTAGGGTTGAAACCCTTGCATAAACAACCATAAATCTTGAATCAAATGGAGGGATTGGATGAGTAGATGTGTATACCTCTAACCTTGCTTGAAACTAGAAAATTTGGGCCAAAAATCTCCCAAGAAAAACCGCAAGAAGGTGTCTTCCACCAAGCTCAAGTGAATCTTCAAGTGATATGTAAGTTGTGTGAAAAATTTGAGGTGAAATGGAAGCAAAAATTGAAGTGAAATGGAAAGAGCTCTTCTTCTTCTTCCTTGGAGTGTTCCGGCCGGAATGTTTCGGCCGGCTATGAGAGGTGAGGAGAGAGAGTGTGGCTGATGAATAAAGCTTCTTGAAGAAGCTTGAGTGATTTGTGGTTAAAATTTGAGCAAAAGTCAACTATGAATAGTACTCACGCGCGCGGGTTTCGTATCCGTTTTCTCTCGGGTTTGTTTTACTTGTGCACTAAATCTCCAATGTAATTCCTTTAACACTATAATTATTCACTCTTAGTAGTTTAGAATAAATTTCTTAAATCTCCATTGGGTCGATTAGACATGAAAAACGCGAACTTCCAATTTGCGCACGATAAAACGAAATTTAAAAGAAATTCTTGTAACAATAATATAAGTAACTAATACTAGGATAAATAATCATAAAAATAACTATTTTAGAAATAAAAACATGAGTCCTCAAAGCTTGTCCGATGGGGTTACTAGACTCCAATCATGTGATTTTGCGACTAGCTCTAGAGGAGGATTACACCAGATAATTTGTGCGACGTACTTGGTTTGTGTAGAGCTCCCCAATGATAGTCTCCAAATGGTTAATTGATTTCAAGGCGAGTCAAGAATTAGCCATTGCCCTTATTTGGGTTTCTCTTCCGGATTTACCAATGCATTTTTTAAATATGAAATACATACATAAGTTGCGATCAATGTTAGAACGTCCATTGCATGTGGATATGGCAACAAAGGATTTTTGTCGGCCTTTAGTTGCGAGAGTACTTATAGAACTTGATGCCTCAAAACCTCCAGTTCGACGACTATGGATAGGGGATGGCAATCAAGGATTCTAGCACTAAATTGAGTATGAATTTTAGACTGAATTTTGCTTTTTTGTGAGAGGATAGACCACCTAGAGGAATCATGCTTTAAGAAAAATCCCAGCTTGCGGCCGTGGAAAAATTCTGGCAACGAAAGAGTGAGCTGTGAGAACTTGAAAATTCATCTATTTTTCCTTATAATTCCCTTTTATTTTGAATAAGTTAATTTATAATTTCTTTACTAATAATTTACTCTCTTAGTAGTTGTAATAAATGATAGAATTGAAAGTTTTACTTTTACTTGTATAATTAGAGTAAACTAGGGTTTTTGTGTATTTTGGTAGTGTGATCAGTTGGTGAGGTGTGTGTACTAAATTGCGTGGATAAGAGTGAATATTAGGTAAAGGGAAGTGTGTGATTAGAAGTGCTAATAATAAGTTAGTGAATCATAAGTTAAAACAAAAGTACAAGAGAGTTAAGGAAATAGGCTTAAACCGATGTGTGCCATTTGTTACCGGTTGAGTACATCACTTGACCAGTACTTTCTTATCCTAATTTCCTAGTTTTTTCATTTAATCCTATATTTCATTTAATCATCCCTAAATTAACCCTTAAGTTAGCCAAAATATTTGACTAAGGAAAGCAAAGAAAAGAAAAAAAAAAGTGGAGAAGTCTTGGCTTGACAAGTGTCAATGATCCAAGGTAAGTTTGACTAAGAATTTTCTTTCCTTCTTATCTTTTCTTTTGGCCAATTTTTCTTCCATTTCTTCATGTCTTGGCCGAACCATTAGTAGAGAAAAGAGAGGAGAAAAAACTTCCATTTCCATTTTGATTTTGCCTTGTTAAGTTGGAATCACAAAAACTAAACTGAACAAACTCGCACTAAGGAAGCAAGAAAGCTTGTAGCGGAGAGTTTTTGGAGAGGAAGCCTTGGTTTTTTCATTTTCTTCAAGGGGTTGAAGGCGTAAGATGAACAACTTCCTTTCTCTTTCTTATTCTTGCAAGTTATAGTGAAGATGACTTGAAACTTGGAATTTTATGGATGATAATTTAGATTTGGTGAAGATTGGTGAAATTTCAGCCTAGGGTTTATGATTTTCAGCCTTGATTTGTGTTGTTCACTCATGATATGTTGGTATTGAGCTTGGTTATGGACTTGTGAGGTGATTGGTAGCTTTATTGTGACTTTTTAGCTTCTAAATAGAAATTTCCAGCTTTCCTAGAGATTTTCAGCTTAATATTGTGATGATATATGCTAGAAATGAGCTCCAATTAGATGGTTTTATGGCCTAGCTTAAGAGCTGCTTTTATCTTATTACTTGTATGTTGATTTGGGGCTGATTTGAGAAGAAAATGAAGCCTTAAAAATTGCTGGAAAATTTGGTAAACACAAAGGAAATGCTGGCCGTTTTTTCCTCGCGTAGGATAAGTGAGTGAAAGCGGAAATAGGGATGTGCCTTGTGCTCAATTTGGGACTTAGTTATGTAGGGATGCTTAAGTTGACCTTATGGGTGACTTATAAGTGAAAATTTTGCTCAAAAGTGTATAGTTTTCAAGGAGAAAATAGTGACCACTTTAAACGCAATTTCATAATTTCTTATACCAAGTTGTGAATTTTAAAGTTTTAAATTCTTCTTTATCGAAACCAAAAGAGCAAGCATGAATTTTCTAGGGTTTGATAAATAAAATGGGTAATACTTAAATGAGTTCTAATTACTTGGTTTTCTTTAATCAAAACTCCTATATTTTGAAACTCTAATTGATTTTAAACTGTTAAACGGTATTTTATCGCAGATTTGGACTCCAACTAGGGAGTTGTACCTGAAGTTGGTTTTGGAAAGCAATAAATCATTGGTGAGTGTTTTCAAGTGCATGTTTGAACTTATTACCTGAATGAATTGCTTTGTTAATGTGATTGGACGGTACTTAACCTATTTGATAGGGTAAGGGTGTATCTTATCGCACTTGTTCTAATGTGACTTATTATTGTGTACCGGTTACAAATGGTTTGATATATATATATATATATATATATATATATATATATATGTGCATGACTTGAATACTGCCTAGGATTCTGACTCTATTGGTTAGTCAGTCGAATTGAGCCAGTAAGGGTTTGGTCGAAGAGACTGGTGAACTGTAGGTACTATTTATTGTTTATTGTTTATTGTTTACTGTGTAATTTTTTGGATATGGTCCACTGGATTCGATACACTTGAGTACTACCATCACTATTAATTTGGAATTCAGGCCTGGTAGGGGGTTGATTGGTAGATGGAGATTGGAGTTAAGTGGTGATCTACTGGACTAGTTACACTACTTTGAAAGTTGACGGAGTGTCAACTACTTCTTGGCAAGTAGTGGCTGAGTTAGCTCGGAAGAGCGACTGTATCCTTGTAGCTGGAAATATTGAATATCTAATGATTTGCTATTTGAAGTGTTATTGCTCATTTTATGAATTCTTATGCTCGCTAATTTGATATTCCAAGTTTTTCCAATGGTTAATTTGCTACTTGGGTTTGCATGAAGTTTTGGGATCTCACTGAGGTTTGGCTCACTCTATTAGTTTTGTATTCCTTACAGAAATCGCGAGCATAGGCGTGAAGCTGCGAAAGGCTGGTTTTGTCTAGACTTTTAACTCTTGTAATTTTACCAATGTTAGTGCTCGATTAGGGTTAGAAGTGTGACTAGAACTTGAATCTTTTGTTATGTTTGGATATGTATGAACATTTGACATAGACGGGTGTATAGATGTACATTTTAAGTGTGGGATTGCTGTTTCTTTTACTTTCGATGTTATACATTATCTCCGAAGTTAATATGAGTGAGTCCTGGTGAGAGTTGGGTAGGTGGTCCGCTAACCTCTAGGATACGCCCTAGGGGAAGGTGGGGTCGTCACAGGTGGTATCAGAGCCTAGATTTGAATTGGTTTGGGTGGATTGAGTGACTTGTACTTGATATGGCTTATGTATGAACGTCTAAGTGTGAAACCTTAGAGAGTAGGTGGCTAACTTAGTTTTACTTGTTTGAATTATTTATTCCCATAATGTTACTTGTGCTGTAGGCAATGGAAGGAGATGGCGAGAATGGGAGTGCCGAATGATCTTGACGGGTGCTTAGCTCTCAGGAACATCCAGGAGGATCGGTACTTCAATGGGCCCCGGGGTAAGGCACTGTGATTGCTGGCGGACCTACTCATATCCCGATCGGGTGGTCCTTGCCATAGAGAACGAGAGGGAAATATTGGCTAGTACTAATCGTAGGGCTCAAACTGAGATCGAGTGCCCGAGGGCAATGCTGGGAGAACAAGGTACTAGAATTCGGAAGCTCGAGACATCTATTCTCAAGGAATAGGAGTGAACCAATATTTTTTGAGAGCAAGCACAGGAGGCTAATGGTCGCCTTGTTCGAGTGGTGAGAGAAGTAAGGGATCGAATTGATAACATTTTAACTGAGTGTGGGGCACTTGTGGAGGAAGCAGTACAAGTAAACTTGGCCGAGAAAGGTCAAGGGAATGTTGTGACGCCCCCACTTCTCCCAAAAGCGAATCCAAGGATATCCGCGGGTCGCCTACCTAACTCTCGCTAGGACTCAAGACAATTCAATTCAAACTTAACGATTCATACCAAATACTATCAGTCTTGTGAGGATTCGAAAATTTTCTTATTTTTGTCAAATATTACTGGTTTATTTAAATAGTTGTTCACTCTTTTTCTCCGAATTATTTAATTCGACTAGTTAAAATCCATTTATATGGAAAAGCGCCTCTCTTATGTTTTTAAAGCGTTTTGTTAGAAAATTTACTTTTCAAAAACTCGTTTAGTTCGGAACAACGAGAACGAGTGCACGTTTTTCGAGACTATATTTGAATCGAGAGTGTATTAATTTTGGAGAAGTAAGAATGATCAATAGTAGATTAAGAAAAAATTAATTGGAGATTTAAGGAATTAAAACTCGACTTATGTGAGGACTCGCAAAATTTCCTATTTTAAACCCTTATTACTAGCTTATTTCAATATTTAATTGCCCGTTTGTCTCGAATATTTTATTTCAACCTCTTTATACTCAATTACATGGAACTATGACTTAGTTATATTTTTAAAGTGACTCGTTTCAAAATTTAATTTTTGGAAGCTTATTAATTGAAAATAGTGAATACGCGATTGGAGTCAATAATCGATTCGAGAATACAATAAGCTTGAAAAATTAGAGACTCGTAGGATGGACTTAAGATAGGTATTTTATGTTTAAATACTCAAGTGATAGTTATTAGTATTATCGTTATAAGAATTTCTTGGAAGTTTCGCTTTATCGCGCTTAATTAGGAGATACGCGTGATTTAATTGAGGGACTTTAGACCCTTATTTTGGGATAATTAAGAGTGAATAATATTAATATGTATATGAGTACATTAAAGGTTTAGTGCACTAGTGAAATAAACTCGAGAGGAATCGAGCACAAAACGCGCGCGTATACGCGCGAAGAAGAGTTGACTTTTGCACCAACTTGGGCCACACATTAAAGGTTCTTAAGAAAGCTTTATTTGATCAACACACTCTCTCTTTACTAGTCTCTCTTGGCCAGCCATCAAGCAGCAAAAATAACCCATTTGCTCTTCAACTTTCTACTCCAAATTCTTGCACCAAATCTCAACCAAATCAAACTAAAATTGAACTACACTTAGCCTAATACTTGGAGATTGTATCTAACTAAAAAGGGGGAGCTTTTCACAGTTTATTTTGAAGCAAGGAGGGCCGAAATTTCTGCTCTTGTGCACCAAGTGGAATAGGTAACGATCAACTCTCAAATTCTTGTTTTATGGAAGTAGTAATGCACATCTAAGCTATTGTATGCATGTGGGTAGTCTTGTTTATGGTGGATTCTTGTTGTGTAGAATCTATGAACTCCCACTTTTGATGGAAAGGCTCATTTGATGATTGATGATGAAATTAATGGTGGTTTAGTGCTTAAATTAGTGGATTAATGTTGTATTGTTGGTAGAAAATCAAAAGAGGGCTTGGAGCAAAAGTAACCGTTTTACCCCTGCCTTGTTCGACCACTTTTGTGCAAAATTTTGAGGTTCTAATGGCTTATTTATGTTTTTTACATGTTATATTAGTTGTGTAAAAAGTTTCATTGAAAAAAAACTTGATTTGGTCACCCAAATGTTGGATTTACGAAAGCTTAGAAATCTGGAAATTTATCCCATATTCACCCAGGCAGTGTATTTGTTTCGGCTATATCTTTTTAATTTGATGTCAGAATCGAGTGCCGTTTATGGCACTAGAAACTAGACATTCCTAGCTTTCTATTGGTATAAAATGCACATTCTGGTTCCACTTGAGCAAGCCAGATCATTTGTTTGAAATCCACTGTCCTGTTTCGTTGCTTCCTGGAAGGCAGCACATGAGTTGCAACTTGATACTCACGAATGAGTTGGTTATGGACAGATTTTCAAAATGGTTTCTTCTGAGAAAATATAGCCTTATGAGTCCATTTTCAAAATGTTTTCTTCTGAGAAAATATAGCCTTTTGAGTCCATTTTCTAACGCCACCAACCACACTCAATTCCGAGTTGAATTGAGTGATTTATGATTGAAATTCAAAACTGACTTTGTGAACGAAAACAGTGTTTTGGACAGATTTGAAACTAACTACGGTTTGGGACTTGTTATCCAAAGTTTCTTATTGTAAATCATCTATAGAATGTACCTTGAATATATTTTGGATATTTTCTACTGGAATGAACCATGTTTGAGATGCTCCTTGACCAAATGTTTGGAAACGGCAAAACGGAAATTCAAAGGCAGCTTAGCCTTATAATTTCTTGTGATTTTAACGGTTTTGTTAACCCACTTGTACACACCAAATTTTAGCTCAATTTCATTTACTATTTATTTTTTTAGTTTTGCTATTTATCATGTTCGTTTTATTCACTTTTAGTTTTTAGTTTTTTAGTTTTTCATGTTATTATTTTATTTTTAAGTTTTTAGCATAGAGTTTCTTAAAAAAAAACAAAAAAAAGGGGAAAAAGGAAAAAATAGCAATTTTGTTTTATTTAGCTTTATTTTAGTCATTTCTACTTAATTTATCTTTTATTGTTGTTTGATTCATTTAGAAAAAAAGAGAAAAAGTGAAAAATGAGAAAAACAATGAAAAAGAAAAATGTAGAAAAAAGATGGAAAAATGGCCATTTTTGTTGTTTCTAGTTGTTTAGTTTTTAAATTATTTTCATTATTACTATTATTATTATTACCTGGTTTTTGTCAATTTGTTATTATTATTATTTTATCAATTCTGTAATTATTAAGTTGAAAGTTAAAAAAAAAAAAAAAAGAGAATGAAAACCGCGGCATGCAAGCCGCATTTCTACTCAGCTTGCAAAGAGGGGCTGGGCAGCCCCTTTAGCTGCAAATATAGGAGAGATGAGGTGAGGGTTTAGGGTTGTCTTCCCCCATATAAAAGGATAGGGGGGTGGACAGCCGCAAAGAGAGAGAGAGAGCCGCAAATCTGGAGGAGAGGTTTTTGAGTCGACGGCTAAGGAAAAACTGAGAAGCGAGAGAGCGAGAAAAAACCAGAAAATCTACAGAGAGATTGAAGGAAACTTCAAGAAGAAAGCGGAGAGAGGGCCGAGAGTAAGGAAGAGCTGGAAGGTTGGAAAAGTTACGGGGGTTTTGAGGGAGAACCGAGAAGGAATAAGGATCTAGAGGCTGAGGAAGTTGACGGCTGAAGAGGCAAAACGAAAGAGAGAAAGCATAGGGGAGGTCGGCTGTGAAAAGGCTAGGGTTATAGAGAGGGGAGAGGATAGAGTGAACGGGGCTGAGAAAGGAAACTAAGGACAGAAAAGAAAAGCTCACGGCGAAGGAACCAGGGAGCGGAGAGAAAAGAAGAGCCGCGACCGAGAGGAAGGTGGAACCAGCGGAGAGTTTTGGAGAAAGAACAACCAAGAATCGAAGGGCTCAGAAAAGGGAGGTTTTGTGATGGCTGGAGAGGTGGAGTGCGTAATGGTGGAGTGAGTAGAATCTGGAATGACGGCTGAGAGCAGAAGGTCTGGAGGGCTGATGAAGCAAGAAAGTTGGCGGCTTGGGCTGAGTAGAACAAAAACAAGAGACCGAGAGAGGGTGGAGGTAGAAGGTGAGGAAATCTAGAAACCAGGGCAAAGGAAAGGGAGTTTCAGTTAAGATTAGAAAACAGGAAAAGGAACGGAAAAAAAAAGAACTTTGCAGAAGATTTTTTCGACAGGAAAAGGCTGACCTTTTAGCCTCCCTCGGATGCATTTTTTTCTTTGGACATAGCTTTGTTAGAGGTGATTTAAATTTCTGAATAATCTACGTCATTTGGGGAGGAGATTTCGTGTTGAACATTTCTGGAATAAACTGTTGGAACGCCCTTGAATCGAAGCCTAAACCTGCTGAAGTCGCAGCTCTTGCGTCGTCGGCGCCGAACGTATTTGCTTATAGCTGCAGGGTTTGAGCCCCTATCCCCTCAAGCTTACAGCATCATCTCAACTTCCTAGAGCGTTTAAGGTGATGTAGTTTCACTTTACTCTTGCCATTCAAGTTTAAATCTTGGCCAAGTCTAGCCTGCGTTATTCTTTTCTTTTGCTGCACATTTCCTGCTCACCGTGTGCGATGATAGTTCAGGTTTTATGGCACAAATTTGATATTAAATCTACCAAGACTGAATCTTGATACTTGGGTTACATAATTTTGCTATTTGGGTCTGAAAAATTGATGTTTTGCTTGGATTTTTGCTACCTGGGTTTGGTATGAATCTTCCTTTGATGTCTGCAACGAAATTGCAGAAATTTTACGTCCAGTTTTGCATGCTCTTCCTTCCTGAATTTTGTGTTCCATCCTAAGAATTTTTATGTTGAAAACTAGGAAGAATGTTCGAGGAGCCTGTTTACCTGTTTTTAGAATAGATTTACACTTAGAGTTTGTGCATAAAAATCTGCTGCAACAAGCTAAGCTTGAAGCTCTCGGCTTGTTGCAGCAGCATGGACAGATCCTTTCTCCATCCTTGGATTGCTGAGGTTTTGTTTCGTTTAAAATGTTGACTTGTTTGCCGTTTGGTTGAGATGTCATGGGAATGGTTTTAGAGCTTAGTGGTAAAGGCCATCCATACTCCTTATCTTGTGTTGGGTTTGTTTCTTTTGGTTCTTGGAAGCCTGATTCGAATTCCCAACAAATGATCCTAGCATGCTGTTCCGTTGTTATCTTTCTTCTCCCCTTCGTCCCAAGGTTCTTGTATTTTGAGTTGAGCTATTGAGATTTTCTTGGGTTGCTTTGCATGGATGTGTCTCAGCTAAGTGAAACAAAATGCAGCAGTTTGCTTGGTTTGTGATTGCCAAAAGGAAAAATCTTGCTACAGTTTTCTTTCTTTCTTTTGTTGTCGATCAAAAACAGATTTGCCATCTTAATCCTGCAAACAAAATTTCATGTTTTGATTTGGGTCAATAATTTCTGGTTTGATGAACTTGTTTGTATGATGAAATGAAATGTAGTTGCTTGCTGGAAGAAAACAAGCCAGGTTTGCTGAACCATTTTGCACAGAATTTCCCAGCATTCACATGATCTCTTTTCTATGTTTTGTTTGCTTGGATGCTGAAATTATGGGTTACGTTGCTTAGCTCAAGTTTGTTTTGATGTTTGTTTAAAAGGTTTTGATCAAACTTGTGTTGAAGTCGATATGTAGTTGCGGAAGGGAAGTTGCTGCATGGTTTATTAATCATCTTAGATTGCAAAGGAAAATTCTTGCTGCATTTTGTTTTGTTTTTGCTTCTTATTTTCCCAACAGCTATCATTCCAGTTTTTTCTGCCTTGATTCTGCGATAAAGATGGAGTATTTGGTTTGGTTGATGATTGGGTGTTAGTCATGGTTTGAGTTGTTCCATGTCAATGAGTTTGATTGGAATGGAAAATTGCAGTCAGCTTGGCCGGTCCGCTATTGCAGAAATGTTTCCCCATCCTCTCGTTGTTTTCTTTTCTTTCTTTGCACATTTTGCTCCAGAATTTCTGTTTAACAAACACTAGTTGACTGAGTTGATGTTGGCAAGTTATGCTAGAAGATTGGAATGATTTTGCTTGTTAGAGTCACAAATTATGAGGAAGTGCAGCTGTTTTGGCATTGCAGAAATTGTTTGTTGCAGAAATTCTTCTTCTACGTAGATTGCATGCATGAAAATCTTTCAAATTTTACATTTTGGCCCCCCAAGTCTCTCCTTGTTCCACTAGGACCCAATCAATTAAATAATTTCATCAATTTGGTCCTTGGTAATTTTTATTTGTGCAACTTCATTGCTTGTTTGCTTCAATTAACTACCATGCTTTGTTTCAATTGCGCTTAAGTCATGACTTTAGGGGCTTTATGACCAAGTGAGCTTGTGTTTTGCACATTTCTTTTAATTTTTCCCAAATAAATTGGTACCTTGACCATTTCTTTTATTTTGGAGGATAAATAAGCCATTTAAGTCTTGTCCACCCTATTAGCATCACAAATGGAGGCGGTATAATTTCTTTTATCTTTTTTGTCTCTCCCCTATGTGATCCAACGTGCTACGTGAAAATTGCATGTCTACTTGCTTCCCTTATTTTTCTTTAATTCCTTTCATTTACTTCATTTACTTTTGCTTTTTATTTAAGTTATTCTTTATGGGGTATGTGTACACCTCTTGGCTTGTAATAGTTAGGGATTTAATTATTTTATTCCTTTTCCCCCTTTTTAGATTGTAGTAGGGTCTCCCTAATGTAATAGATAGGGCTTGGAGGAGCATTCAATGAAGATCTATCGAAGTCATGTGCCTAGCTAGCAAATGTAATAGTTAGGGCTTTAATTGTCTTATGTGTCTTGCATGCTTAGTTACTACGTGTTAATTTGCTTTGTTAGGGCCTTGCATCTAGTCGAGCATGCTAAATGTTATGTGCTATGTGTTTATAAGTGTTTGGCATGTCTACTCGCTTTCCATAGCCTGAATGAATGTGATGGATGAATGTACGTTTCCACTAGTCCAACGCTAGTCGGAATTCATAGAATGGGCTAGTCCGACGCTAGACCCTTAGGGATTTCCCCTCGTTAGTACATGTTTGCATGTTCATTACATGTCATGCATTCTTTTTAGTTTTATCATTTTGCATGCCCCTCGAACCCCTTTTCCCTCCATTTTAGGATTTTTGCATTTCATGCTAGTTATAGGGTTCATTTGCTTGAGAGTCCCCTTAAATATGGGATATAGACGAGTGTGGCTTTTTCTAAGCCTTAGCACGCTTGTATTCCCTCTTTAAAAGGGCAAATTGAGTCACGATTTATGTCTCCCCGTACCCAATATGCATGAATTCCCTAGGCTCATGCATTTTTAAATCCACTCTACTATTTTATATCCTCATCACACTTTCATTTTTCCTCCCATTTTGCACACGTGCACCTTTATGTTTCTTCACTTGCACACGAACACTTTTATCATCACTTGCACACATGCACTTCATATTATCATTTCACATACCGTACCTTACCCACTCACGTGCACATTTTCATTTACATATTTATTGTTTTTTATTACTTTTTCAAACTCATGTCCTCACATTGCATACATGCATTCCATTCATTTGCATCCCACTCGCATTATTCGTGACTTCTTCAAAGGATCGTAATTGGGCTTCACAATTAATGTGATCGGCACCGCTCAACCTTTGAAGAGAAATTTCCCCCAATACCCCTAGGTTTAGGGTTTGCATTCATGTAGTGCATCCAAATGTAATAAATCCTTTGGTTAAAACAAGAAAATCTTTGATTAAATCATGCAACTAGCTTTGGCTAGGTCAAAGGGGTGCCTTGGATTTTATCCTTGCCTTCCCCTTTGTCAAATGTGACTCCCGAACCTTTTTCTTTGGTTTATGTGGACTAGGAGTCGTTTAAAAGGGGTTTCTTACTACTTTTTCCTATTTTTTCTTTAAAAATTCATTTTTTTTGGTGACTTGGTACACCTTAACTCATTACCAAGTGGCGACTCCAATTTTTATTTCAAAAACCCTTTTTAAACTATAATTTTGGGTCAAATCGTCGCATTCTCAACCCCCCATTTAGACCCATTTTTTCTTTTAAAATCACAATTCATTTTCCAATCACAAAAAAAATACAATTTTTAAACCATTTTATTTATTTCATCAAAAAAATGGGGCGCGACAGTTGGCGACTCCACTGGGGATATTCGAGAGTCCGAGCAAATTTGATTTAATCAATCTTTTTCTTCTTTTAATCTTTTCATATATCACATTTGGGTGTTTAGGATTGCATTTTTCCTTTTATTAGGATTTTTGCATTTCACACGTATCCAACTACTCCCTCGCTCATGAATGTATGATTGGTTGATTGAATGTATGTTTACTTGCTTACCTCGCGCTCGCATTGCATTTGGGGGGGTGTGTTACCTTAGAGTCTCGCGTTGGTTCTTGATCCCTCCCCTCCAAACGAGCACTAGCATACGCGCATACGTTTTAATTATTTTTACCCCTCATTTATTTTTCTTTTAGTGGCTTGTCACGCCACTCCACCCTATTAGGATTTTAGGCGACCCACTTGGACATGTGATCGTATCACGACGTGTACGTAGCATGATCCGAGGGGTCACTCGATCTTCCGTTTAAAACTTTAGGTTGATGACCTATTAGTTTTTAGTCGAAGGTTGAGGATTTTTTTTTTTTAGATTCGTCCAGACGGGTAGCCGTAACACGACGTGTGCGTAGCAACGTCTGGGGAATCGCTCGAGCCACCGACAAGGAATCTTGGGAGTGATGACCCTTGATTTCCAAGTCTGAAGGCTCGGGGACCTATGACTTATCGAGTCTAGATGCATTAGTGAACCCTAACCTCATGCATCCATTTTAGCTTGCCTAGGGTAGAGTCGACCTTACCCTATTAGGGACACTATTCACAAGGGGAGGGGTCCAACCCCTTTCTTCTTTTTATTGTTTTATTTCCTTGTGTTGATTTCGTTGCTACAATGTGTTATGTGTATTTATCGGACTGAGCTAACTTTTCTTGGTTTTGTGACCCAATTGCATTCACAAACCCTAGCAAATAAGAGGTCTGGCATGACTTTTTTTTTAGAAACCTACCATTGTAGATAGGCTATTGCACGTGTGAAAATTGTGATATATCTTGTTCATAAATTAATGTCATACCATTTTAGGCTTACCCTGGCAAACAAAGGGCTCCTTAGGTCACGTCTCATTTCAAATCGCATTTTTCCCTGCTTTGATAAGAATGGCATCATGCATAAGCCTTAGAAGGGAATGCCATTTAGGGGATCCCGTGTTAGGAATAAGCCACCTTGTGTCTCGGATACTTAATCCAAGGAGACTTGCACGTTTACATTTTGTACCATCCAAAGGGGTAGCGCACAAGGTGAGGTAGGATCCGATCATTTTTATAAAGCGATCTTTGGAATATGAGCGTCTAACAATCACTTTTTGGCCATTTTTATCAAATTGGTAAAAATCCCTTGCAAAAAGGACATTCACCAATATTTTCTCACTGATGAGACGATAAATAAACTAAGGCCAAACTTTGATTTTAGAAGGCTCATAAACTAATGCATCAAGCCATTCGGTCCATTGGATCATTTGATTCCTCAATTTCATCCAGTCCATTTTATCAATTTGTTCATTTTTAGGGCAACCTAGTCGATTTTGAATTCATTTGACTAGTTTATCCATTTTAGGGCAATCTAGTCGATTTTTAAATAAGGTCACCAATTTCATTCAATTCATTTGATTAGTTTACCCATTCTTAGGTTTACTCAATCGATTTTGAATAAATTCAAATCATCAGATTCGTTCAATTTCATTTGACCAAGTTTACCCTTTTAGGGTGATCTAATCAATTTTGAATAAATCATCCGATCCATTTGACCAGTTTACCTATTTTTAGGGTCATCTGGTCGATTTTTGAATAAATCATCAATTCATTTGACCAATTTACCCCTTTTAGGGTCATCCGGTCGATTTTTGAATAAATTTTCATTTCATTTGGCTAATTCACCCATTTTTAGGGCAATCTAGTCGATTTTTGAAGAAATCACCAATGTCATTCAATTCCTTTGATTAGTTAGGGCTATTTTGTCGATTTTCGATAAATCATCAATTTCGTCCGATTCATTTGACCAGTTTACCCTTTTAGGACGATCCGGTCAATTTTGAATAAAATTCTCAATTTCATTCAATTCATCCGATCAAGTTCCTTTTTTAGGATGATTCGGTCAATTTTGAGTAAGTTTTAAATTTCACTCAATTCATTTGACCCGTTTCCCTTTTTAGGGTAATCCGGTCGATTTTTAATAAATTGTCAATTTCATTTGACCAATTAGGGTTTCAATGTCGGATTTCAAAACTTAGTCGATTTTTGAGAAAACCATCCATTGCATCCAGCCATTTGATCAGTTGGGGTTTTGACCCGTGCTTCACTGAAAAAATTTGGTCAACGAATTCCAATCTCTTCGATAGGAAGTTCGTCAAGGTCAAACCCGTGCGTTTTTGCAAGTCCTTGTATCGATCAAAAGTAATCAATCCCTTCGGACGAGATCCTCATTTTGACAAACGTCTCTTCTCATTCCAATGGGCCAAATTTTTCAAATTATTTTTCACTCCAAAAGCTGATCGGATCCATCAGGTATTGTATAGTGCCTGCTCTGGAGGATTGCATTTTCATGCTAGGCCTACCCTTGGCACAAAAAGGGTCCCCCCATAGGACATGCATACCGATTTTATATTCTTTCTTACTAATTCTGGGTATTTTCCTTTTGTTTTCCCCCTTCCCCCCTGCATTCATAAGAATATTTCAATAAGGCAAAACATTTTTCTATAGCTGATGATAATTTTGATCTAATAAAGTTTGAAAATCACAAGTATTATTTGATTCTTGGGCAGATCCAACAATGGAAATCTGAAAGCTCTAGGCTAAGAGCTTCTAAGAGATTTCATAATTGTTTTCAAGGAAAATTCTATATATTTGACTTGTTAATATATTT
The DNA here is from genome assembly GCA_036785865.1 of Coffea canephora. NCBI lineage: Eukaryota > Viridiplantae > Streptophyta > Magnoliopsida > Gentianales > Rubiaceae > Coffea > Coffea canephora. The sequence goes on from CM071915.1 coordinate 25,693,485, forward strand.
TTGTGTCAAAAGAAAAGGAGATAAAAAGTGTATATGTGGAGCTCTTTACAAGTTTCTCTTTTCTCATTTGTATCATAATTGAATGAGAATTTTTGTTTCAAACTTTTTCAGCAATAAAATTTTTGGACAATCATTGTCTTGTGTATATTTATGTACATTTCATTCTTTATTCTTATTCATTGGAGATTTCATGATGAATTTTGAGAAATAAGACCAAATTGAGGTTTTTTCAACCTCTAGCCTGAATTTCACAAGTGTACACTTTTTAAAATCCTCATGTACACTAGGTTGGTGATCCGAGCTATACAATAAGAGTGCTCAGAAAAGAAAAAGGGTGAACGGACACTTAAAAAAAAAAAAAAGGCCTAATGAGATACCTTTTCTCCTTCACTGTACAATTCAATGTACAATTCATATTTTGCCCATTTCATTCAACCCCAAAATAAAATCAGTCACATTGATTGATAATTTGCAAATTGGGGCAATCTTTGCTTGAAAAGTGTCCACTGTGTCTAATTATATTCAATTCACATCTAAGTGAAAGCAAAAATGTACATTATACTTGTTTGTTTTGAAAATTTGGAATGATACTTTGAGCATTCGTTTCTCCACCTATACACATTTTATCATTTGTTCCCCCATTTGAGCCTTTGAAAGAATAATTTCGTTTCAAATAAGATCCCTAATGATCACTACCCTTTATTGGAAAATTTTCAAATATCTAAAAGGGGAATGGATTTTCAATGACCATTTCGTTACTTTGGTTGTCATGAGGTGTAAGAATGATACTTTGGCCGTCGTTTCTACAACCTAAACACTGATCATCCCTTGCATCTTCATTTGAGCTAAAATTGGTGGTTCTTTTCGAGTGTACATATGATCGCACCCCACATTGGGGAAGGAGATTGGGAAATTTTGAAAAGGAAAAAGAAAAGGGGAAAGGGAACCGCGAATTGGGGAAATTTGATTCTACCTGGGTTTCAATTTTGAAAAGAAAAGAAAAGAGGAAAAAGGACAAGTTCTGTCCGGCGGATCACTTATGTTTCATAGATATGAATGAGCAAGAGTCTTCCTCAGTCAATTAATTCAGATACATGCAAGAAATTTCACATTAATGAAAGTTTCCTCTCAGAGTAATTGTAAGGAATGGAATAAAAGTCAGGCCCTCTTCTTTTCCGATCAAGCATTCTATCCCTAGTTATCCCTTTTGAGCCTTCAGAATAAAATACTTCATTTGGCAACCCCTGAGAATCGCCAACCCCACACTGGGGGCAAGTTTGAGTTGAAAAGGAAAAATTTCAAGAAGTGAAAAATGATAATGCCGCAAAATCAAAAGACAAAAGAAGAAAACAGAACCTCAGTTCACAAATAAACTGGGGCAAATTTTGTCAAATTTCAAAAGAATGGCAGAAGGCCGAAGAATCAAAAGAAGAAAGAAAAAAAAAGAGAAAAAGCCTCAATTGAGCACAAGCTCTGGCAAATTCTGATTTAACTCTAAAATAGGGTTGACGCAACAATGCGATCTCAGATTTTTCAAACTGCTCTTGAAATTTGCCTTCAAACCTTAACTTTTCTAAACACCCCACCAGACCCCATTACAAAAACTAAAAGCCCCGACTTCTGTTCTTTGCAATGGCCCTGTCAAGAAAATTTCTGACGCCGGAAAATTTTAGCTGTATTTCTGAATTGCTTGGGTATGGGGTTGATGCTACTCACCATGTGAAAATCCACCAGATCAAAGAAAAGAAAACGGAAAAGCAAAAAGGAAAAATGAAATACAAAAGATTCGATGGTGAAGTCCCTATTGAGTGATCAAACAAAGGCCAAGATCTTTGAGTTCAAAATAGGGGTAATTTTGGAAAATGCGATCTTCGGTGCAATATCCCTGAAAGTCTTATTCTTTAACTATCGTTTTCAAGCTACATTACAAGCTAACAAAGTCCATCGTTGACTTATTCCTTCATGACAATCCAAAGTGAGGATTATGCTCGTAAGAAATCCATCAATCATTTGTGATCATGGGGGTATAACCATTTTTCACAGGTTTAGCTATCACTTCTACCCATTTTGTTGCAAGCCTATAAAGCTTATATGTGGACTCAGTTTTCTTAAGAAATAAGGGTGACAAATTATTTGTTTTCACTAAGATGTGACATTGAATGGATTACATACAATTGGGGCACAAAAAATGAGACAGATTCTGACCTCCCATTTCCTTAGCCAAATCAAAAATAAAGTCACTTGATTGGTCCTGAAAGATGAACCAACCAGAAATAGTGACCCATCACCCAAAGCATTGATGCTAAAGTGGGAAAGAAATCTTTCGTAATTTGGCATTATTTTGAGAAATTCATCATGAAATGTGCTATATGAGTTTAAGCAAGACATTCAATTTTCTTCACATGATATGTTAGGAAAAGCAATTGCTTACTTTGTTCAAATAATTGGAGAGTCATCCAAACAAGTTTTTGCAATTAAATAGGCCCACACTTGGGCAAATTTTCATTTGAGAGATTTTGCAAAATAGCCCACACTGGGGCAAAAATTTTTGTAATACATTTGAGGATGTCAAACCAATCACGCTGTTTCTTTCCAAATAAAAATTTTTTGAATGCATGACACACTTTGATGAACCCCTTGTACAGGTATTCATGGTTCAAAATAATGGAAAGCATCCAGTGAGGCGGAAGGCGATACTGCAAAGAGAAGCAAGAAGAAGGAGGGAAAAATGGACCCGACACTGGGGCAAATTATTTTGAAAAAATTCTCTCGGAAAAATCCGAAAAGAAAAAATCAGAAAAAGAAAGAAAAATAAAAAAATCATCATCAGAAAGGTAAAAAATCAAAAAACTCAAGTTTAACTTCTTGCTTCTTGACAAATCAAATTCAATTTCAACTTCACAAAATCACGTTGGGCCTGGACTTTGTGCCGCCAACATTCCAAAATCAAGTTGGGCCTGAGTTTCGTGCCGCCAACATTCCAAAAATCACGTTGGGCCTGGACTTTGTGCCGCCAACGTTCCAAAAATCAAGTTGGGCCTGAGTTTCGTGCCGCCAACATTCCAAAGATCAAGTTGGGCCTGGATTTCGTGCCGCCAACTTCACAACATCCCGTTGGGCCTGGACTTCATGCCGCCAACTTCACAACAACCCGTTGGGCCTGGACTTCATGCCGCCAACTTCACAACATCCCGTTGGGCCTGGATTTCATGCCGCCAACTTCCTATTGGGCAGGCTTGGGGTTTAATCCCACTGACCAATTCATCACACTGGAGCAAATTTTTGGATAATTCTCCAAGTAAACTCTATACAGTTTCTGCATGCATACCAACATTTCATTTTCATAGCCACTGGAGCTGAGGTTTGTCCCGCCAGTGAGCATTTCATTTTCATAGCCACTGGAGCTGAGGTTTGTCCCGCCAGTGAGCATTTCATGATCATTGCTACTGGAGCTGGGTTTGTCCCGCCAGTAAGCTTTTCATTTTCATAGCCACTGGAGTGTGTGGTTTGTCTCGCCAGTGAGCATTTCATTTTCATAGCCACTGGAGCTGAGGTTTGTCCCGCCAGTGAGCATTTCATTTTCATAGCCACTGGAGCTGAGGTTTGTCCCGCCAGTGAGCATTTCATGATCATTGCTACTGGAGCTGGGTTTGTCCCGCCAGTAAGCATTTCATTTTCATTGCTACTGGAGCTGGGTTTGTCCCGCCAGTGAGCTTTTCATTCTCATTGCTATTGGAGCTGGGTTTGTCCCGCCAGTAAGCATTTCATTTCATCGCTACTGGAGCTGGGTTTGTCCCGCTAGTAAGCACTTCATTTTCATTACTACTGGAGCTGGGTTTGTCCCGCCAGTGAGCATTTCATTTTGCATCATCACTAGCCGTGGGTCAGTCCCACTAGTGAGCATTTCATTTGCATCACTAACAAATATGGGTCAGTCCCATTAACACTTCATTTCACTTCTTTCATTTGCATTACCAATAAACATGGGTCAATCCCACCAACACTCCATCTCACTTCAATTCATCTGATTTTAATTCTGTTCGGGTCAGTCCCGTTCAAATTCTGTTCGGGTCAGTCCCGTTCAAATCCTGTTCGGGTCAGTCCCGTTTAAATTTCTGTTCGGGTCAGTCCCGTTTAAATTCCTGTTCGGGTCAGTCACGTTTAAATTCTGTTCGGGTCAGTCCCGTTTAAATTCTTGTTCGGGTCAGTCCCGTTTAAATTCTGTTCGGGTCAGTCCCGTTTAAATTCTTGTTCGGGTCAGTCCCGTCTAAATTCCTTTTCGGGTCAGTCCCGTTTAAATTTCTGTCTCGGGTCAGTCCCGATTTTAAAATTTCCTGTCAGGGGTCAGTCCCCATCGTTTCAGTAATTCGCAGCCGAATAACGCAGGTAAGTATTTGGTGTCTACTTCTTTGTCTCAAGTTTTTCCAAAACTCAGACAAAGAGGGGCAAACTGTACACACCAAATTTTAGCTCAATTTCATTTACTATTTATATTTTTAGTTTTGCTATTTATCATGTTCGTTTTATTCACTTTTAGTTTTTAGTTTTTTAGTTTTTCATGTTATTATTTTATTTTTAAGTTTTTAGCATAGAGTTTCTTAAAAAAAAACAAAAAAAAGGGGAAAAAGGAAAAAATAGCAATTTTGTTTTATTTAGCTTTATTGTAGTCATTTCTACTTAATTTATCTTTTATTGTTGTTTGATTCATTTAGAAAAAAAGAGAAAAAGTGAAAAATGAGAAAAACAATGAAAAAGAAAAATGTAGAAAAAAGATGGAAAAATGGCCATTTTTGTTGTTTCTAGTTGTTTAGTTTTTAAATTATTTTCATTATTATTATTATTATTATTACCTGGTTTTTGTCAATTTGTTATTATTATTATTTTATCAATTCTGTAATTATTAAGTTGAAAGTTAAAAAAAAAAAAAAAAAAGAGAATGAAAACCGCGGCATGCAAGCCGCGTTTCTACTCAGCTTGCAAAGAGGGGCTGGACAGCCCCTTTAGCTGCAAATATAGGAGAGATGAGGTGAGGGTTTAGGGTTGTCTTCCCCCATATAAAAGGATAGGGGGGTGGACAGCCGCAAAGAGAGAGAGAGAGCCGCAAATCTGGAGGAGAGGTTTTTGAGTCGACGGCTAAGGAAAAACTGAGAAGCGAGAGAGCAAGAAAAAACCAGAAAATCTACAGAGAGATTGAAGGAAACTTCAAGAAGAAAGCGGAGAGAGGGCCGAGAGTAAGGAAGAGCTGGAAGGTTGGAAAAGTTACGGGGGTTTTTGAGGGAGAACCGAGAAGGAATAAGGATCTGGAGGCTGAGGAAGTTGACGGCTGAAGAGGCAAAACGAAAGAGAGAAAGCATAGGGGAGGTCGGCTGTGAAAAGGCTAGGGTTATAGAGAGGGGAGAGGATAGAGTGAACGGGGCTGAGAAAGGAAACTAAGGACAGAAAAGAAAAGCTCACGGCGAAGGAACCAGGGAGCGGAGAGAAAAGAAGAGCCGCGACCGAGAGGAAGGTGGAACCAGCGGAGAGTTTTGGAGAAAGAACAACCAAGAATCGAAGGGCTCAGAAAAGGGAGGTTTTGTGATGGCTGGAGAGGTGGAGTGCGTAATGGTGGAGTGAGTAGAATCTGGAATGACGGCTGAGAGCAGAAGGTCTGGAGGGCTGATGAAGCAAGAAAGTTGGCGGCTTGGGCTGAGTAGAACAAAAACAAGAGACCGAGAGAGGGTGGAGGTAGAAGGTGAGGAAATCTAGAAACCAGGGCAAAGGAAAGGGAGTTTCAGTTAAGATTAGAAAACAGGAAAAGGAACGGAAAAAAAAAGAACTTTGCAGAAGATTTTTTCGACAGGAAAAGGCTGACCTTTTAGCCTCCCTCGGATGCATTTTTTTCTTTGGACATAGCTTTGTTAGAAGTGATTTAAATTTCTGAATAATCTACGTCATTTGGGGAGGAGATTTCGTGTTGAACATTTCTGGAATAAACTGTTGGAACGCCCTTGAATCGAAGCCTAAACCTGCTGAAGTCGCAGCTCTTGCGTCGTCGGCGCCGAACGTATTTGCTTATAGCTGCAGGGTTTGAGCCCCTATCCCCTCAAGCTTACAGCATCATGTCAACTTCCTAGAGCGTTTAAGGTGATGTAGTTTCACTTTACTCTTGCCATTCAAGTTTAAATCTTGGCCAAGTCTAGCCTGCGTTATTCTTTTCTTTTGCTGCACATTTCCTGCTCACCGTGTGCGATGATAGTTCAGGTTTTATGGCACAAATTTGATATTAAATCTACCAAGACTGAATCTTGATACTTGGGTTACATAATTTTGCTATTTGGGTCTGAAAAATTGATGTTTTGCTTGGATTTTTGCTACCTGGGTTTGGTATGAATCTTCCTTTGATGTCTGCAACGAAATTGCAGAAATTTTACGTCCAGTTTTGCATGCTCTTCCTTCCTGAATTTTGTGTTCCATCCTAAGAATTTTTATGTTGAAAACTAGGAAGAATGTTCGAGGAGCCTGTTTACCTGTTTTTAGAATAGATTTACACTTAGAGTTTGTGCATAAAAATCTGCTGCAACAAGCTAAGCTTGAAGCTCTCGGCTTGTTGCAGCAGCATGGACAGATCCTTTCTCCATCCTTGGATTGCTGAGGTTTTGTTTCGTTTAAAATGTTGACTTGTTTGCCGTTTGGTTGAGATGTCATGGGAATGGTTTTAGAGCTTAGTGGTAAAGGCCATCCATACTCCTTATCTTGTGTTGGGTTTGTTTCTTTTTGGTTCTTGGAAGCCTGATTCGAATTCCCAACAAATGATCCTAGCATGCTGTTCCGTTGTTATCTTTCTTCTCCCCTTCGTCCCAAGGTTCTTGTATTTTGAGTTGAGCTATTGAGATTTTCTTGGGTTGCTTTGCATGGATGTGTCTCAGCTAAGTGAAACAAAATGCAGCAGTTTGCTTGGTTTGTGATTGCCAAAAGGAAAAATCTTGCTACAGTTTTCTTTCTTTCTTTTGTTGTCGATCAAAAACAGATTTGCCATCTTAATCCTGCAAACAAAATTTCATGTTTTGATTTGGGTCAATAATTTCTGGTTTGATGAACTTGTTTGTATGATGAAATGAAATGTAGTTGCTTGCTGGAAGAAAACAAGCCAGGTTTGCTGAACCATTTTGCACAGAATTTCCCAGCATTCACATGATCTCTTTTCTATGTTTTGTTTGCTTGGATGCTGAAATTATGGGTTACGTTGCTTAGCTCAAGTTTGTTTTGATGTTTGTTTAAAAGGTTTTGATCAAACTTGTGTTGAAGTCGATATGTAGTTGCGGAAGGGAAGTTGCTGCATGGTTTATTAATCATCTTAGATTGCAAAGGAAAATTCTTGCTGCATTTTGTTTTGTTTTTGCTTCTTATTTTCCCAACAGCTATCATTCCAGTTTTTTCTGCCTTGATTCTGCGATAAAGATGGAGTATTTGGTTTGGTTGATGATTGGGTGTTAGTCATGGTTTGAGTTGTTCCATGTCAATGAGTTTGATTGGAATGGAAAATTGCAGTCAGCTTGGCCGGTCCGCTATTGCAGAAATGTTTCCCCATCCTCTCGTTGTTTTCTTTTCTTTCTTTGCACATTTTGCTCCAGAATTTCTGTTTAACAAACACTAGTTGACTGAGTTGATGTTGGCAAGTTATGCTAGAAGATTGGAATGATTTTGCTTGTTAGAGTCACAAATTATGAGGAAGTGCAGCTGTTTTGGCATTGCAGAAATTGTTTGTTGCAGAAATTCTTCTTCTACGTAGATTGCATGCATGAAAATCTTTCAAATTTTACATTTTGGCCCCCCAAGTCTCTCCTATTTTTTCTTTAAAAATTCATTTTTTTGGTGACTTGGTACACCTTAACTCATTACCAAGTGGCGACTCCAATTTTTATTTCAAAAACCCTTTTTAAACTATAATTTTGGGTCAAATCGTCGCATTCTCAACCCCCCATTTAGACCCATTTTTTCTTTTAAAATCACAATTCATTTTCCAATCACAAAAAAATACATTTTTGAAACCATTTTATTTATTTCATCAAAAAAATGGGGCGCGACACCACTTTCTGTGCTTATTTCTCCATGAAATTTGGTAGAGGAACAACGCTTATATGGTAGTATTATACTGCTAATTTTGGTGTTATTCTGAGGCCGTTTCATTACTCAACTAAACTTTCAAAGTTTGTGACTTGATTTTGGAAAACCCTTGTTTAACAAGGAAATTTGGATAACTTTGAACTACCATATCTTGGTGCTCGAAATTTCAATTCTCATTCCGCTTATTTTGTTTTAAACCTGGATTATAACTCTAATAGAGTTCCAAATTTCAGAGGCTAGCCCGAATTGTATGAATTTTGCCAAATTTTCAAACTTTGTCGAAAATCAACCCAAATCTGTCTTGACTTTCTAAAACAGCAAGTTTGGGCTAAATTTCGAATATTTTTCAATTAGAATCATGGAAAAGTGTCTTCTAGGAACTTTTAGTACTTTGGAAGTATTTTCCAATGACACTAATTTTTTCAATTTTGGACTTGTAGAGAATGAGATACGATTTTTCAAAGTATGGGTAACAAATCTGAAATTTCCGAACTTAAAGGAAATTGAGGGTTGCGAACTCTCTATTTTCCTTCGATATTGCTAAACCGTTTTACACTTGATTTCAAAGATGAAAATCAGATTTCGCTTGTGTTTTAAAACCCCATTTTTGAGCCTCGATTTACGAGTAATTAAGGCTCATTTTCGTGAAATTTTCTTAGATTGTACAAGTGTGCAATCTTCCTCGATAATTAGGGGTTTTAAGCGATAGTGTGTAATAAACAATTACTATTTGCTCAGGTGCTCAAGGAGACCTTCAAGAGGATCTTGAGGGGAACACCTAAAGGCTCGTTTACGCACTTACTCCCTTGTTTCGATTAGTGAGTGTCAAGTACATGAATTTGTTGCTAAGTGGTTAATTGTTTCTTATCCATTATGTGAATTTGAAATTTTGTGACGGGAGTGTGCTTTACCACACTCGTTCTCTTTCAAATGAAATTATATTCGTATTTTGCTATGTGAATGCATATCCGACTTGTACATAGTAATGTGGATGTGATTCGTATTTGTGATTCGTATATGTGATTAGTATTTATGATTCCTTTTCGGAATTGTCGATTTGAGCGTTGGTCATCGACTTATAGTCGTATTCGTATTTGTATTCGTATTCGGAGGACACCCAAACTCGTTGGTTAACTTTGCGAATCGAGCCAACATGGGCTTGGTCGATAAACTTAGCCAACCATGAGATATTCGTAGAGCATGATCTATTGGAGAGATCTTGCTCGGCATTACTCGTGCAGTATTGCCATGATATACTCGAGTATTATCAAAACTTTGATGAGCGGGCCCGGTAAGGGGGTGTAACGGTGACGAGATTCAAAGAAAAGTGGTGTAACTACGGATTTGATACTTATGTGGTTGACGGAGTGTCAACATGAGATGTGATCAAGACTTTGACTCGACTACGTGGAATTTAGTTCCTGAGAGCTACAGTATCCTTGAATTGTTTTTGTTTATTTTCCTATTTAAAGTGTGAATTATTCGAACTTGATAGCTTTACCTACAATGTAATTGTTGTTGCTACTTGGATTATGTGTTTGCATGTGTGTTTTCTTGGCCTCATTGAGTATTGGCTCATCCCATTAGTTTGTTTTCCTTAACAGGAACCCGATTGGAAGGAGTTGAGCAAATACCGACTTGAGACACTTTTGTATTAGTGTTTTAATTATAACTGACTAGACACTTTTGGATGTAGTATATTTTGGAAAAGTGATTGTAAAATTGAATTTGTGATGTAAGACCGGATATTTATGTATGGAATGATTTCGTACCTTTATTCCGACTTTCATTGTTAGTATTAGACTAGGTTTGAATTTATTTTGTCTCGAGTTCTAGCGAGAGCTGGGTAGGCGTTCCGCGGATACCCTTGGGTTCGCCCTTGGGAGAAGTGGGGGCGTCACAAGTCTAAAATGAAGAGAAGTCGCTTCCTTAACTGAATATCCAAATCTTACATCATGTTCTCAAAAGATACATCAAGTCCCAAAATATAACCATTAAAAATCGACTAAACATTTACAACCAAAATTCCAATCAAAAGTATAACCTAGTCGGCTTTTCCTAAATCTTCCAATTTCAACATGTTAAGGAAAAAAAACTTATGGGGTGAGCCAATACTCAGTGAGGCCAAGAAACACACATGCAAGCACGTAATCCAAGTAGCAACCACAATTTGTCAAATAGAACAGTAGTATTCAAATAAATAACAATTCAAGTGAGAAAAATAAATAGAAACAATTCAAGGATATAGGAGTTCTCAGGAGCTAAGTTCCACTTGTTTTTCCAAACCTCGATCGAATACCTTCCCGCGATGGCCCTCCGTCAACCGGGTTGGTATTTTAAGTCCGTAGAACTCCACTTTCTTCACAGTTCCGTCTACTATACACTGCACCGGGCTTGAACATCTATAAAGGCGCTACTACTCAAGTAGGCCGAGCGTGATCTCTCCAATAGATCAAGTTTTTAGTTTTCTCATGGTTCACCAAACTTTCCGACCAAGCTACTCGAGTAGGCCAAGCGTGATCTCTCCAATAGATCAAGCTTTTAGTTTTCTCATGGTTCACCAAACTTTCCGACCAAGCTCTCGCTGGCTCGAGTCGCAAGGTCGGCCGATGAGTTTGGGCATCCCCCAGTTCAGTTGTATATCGAGGAGATTCACTCCAACGATATGTATACAGTTCAGTTATGGGTCGAGGAGATTCACTCCAACAACATATGCAGCCATAGCATATAATTCAGTTCAGGTAATTCAATTTAATTCAAGCAATTAAATTTCAATTCATTTAAATGAGAACGAGTGCGATAAAGTACACATTCGACTCAGCAGTTATCAATTATTCAGTCCATAAGGAGCAATTCACATAATTGTAACAAAACAGGCACTTGACACTCACCTAGTCAAATAAGAGAGTGGTGCACAATCATGTGTTTAAGCGTCCGCTGTGAGGTTCTCTTGAGTGCCTGAGCAAAAATAATTGGCTATTACATGCTACTACTTAAAAAAACCCCTAGCTATCGGAGATGATTGTACACTTGTACAATACTTAAGAAAATATTGTGAAAAGTGCCCTAATTACTCGTAAATCGAGACTCTATGTGACAGCCTCACCTCACCCTAAGGCGAACCAAAGGGTTCGGCGGACCGCCTGCTCAGCTCTCGCCGAGACTCAGTCATACCTCTATCAAAACTGGAATAAAACTACAAGAATCAAAATGAAATGGAAGGGCCACAGCCACGTAGGATCCAACCATGTACAAGTACACTTTGTTTGCAATGAGAGAATGTACATTCCCGAATATCTATATATTACATAAACATGAGGAAACATTTTAAATATACATATTAGTAAGTTTACAAATCCAAAAAGAAACATTGTATTAAGATACATTTAGGGTTTTCAAGTTGTCGAGGAGCTATACCAAAAGAACAGAAGAATTTCTAACTGGCTCAACTCATTTCTCAAAACATTGCAGTTCCAAAAGATGGTTCCTGTAGACACCAAATTTTTATTATTTTTAATTTCATTTTTATCATTTATTATTTATTTATTAATTGGGTTAGATTCATCATTTTCATTTTGTAAGATGTTAAAAGTGGCTTTAATTCTCTTAAATTTGGTTTGAAAATTGTTAACTTATTTTTAATTGTTTTTTGAAGAAAGATGAAAATGACAAAAAGTAAGGGAAAATGTGTGGATAGGTGGAAGTGTGCATGTTGAACAAGTGTACAAAATAATCATTAGACAAGTGTCTAAGGAATTATAGGACAAGTGTATAGGAGGTAGGTGTTAAGGACACTTGGTGGGCTTAGGGAATTTTGAAAAAAAAAGGGAAACGGAGGAGGTTTTAGAGGAAAAAAAGAATAGAAGAAGAACAGGAAAATCGAAGAAAAGAGCGGTCGGCAAAAAAGGAAATGGGGAGGGGCTTCGCTGGACAAAAAGGGAAAAGAGAGAAACGGCAGAAAGAAAGAGGGAGAAGGGTGGCGGCTAGGTTTTTGGAGAGACCGAGGGAGTTAGAAAAACAAAAGTGAGTGGACGGCTGGGGTGGAGGAAAAATTGGAAAAAATAGAAATCAGAAGAGAGGGCGGCTAAGAAGAGGAATGGTGACGGCTGGGAAGGGTTTTGAGAGAGGAGAAGGAGAATAGCGTGAGAGAGCTAGGGAGGAGAGCTGAAAGAAAGGAAAAGAAAAGGGAGACCGAGAAGTGAATGACGGCTGAGGAAAGAGAGGGAGGTTTCAGCTAGAAGGAAAGAAAAGCCAAGCAAAAAAGTGGCGGCGGTAAAGAAAGCCAGAACCAGAAATGATTTTCTGTAAAAAATTTCGGCAGAACAGGCTGGTTTTCGGCACCCCTTGCGGCATGATTATCTCTTTTACAGTTATTTAATTCGATTGGATTTTGGTTTCTGCATCAACTACGAAGTCAGGGGAAGAACTCTTGTTCAGAAATGGTTCACAGAAAGCACCTGGAAAGCCCTTGAATCTGGCTCCCAAATCTTCAGCTTGGCTTCGCGGGTGCGGGTTCGAAATTGCCATGAAGCCAATCCAACAGCTTTTCACGGAAATTCCTGACCTGATTTTGATCCAAAAGGCTTCATCAGGTACTCTTCTGAACTAGTCTTATAGTCCCTCTCTTTGTCTTTGTTGGTTTATTCATTTGCAGTCCTCTTTCGTTCCCTTTGCTGCACTCTTCATGCTTAAGTGGCATTATTTGAACTTAATCGATGTGGGTAATTATGTATGTGCTAACAATGGATTAGAAGCTGTAAAATTGGAATTGGAAGGTGAAATCGATAGGCTTTATTTGCGTAAATATGCTTCGGTTGAGTGAAGTGGCACGAGCATGTGTTTCGTTTGAGTTTCTTTGCTGCAATTTTGGCTTGTTCTTGTTTTCTTGGGCCCGGATCATCTCGGTTGGGACTTGGGGTATTTTGGGGGAAGGCAACCATGCTTGATCAATGATAGATGGATGTTTGAAAATATGTGTGAGTTTTGTGGGTAAATGATTAATGCAATGTTTCGGCATTTAATCTACACGAGCTTGAATCTGTAAAATTAGCAGCAAGACAAAAAGCCGTCGCATTTTCTGTGCTGTTTTTCTTTTCCGTGGCTGCTTAGTGAGTCTTTATACTTAAGTTGCATGCTTAACTTGGTGTTGAAGGGAAAGAAATGGAAGGTTTGGTGTTGAGTTTGTATATTTGGAGTCTGAAATACCTGAATCATGTTCGAACACCTTGCTGGAAAATAAACAATCAGGCTGCCGAACCATTTTTGCATGCATTTTCCAGAATTTTGTATGATATATTTCCAAGTTTTCTGGTCTTTTGGATTGTGATCATTATGTAGTCTGTTGCTTAGCTTAAGGTTGTGATGTTGGGTTGAAAAATATCTGATCAAAGCCATGTATTTGAATCAAAAAATCTAGTCTGCATGATGAAATGGAAAGAAAAGCCGCGGCTGGAAAAAATTGCAGAATGCTTTTCGGCTGGAGAAAATGAATTCCTCGTAGCTTGCATGCATGAAATTCCTTTTGAAAAATTACATTTCAACCTCACATGTTTCCCTTTATGCTACCAAAGGCCCAATTAAGTTCTAATTTCTTGCAAATAGGTCCTAGAGTAATTGCAATTTGAACCATTACTTGATCCCTTCTTCGCTCTTGGACCCGTGAATTTCCCCAAAATATGTTAATTGGGCTTGAGTGATTGGTTAATTTTTGCAATTGGGTACTTGGTAGTTTTTCTATTTTAGAAATTTGATAAATAATTTGCTTTTCTTGGAAATAATGCATTATTTGATTTCATTTAAGTTGCAATTGGGAGGGGTTTGGTGATTTTGTTTATGCTTTACCATTTAATTGGTGCCTTGACCCTTTTATTGTTTTGAAACTATTTTTCCTTCATTTTGAGTACCATTGCAAGGGAGGTACACTCTATCCTCTATTTTTAACTTTATTTGACCCTACGTGCGTATATGTGTCTTATGTGTGCAATTGCATGACTTTAAATGTTTATTTCACTTTTGCTTTATTTACTTCTTTAGTTGCTTAGTTCTTGCTTTAATTTTAGTTCAATTTTATCATTTGGGAGGCACTCGAATGCCAAAATTGTTGTCGCGCCCCACTTTTTGAAATAGGTGTGGAAGTAGTGTGTGTGGTGTGTGTGAACGTGTGTAGAAGTGAAAGAAAAGACCGTGGGGTTGTGAAATGTGACGGTTTTGGTCAAGTAAAGTTCAAAAGGGTTTTTTGTATGAAAAAATGGAGTCGCCACTTGGTACGGAGTTAGGGTGTACCAAGTCACCCAAAAATGATTTTTGTTTTTTTGAATGAAAAAGTAAATAAACCCTTTTAAAACTTTTAGGTCTTCGCAACCAAAGAATGGGATCGGGGGTCACATTTGATAAGGGAGAAGGCAAAGGCGGAGCCTAAGGCACTCCCTTACCCTAGCCAAAGCTAGTTGCGTGACTTAGCCCCACTTTTCCTAATTTTTCTACCCAAGGTATGTATCGCATGTTGGATGAACTATATGAATGCACAAACCTAGACCTAGGGGGATATCGGGGTAAAATTTCTCTTCAAAGCTTGAGTGGTGCCAATCACATTAGTTGTGATGCCCAATAATGATCCTTTGGAGAGGTCACACATAATCCTAAATGACGTAAAAATGAGTGAAATGAATGCATGCCATGTGAAAATGTGAGTTTGTGTGAAGTGAAAAAGTGATAAAAATAATAGTGTGTAAGTGGAAGTGTGCAAATGGATGTACAAGATAAGGTGAGTAAAGTAATAATGTAAAAATGTATGTGTGATAACGTAAAGTGCATGTGTGCGGGTGATATTGTATAAAGTGTGAGTGGTAGAGTGAAAATGTGCAAAACTAAAGTAGTGTGAAGTGAGAATGTGGAAAAAGGGTTAGAATATAAAGTAGAAATGTATGTGATAGCGAATGAGTAAAATGCATGAATCCTATAGGAATGCATCAAGACGGGAACGGGGAGTCCTAACTTTGTGACTTTGATTTTCCCTTGGATTAGAAGGAAGAACTAGCGTGCTAAGGCTATTTTGTAGCCAAACTCGCTCGTTTCCCTTATCGAAAGGGGACTCTCAAGCAAATGTACTCTATAACTAGCATAAGGATGCAAAAAGCCTAAAATGAGGGGAAAAGGATTGGAGGAGCATGCCAAATGATAAAAACTAAGAAAAATGCATGAAATGTAGTGAACATGCAAGTATGCACTAATGAAAGGGGGACGGCCTATTGGGTCTAGCATTGGACTAGCCCTTTCTATGAATTCCTAACAGAATAATGAGCCACAACTAGCATTGGACTAGTGCGGTGACGTACATTCATCCATCACATTCATCTACGACTATAGAAAGCAAGTAGACATGCCAAACACTCATAAACACATAGCACATAACACTTAGCATGCTCGACTATATGCAAGAGCCTAATAAAGCAAATAACACATAGCAACAAAAGCAATCAATCAAGCTAATGAACCTATTACATTTGCTAGCTAGGCACATGTCTTCAATAGGTCTTCATCAAATGCTTTCCAAGCCCTATCTATTACAAGCCAAGAGGTGTACACATACCCCATAAAGAATAACTTAAATAAAAAGAAAAAGTAAATGAAGTGAATGAAAGGAATTAAAGAAAAACAAGGGAAGCAAGTAGACATGCAATTTTCACGTAGCACGTTGGATCACATAGGAGAGACAAAAAAGATAAAAGAAGTTATACCTCCCTTGAGTTGGAGCTCTAATGGGGTGAAGTCACTTATTTATCCTCCAAAATAAAAGAAATGGTCAAGGTACCAATTTATTTGGGAAAATTAAAGAAAATGTGCAAAACAAAGCTCACTTGATCGTAAAACCTCTAAAGTCATGAAATAAGTGCAATTGACAAAGCATGGTAGTTAATTGAAGCAAAGCAAGCAATGAAATTGCAAAAACTAAAGCTGCCAAGGACCAAATTGAGGACATTATTCAATTGGTTGGGTAATAGTGGCATAAGGGAAAACTTGAGGGGCTGAAGTGCAATTTTTCAGAATTATTTCATGCATGCACGAAGAACTTTCTTCATTTCTGGTTGCTATGTTTCTGCAAATACTTCTCACTGATCACCCAAACATCTTAAACAAGGCTTCAAACTCGACATTTATTAGTTTCTTTAAGGCCATCATCATGCACAAAAACTAGTCATGCAAAATGAAATGAAACAAAGCAGAAAGTAGCCATAGGATTAGATTTCTTGCTGCAAATTTCTGCAACTAACTAGCTGCAATTTTTCTCATAACTTGCAACTCTAACAAGCAAAGCCATCCAAATCCTCTAACATGACTTGCCAAAACATCAACCAAATATCATTGTTTCCCCAAGAATCAAACAGGGGTTGGGTATGAAATCAGCCAAAAAAAAATTAACTTGGAGCTTTGAACATAGCTGCAACAAAACTGCAGCAGTAGATTAGAACAAGCCAAAAGTTTCGAGCATAGCTGCAACAAGCCAAAGGTTTCGAACTTGTTGCAGCAGATTCTCATGCACAAACATCAACTAAAACCATCTGAACACAGGCGACACAATCTTCTCACTTTGCATCATGAAACTTGTAAATTTAACACCAAAAAAAAGCATCAGGTAAAGGCATGCAAATCAGAGCACCTCCTGCAACTTTTCTTTTATCTCGCTAACTATGCAAAGCAACAGGAAGCTGGAAGGATCATGCAGTTCATACACGGCAAACTTAACACCAAATCCAAACCAGAAACAAACCCAAGTTCTTATTAAGCCCATCCCCTTACTACATTACATACAAGAGAGCAAAAATGAACATAGAGAAGGCTTACAAATTCGTAGCTCATTCAAAGATCTGCACCAATGATGAGTTTATCTACAGAGGTTCCTTTGACCCACTAATATTCTCACATGTTTAATGGTAAACCAAGCCAAAATTTCCCCAAACACACTCTTGAGCAAACAGCAAGATTCCACAGAAACACAAGGAAACATCTACTGGGATAAATGAACAAACAAGAGAAAAATGAATCACACATATTGAAAACATTTCTGCATTTTCCAGTTGCAGCTTTGCCGCCACTTCCCTTGATGATTAATAACAGATTTGCATATGATATTCCTACCCAAACCACCAGCAAGCCATTAAAATGCTCGACAAACACATGAATGGGAGAACCAGAGAGTAAAAACAAAAGAAGTTTACTTGGGTAACGCAGCTAGAAATTTACTAAAAGCACAATCAACCATGACCCTTAATGAAACAGCAACATTCCAACGAAAGAAACAAAGCAATAGCCAGACCGTTCATCAGAATCGGTGAATGGTTCGCTGTCTTGATAGATGATTGAGCTCCGCAGGAGATCCACGAGACCTGCCGCAACCTTGATGAAAGAATCCGCAAGTGAAAGTATGGAGATCCGGCAACACACCCCCCTGGCCGTCACTGGTTCCTCTGCCGTGAGTTTTTCTTTTCTTCTCCAAAGCTGCGCCTTTCTTTCCTCTCAGAACTCTCTCCACTCCCAAAAACCCCAGCCGCTATTTTTCCGTTGCTTCCCCCGTCGCAGCTCACACTTAGTTCCCCTTTTCTTGCCCTCCTTTCCTTTCTTTCAACGTAGCCCTTCCAGAAATTTTCCTTATGCCGCCGTCCTTCCTCTCCCTCAACCAAACTCTCCCTTTTTTAACCCTAGCCGCTACTCCAGATACTCTCTTATTCTCTCACAATCTTCCGTTGTCTTCAAACCTCGCTCATAGCTCTCTGTATCTTTTCCTTTCCACCGCCGCCTGTGACGACCCCACTTCTCCCTAAGGCGAACCAGAGGGTTGGCGGGTCGCCTGCCCAGCTCTCGCCAGGACTCACATAAGCAAACCGACTAATTATCCACGTATAACTTAAACCAAAACACAATTCGCCATCCGAACATGCCAACCTTTAAACGACTTGAATACTAAAACACATTAACTTCAGAGATAACCTTACCATTGAACATCCACCCGTTCACTCCGAAGTACATCTCTGACCAGATCACCACATAATCTCAAATATACAATACAAACCACACAATAAGTTCATAAAGCTCAGATAAAATTCATACAAGCCAAATCTTAGGGTTTGCACTTTTCCAACTTCAAGTGGCAACCCAAAACGAAGATACAAGTATGATTCGAAATAACATTTACAAAACGATAAAATAGACTTCAAGTCTCTCGATTTCCGGAACCTGTTAAGGAAAACAAATATCGTGTGGTGAGCTAAAGCTCAGTGAGGTTCCGAACACATAGGCAACAAGAAAATCAATGCATTCATTACATATAACCAATAATTCAAGAGACAAATACAAATAAAGTAATAAACACGTTCATGAAAAGGATACGGGCTCACAGGGAGCCATATGTTCGTTCGTTCGTTCGTTCGTTCTCCTGACATTTCCCCTTATTCCTCCAGTCATTTGCAAAATGCATTTTGTATAAGTAAAACCCCTCGTTCATTCATTCGTTCATTCCTTTCATTCACCCCGTCCCTGGCTTTTGGCCAGGCTCCACCAACCTACAGGGTAATACTCGAGTATACCGAAACGTTCACCCAGGTCCCTAATCGCTCGACCGAGTCCGACTGGCTCGAGACGACCGGTAACAAGGGGCAATGGCCAGTTCAGCCCAAAAGGGCTTACATTCATGCACAAGTAATATGTCAATCATTCAATCATTAAAATTTCATAATCATTTAGGCTAAGTGCGATAAAGTACACACTCGCCTTGAAAACTCGTTTTGACAATCATTGAAAGCATTTAACACATTATCAAGCAATAAGATCAAACCAATAAGCCAAGGAAATCTAACAAACAAGGGACACTCACCAAGAGTAAAGTTCAAAGGTCAAGCCGGGAATCGTAGTCCAAGTCCTCGCTAAATCCTAGAAATCCAATTTTTAAGAACCATAAGTTTTACTAAGCAAACTCTTGACTTCAACATATAAAAGATTATCTTGTATTAAACTAGTTTATTTTCCTGAAACAAATCAATAAATTTCTTAAACATCAAGACTAGTAAAGAATAAAGTGTTTCATGTGGTTTCTTTAAAAATATTTCCCTTCCAGGCTGCAAAATAGAACCAAATCCAATTTTTAAGAACCAACTTGATTCAAACAAGTTTTCTTGTCGAACAAGTTCCCTTTGTCTTTTATTTGCAATTATTCAAATCTAATGTTTTTAACAAATTTCCTTTAAATCAATTGATCAAGGATAATTTTGTGAAAAACCTACAGTTTGAAAGTTAATGCATCTATTTATTAAAGATGAAACACTAGTTTAAATAAAGAAAAGAATTAACGAATCGGCAAGGTTTTAAAATTCCAAATAACTAAGTTTTAATAGTATACTAAACTAAATTCTATCACTTGATTTTAAGGCAGAATATTTCCGCAAAATTTGATTTTGAAAGTATTTAAGTTCAAGGTACTAAAGCAATCCCAAAACATAACCCATGGACCTTCCAAGTACATTCAAAACAAGAATAAAACTACAGCCAACTTGAGTTCCAAATGATTCTAAGAATTCAAAATATCCATTAAACCTTCCACTTTTACTTGCTAGAATCACTATACATATAGTTTATAATCTGCTCAACTTAAACTGAAGCAAACAATACACAATCCAGAAAATAACTTACTAAAATCTCGAACTAGCATGACTCGCAACTATATACAAATTTCCAGCAAAGATATACCAAAAGTTTCAACAAGAGTTCCATCCTTAGCTTACTTTAATCATTAGGCACTTAGCATGCATTTGTCCAACATGGAACGAGTTAAATGATCAATGATTTCAGCAAGTTATACCACCAATAATTTCCCCACAAATCTGTCATCAGCTAGGATAAAACTTTCCACCAATTGATAGCTCGAATTTGGAACTTCCTCCATAATTCCTCATTTTCATTTTTTTTTTCTTTTCAGCTCAACATGCAAAGTGAAATTCTCACGCTAAGAAGCATCTTGTACAATAATATAAGATTTATAGCCAAGGTTTCGAAGGAAAGGCTAGATAAAAATTCTTTCCCTCGGCTGAAATTGGAAACTAAAATTCCAGCGTGTCCCCTCATACGATCTCAACTCAAAATTCCATCATTTACCCAAGTTTCCTTCAACTAAACGTCACTTAATACTCAAAGTTATCAAACTACAAGCATTTCATAACGTAATTTTCCATTTAACAGCAATCACGGTCTCAAACAAACATGAAGTCCCTCGGCTACTAAAGAAAATTTCCAGCAGCCAAGCTAGCCGCAAATCTGTTTTCTTTTTTTTTTTTCAGCTAAAACTTTATTTAATACATAAAACTAACAATTTACATACCTTACCAAACATAAATTTCCATATTACTAGAATCACAAGCTGCAAGACAACATGCAAGCTCTCGGTTCCTCATCTCAAGTCCAGCTTACATTTTTTGTATATCAAAACTCCCTTCAACCAAGATTATTAACCACAACTTAAAACCAACATGCAACCCATAATTAGCTACATGCATGATCCAATAAACAGCTACCTACCAGATTTGATCCAAAAATCAAGTTCGGATGTCATACAAAAGAAACCACCTAACCAGATCTGGTCCAAACTCTCTCGGTTGGCATATAGGTGACCAGAATTTATTTTCCTTCAGTTTTCTGGCTTATACATAGCTAATTAACCACATGCATAATTTAATCATCCCGTTTTTAACTAACTAAACCCACAATTAAACTCAGATCATCACAAAATAACAAGTTAAAGCTGAAATTTCCAGCTCAAACTCACGGCATTTCCACTCCCTTTTCAAACAGATTTTTCTGTGACTTAAACTATCATCTAACCACACAATCCCACATGCATGCTTATAGTCAGCTTCATCAACCCATAAACAGCTCATCTAAGTTCAGAAATTACCTTAGCTTGAAGCCTAAAACACACAACTAGCAGCTGCAACAATCCTCCACTCTCGGCTGTCCAGAAATTGCAGACCGCTATCTCTCTCTCTCTCTCTTGCTCTGGCTTGCGGCTGGATGAAGGAAGTTTGGCCTCAAGTTCTTCACCAGCTCACGGATGGAAGGCAGAAAGGATCGCAAGTCACTCTCTTCCCTCTCTAAGTTACGGACAGAAAGAAGAAAGAAAACAAGAAGCTCGGCTCCCTCTTGCTCACTCTCGACGATGGAACCGAGGCTACAGCTCTCACTCCCTCTTGCTCTCGGTCCAGGCAGAAACTGAAATGTGTAGTGGAGTTTGGGTGCTTAGTGGTTAAGATATAGAATGAAGAGGGAGGGAGATGGTGCCGTGGTTTTGGAATGGGTTGAGTGTAGGCAGAGATTGTGTGTTTGATTGGAGAAGCTTTTCATTGGCCGAATGAAGAGGTGGCCTGTGATGTTGTCCGTCAATTTGGTTTTGGGGTTTGCATGGTTGTTTTGAGATTGTATGGAGGGCATTTTAGTCTTTTCACGTCTCTTCCTAGTCTCCACTCAAGACCTTAGTTCTAACTTAATTCCAAAAATTATCCCCAAATGTGATTTAAACGCCTAATAATATACTAATCTCGCAAAGATTCGATTATCAAGATTTTAACCTCCTAAGTGTACCCAATGCACTTGTAACGGTTTATCAAAAATATATCGATTCATCTTAATTCTAAGGTTCCTATTAACACTTAACGTTATGAACGCTTAAAATTAGCTATCGGAAATTCAAGGAATTAATCTTAAAACAATAAAATAGTTTACATCAAGAAATATTATTCTAACTTGGCGGGAGTCAAATAACTCAATATTTTGCACGATTAACGTGTTTGAAACTTTAAAATTGTTTTTACATACTTATTCAAAGACAAAAATTCATTTTCCTGAAGAAACAAGACATTCAAGCAGGACAGCTTACTTCTTGAGCAAATTAATGATTTCAATGGTAAATTTATAATTCGTAAGTGATCACTTATCATTCTTACCTTATTATTTAAGTTATTAAAATCAAGTTTGACCTTAATATATAAATTTAACATTCTTAATATTCATTTATCCTTTTATATCAAAACTTATTAACTCAGTCAATTTCAAACCATGAACATACCTATCTTCAAGTTTAACTTGTATACTCATTCAATCTAATATACTCTATATACATATCTCGCACATAAATACACATAACAACAAGGCCTTTCGTTGTTTCCAACGAGTAGTTAACAAATTTGCACTTAAGAGGAGAAAATGAGAAGAAACAATAGACTAAGGAAATACGCAAATTCTAGGGTTCTCACACCGCCAGTCAGACCTCTATGATTTCTTTTTTTTCTTATGCAGCCGTCATTCCTCTCCCTCTTGCGGCGGTTTCTTTTGGCTTTTATATATGGGACCTCAACCCTAAAACCCCAGCAATCTCCTTCTATATTTGCAGCCAAAGGGCTGCCCCAAGCCCTTCCTTGCAAGCTGCGAAAAAATGCAGCTTGCATGCCGTGACTCTTTTTTTTTTTTTTAATAATAACAAAATAAATAAAATGCCCAAAAGATTGAATTTAAAAGAAATAAACATATTTTGTGAACAATTTTCTTTTCTTTTTTCTCTTTTTTTTTCTTTCTTTTTTTTTCCTTACAAATTTTATGCTAAAATGTCTAAAAATGAGATTAGTAAAACCAAACTAAAATAAATATCAATAAAACTAATAATGAAAAAATAAAGTCAAAAATTTGGTGTCTATAGTTTGCCCCTCTTTGTCTGAGTTTTGGAAAAACTTGAGACAAAGGGGTAGACACCAAATACTTACCTGCGTTATTCGGCTGCGAATTACTCAAACGATGGGGACTGACCCCTGACAGGAAATTTTAAAATCGGGACTGACCCGAGACAGAAATTTAAACGGGACTGACCCGAACAGGAATTTAGACGGGACTGACCCGAACAGAAATTTAAATGGGACTGACCCGAACAGAAATTTAAACGGGGCTGACCCGAACAAGAATTTAAACGGGACTGACCCGAACAGGAATTTAAACGGGACTGACCCGAACAGAAATTTAAATGTGATAGACCCACGGGATAGACCCGGACAGAAATGTAAACGGGATAGACCCGGACAGAAATGTAAATGGGATAGACCCACGGGATAGACCCGGACAGAAATGTAAATGGGATAGACCCAGACAGAAATGTAAATGGGATAGACCCACGGGATAGACCCGGACAGAAATATAAATGGGATAGACCCATATTTAGCGGCAATAAAAGAAATGCGCACTAGTGGGACTGACCCAACGGCTAGCGGCAGAATAAAGAAATGCGCACTAGTGGGACTGACCCAACGGCTAGTGGCATAGAAATGAAATGCTCACTGGCGGGACTAACCTCACGCTCCAGTGGCTGTGAAAATGAAATGCTCACTGGCGGGACTAACCTCACGCTCTAGTGGCTGTGAAAATGAAATGTCTTGACAATCTGATAGTGGGATCAAACCCGAGCTTGCCGTGATGAACTTGATTTGCTTCTTGATTTTTTGATTTTTTTGATTTTTTGATTTTTTGATTTTTTCTTGACTGAGAGAGACTTGTCGAAATAATTTGTCCCAGTGTGATGAATTGGTCAGTGGGATTAAACCCAAGCCTGCCCAATGGGAAGTTGGCGGCACGAAATCCAGGCCCAACTGTGACGCCCCGAAAAAAAATAGTGTGAGAACCCGTAAAAACCCTAATATTTTCCTAGGGTTTTAGTTCCTTTAATTGCATAAATTTTTGCATTTTTGGCTTAGAAATATTATCTGGGTGGATTTTATGAGCAACTAAAGTTTTTAGATGATTTTTCTAGCATTAGTGAGTTTTAAAAAAATTAAGAATATATATTGGACGTGGGACCCACTAGTGCGAAAAGTTCGAAAAAATTCGGCCAATTAGGTTAAATTCCGGATACTGTGTAAAATTTATCGGGTGTTAATAGACAAGTAGAGTGTGTGAAATGATTGATGTGAGAGAAGAAAGAAAAGATAGGAATGCATTTAATGAGGTGACAAGTGTCACATTCTCATTGGTTGGACTTTAAGAATTACTATTCACTTTCTTGACTTTTTTGACCAAAGGATTAAATATCAAAAAAATGCACAAAAATCACCATTTTCTTCTCTTGGTGGCCGGATCTCCCTAGCTCAAGAAGGAAGTGCATTTCTTCAACTTTCAAGCTCCATTTGCTTCAATCTCCCACAAACAAAAGCCTAGATTAGATTCTACTCCATAAAAACCTTTCTTCTAGTGCTAGTAAGTGTTGTAGTGAAGTTTGTTTGAAGGTCTAAGGTGGCCAACATCTCTCTCTCTCTTGTTTCTTGGTAAGTGAAGCTTAAACTTCCACCAACACCTATTGATGCTTAAGATATGATTAGTAGTGATTAGAGTGCTGAAATTTCTGGTTTTTATCTTGGTTTGAAGTGATTTGGTGAAGTTTTCAATTTTATGATGATTTTTCTGGTTTAATTGGATTATGGTGTTGTGGTTGTTTATGATGATTGATAATGAGGGGTTATGACTCTAGTGGATGGAAATGATTGATATTTGCAACCAATTTTGGATTTGGAATAAATTTTGGAAAGTTAGGGTTCATGAAGCTACATTCTGCCCGAATTTATTGCACCATGTTAGAGGCCGAATTGGCCTTGGTTTAAAACATGAAAGTTGTAGGTATTGATGTGTTTGAAGTGCCTGTAAAATTTCAGGTCATTTGGATTAGTGTAGAGTGAGTTATGCCGAAATTACTGTAGCTGTTCTGCTTTGATCAGAATGCGAAAACTGCGATAGTAATTGGCCATTTTGACTGGAATTGGTTTGGATTTTGGAGTTGGTGTCTTCTGATGAAATGTAGCTGGATGTCTTAGCTAACTTATGCCTTTGGAATTTCGGCATTTGGACTTGTATGGACTGAGATATACCGATTACAGTTTTCTGTGTTTTGCAAACCTGTTTTGGTGATTCTGGTTTAGTGTTTGGCATTTTTGACCTAGTTGGGCTAGGAACTGGATTGAGTGACCTTCTACATTGTTATAGCCCTGTTTCATAGCTTCGAAACGGTGGGTCTTACACCCCCAACCGATAATTGTAGTGAGAGTTGTGCCATTACCGCATTATGACATCAAAACTGTTTTTCTGGTTTTGAGCTTAACCTTCATTTCCGGACTTTTCCCTAGCTTGACTTGTCTTTGTACTACTTGGAGCTTGCTGAATGGATATTAGATGAACTTATTTGTGTGACTTTGGGACTGGCTGGAGTAATAATGAAGCCATGATGGCTGGAAAAGTTAGCAAATGTAGGGGAAGTGCTGTCCGAACTTTGAAGGGACTTGTTTGCATTGGGTTTGTGATCTAAGACTTGGATTTGAGCAAGGCAATGATACATGATGGATGGTTTCTGAGCCGTGGAGGTGAGTGACTCTAAACTGTTTCCAAAGTTCTTATGAACCGTTTCTTGCACTATTTACTTGATTGCATATCATGAGTGCTTGCATGTGGCCCATGACATGTTTTGGCTTAAATGAGTACTTGGAATTCGTATGCTGAACACCAACGTCTCCACCTCTGTGTACTGTTCATCTGGAGCAAATGGCTCCCCCACTGACTGTTTACTGTTTAATGTTTGTTTGGAGCGTTGGGTGTTTTAGTACAACGATTTCGCTAGCTCACGAGAGCAATAAATGTACAGTTGATCTTGAAATCATGACATCACTGAAATGAACGACTGTAAAACTGAATTGATTACTGATTTTAATGGTTACTCGCTGAGCTTCTAGCTCACCCCAAAAATGTTTTATTTCCCCCCCACAGGGCTCAAGGCAAAGAAAAGCTTGGAGTGCTTATTCACGTGACTGGATGGCTTATATCGTGTATAGTTTAAGTTTGGATCTATTTGATGTACGAGTTGGTCTTGTATAAATATTTGAAATTGATATGGATGTAAGTATACGTTCCACGATTTGAATCAGTTTCCGCTGCATTTGTGATATGTAATTATTGGAGAATTTGATGTAATTTTGAGATTTATATTGTAATATATTTGAGGATTGTAGTGAACGACTGAGTCTCGGCGAGAGCTGGGCAGGCGGCCCACCGAACCCTCTGGTTCGCCTTAGGGGGAGGTGGGGCCGTCACACCAACGGGATCTTGTGAAGTTGGCGGCACGAAATCCAGGCCCAACGGGATCTTGTGAAGTTGGCGGCACGAAGTCCAGGCGCAACGTGATCTTGTGAAGTTGGCGTGATTTTGTGAAGTTGGCGGCACGAAATCCAGGCCCAACGGGATCTTGTGAAGTTGGCGGCACGAAATCCAGGCCCAATGTGATCTTGTGAAGTTGGCGGCACGAAATCCAGGCCCAACTTGATCTTTGGAATGTTGGCGGCACAAAATCCAGGTCCAACGTAATTTTTGGAATGTTGGAGGCAAGAAGCTCAAGCCCAACTTGATTTTTGGAATGTTGGCGGCACAAAGTCCAGGCCCAACGTGATTTTTGGAACGTGATTTTTGGAATGTTGGCGGCACGAAGTCCAGACCCAACTTGATTTTTGATTTTTTCTTTCCTTTTCTGATTTTTTTTTCTCTTTTTTTTCTTTTCTTTTTTTTTTGATTTGATTTTTTTTCCTTCCTTTCGGATTTTTCCGAGAGAATTTTTTCAAAATAATTTGCCCCAGTGTCGGGTCCATTTTTCCCTCCTTCTTCTTGCTTCTCTTTGCAGTATCGGCTTTCCGCCTCATTGGATACTTTTCGTCATTTTGAACCATGAATACCTGTACAAGGGGTTCATCAAAGTATAACATGCACCCAAATTTCTTATTTGAAAAGAGCAGCGTGATTGGTTCAAATGTATTACAAAAATTTTGCCCCAGTGTGGGCTAGTTTGCAAAATCTTTCACATGAAAATTTGCCCCAGTGCGGGCCTATTTAATTGCAAAAAATTTGTTTGAATGACTCTCCAATTATTTGAACAAAGTAAGCAATTACTTTTCCTAACATATCATGTGAAGAAAATTGAATGTCTTGCTTAAACTCAAATAGCACATTTCATGATGAATTTCTCAAAATAACGCCAAATTACCAAAGATTTCTTCCCCACTTTAGCATCAATGCTTTGGGTAATGGGTCACCATTCCTTGTTGGCTCATCTTTCAGAACCAATCAAGTGACTTTATTTTTGAAATGGCTAAGGAAATGGGAGGTCAGAATCTGTCTCATTCTTGCGCCTAAATCGTATCTAAACCATTCAATATCACATCTTAGTGAAAGTAAAGAGTTTGTCACCCTTATTTCTTAAGAAAACTTAGTCAACGTATAAGCTTTGTAGGCTTGCAACAAAATGGGTAGAAGCGATAGCTAAATCTGTGAAAACTGGTTATACCCTCATGATCATGAATGATTGATGGATTTCTTACAAGCATAATCCTCACTTTGGATTGTCATGAAGGAATAAGCCAACTATGGATTTTATTAGCTTGTAATGTGGCTTGAAACGATAGTTGAAGGATAACACTTTCAAGGACATTGCACCACAGATCGCATTTTTCCAAAATTGCCCCTATTTTGAACTCGAAGATTCTGAACTTTGTTTGATCACTCAATAGGGACTTCACCATCGAATCTTTTGTATTTCATTTTTCCTTTTTGCTTTTCCGTTTTCTTTTCTTTGATCTGGTGGGTTTTCCATGGTGAGTAGCGTCAGCCCCCATACTCAAGCAATTCAGAAATACAGCTAAAATTTTCCAGCATCAGAAATTTTCTTGACAGGGCCATTGCAAAGAACAGAAGTCAGGACTTTCGGTTTTTGTAATGGGGTCGGGTATGGTGTTTTAGAAAAATTAAGGCTTGAAGGCAGATTTTAAAAATTGTTTGAAGAATCTGAGATCGCATTGTTACGCCAACCCTGTTTTAGGGCTAAATCAGAACTTTGCCTCAGTTTATGCTTAATTGAGGCTTTTTCACTTTCATTTTCTTTCTTCTTTTGACTTTTCGGCCTTTTGCCATTCTTTGAAACTTTCAAAATTTGCCCCAGTTTATTTTTGAACTGAGGTTCTCTTTTCTTCTTTTGTCTTTTGATTTTGTGGCTTTATCAATTTTCACTTCTTGAAATTTTCCTTTTCAACTCAAACTTGCCCCAGTGTGGGGTTTGCGATTCTCAGGGATTGCCAAATGAAGTATTTTATTCTGAAGGCTCAAAAGGGATAACTAGAGATAGATTGTTTGATTGGAAAAAGAAGATGGCTTGACTTGTATTCCGTTCCTTACAATAACTCTGAGAGAAAACTTTCATTAATGCGAAATTTCTGGCATGTATCTGAATTAACTGATTGAGGAAGACCCTTGTTCATCCATATTTGTGAAACACAGGCGATCCACGCGGACAAAACTCTTCCTTTCCTTTCTTTTTTCTTTTTTTTTCTTTTTCGAAAATTGGAACCCAAGTAGAATCAAATTTCCCCAATTTGCGGCTCCCTTCTTATTATAGCATTTTTGCTTTTCCCTTTTTCTCTTTCTTTTCTTTTTCAAAATTCCCCAATCTCCTTCCCCAATGCGGGGTACGATCGTAAGTGCTTTGAAAAGAACCACCAATTTTAGCTCAAATGAGGATGCAAGGGATAAATCAGTGTTTAGGTTGTAGAAATGACGGCCAAAGTATCATTCTTACAACTCATGACAATCCAAAGTAGCGAAATGGTCATTGAAAATCCATTCCTCTTTTGATATTTGAAAATTTTCCAATGAGGGGTAGTGATCATTAGGGCTCTTATTTGAAACGAAATTATTGTTTCAAAGGCTCAAATGGGAGAGCAAATGATAAAATGAGTATAGGTAGAGAAACGAATGCTCAAAGTATCATTCCAAATTTCAAAACAAACAAGAATAATGCACATTTTGCTTTCACTTAGATGTGAATTGAATCTAATTAGACACAGCGGACATTTTCAAGCGAAGGTTGCCCCAATTTGTAATTTATCAATCAATGTGACTGATTTTATTTTGGGGTTAAGTGAAGTGGGCAAAAATATGAATTGTACAGTGAAAGAGAAAAGGTGTGAGGCCCCAGTCCGTTCTACGTTGATATATTCATTAGCTGGGCGGTAACGTTTGGTTTTAGGAATATTTCGAAAACCCTATGTAGGGATTAAGATTTAAAACCCTACTATCCAGTTATTCCATAATAAGTGCAAGTGAGCCTAGAAAGTAGGGTTTCACTCTTCGGTTTCAGGTTTGGAGCAAAATTAGGGTTTTTGCAATTTTCGCTGGATGAAATTTTGGTACGGAAAAAGGATCAAATTTGGTGATTAAAAGTGACTTTTAAGTGAGAAATAATATGTGATTAGGAGCAATAAGATAAGGTTAGTGAATAGGAAGTAAAAACCCTAGTACGTGTGTTTTAAGAAAAAACGGCGCGAACCGGCGGGTCCCGCGCATTACCGATTGAACGCACCATTTGACCACCACTTACTTGCTATACAAGTTTCTCACTAATAGAACAAAATATCTTCCCCCTCTTAGCTTCTTATTGGCCGAAAATTAGTGGTTCAAAATGCAACAAGAGAGAGAAAATTGTGTGGTTGTGATTCAACCAAGTGTTAACCAAACTTGTGGCTAGAATTAATTCTTATTTTTTTCCAACCTTCTTATAAGACAAATGAAGCTTAATCTTCCTCATTCTTTTCTCTCTCTTGGCCGAAATTCTCTCCAAAGGAAGAAAGAAAAATCTCTCTCAATTCCTTGTCCTAATCTTGCTCAATCTCATAAACTAACCGGTTAATCTTGAATTCCTTCCATAAAACCTCTTCATTTGGTATTAGTAAGTTGATTGGTGAAGTGTTTGTGGAAGCTAAGGTGACAAGCAACTCCCTCTCTCTTGTTTTACTAGGTGAGTAATGAATGAACTCTCTCCTTCACCTAATGAAGCTTAATTCATGCTTAGTGGTGTTAAGAGATGAAAAATTATGGTTTATATCTTGATTTGTGGATGATTTAGTGAAGTTTTATATTTATTGGGATTTTTCCTGTTTTAATATAAGCATGATTGTGTGGCTATATATGATGGTTGGAAATGGTATGTAATGATGCTAGATGGTGGAAAAAGTGGAAGATTGCAAGTGATTTCTGTTTTGAATGAAATCTGGAAAATTGGGGTTTCTTGGTTCTTCATTCTGTCCGAATATTTTAGTCCTAGATAGAGGCCGAATTGGCCTTGGGTTAAAACATGAAAGTTGTAGGAAATGACATTTTATAGATGCCTGTAAAATTTCAGGTCAATCGGAGTAGCGTAGAGTGAGAAAAGTCGAAAATACCCTTGCTGTTCTGGTTTTGTCCGAATGTAAGAACTGCACTTGTAATTGGTGATTTTGGATAGGATTACTTCAGAATTGGTTGTTCTAGTCTTCTGATGAAATGTAGCCCTGTTTCTAAGTTTTCGTATGCCTTTGAAATTTCTGAATTTGGACTTAAGTAGGCTGAGTTATGCTGTTTGCACCAGGTTGCGGTTTGTTCACCTGTTTTACGATTCTGGTTTAGTATCTTACAGTTTTGACCTAGTTACACTCGAAACTGGGTTAAGTGGCCTTCTTCAACATTGAAGCCTTTTAAGTGCTGAATCTACCTGTAAAAGTTCAGGTCAAACGGATTAATGTATTCCGAGTTATAGACAAAACCCTCAGACCTGTTTTAGACGTCCGTTTGTGTACGTTTTGCATTTCAGTTTCTGCCGTGCATTTTTCCGTTCTGATTCCATACGATCTGGGTGTCAAATCCTTCATAAGAAATTTAGATCTTGGTCTCAGCTTCGAAACAGTATAAAGTACGTCGAAAACCGAGTTCCGTAGCTCCTGTTATGATCAAAACAATAACGCTCATCAGAACTGCCTTGTATTTGGACAGTTCTGACGGGTACGTTGACACTCGATTTTCGTTCTGTTCTGAGTGGATTCAGGTCTTGGCCAAAACATCAAAGTTTTAGCCTTATGTCTGAGCTTTCTAACGCCTTTGGAATTTCTTGATTTCGATTTCTGAGCCGTGAGTTACGGCCTTGCAAATAGGGCATGTTTGGTAACTTGCCATGAAACAGCTGGCACTATTTTGTGCCTTTTTGACCTATACCTATTGAGATCTGGGTTGAGATGTCTTCATGAGAATTGTAGCCCTTCCTCTTAGCTTCGAAACGGTATCTCGTTCACCTTGATCCGACACTCCTAGCCTAAATTTCGACCAAAACGGTTTAAGATGGCCGATTTGGCCGTCCCGTTTGCCGTTCCGCGCGCGCGCGTGTGCCCCTTTTTGCCGTTTTCGCACTTGCGCGTGCCAATTTTGCCGTTTTGCTTGTTTTACGTGTGTGAGTAGCTGTTTGTGATATATTGTGACACAATCTTCGATTTCAGACGGTGGTGAACTAGGCGGAGCCGGTGGGGCCCACTACTAGCCAACCAACGAAGTGATTTCCGCTTTTGTACTACTTTTGTATTTGGAGTCAGTATTCAGGCCGCTTTTGTATGTTAGTTGCTTATGTGTTTCGATATGTATGAAGAGGGTACTTAGACGAGGGTGTACTTTATCGCACTCGCTCTAAACCCTAATTTGCACACATATTTGTACATGGCTTATGTATATGAGCAATTTTGGAACTAAAACCCTTGAGCTGGTGGCTCAGGGTGACTTTTGAATAATTTTGTGAATTTTGTGAGTTTGAGGTTGAACTCAATACCTAGATGGACTATTTGAGCCGGTTAGGGCTTGGTCGAAGTCAGTCCAACTTGGTTTGAGGTCACCAAGTTTGTGAACCCGGTTCGCTGAGTATGTGAACCAATTTTGTGACCCGAGCTTGTGACTCAAGCTCAAGTTTGTGATTTCGTTCGCCTGGGCAAGTTTGTGAGGTGACTGGCCAGTGAGGGTGATAAGGTGTTCGGTGGGTGTACAAGTGGAGTTCTACGGACCTTATGTATGGTCGACGGAGTGTCGATAGGAGGTCACGCATGGCAACGACTTGGCTTTGGAGCCACCTGTATCCTTATTATGTGATGTTACTTTTCTGCTTTTGCTTTACTCTTATTGAGTAACTGTGGTTACGTGACATTTACGCTTTTGCCCCTGTTTACTTACTAAGCATATAGCTTACCCCGTTCCTTTTGTTTTCCTTAGCAGGGGCCGACGCGGGGACTTATGGGCACTTACACTAGTATTGGTTTGTCATAGTTGGACAATTAGGATGTTTGTTTTTATTGTGGTGGTTTGTATAAGGACCCTCCTTAGGGTCTACCTTTTAGTTTTGGTTGTAATTATAAGGGTGTAATAGTTTGAGCAGGTACTTTTAGAGAATGTAATTATAACCTTTTTGGGATTTGTATATAGTATGTAAGGTACTCTTTTGGATTTTCTGGTTTTTATCGCTTTAAGGTTTGAGTCCTGGCGCGAGCTAGGCAGGCGGCCCGCCGATACCCTTGGGTTCGCCCTTGGGAGAAGTGGGGTCGTCACAGTTGGTATCAGAGCTTAGGCTTCATATCTCTGTAGTGTATCCTAGGCTTGAAGTTTAGGATGCCGGACTGTGGGATTTGATTTGATATGAAAGTTAAGTAATTGAGGGATAAAATATATAGCTGCTTCGCGTGGTCTCTGCGCGGAGTGAGCCTGGACTAAGTGGTGAATAAATATGAAGGACTAAGTGCTCGTTCGAGCATAAGCTGTGAATTGCAAATGTTATGGGCCTTTAATCTTTTCCGTGGTATTTGAGGATCATAAATAGGTACGTCGGGTAGGAATTTCGATTGTAGATAGTTTACTCTTGGGACTGGCCAGCTCGAGATGTGAATTATCTTATTTCGGATTCTCGTGCCCGAGTACTCTAAAGTTGAGGCAGCGTTAAGTACTTGAAATTTCATTTTGGAAACATGAACAGGCTTTGTCTGACTAGAATGAGCACAAGAGGTCAATGGACGTCTAGTTTGGATAGAAAGTAACGTGATAGATCGGACGGGGTTATTTATTTGAGACTGGGACGATTTCACCTTTTCTTTTGACTCGCCCGTATATAGTTACTACATGATGTTAGTATGTGTGTGTGTGTACATGGTTATCTGTCCAATTTGATATGTATTTGTGTAATTGATTATCTGTCTCCTTAATATGGCGTGTTATGTGCGTATAAGTTTATTTGCGTATTTCATTTATTAAAGTACCCTTTGGAAGAAAAAAAAACATAGAGGGAAGACGTAGTCGCGGACATGGTCGTGGCCGTGGAGCCAAGCGGGGCCAAGAGTCAAGAAAAAGGGGAAACAACCACTGAACAAAACCAGGGATCGAGAGTGTCATTGGTATTTAGGAATTTATTATGACCCATTGTTTTGGCCAGCAGGCTACTATCGAAGGTCCAGCAACTCCGTGAGATGGCACATTGGGTCGAGATGTATAAGGAAATCGCAGTTCTTCGAGACGAAATAGAGGTCCAAAGGAGACTAGCCGCATACTGGGAAGGGCGATGGAAGCACGAGTATTCAGAAAAGATTGAGCTCTTGCACCAGAACTTGGAGCTAAAAAGGAAATACGAAGGGATTTCTGAGGAGGCCTTAACAATGGCACAAAACACTACTGCTATGGGGTTTCCAGAGGAAGCTCAAAGGACAGGAATTGCAAGGCCATAAGTAAATATCTTCCATGCAAAGAAAAGAAGTAAAAGGCCAGAACAGTGTAAGCGAGGCAGGCCAGTCGCTAAGAAGGGTCGTGGAGTAAGGGGTGTGAAAATTTTGGAGACACTTAAGGAGGATACTCCGGGAGGAAACCCAAGTGGAGAAGGACCACTGCATGATGTCTCACAAGAGGATCAGACCCCAATCGCTCTCTCATTTTGTGGCTACTGTAGAAAATCCAACCATATGGAGGTGGATTGCTGGAAAAAGGATGGAAGGTGTCTGCGTTGCGGGAGCACCGAGCATCGGATTGCTAATTGCCCTGGTTTATTGCGTGAAAAGAAAGGAACCCAGCAGCCAACCCAGACCGATCCTGGACCGTCAAATAGAGGAGGGACTGGAATGAAAAGCCTCGTTTCTTCTGAGGACGAAGAAGGTACAGGTCACTAGTTACTTTAGATTTAATAGATTCCGTTCATAGAAAAAAATTTCGAGGACGAAATTGTCCTAAGCGGGGGAGATTGTGAGGCCCCAGTCCGTTCTACGTTGATATATTCATTAGCTGGGCGGTAACGTTTGGTTTTAGGAATATTTCGAAAACCCTATGTAGGGATTAAGATTTAAAACCCTACTATCCAGTTATTCCATAATAAGTGCAAGTGAGCCTAGAAAGTAGGGTTTCACTCTTCGGTTTCAGGTTTGGAGCAAAATTAGGGTTTTTGCAATTTTCGCTGGATGAAATTTTGGTACGGAAAAAGGATCAAATTTGGTGATTAAAAGTGACTTTTAAGTGAGAAATAATATGTGATTAGGAGCAATAAGATAAGGTTAGTGAATAGGAAGTAAAAACCCTAGTACATGTGTTTTAAGAAAAAACGGCACGAACCGACGGATCCCGCGCATTACCGATTGAACGCACCATTTGACCACCACTTACTTGCTATACAAGTTTCTCACTAATAGAACAAAATATCTTCCCCCTCTTAGCTTCTTATTGGCCGAAAATTAGTGGTTCAAAATGCAACAAGAGAGAGAAAATTGTGTGGTTGTGATTCAACCAAGTGTTAACCAAACTTGTGGCTAGAATTAATTCTTATTTTTTTCCAACCTTCTTATAAGACAAATGAAGCTTAATCTTCCTCATTCTTTTCTCTCTCTTGGCCGAAATTCTCTCCAAAGGAAGAAAGAAAAATCTCTCTCAATTCCTTGTCCTAATCTTGCTCAATCTCATAAACTAACCGGTTAATCTTGAATTCCTTCCATAAAACCTCTTCATTTGGTATTAGTAAGTTGATTGGTGAAGTGTTTGTGGAAGCTAAGGTGACAAGCAACTCCCTCTCTCTTGTTTTACTAGGTGAGTAATGAATGAACTCTCTCCTTCACCTAATGAAGCTTAATTCATGCTTAGTGGTGTTAAGAGATGAAAAATTATGGTTTATATCTTGATTTGTGGATGATTTAGTGAAGTTTTATATTTATTGGGATTTTTCCTGTTTTAATATAAGCATGATTGTGTGGCTATATATGATGGTTGGAAATGGTATGTAATGATGCTAGATGGTGGAAAAAGTGGAAGATTGCAAGTGATTTCTGTTTTGAATGAAATCTGGAAAATTGGGGTTTCTTGGTTCTTCATTCTGTCCGAATATTTTGGTCCTAGATAGAGGCCGAATTGGCCTTGGGTTAAAACATGAAAGTTGTAGAAAATGACATTTTATAGATGCCTGTAAAATTTCAGGTCAATCGGAGTAGCGTAGAGTGAGAAAAGTCGAAAATACCCTTGCTGTTCTGGTTTTGTCCGAATGTAAGAACTGCACTTGTAATTGGTGATTTTGGATAGGATTACTTCAGAATTGGTTGTTCTAGTCTTCTGATGAAATGTATCCCTGTTTCTAAGCTTTCGTATGCCTTTGAAATTTCTGAATTTGGACTTAAGTAGGCTGAGTTATGCTGTTTGCACCAGGTTGCGGTTTGTTCACCTGTTTTACGATTCTGGTTTAGTATCTTACAGTTTTGACCTAGTTACACTCGAAACTGGGTTAAGTGGCCTTCTTCAACGTTGTAGCCTTTTAAGTGCTGAATCTACCTGTAAAATTGCAGGTCAAACGGATTAATGTATTCCGAGTTATAGACAAAACCCTCAGACCTATTTTAGACGTCCGTTTGTGTACGTTTTGCATTTCAGTTTCTGCCGTGCATTTTTCTGTTCTGATTCCATACGATCTGGGTGTCGACTCCTTCATAAGTAATTTAGATCTTGGTCTCAGCTTCGAAACGGTATAAAGTACGTCGAAAACCGAGTTCCGTAGCTCCTGTTATGATCAAAACAATAACGCTCGTCAGAACTGCCTTGTATTTGGACAGTTCTGACGGGTACGTTGACACTCGATATTCGTTCTGTTCTGAGTGGATTCAGGTCTTGACCAAAACATCAAAGTTTTAGCCTTATATCTGAGCTTTCTGACGCCTTTGGAATTTCTTGATTTCGATTTCTGAGCCGTGAGTTACGGCCTTGCAAACAGGGCATGTTTGGTAACTTGCCATGAAACAGCTGGCACTATTTCGTGCCTTTTTGACCTATACCTATTGAGATCTGGGTTGAGATGTCTTCATGAGAATTGTAGCCCTTCCTCTTAGCTTCGAAACGGTATCTCGCTCACCTTGATCCGACACTCCTAGCCTAACTTTCGACCAAAACGGTTTAAGATGGCCGATTTGGCCGTCCCGTTTGCCGTTCCGCGCGCGCGCGTGTGCCCCTTTTTGCCGTTTTCGCACTTGCGCGTGCCAATTTTGCCGTTTTGCTTGTTTTACGTGTGTGAGTAGCTGTTTGTGATATATTGTGACACAATCTTCGATTTCAGACGGTGGTGAACTAGGCGGAGCCGGTGAGGCCCACTACTAGCCAACCAACGAAGTGATTTCCGCTTTTGTACTACTTTTGTATTTGGAGTAAGTATTCAGGCCACTTTTGTATGTTAGTTGCTTATGTGTTTCGATATGTATGAAGAGGGTACTTAGACGAGGGCGTACTTTATCGCACTCGCTCTAAACCCTAATTTGCACACATATTTGTACATGGCTTATGTATATGAGCAATTTTGGAACTAAAACCCTTGAGCTGGTGGCTCAGGGTGACTTTTGAATAATTTTGTGAATTTTGTGAGTTTGAGGTTGAACTCAATACCTAGATGGACTATTCGAGCCGGTTAGGGCTTGGTCGAAGTCAGTCCAACTTGGTTTGAGGTCACCAAGTTTGTGAACCCGGTTCGCTGAGTATGTGAACCAATTTTGTGACCCGAACTTGTGACTCAAGCTCAAGTTTGTGATTTCGTTCGCCTGGACAAGTTTGTGAGGTGACTGGCCAGTGAGGGTGATAAGGTGTTCGGTGGGTGTACAAGTGGAGTTCTACGGACCTTATGTATGGTCGACGGAGTGTCGACAGGAGGTCACGCATGGCAACGACTTGGCTTTGGAGCCACCTGTATCCTTATTATGTGATGTTACTTTTCTGCTTTTGCTTTACTCTTATTGAGTAACTGTGGTTACGTGACATTTACGCTTTTGCCCCTGTTTACTTACTAAGCATATAGCTTACCCCGTTCCTTTTGTTTTCCTTAGCAGGGGCCGACGCGGGGACTTATGGGCACTTACACTAGTATTGGTTTGTCATAGTTGGACAATTAGGATGTTTGTTTTTATTGTGGTGGTTTGTATAAGGACCCTCCTTAGGGTCTACCTTTTAGTTTTGGTTGTAATTATAAGGGTGTAATAGTTTGAGCAGGTACTTTTGTAGAATGTAATTATAACCTTTTTGGGATTTGTATATAGTATGTAAGGTACTCTTTTGGATTTTCTGGTTTTTATCGCTTTAAGGTTTGAGTCCTGGCGCGAGCTAGGCAGGCGGCCCGCCGATACCCTTGGGTTCGCCCTTGGGAGAAGTGGAGTCGTTACAAAAGGTATCTCATGGGGCCTTTTGAGCGACCTCTTTCAATCTTGAGCACTCTTATTGTGTAGCTCAGATCACCAATCTAGTGTACACAAGGATTTTAGAAAGCATACACTTGCGAATTTTCAGGCTAGAGGTTGAAAACAAATCCCAATTTAGTCTTATTTCTTAAAATTCATCATGAAATCTCCAATGAGCCAAAATAAACAATGAAATGTACATGAATATACATACAAAACAATAATTGTCTGAATAAAAGCTTCATCAATGCCAATGTTTGAAAAATTTAAAAGCAATACTTATCAGAAAAATTCTAAAGAAGTCCTTTACACGTGTATACACACTTTTCTCTCTTAATAGCCCCTTTTTCTTTGAGCATTGAAATCCCTTAGATGTTTTGCACGAGCGCTTTCAGACGAATTTTCAATTTCACATTGTAGGGCCTGCCCAAGAATCATGTAATTTTCAAACTTTATCAGATCAGAATTGTTTTCACACTTTATTTCATGTTTTCACGTTTTATGAAATTTTTATGAATGCAGGGGAGGGGGAAAACAAAAGAAAAATACCCAGAATTAGTAATCAAGACTATAAAATCGGTATGCATGCCCTACGGGGGAACCCTTTTTGTGCCAAGGGTAAGCCTAGCATGAAAATGCAATCCTCTGAGGTAGGCACTATACCATACCTGATGAATCCGATCAACTGATTGAGTGAAAAGTAATTTGAAAAATTTGGCCAATTGGAGTGACGAGAGACATTTGTCAAAAAGAGGACAACGTCCGAATGAATTGATCACAAATGCACGGGTTTGACCTTGACGAACTTCCTATCGAAGAGATTGGAATTCATTGACAAATTTTCTCAGTGAAGCATGGGTCAAAACTCCAACTGATCAAACGGCTAAATGCAATGGATGATTTTCTCAAAATCGACTAGGTTTACCAATTTGAAATTCGACCTTGAAACCCTAATTAGTCAAATGGGTTGAATGAAATTTGACCATTTATTTAAAATTGCCCGGATTGCCTTAAAAAGGGAAACGGGTCAAATGAATTGAGTGAAATTTAATAACTTACTCAAAATTGACCGAATCATCCTAAAAAAGGAACTTGATCGAATGAAATTGAGAATTTTATTCAAAATGGACCGGATCATCCTAAAAAATGAAATTGGTTAAATGAATTGAATGAAATCGAGAATTTATTCAAAATTGACTAGATCGCCCTAAAAGGGTAAACTGGTCAAATGAATCGGACGAAATTGATGATTTATCGAAAATCGACAAAATTGCCCTAACTAATCAAATGAATTGAATGACATTGGTGATCTATTCAAAAATCGACTAAATTGCCCTAAAAATGAACAAATTGATAAAATGGATTGGATGAAATTGATGAAGGAAATTGTCCAATGGATTGAATGGAATTGGGAGCTTATTAAAAAATCAAGCTATCCACTGGTAGTTTCAAAAAATTATTACGATGTATTAGCCTATGAGCCTTCTAAAATCAAATTTTGGCCTCAATTTATTTATCGTCTCAATAGGAGGAATCATTTGTGAATTTCTTCAAATTAATGTCCTTTACGCAAGGGAATTTTACCAATTTTGATAAAATGACCAAAAGGTGATTATTAGACGCTCATATTCCAAGGATCGCTCTATGAAAATGATCGGATCTTACCTTACCTTGTGCGCTACCCCTTTGGGTGGTACAAAATGTAAACGTGCAAGTCTCCTTGGATTAAGTATCCGAGACACAAGGTGATTTATTCCTAACACGGGATCCCCTAAGTGGCATTCCCTTCTATGATTTATGCGTGATGCCAGTTTATTAAAGCAATAAACATGCAATTTGAAATGGAAACGTGACCTAAGGAGCCCTTCATTTGCCAAGGTAAGTCTAAAATGATATGGCATTATTGATTTACGAATGAAATATACCGAAATTTCTAAACGTGCAATAACCTATCTATAAGGGTAGGTCCTAAAAGAGGATCGTGCCAGACCTCTTATTTCCTAATGTTTGTGAATGCAAAAGACAGGAGACAAGGAAAGTTAGTTCAACACATAATCACATAACACGTTGGACAATTTAGCAACAAAGACAGATAAGGAAAGAGGGGTGGGACCCCTCCCCTCGTGAATAGTGTTTCCTAATTTAGGGTAAGGTCGACTCTACTCTAGGCAATTCTGATATGGATGCATGAGGTTGGGGTTCACTAATGCATCTAGACTCGACAAGCTCAGGTCCCCAAGCCTTCAGACTTGGAAACCAAGGGTCATCACTCCCAAGGTTTCTTGTCGGTGGCTCGAGCGATTCCCCAGACGTTGCTACGCACACGTCGTGTCACGGCTACCCGTCTGGGCGAATCTAAAAAGAATCCTCAACCTTCGACTAAAAACTAATAGGTCATCAACCTAAAGTTTAAAGCGAAAGATCGAGTGACCCCTCGGATCATGCTACGCACACGTCGTGTCACGATCACATGTCCAAGTGGGTCGCCCAAAATCCTAATAGGGTGGAGTGGCGTGACAAGCCACTAAAAGAAAAATAAATGAGGGGTGAAAAATTAAAGCGTATGCACGTATGCTAGTGCTCGTTTGGAGGGGAGGGATCAAGAACCAACGCGAGGCTCTAGGGTGATGTCCCCCACCCAAAATGCAATGCAAGCGCGAGATAAACAAGTAAACATACATCCAATCAACCAATCATACATTCGTGAGCGAGGAAATACTTTGAGACGCGAGTGAGGCAAAGAGTCCTAAAAAGGGAAAATGCAACCCTAATATCCAAGATGCAATGCATAAAAGGGGTAGAAAAAGGAAAAAAAATGGGTAAATCAAATGGTTGGACCCACTTAGGATGTCCCCAGTGGAGTCGCCAAGTTGTCGCGCCCCACTTTTTGAAATAGGTGTGGAAGTAGTGTGTGTGGTGTGTGTGAACGTGTGTAGAAGTGAAAGAAAAGACCGTGGGGTTGTGAAATGCGACGGTTTTGGTCAAGTAAAGTTCAAAAGGGTTTTTTGTATGAAAAAATGGAGTCGCCACTTGGTACGGAGTTAGGGTGTACCAAGTCACCCAAAAATGATTTTTGTTTTTTTGAATGAAAAAGTAAATAAACCCTTTTAAAACTTTTAGGTCTTCGTAACCAAAGAATGGGATCGGGGGTCACATTTGATAAGGGAGAAGGCAAAGGCGGAGCCTAAGGCACTCCCTTACCCTAGCCAAAGCTAGTTGCGTGACTTAGCCCCACTTTTCCTAATTTTTCTACCCAAGGTATGTATCGCATGTTGGATGAACTATATGAATGCACAAACCTAGACCTAGGGGGATATCGGGGTAAAATTTCTCTTCAAAGCTTGAGTGGTGCCAATCACATTAGTTGTGATGCCCAATAATGATCCTTTGGAGAGGTCACACATAATCCTAAATGACGTAAAAATGAGTGAAATGAATGCAGGCCATGTGAAAATGTGAGTTTGTGTGAAGTGAAAAAGTGATAAAAATAATAGTGTGTAAGTGGAAGTGTGCAAATGGATGTACAAGATAAGGTGAGTAAAGTAATAATGTAAAAATGTATGTGTGATAACGTAAAGTGCATGTGTGCGGGTGATATTGTATAAAGTGTGAGTGTGTGAGGCCCCAGTTCGTTCTACGTTGATATATTCATTATTTGGGCGGTAACGTTTGGTTTTGGGAGTATTTCGAAAACCCTAAGTAGGGATTAAGATTTAAACCCTAAGTTCCGGTTAAGATTGAAAACCCGTTTTTTCCACATTTTCTTTATTAGAAAATTCCCCAGATAATTTTTATTGAGTAAATAGAGTTTTTAGATGATTTTTCTAGTATTAGTTAGTTTTTGAGAAATAAGAACGTATATTGGATGTGGGACCCACTAGTGCGAAAATTTCGGAAAAATTCGGCCAATAAGGTTAAGTTTCGGATACTGTGTAAAATTTATCGGGTGTTAAGAGATAAGTAGTGTGTGTGAAGTGAGTGATGTGAGAGAGAAAAGGAAGATAAGAATGCATTAATGAGTGTGACAAGTGTCACAATATGATTGGTTGGACTTTAAGAATTACTATTCACAATTTTGACTTTTTTGACCAAAGGTTAAATATCTCAAAAATCATTCAAAATTCACCATTTTTCTCTCCTTGGTGGCCGGCTCTCTAAGCTCAAAGAAGGGAGGAAATTTTCCATCTCTCAAGCTTCCATAAGCTTCAATCTTCCATAAACAAAAGCTTAGACTAGATTTCACTCCATAAAATCTTATCTTCTAGTGCTAGTAAGGGTTGTGGTGAAGTTTGTTTGAAGGTCTAAGGTGCCCAACATCTTCTTCTCTCTTGGTTCTTGGTAAGTGAAGCTTGAAACACCCTACTACACCTAATGATGCTTATGTTGTGCTTATTAGTGATAAGAGTGCTGAAATTTCTAGTTTTAATCTTGGTTTGAAGTGATTTGGTGAAGTTTTCCATTTTATGATGATTTTTCTGGTTTAATTGGATTATGATGGTGTGGTTGAATATGATGAATGGTAATAGCCTATAATGACTCTAGTGAGTGTGAAATGTGGATAAATGCAACCAATTTTGGATTTGGTGTGAAAATTGAAAAGTTAGGGTTCCTAAATCCCCAATTCTGTCCGGTTTTGGATCATTGGGTTAGAGGCCGAATTGGACTTTGCTCAAAACATAAAAGTTGTAGGTATTGATGTGTTTGAGGTGCCTGTAAAATTTCAGGGCATTTGGATTAGTGTAGAGTGAGTTATGACAAAATTACTGTAGCTGTTCTGCTTTGGACAGAATGCGAAAACTGCGTTTGTATTTGGCCATTTTGACTGGAATTGGTTTGGATTTTGAAGTTGGTGTCTTCTGATGAAATGTAGCTGAATGTCTTAGCTATCATATACCTTTGGAATTTCGGCATTTGGACTTGTATAGACTAAGTTATAGTCATTACAGTTTTATGTGATTTGCAAACCTGTTTTGGTAATTCTGGATTTGTATTTTGCATATTTGACCTAGTTGTGCTAGGATTTGGACTGAGTGGCCTTCTACATTGTTGTACCCCTATTCCTTAGCTTCGAAATGGTGGGTCTTACACCCCCATCCGATAACCGTAGTGAATTTGGTGCCATTACCGCATATTGAGGTCAAATACGGTTTGTGATTCTGGTACGTTTTTGGAAAGTTTATGGCTGGAACTTTGGCTTCACATTTGACTGAGTTACAAGCTGTTTGGGCTTCCGACCAAAACACCAAACTTATAGCCCTATATCATAGCTTTCTAACGCCCTTGGAATTTCATGAATCGGATTTATAAAACCTGAGATATAGCCGAGCAAACAAGGCCTGCCCGTGAAAATGACCAGAAATCTGTTTTGGTCCTGATGACCAATTTTCGTTCCGAATTTGGATTGCCGACCTTCATGAAAGTTGTTTCATTTGGAATGAACTATCTAACTGCCAATTTTCAGCTCTTTTGACCATGTGTAGCATAGAAAACAGTTTGCACTCAAAACTGACCATTTGTGCATTGGCCAGATTTCGTAAGTGATTGTGTTTGGTTCATTTGGGACTAAAGCCTCCAGTTTCAGTTCTGGATGTCTTCATAACAGTTGTTGTTCATCCTTTAAGTTTCGATATGGCATCTCATACGCCTTAATCCGATATTCGTAGCTCAACTTATGAGTAAACTAGAAACGAGTGTCAAATCTGCCGTTTCCGCTAACGGCCGTCTCCGTTTCCGTTCGTCATATTTACGTGCGCGCGTGCCGTTTTTGCCGTTTTGTTTGTTTTAGGCACGATAGTAGTCGTTTACGATATTATGTGACACAATCTTCTATTTCAGACGGTGGTGAGTTGGGCGGAACTGGTGGGGCCCACTACTAGCTGTTCATTTCGATCCGACTTCGTACTTTTGCTATTTCAGTTTCTGGGTAAGTATTCAGGCCGCTTTTGTATGTTAGTTGCTTATGTGTTTCGATATGTATGAAGAGGGTACTTAGACGAGGGTGTACTTTATCGCACTCGCTCTAAACCCTAATTTGCACACATATTTGTACATGGCTTATGTATATGAGCAATTTTGGAACTAAAACCCTTGAGCTGGTGGCTCATGGTGACTTTTGAATAATTTTGTGAATTTTGTGAGTTTGAGGTTGAACTCAATACCTAGATGGACTATTCGAGCCGGTTAGGGATTGGTCGAAGTCAGTCCAACTTGGTTTGAGGTCACCAAGTTTGTGAACCCGGTTCGCTGAGTATGTGAACCAATTTTGTGACCCGAGCTTGTGACTCAAGCTCAAGTTTGTGATTTCGTTCGCCTGGGCAAGTTTGTGAGGTGACTGGCCAGTGAGGGTGATAAGGTGTCGGTGGGTGTACAAGTGAAGTTCTACGGACTATTCTTTGCAGTCGACGGAGTGTCGGCAGGAGATCACGCATGGCACATGAGTTGGCTTTGGAGCCACCTGTATCCTTATTATGTGATGTTACTTTTCTGCTTTTGCTTTACTCTTATTGTGTAACTGTTACGTGAAATTTATGCTTTCGCCCCTGTTTACTTACTAAGCATATATCTTACCCCATTCCTTTTGTTTTCCTTAGCAGGGGCCGACGCGGGGACTTTTGGCTCGTATACCAGTATAGTAAGATTGGCTTGTAATAGTTGAACAGTTAGGATGTTTATTTTTGTTTTGGTGGTTTGACTCGATACTTTTGGAGAATGTAATTATAACTCTTTTGGGGTTGTATATAGTACTCTTTTGAATTTTCTGGCTTTGATTGTTTTAAGTTCTGAGTCCCGGCGAGAGCTGGGCAGGCGGCCCGCCGATACCCTTGGGTTCGCCCTTGGGAGAAGTGGGGTCGTCACAGTTGGTATCAGAGCTTAGGCTTCAGATTCCTGTAGTGTATCCTAGGCTTGAAGTTTAGGATGCCGGACTGTGGGATTCGATTTGATTTGAAAGTTAAGCAATTGAGGGATAAAACCTAGAGCCTGCTTCGCGTGGTCTCCGCGCGGAGTGAGCTTGGGTTGAGTGGTGAATAGGTATGAAGAATTAAGTGCTCGT
The DNA here is from genome assembly GCA_036785865.1 of Coffea canephora. Taxonomy (NCBI): domain Eukaryota; kingdom Viridiplantae; phylum Streptophyta; class Magnoliopsida; order Gentianales; family Rubiaceae; genus Coffea; species Coffea canephora. The sequence continues at coordinate 25,738,242 of CM071915.1, forward strand.
TCGAGCATAAGCTATGAACCCTGAAGTGTTATAGGTCTTCAATCTTTCTCATGGTATCTAAGAACCGTAGATAGGTATGTCGGGTAGGAAGTTCGATTTGTAGATGGTTTACTCTTGGGACTGGCCAGCTCGAGATGTGAACTATCTTATTTCGGATTCTTGTGCCCGAATACTCCAGAATTGAGGCGATGCAAGCTGCTAGGTACTTGAGACTTGTATTTTGGAAACGTGAACAGGCTTTGTCTGACTAGAATGAGCACAAAAGGTCAATGGACATCTAGTTTGGATAGTAAAGGACGTGAGAGATCAGACGGGCTGATACTGGGACGACTTCACCTTTTCCTTTTGGTTCGCCCGTATATTACGACCACCTGACGTTAGTATATGTGTTTGTGTACATGGTTATCTATCCAACTTGATATGTATTTGTATACTTGCTTGTCCGTCTTTTGATATGGCGTGTTATGTGCGATATGTTATTTGTGTAATTGGTATGTTGGATTTTGTTATTGTAGTCAATTTACTGCATTCATTCATTAAAGTACCTTTTTGAAAAGAAAAGAGAGAGAAGGGAAAACTATATATATATATGTGTGTGTGTATATGTGGAAGGAAGACATAGTCGGGGACATGGTCATAACTGTGGAACAAAACGAGGCCGAGAGTCAAGAGAAGAAAGGGAGGAAACAATAGCTGAACAAAACATGGACCGAGAATGCCACTTGTGTTCAAGAATTGATTATGACCCATTGTTTTGCCCGACAGGCTACCATCTGAGTTCCAGCAATTTTGTGAGATGGCACATTGGGTTGAGATGTATAAGGAAATTGCGGTTCTTCGAGACGAAATAGAAGTCCAAAAGAAACTAGTCGCATACTGGGAAGGGCGATGGAAGCACGAGTATTCAGAGAAAATTGAGCTCTTGCACAAGAACTTAGAGCTAAAAAGGAAATACGAAGGGATTTTCGGGGAGGCCTTAGCAATGGCACAGAGCACTACTTCTATGGGGGTTCCAGAGAAAACTCAAAGGACAGAAATATCAAGGCCGCAAGTGAAGACCTTCCATGCAAAGAAAAGGAGCGCATCTCTTGAGAATCAAAGGCCAGAACCGAGTAAGCGAGGTAGGTCATCTGCTAAGAAGGGTCGTGGAGCGGGTGGTGTGACAATTTGTGGTTATTGTAGAAAATCCAATCACATTGAAGTGAATTGTTGGAGAAAGGGGAGGAGATGTCTGCGCTGTGGGAACGCCAAGCACCAAATTGCTAATTGCCCGGGTTTATTGTACGAAAAGAAAGGAACTCAGCAACTAACCCAGACCGACCCTGGACCGTCAACTAGAGAAGGGACTGGAATGAAGAGCCTCATTTCTTTTAAGAACGTGGAAGGTACAGGCTACTGGTTACTTTAGATTTGATAGATTCCGTTCATAAAAATTTCGAGGAAGAAATTGTCCTAAGTGGGGGAGATTGTGAGGCCCCAGTTCGTTCTACGTTGATATATTCATTATTTGGGCGGTAACGTTTGGTTTTGGGAGTATTTCGAAAACCCTAAGTAGGGATTAAGATTTAAACCCTAAGTTCCGGTTAAGATTGAAAACCCGTTTTTTCCACATTTTCTTTATTAGAAAATTCCCCAGATAATTTTTATTGAGTAAATAGAGTTTTTAGATGATTTTTCTAGTATTAGTTAGTTTTTGAGAAATAAGAACGTATATTGGACGTGGGACCCACTAGTGCGAAAAGTTCGGAAAAATTCGGCCAATAAGGTTAAGTTTCGGATACTGTGTAAAATTTATCGGGTGTTAAGAGATAAGTAGTGTGTGTGAAGTGAGTGATGTGAGAGAGAAAAGGAAGATAAGAATGCATTAATGAGTGTGACAAGTGTCACAATATGATTGGTTGGACTTTAAGAATTACTATTCACAATTTTGACTTTTTTGACCAAAGGTTAAATATCTCAAAAATCATTCAAAATTCACCATTTTTCTCTCCTTGGTGGCCGGCTCTCTAAGCTCAAAGAAGGGAGGAAATTTTCCATCTCTCAAGCTTCCATAAGCTTCAATCTTCCATAAACAAAAGTTTAGACTAGATTTCACTCCATAAAATCTTATCTTCTAGTGCTAGTAAGGGTTGTGGTGAAGTTTGTTTGAAGGTCTAAGGTGCCCAACATCTTCCTCTCTCTTGGTTCTTGGTAAGTGAAGCTTGAAACATCCTACTACACCTAATGATGCTTATGTTGTGCTTATTAGTGATAAGAGTGCTGAAATTTCTGGTTTTAATCTTGGTTTGAAGTGATTTGGTGAAGTTTTCCATTTTATGATGATTTTTCTGGTTTAATTGGATTATGATGGTGTGGTTGAATATGATGAATGGTAATAGCCTATAATGACTCTAGTGAGTGTGAAATGTGGATAAATGCAACCAATTTTGGATTTGGTGTGAAAATTGAAAAGTTAGGGTTCCTAAATCCCCAATTCTGTCCGATTTTGGATCATTGGGTTAGAGGCCGAATTGGACTTTGCTCAAAACATGAAAGTTGTAGGTATTGATGTGTTTGAGGTGCCTGTAAAATTTCAGGGAATTTGGATTAGTGTAGAGTGAGTTATGACGAAATTACTGTAGCTGTTCTGCTTTGGACAGAATGCGAAAACTGCGTTTGTATTTGGCCATTTTGACTGGAATTGGTTTGGATTTTGAAGTTGGTGTCTTCTGATGAAATGTAGCTGAATGTCTTAGCTATCATATACCTTTGGAATTTTGGCATTTGGACTTGTATAGACTAAGTTATAGTCATTACAGTTTTATATGATTTGCAAACCTGTTTTGGTAATTCTGGATTTGTATTTTGCATATTTGACCTAGTTGTGCTAGGATTTGGACTGAGTGGCCTTCTACATTGTTGTACCCCTGTTCCTTAGCTTCGAAACGGTGGGTCTTACACCCCCATCCGATAACCGTAGTGAATTTGGTGCCATTACCGCATATTGAGGTCAAATACGGTTTGTGATTCTGGTACGTTTTTGGAAAGTTTATGGCTGGAACTTTGGCTTCACATTTGACTGAGTTACAAGCTGTTTGGGCTTCCGACCAAAACACCAAACTTATAGCCCTATATCATAGCTTTCTAACGCCCTTGGAATTTCATGAATCGGATTTATAAAACCTGAGATATAGCCGAGCAAACAAGGCCTGCCCGTGAAAATGACCAGAAATCTGTTTTGGTCTTGATGACCAATTTTCGTTCCGAATTTGGATTGCCGACCTTCATGAAAGTTGTTTCATTTGGAATGAACTATCTAACTGCCAATTTTCAGCTCTTTTGACCATGTGTAGCATAGAAAACAGTTTGCACTCAAAACTGACCATTTGTGCATTGGCCAGATTTCGTAAGTGATTGTGTTTGGTTCATTTGGGACTAAAGCCTCCAGTTTCAGTTCTGGATGTCTTCATAACAGTTGTTGTTCATCCTTTAAGCTTCGATATGGCATCTCATACGCCTTAATCCGATATTCGTAGCTCAACTTATGAGTAAACTAGAAACGAGTGTCAAATCTGCCGTTTCCGCTAACGGCCGTCTCCGTTTCCGTTCGTCATATTTACGTGCGCGCGTGCCGTTTTGTTTGTTTTAGGCACGATAGTAGTCGTTTGCGATATTATGTGACACAATCTTCTATTTCAGACGGTGGTGAGTTGGGCGGAACTGGTGGGGCCCACTACTAGCTGTTCATTTCGATCCGACTTCGTACTTTTGCTATTTCAGTTTCTGGGTAAGTATTCAGGCCGCTTTTGTATGTTAGTTGCTTATGTGTTTCGATATGTATGAAGAGGGTACTTAGACGAGGGTGTACTTTATCGCACTCGCTCTAAACCCTAATTTGCACACATATTTGTACATGGCTTATGTATATGAGCAATTTTGGAACTAAAACCCTTGAGCTGGTGGCTCAGGGTGACTTTTGAATAATTTTGTGAATTTTGTGAGTTTGAGGTTGAACTCAATACCTAGATGGACTATTCGAGCCGGTTAGGGCTTGGTCGAAGTCAGTCCAACTTGGTTTGAGGTCACCAAGTTTGTGAACCCGGTTCGCTGAGTATGTGAACCAATTTTGTGACCCGAGCTTGTGACTCAAGCTCAAGTTTGTGATTTCGTTCGCCTGGGCAAGTTTGTGAGGTAACTGGCCAGTGAGGGTGATAAGGTGTCGGTGGGTGTACAAGTGAAGTTCTACGGACTATTCTTTGCAGTCGACGGAGTGTCGGCAGGAGATCACGCATGGCAAATGAGTTGGCTTTGGAGCCACCTGTATCCTTATTATGTGATGTTACTTTTCTGCTTTTGCTTTACTCTTATTGTGTAACTGTTACGTGAAATTTATGCTTTCGCCCCTGTTTACTTACTAAGCATATAGCTTACCCCATTCCTTTTGTTTTCCTTAGCAGGGGCCGACGCGGGGACTTTTGGCTCGTATACTAGTATAGTAAGATTGGCTTGTAATAGTTGAACAGTTAGGATATTTGTTTTTGTTTTGGTGGTTTGACTCGATACTTTTGGAGAATGTAATTATAACTCTTTTGGGGTTGTATATAGTACTCTTTTGAATTTTCTGGCTTTGATTGTTTTAAGTTCTGAGTCCCGGCGAGAGTTGGGCAGGCGGCCCGCCGATACCCTTGGGTTCGCCCTTGGGAGAAGTGGGGTCGTCACAGAGTGGTAGAGTGAAAATGTGCAAAACTAAAGTAGTGTGAAGTGAGAATGTGGAAAAAGGGTTAGAATATAAAGTAGAAATGTATGTGATAGCGAATGAGTAAAATGCATGAATCCTATAGGAATGCATCAAGACGGGAACGGGGAGTCCTAACTTTGTGACTTTGATTTTCCCTTGGATTAGAAGGAAGAACTAGCGTGCTAAGGCTATTTTATAGCCAAACTCGCTCGTTTCCCTTATCGAAAGGGGACTCTCAAGCAAATGTACTCTATAACTAGCATGAGGATGCAAAAAGCCTAAAATGAGGGGAAAAGAATTGGAGGAGCATGCCAAATGATAAAAACTAAGAAAAATGCATGAAATGTAGTGAACATGCAAGTATGCACTAATGAAAGGGGGACGGCCTATTGGGTCTAGCGTTGGACTAGCCCTTTCTATGAATTCCTAACAGAATAATGAGCCACAACTAGCATTGGACTAGTGCGGTGACGTACATTCATCCATCACATTCATCTACGACTATAGAAAGCAAGTAGACATGCCAAACACTCATAAACACATAGCACATAACACTTAGCATGCTCGACTATATGCAAGAGCCTAATAAAGCAAATAACACATAGCAACACAAGCAATCAATCAAGCTAATAAACCTATTACATTTGCTAGCTAGGCACATGTCTTCAATAGGTCTTCATCAAATGCTTTCCAAGCCCTATCTATTACAAGCCAAGAGGTGTACACATACCCCATAAAGAATAACTTAAATAAAAAGCAAAAGTAAATGAAGTGAATGAAAGGAATTAAAGAAAAACAAGGGAAGCAAGTAGACATGCAATTTTCACGTAGCACGTTGGATCACATAGGAGAGACAAAAAAGGTAAAAGAAGTTATACCTCCCTTGAGTTGGAGCTCTAATGGGGTGAAGTCACTTATTTATCCTCCAAAATAAAAGAAATGGTCAAGGTACCAATTTATTTGGGAAAATTAAAGAAAATGTGCAAAACAAAGCTCACTTGATCGTAAAGCCTCTAAAGTCATGGCTTAAGTGCAATTGACAAAGCATGGTAGTTAATTGAAGCAAAGCAAGCAATGAAATTGCAAAAACTAAAGCTGCCAAGGACCAAATTGAGGACATTATTCAATTGGTTGGGTCATAGTGGCATAAGGGAAAACTTGAGGGGCTGAAGTGCAATTTTTCAAAATTATTTCATGCATGCACGAAGAACTTTCTTCATTTCTGGTTGCTATGTTTCTGCAAATACTTCTCACTGATCACCCAAACATCTTAAACAAGGCTTCAAACTCGACATTTATTAGTTTCTTTAAGGCCATCATCATGCACAAAAACTAGTCATGCAAAATTAAATGAAACAAAGCAGAAAGTAGCCATAGGATCAGATTTCTTGCTGCAAATTTCTGCAACTAACTAGCTGCAACTTTTCTCATAACTTGCAACTCTAACAAGCAAAGCCATCCAAATCCTCTAACATGACTTGCCAAAACATCAACCAAATATCATTGTTTACCCCAAGAATCAAACAGGGGTTGGGTATGAAATCAGCCAAAAAAAAATGAACTTGGAGCTTTGAACATAGCTGCAACAAAACTGCAGCAGTAGATTAGAACAAGCCAAAAGTTTCGAGCATAACTGCAACAAGCCAAAGGTTTCGAACTTGTTGCAGCAGATTCTCATGCACAAACATCAACTAAAACCATCTGAACACAGGCGACACAATCTTCTCACTTTGCATCATGAAACTTGTAAATTTAACACTAAAAAAAAGCATCAGGTAAAGGCATGCAAATCAGAGCACCTCCTGCAACTTTTCTTTTATCTCGCTAACTATGCGAAGCAACAGGAAGCTGGAAGGATCATGCAGTTCATACACGGCAAACTTAACACCAAATCCAAACCAGAAACAAACCCAAGTTCTTATTAAGCCCATCCCCTTACTACATTACATACAAGAGAGCAAAAATGAACATAGAGAAGGCTTACAAATTCCTAGCTCATTCAAAGATCTGCACCAATGATGAGTTTATCTATAGAGGTTCCTTTGACCCACTAATACTCTCACATGTTTAATGGTAAACCAAGCCAAAATTTCCCCAAACACACTCTTGAGCAAACAGCAAGATTCCACAGAAACACAAGGAAACATCTACTGGGATAAATGAACAAACAAGAGAAAAATGAATCACACATATTGAAAACATTTCTGCATTTTCCAGTTGCAGCTTTGCCGCCACTTCCCTTGATGATTAATAACAGATTTGCATATGATATTCCTACCCAAACCACCAGCAAGCCATTAAAATGCTCGACAAACACATGAATGGGAGAACCAGAGAGTAAAAACAAAAGAAGTTTACTTGGGTAACGCAGCTAGAAATTTACTAAAAGCACAATCAACCATGACCCTTAATGAAACAGCAACATTCCAACGAAAGAAACAAAGCAATAGCCAGACCGTGCATCAGAATCGGTGAATGGTTCGCTGTCTTGATAGATGATCGAGCTCCGCAGGAGATCCACGAGACCTGCCGCAACCTTGATGAAAGAATCCGCAAGTGAAAGTATGGAGATCCGGCAACACACCCCCCTGGCCGTCACTGGTTCCTCAGCCGTGAGTTTTTCTTTTCTTCTCCAAAGCTGCGCCTTTCTTTCCTCTCAGAACTCTCTCCACTCCCAAAAACCCCAGCCGCTATTTTTCCTTTGCTTCCCCCGTCGCAGCTCACACTTAGTTCCCCTTTTCTTGCCCTCCTTTCCTTTCTTTCAACGTAGCCCTTCCAGAAATTTTCCTTATGCCGCCGTCCTTCCTCTCCCTCAACCAAACTCTCCCTTTTTTAACCCTAGCCGCTACTCCAGATACTCTCTTATTCTCTCACAATCTTCCGTTGTCTTCAAACCTCGCTCATAGCTCTCTGTATCTTTTCCTTTCCACCGCCGCCAGTCAGACCTCTATGATTTCTTTTTTCTTTTATTCAGCCGTCATTCCTCTCCCTCTTGCGGCGGTTTCTTTTGGCTTTTATATATGGGACCTCAACCCTAAAACCCCAGCAATCTCCTTCTATATTTGCAGCCAAAGGGCTGCCCCAAGCCCTTCCTTGCAAGCTGCGAAACAACGCAGCTTGCATGCCGTGACTCTTTTTTTTTTTTAATAATAACAAAATAAATAAAATGCCCAAAAGATTGAATTTAAAAGAAATAAACATATTTTGTGAACAATTTTCTTTTCTTTTTTCTCTTTTTTTTTCTTTCTTTTTTTTCCTTACAAATTTTATGCTAAAATGTCTAAAAATGATATTAGTAAAACCAAACTAAAATAAATATCAATAAAACTAATAATGAAAAAATAAAGTCAAAAATTTGGTGTCTACAATTGTAATAGTTAGGGATTTAATCGTTTTATTCCTCCTTATTTTCCCTTTTAGATTGTAGTAGGCTTCCCCCCTCCTAATGTAATAGTTAGGTTTTCTTTGTTTTTTTTTTCTTTTCTTTGAGTGATTTGCATGCGTATGTGCTATGTGTTTAATTGCTTTCTTAGGGTTTGGCATCTAGATATGCATGCTTATGTGTTACGTGAATTACGTGCTCACATGCCTACTTGCTTTTACTATGTCTATTTGCTTATGTATGTATGATGGATGCAAATGCACGAAACCATGGCTAGTCCAACGCTAGTCATGGCCTTCCCCTCGAGCTCTTACAAGTCCAATGCTTGTAAGGGAGCGCTAGTGAAGGACTAGTCCAATGCTAGATCCAATAGGACCATCCCTCGCTAGTACATTCGCATGCCTTCATCTCATGCATATCTTTACTTTCTAGGGCCTTTTTCACCATGTCGCATGACACTTTCCTTATATATGTATACCCCTTCCCCTATATTTTCCCTTATATGTATATTACTTCTTCTTTTTGTATGAAACATGACATTAGTCTTGCATATCATATAGGCATTAGAACTATGTTAGTTCATTTGCTTGACTAGATTAGGGAAAACCCCCTTGGATATGGGATATGGACGAGTTTGGCTTTCTAGCCTTAGCACGCTCGTATTCCCTCTATTAAAAGGAACATTGAGTCACAAACATAAGTCCCCCGCGCCCATCATGATGCATTCCTTTAGATCATATATATTTGTATATTATTATTCTTACTTTTTTCTTTCTTTCGAGTCTCATGACTTGCATTATTCGTGACTTCTTCGGAGAGTCTTTATTGGGCGTCACAATTAATGTGATTGGTACCAAATAAGCTTTGAAGATACATTTCGACCCCTCGACACCCTCCTAGGTCTAGGGTATGCATTCATATAGTACATCCAAATGTGATAAATTCTTTGGTTAAAGCAAAAAAAATCTTTGACTAAATCACGCAACTAGCCTTGGCTAGGTCGAAGGGGTGCCTTAGATTTTTATCCTTGCCTTCCCCTTCGTCAAATGTGACTCCCGAACCTTTCCTTTGATTTTCGTAGACTAGGAGTCGTTTAAAAGGGGTTTTTTCTACTTTTTCCTTTGAAAATTCATTTTTTGGTGACTTGGTACACCTTAACTCTATACCAAGTGGCGACTCCGATTTTTTATTCGAAAACCCTTTTTAAACTATCATTTTGGGTCAAATCGTCGCATTTTCAAGTCCCATCTAGACCCACATATTTTTCTTCATTTTTCCTTATAAATCAAAAATTCATTTTTCAAACAAAAATTCACCTTTTAAAACCATTTATTTATTTCTTAAAAAAATAGGGCGCGACAACTGGCGACTCCACTGGGGACTTAGAGAGTCCGAGCATTTGATTTAATCGATTATTTTCTTCTTTTAACCTTCTTATATATTACATTTGGATGCTTAGGATTGCATTTTTTTAGGATTTTTGCATTTCGCGTATCAACTCACTCCCTCACACATTTGCGTAGAATTGATTTGATGGATGAATGATTTATTTATGTAATCTCGCGCCTTGCATTGCATTTGGGTGGGGGACATTACCCTAGAGCTTCACATTGGTTCTTGATCCCTTCCCTCCAAACGGAGCACTTCATATGTGCATGCATAGTTTTAGTCACCCCATTTTTTTTCTTTTTCGTGGGCGTTTCCCACACCTCCTTGTAGGATTAGGATCGATTGCCTTGGGTAGGCGGATGGTGTGTTCTGCGCCCATAGCGCTACCTAAGGGATCACTCGAGCCACCGACCGAAGGCCTTGGGAGTGATGACCCTTTGCCTTTAGGTCTGAAGGCTTGGGAGCCGAAGCCTTATCGAGTCTAGATGTATTAGTAAGCCAAACCTCATGCATCCATTTTAGAATTGCCTAGGGTAGAGTCGACCTTACCCTAAATTAGGAACACTATTCACGAGGGGAGGGGTCCTACCCCTCTTTCCTTATTTATCTTTGTTGCTTTTTATATTATCTAATTGTCCAACGTGTTATGTGATTATGTGTTGAACTCATGTTTCCTTGTCTCTTGTCTTTTGCATTCACAAACGTCAGGAAATAAGAGGTCTGGCATGATCCTCTTTAAGGACCTACCCTTATAGATAGGCTATTGCACGTTTAAAAATTTTGGTATATTGCATTCGTAAATTAATAATGGCATATCATTTTAGGCCTACCCTGGCATTTAAAGGGTCCCTTTAGGTCATGATATCAGTTAAATTGTAAATTTATCGCTTTAATAAACTGGCATCATGCATAAACCCTAGAAAGGGAATGCCATTTAGGGGATCCCGTGTTAGGAATAAACCACCTCGTGTCTCGGATACTTAATCCAAGGAGACTTGCACGTTTACATTTTGTACCATCCGAAGGGGTAGTGCACGAGGTAAGGTAGGATCTGATCATTTTCAAGAGCGATCTTTGAAATATGAGCGTCTAATAATCACCTTTTGGCCATTTTATCAAAATTGGTAAAAATTCCTTGCGTAAAGGACATTAATTTGAAGAAATTCACAAGTAATTCCTCACTATTGAGACAATAAATAAATTGAGGCCAAAATTGATTTTAGACGGCTCATAGACTAATGCATCGCAATAAATTTTTGAAACTACCAGTAGATAGATTGATTTTTAAATAAATCATCAATTCCATTCAATTCATTTGATCAAGTTATTTATCAATTTCATCCAATCCATTTTTGTCAATTCATTCATTTTTTTTAATCTTCAATTTCAATCAATTCATTTGATCAATTTACCCTTTTTAGGGTCATCCGATCGATTTTTGAATAAATCACCAATTTCATTCAATTCATTTGATTAGTTTACCCATTCTTAGGGCAATCTTATCGATTTTTGAATAAACCATCAAGTTCATCCAATCCATTTTGTCAATTCAAATTTAGGCCAATCTAATCATTTTTGAATAAATCATTAACTCCATTTCATTCATTTGGCCAATTCACCCATTTTTAGGGCAATCGAGCCGATTTTGAATAAATCAAGTTTCATTCAATCTATTTGACCAATTTACCCTTTTTAGGGTGATCCGATTAATTTTGGATAAATCAAATTTCATTCAATTCATTTGACCAGCTTACCTATTTTTAGGGCAATTCGATCGTTTTTTAATAAATCATCAATTTTATCCAATTCATTTGACTCGCTTTTTCCCCTTTAGGGTTTGAGTCTAAGGTTCACTTTATAAAAGTAATCGAGACATTGCAACCCCTTTTACACATCATTTTATGTGTTGATCAAAGCAGTCAATCCATTTGGACTTTGTCCTCATTGTTAGGACAAATGTCTCTTCTTATTCCAATTGATCAAACTTTTTCATATTATTTTTCACTCAATCAGTTGATCGGATTCATCAGGTATTGCATGGTGCCTACCCTAGAGGATTGCATTTTCATGCTAGGCCTACCCTTAGCATAAAAAGGGCTCCCCCATAGGACATGCATACCGATTTTATAGTCTTGCTTACTAACTCAGGGTGTTTTTTCTTTTGTTTTCCCCCTTCCCCTACATTCATAAAAATATTTCAATAAGGTGGAAATATTTTTCTATATCTGATAACAATTTTGATCCGATAAAGTTTGAAAAGTATTACTTGATTCTTGGGCAGATCCTACAATGTAAAGCATGAAGGATCTATTTGGAAGCGTTAGGCTAAAGCGTCTAAGAGACTTCATAATTGTTAGTCAAAGAAAGTTTTGTTTGTTAATACATTTTTGTTCCAAAAGAAAAGGAGACAAAAAGTGTATATGTGGAGCTTTTTAGAAGTTTTTCTCATTTGTATTGTAATTGAACGAGAAATTTTGTTTTAAACTTTTTCAGCAATAAAGTTTTTGGGATAATTATTGTATTCATATACATTTCATTCTTTTGCTCATCGGAGATTTCATGATGAATTTTGGAAAATAAAGCTAAATTGAGATTTCCTCAACCTCCAGCTTGAAATTTCACGAGTGCATGCTTTCTAAAATCCTTACGTACACTCAATTGGTGATCCGAGCTATACAATAAGAGTGCTCAGAGTTAAAAAAAAAAAGAAGAAAAAGAAAAAGGGTGAGCGGTCACTCAAAAGGCCCAATGAGATACATTTTCTCCTTAACTGTGCAATTCCTATTTTGCCCACTTCTATAAATCCCAAAATAAAATCAGTCACATAAATTACAAATTGGGGTAATCTTTGCTTGAAAAATGTCTATTGTGTCTAATTATATTCAATTCACATCTAAGTGAAAGCAAAAATGTGCATTATCCTTGTTTATTTTGGAAATTTGGAATGATACTTCGAGCGTTCGTTTCTCTACCTATACAGATTTTGTCATTTGCTCTCCCATTTGAGCCTTTGAAAGAATAATTTTATTTCAAATAAGAGCCTTAATGATCACTACCCTACATTGGAAAATTTTCAAATATCAAAAGGGGAATGGATTCTTAATGAGCATTTCGTTACTTTGGTTGTCATGAAGCGTAAGAATGATACTTTGGCCATCGTTTCTACAACCTAAACACTGTTTTACCCCTTGCATCCTCATTTGAGCTAAAATTGGGGCGATTCTTTTCAAAGCACCTGTGATCGCACCCCACATTGGGGAAGGAGATTGGAGAATTTTTTCAAAAAAAAAAAGAAAAAGCAAAAATGCTAAAATTAAAAGAAAGAGAGAACCCCGAATGGGAAGATTTATTCTACCTGGGCTTCAATTTTGAGAAAAGGAGAAAAGAAAAAAGAGAAAGAGAAAAGAAAGGAAAGTTGTCCGGCGGATCCTCTATGTTTCAAGGATATGGATGAACGGGAGTCATTCTCGGTTAATTAATTCAGATGCATGCAAAAAAAAAAATTCGCATTAATGAAAATTTTCCTTTCAGAGTTAATATAAGGAACGGAATAAAAGTCAGGCTCTCTTCTTTTCCAATCAAACATTCTAACCCTATTTATCCCTTTTGAGCCTTCTGAATAAATTACTTCGTTTGGCAACCCCTGAGAATCGCAAACCCCACACTGGGGCAAGTTTGAGTTGAAAAAGAAGCAAAGTCGCAAAAGGTGAAAAGTGATAAGGCAACAAAATCAAAAGACAAAAGAAGAAAGGAAAACCTCGGTTGAACTGGGACAAATTTTAAAAATTTCAAAGGAATGGCAAAAGGCCAAGAAAAGAGAAATGAAAGAAAGAGAACCTCAGTTGAAAATAAACTGGGGCAAATTTTGTGAAAGTTCAAAAGAATGGCAAAAGGCCGAAAAATCAAAAAAGAGAGAGAAATGAAAGATGAAGACCCTCAATTGAGAATAAACTAGGGCGAATTCTGATTTAATCCTAAAAAGAGGATTGTTACAATAATGCGATCTCAGATCATTTAAACCACTTTCTGAAATTTGCTTTCAAGTTTTAACTTTTCTAAGCACCCCACCAGACCCCATTACAAAAGCCGCAAGTCCTGACTTCTGTTTTTTGCAATATCTCTGTTAAGGAATTTTCTAATTGGCAAGTGATGTTCATATACTGATGCCAAAAAATTTTTTAGATGTACTTCTGAATTGATTAGATGTGAGTTTGATATTGCTCATCATGTGAAAATCCGCAAGGGCACATTTGAAAAGAAAGGAAAAAGCGAAAAAATCAATGCAAAGGAAATGAAAAGATTTGATGGTGAAGTCCCCGTTAAGTAATGGTAAAAGTCAAACGAAGTCCAGGTTTTTTGAGTTCAAAATAGGGGCAATTTTGGAAAAATTCGATCTTCGGTGCAACATCCTTGAAAGTCTTATTCTTTAACTATCGTTTTCAAGCCACATTACAAGCTCATAAAGTCCATCGTTGACTTATCCTTCATGACAACTCGAAGTGAGGATTATGCGTCTGAGGAATCCATCAATCATTTGTGATCTTAAAGCTATAACCTGTTTCTACATGTTTAGCTATCGTTTCTACCCCAAATGTTACAAGCTTAAAGCTTATATGTTGACTAAGTTTTCTCAAGAAATAGGGGTGACAAACTATTTGCTTTCACTAAGATGTGATATTGAATGGATTACATACAATTTGGGCATAAGAATAAGACAGATCTTAACCTCTCATTTTTCCTTAGCCTTCTCAAAAGCAGAAATAATGCCTACTTGATTGGTCTTGAAAGAGAAGCTAACAAGAAGTGGTGACCCTTTACCCAAAGCATCAATGCTAAAGGGAGGAAGGAATCATTTGAAATTGGGTATTATTTTGAGAAATTCATCATGAAATTTTCTGTTAGGGAACATAGTTTCTTACTTTGTTCAAATAAATGGAGAGTCATCCAAACAAATTTTTTGACAGTCATCCAAATAAATGGAGAGTCATCCAAACAGATTTGATGGTGACAAATTTCCCAAGACTGTGCAGAAGCTCCGTGAAAATTTTGACAGCATTTCCCTTGTCTTTCTTTACTTTCCAACCAAACCTCAACACCCAATCACAAATTATCAAACACCATTAATTAGAGCCGCAATACCCTTCAAAACAACCAAATGGTAGCTCACCAAAGAAACCCTAGAAAAGCCCCAATTATAAACCCTAAACCAGAAGATAGTTTTGACGTCATTTAGCGGAACGGACACAACTGGAGTTATACTTATCAGATTGGGGTGCAATTTACACTATTTCGAGGCTAAGAGAAAGGGCTACAATGTTGAAGAAGGCCACTCAGTCCAGTTTGTAGTGAAACTAGGTCAAAAGTTCAATGTACCAAACCAGAACCGCATAAACAGGTTAACAAACCGCATTCTGGTTAAATAACCATAATTCAGGCTACCAAAGTCCAATTCAAGTGATTCCAAAGCCATATGAAAGCTAAGATACCAGGATATATTTATTAATAAGACATCAACAACCCAATCAAATTAACCAATTACCAAAGCTGATTTTTAAGTTCGGACAGAAACAGGGCAACAAGGGTATTTCAGTCTTTTCATAGGTTACGTTGCTCCGATTGGCCTGAAATTTTGCAGACAACTATAAAATATCATTATCTACAACTTTCATGTTTTAATCCAAGGCTAATTCAGTCTCTAACTAGGAGGAACAGCACCAGGCAGAATGAGGGTAATTGAAACCCTAACTTCTGAAATTTCCTTTCAATGCAGAAATTTTCTGCAATTAACCACAATTTACATCTTTTAGCTTCATTCTAGATCATTTCCAACCATCAACCATGGCCACACCATGTTACACATATGAAACAGAAAATTCATGGAATAAATAGAAAAATTCACCAATCTCAACCAAATTCAAGAAATCTTTCACCCAACCACACATTTAATCAACACAAGTCATTACTTTAACATTAACAAGACCAAAGGAAGCATTCCCTAGCTACTCACCTTGAAATGCAAGAAAATGAGCAACTTAGTAGCTTAATCTTCCAAACCACTTCACTAAACACCTCACAACCACTCACTTAAGGGATTTTATAGAACAAATACAAGATTAAACGGTTGGAATTGAAGATTGAACAAGATGGGAGCTAGAAATTTGGAGAGGTTTTCCTTTCTTTTCCTTGGAAGATGGCCGGCCAAGCTTGCAAGTTTTTGGGTGATTTTTGGGTCAATTTTTGATTTATTTAGTAAAAGGGTGAATAGTGGTCAAAAAGTAAGACTAGTTCTCCAAGTGACACTTGTCACTATAATTAATACATGGTTATCCTTTTGTCTCTCCACTATCATCCATATAACAACCTCTAATTATCTCATAATACCCGGTAAATTAAACCCAGTATCCAAAACTTAACCTAACGGGCCGAATTTTTCCGAACTTTTCGCACTAGCGGGTCCCACGTCCAATATTCACTCCTAATTTCTCATGAACTAACTTACACTAGGAAAATGATTTTTAAAACTCTTTTCACTTATAAAAGCTCTGGAAAAATCGAAATAGTGGGGTATAATGAAGAGAATTGCAAGCGAGGAAATAAAATAAATAATATAAAATTAGGAAAATTTACGGGTCCTCACACTCTCTCCCCCTTAAAGAAATTTCGTTCTCGAAATTTTCCTCATCCCACAATCCAGCTAGAGAGAAATCGTAATAATACTATGACTAAAATGCCGTGCTGAGAAAATCAGTGAAGACGTCAAAGTTTTCCCTTTCCGAACCACAGACGCAAATGTCACTTAACATCGAGACCAAAAGATAATAAAAGCTACTGTCAAATCACCAATATGTAATATTACTCATCAAAATATCAAGTACTAAGTCCACTACTTTTATCGGAAACATACTCACTACATAGAGGTTGCATACACATAGGTCCATAAATACAAGTATTTCAGCTAACACATCACTACTTGCCGATTTTAACTATTACAGCAGCTTCACCATTCCAAAATTCATTTGTTCTGGACAGTTCCTCACTTGGTGTCCCAGCTGGCCGCATCTAAAACATGCACCAATTTTCACATAACATATTCCCGGATGACTTTTGTTACACGTTTCACACTTAGTAGCCACACATTTCTTCTTGAAGTGTCCATTCTTTTTTTTCTTCCTCCCCTTATCCCTCATAGCAACTCCATTTCCATCCATCTCTTTACGTTTTCCTTTGTGGTCTCGAGCACTTCCTTCATCTCTTTCATCTTTATTACTAGCAATGTCTGGAGAGGCCATTTGACTAGGCGAAGGCACTAACTCAAACTTAATTGGTACTTATTCCAGATTCCCTTCATATTTCTTTTTCAGCTCTATGTTCTTGTGCAGTAGCTCAATTTTCTCCGAATACTCCTGTTTCTATCGTCCTTCCCAGTGCTCAGCTAATCTCTTTTGGAACTCTACTTCCTTTCGAAGAATCTCTATCTCCTTATACATATCAGCTAAATGTGCCATCTTACTGATTCGCTCGAACTCAAGTGGTAGCCTGCCAGGCAAATTAGAGAATCAAAATAAGTAACAAAGTACACTTGGGACTTTAACCATATAACTGTGAAGTTCCCTCACTCCCAATCCAACCACGGAAAATTAAACTTAGAAGCATACAGGTATAGAGGCCAAATCCTTTCTCTCAAATTTCGATACCTAATTCCAAACTCTCGATCTCGACATAATAATAATCAAGTCAGGTCCATACTTTGACATCAAGGGATAAATATCAAGAAAATATAGGCAAGGTTAGTTTATCGAGAGCCAAGCTACGGTTATCGAATCTCACAAGAGGGGTAGAAAATACCTCCCTGGTTGTAGCGAGACTAACTCAAAGTCAAGTAACCACTTATCAAGTCCTCACCGTCATAGCAAAAGGGAATAGGTCTTAGGTGCGAATTCCCTTACAATCTAGCGACCCTCTAGAAAACCCAAGCCAAACTAGTACAAGAGTAGTCCATGATAACACTTCCATATCAAACCCCCTCGACCAGTCTAATTACTAGGTCCAATGTAAAATCTTCCGTGCCTTGGCCTTTGCCATCCAGACATACCTCGAGTTCAATCAAGATACCTTACTCTCACGCTCTCCACTATTTGGCTCTCAAGTACAAGAATCCACAATAAGATAATTCACAACTCGAGCCGGCCAGTCCCAAGAGTAAATCATCCATATTATAGATTCCTACCCAACATATAATCTATCTTCCTCAAGTTTCATGATAAAGGTTCTTACACTTATAACATGCCCAGTTTATAACTTAAGCTCATACGAGCACTTAGACATATTCATGAAATCAGGACCATAACACCACTAGGCCCAAGCTTACTCCGCGCAGAGGCCACGCGAAGCGGCTCTGATACCACCTGTGACAGCCCTACCTCACCCTAAGGCGAACCAAAGTGTCGCGCCCCACTTTTTTGAAGGTGTGAAAGTAGTGTGTAGGATATGTATGTGAACGTGTGTGAAAGTGAAAATAAAAGGCCGTGGGATTGTGAAATGCGACGGTTTGGCCAAACAAAGGGTTTTAGATAGAAAAGGAGTCGCCACTTGGTATAGAGTTAGGGTGTACCAAGTCACCCAAAAAGTGATTTTTGTTTTTGGAAAGAAAAGTAAACAAACCCTTTTTAAAAATTTTTTTAGGTCTACGTAACTAAAAAAGGGATCGGGGGTCACATTTGATAAGGGAGAAGGCAAAGGCAAAGCCTAAGGCACTCCCTTACCCTAGCAAAAGCTAGTTACGTGACTTAGCCCTTCTTTTTCTAGTTCTTCTACCCAAAGTATGTGTTGCATGTTGGATATGACTAATGGATGTGAAAAAAGAAAAATGCAATCCTAAATCTAAAATGTCTCTTATGAAGCTTTTTGGTCCCAACCACATGAGTTGTGATGGCCAATAAGGAAAACTCTCATAGAGGTCACGGGTAATGCAAATGAAGACCCAAATATGAGTGCAAGTGTGAAAATGTAAGAAGAATGCAAAATAAAATAAAAATACAAATGTAAGTGCAAGTGTGCAAATGTAAGAAAAGTGCATGTGTGCAAATGTAAGAAAAGTGTTTGTGTGCAGGTGGATGAAAATATGGTATAATAGTAGTAAATGCATATAAGTGCAACTGGGTGCAATTTGTGAGGTAGAAAATAAATAAGTGATAGGGAAAGAAGAGAAATGTGTGAACATGGCATGTGGATTGAGAAAAAATATAAGTAGTGAGAGAATGTTGATGAAGAAGGTGAGGAAAGGATATGATAAAAATGAGAGTGTATGAACCTAGAGGAATGCATCAAGTCGGGTACGGGAATGACTCCTAACTTCATGATTTTAATTTTCCCTTTTGATTAGAAGGAAGAACTAGCGTGCTAAGGCTATTTTGTAGTCACACTCGCTCGTTTCCCTTACCGAAAGGGGACTCTCAAGCAAATGTACCTTATAACTAGTATGAAGATGCAAAAACCTAAAATGAAGGGAAAGGGTTAGAGGAGCATGCCAAATGCTAAAAAAACTAAGAAAAATGCATGGAATGTAGTGAAACATGCAAGTATGTACTAACGAGAGGGGATAACCTATTGGGTCTAGCATTGGACTAGTCCTTTTCTAAAATTCTCTCACAAGCATTGGATTTGCGAGAGTTCGAGGGGAAAGACCACGGCCAGCGTTGGACTAGCCACGTTGACGTGGAATAGCCCAAATTTCAGATTTTTGGAAATTCAAACTTCAGTTCTGTCCGGTTCCAGTTCATGATGTTAGAGGCTGAATTAGGCTTAGTACAAAACATGAAAGTGGTAGAGAATGATGTTTTATAGTTTTATACAAAATTTCAGCCCAATCGGAGCAATGTATCTTATGAAAAGACCAAAATACCCCTGCTGCCCTGTTTGTATCCAAAACTGATAATCAGCTTCTGTAATTGGTTAGTTTGACCGGGAATACTACTGATTTGGTTGTCAATGTCTTCTTAAGAATTATAGCCTTGTATCTTATCTTTCAAATGGCTTTGGAATTACCTGAATCGGAGTTGTGTGTGTTGAGATATACTTGAATGAAGTAGGACTGCTAGTGGAATTTCACAGTGAGCTTCGAACTAGAAAATCTGAGGTTGTTTTGGTAGCTTTGACCTAGTTAGGATGAGAACTAGACTAAGTGGTCTTCATCAAAGTTATAGCCCTCTGTCTTAGCTTCGAAACGACATAACTTGTACTTCAATCTAATAAGCGTAGTTTCGTTAGGTCCGATACGCTAAGTAGCGGTGAATCTGTTTTTTTGGTTTCCTAGCTTAAAGCTCATTTCCTGTCATTTTCCTAGCTAAATCTTGTACTTGAATGACTTTGAGCCTATTGAATGGCTGTTGTGATGAATTTATATTGCGTATGACTTTGGGATTGATTGAGGGAAATAATGAAGCCATAAGTGGCTGGGAAAATAGGTAAATACAGAGGGCATGCTGCCCAAAATTTTAGGGCTACGCGATTTCTTCAATTGAGTTGATCTTAGTACAAATGAAGGTTTTTGGGGCTGTTTGTAACCCTAGGACCAACTGTTATCTTTTGCTCAAAAGTCATATTTTATTCTTTTGTACTAGTACTTAACCTGAAAAGACGTACGACATGTAGTCGAGTCTCACTTGTACATTCCGTTTACTCGATTTTGGATGTGAAACCTTCAATTGTTTTACTTTGATGATTTTAGGGCTTCTTGGCGATTAAAGCCAGTTTGAAGTGAAAACGTTTGAAGTATCTGTACTTGAACCGGTGACTGTACCACTCCCCTTATTTGCTATTTAACCTGGTTTCTGCCTCTGCAATCTGCGATTTAAATGACTGCACTATTTGTTTATTCTGTTTGAGACGAATGTGTACTTTATCACACTCGTTCTCTTGTCTGTCCATATATCTATTTACTGTGTATAATCTGTTAATTGTATCTGAATCTGTTCGGACGTCGTTTGGAGGCTGGTATCCAACGACCTTTCTGTGACCTCTGAGCTCAACACCTGTGGCTAGTTACTCAAGTCGGGCCGGCAAGGGCCTGGTCGATTAGATAACGAACCACGGTAGTCTGTTTTGGGATCTTTGGGTATTGAGACTCTTGATTCCGGTACACTCGAGTGTTACCATTACTGTTCCTGAATAGAGTTCGGGCCCGGTAGGGGTATGTTTGGTGGATGGAAATTGGTGTAAAGTGTGGTCTATGGATATGTTGGTTCTATTTACGTTGACGGAGAGTCAACGGGTTCGGATCAAGTACTGCAAATGGAAATCTGGCTCCTGAGAGCCACTTGTATCCTTTCCCTTTGAATCACTGTGTCTAAATGCTTTCCTTTATATATGATATATGTATCTGATTGATTAAACGTCAAAGGCCATGATTTTACCCCTATATGTTTGGTACCTCATTCAGCGTAAGCTCACCCCTTTTTGTTGCCTTTGTTTTCCTTACAGGGGACAAATTTGGAAGTCACGGTTTTGGAAGAAAAGGGTCAAACTAGTATATATGTCATGTTGTTAAACTCTTTTGAAAACGAAGCCCTAATTGTGTTTTGTGTAGTATGAGTACCTCGGATCGCACTGTATGTTAATTTGTTCAGAACTTCAATGTAAATATATGTATAAGTGTTTAACCTTGTCTATTAAATGTATTCCGTTGAGACTATGATTTTATGGTTTGGTAGGCATGTTCTCACCTTAGTAGTTTCCGATTGTTCATTTTCTTTGGGTCCTATCGCGCGTACTATGTTGGGTTTGCGTGAATCGACTCTGTAGTCCTGGCGAGATCTGGGCAGGCGGTCCGCCGAACCCTTTGGTTCACCTTAGGGTGAGGTGGGGCCATCACAATGACAAGATCAAGATCCAAGAAGGTGAAGGAAACTTTGCGAGCCTTGATCATTCACCATATAAGCAAGGAGCAAGCTAAGTTTGAAATTTTGATGGACCATGAAGTTACCTTGTTCACTTGTACGTTTGAAGTGAAAGAAAGATCTCATACTTGTTAGTTTAGTTGGTAGTTATTTTAAAATTGCCTAGTTTAGTAGTTGTTAGTCGTTGAGTATTTTATTACTTATTGGGCCTTATCGGAAAGCCTTAAAGAGTTGGCTCTTTATGCGGACCGAATTCCTATTCCAGGTTTATGTGAGCCAGATTTGCCCTAATTTTAGCCTATAAAAGGCACCTATTGTATGAGTGAAAGACAAAATATTACAACTAGAAATCGTAAGGAATTTTCCTTCAAGTTCTTAATCGAACTTACTCTTGAATTCTTGAGTTCATAGCTTAAGAATTCAAATCAGACTTTATCGATTAGTTTGTTCCCTAATCGTGGTGTCTCTTCATCAATCATTCTTTGCTTAAGGTTGCTAATTACCTTTGTGTGTCAGAGATCTTGAGTTCATGAGAACAATGAAGTTCAACTTCCATTAGGAGAAAAAGTCCTACTTTGATATTACAAAGTTGGGAGGTTCTAGGAGGGTCTTTCCCTAGGGTTGCTCATCACGCGATAAAGTGAACTTCTGAGAAATTCTTGTAATGATTATATAACTAACTAATACTTGGGTAATTAATCATAAAAATAACTATTTTAAGGTAAACCAATACATAAGTGAATAAATCGATAAAATAAATAAATAAAATAAAATAAAATATGAGTCCTCACATCCTCTCCCCCTTAAGAGAATTTCGTCCTCGAAATTATACTTTGATTTGACAATAGATTTGGGTATTTTCCTCGAATCTCTTCTTCAACTTCCCAAGTTGCTTCCCCGAGTCCATGGTTCCTCCAGAGAACTTTCACCAATGGAATCTGTTTGTTTCTCAATTCTTTCACCTTATGATCTAGAAGCTTTACCGATTTCTCCTCATAGGTCAGCGTCTCATCAATTTCAATATTTTCCAGTTGCAAGATATGAGAAGGGTTTGGATGATATTTCTTAAGCATGGACACATGGAAAGCATTATGAATCCGAGACAGATTCGGTGGCAGTTCCAACTTATATGCTATATTTCCCACGCATTGGATAACCTTATAAGGTCCTACAAATCTCGATTGTAATTTCTTTCCCCTTCCTGCCATCAAACTTGCTTTCAGAGGGGTAATCTTAAGAAATACTTCATCTCCAATCACAAATTTCAAGTCCTTCCTATGGTTATCTGCGTAACTCTTCTGACGACTTTGTGGGGTCTGAATCTTTGGCATACCAACTTCGCTTTTTCATTCGCCTCCTCAATCCAAGGTACTGTAGTCGGGTCTAAGATTCTTCATCCACCTATTTCCTCCCAACAAATCGGAGATCTACATTTCCGACCATAAAGTGCTTCGTACAGGGCCATTTGAATAGAAGAATGAAAGCTATTGTTATAGGCGAATTCCACCAATGTCAAAAACTTACTCCAACTCTCACCGAAATCCAAAACACATGTCCTCAAGAATTTGAATCATTCTCTCAGACTATCCATCGGTCTGGGGATGGTAAGTAGTACTAAAATTCAATTTAGTTCCCAACACTTCTTGCATCTTTTGCCAGAATCTCGAAACAAATCTAGGGTCTTTATCGGACACAATACTTACAGGTATCCCGTGTAATCTTATGATCTCATCCAAGTATAACTTAGCTAACTTCTCCAACGGGTATTTCATACTAATCAGTAGAAAATGAGCCTATTTGGTCAATCTACCACTATTACCCAAATGGCATCATGACCTCTTTGTGTCCTAGGTAACCCTGATACAAAATCCATGGTGATGTTTTTTCATTTCAACTCAAGTATTTCCAAAGGTTGTAAAAGTCCTGATGGTTTCTGATGTTCAGGTTTAACCTGTTGACAAATCAAACAGGTTTGGACAAATTGAGCAATCTCCTTTTTCATGCTCTCCCACCAATACAAACTTTTCAAGTCTTGGTACATTTTATTCCCTCCAAGGTGTACCGTAAATTTCGATCGGTGTGCCTCTTTCAAAATTTCCTTCTTAAGTCCTTCATCATTTGGCACTATGATTCGATTCCGAAATCTCAATATACCATTTAATCCCAAGTTAAAATCTGACTTCTCTCCCTTTTTGACTTTTTCCAACCACTTTTGCACTTCAGTGTCCTTTTCCTGAGCTTCCTTGATATGTTTCAACAAAGCGGAATTCACTATAATATTCTCAATATTTAGTTTCCTTGGTTTCAGTCTAGGGTTCCATATACTAACCTCCTCCAACAGGTGCATTTCTTTAATCATCAATCCTGCCACTTGCACTTGACGATTTAAAGCATCGGCCATTACATTGGCTTTCTCTGGATGGTACTTTATCATGCAATCATAGTCTTCCAAAAATTCCATCTACTTACGTTGTCTCAAATTTAGCTCCTTTTAAGAAAACAAATACTTAAAGCTTTTGTGGTCAGTGAAAATCTCAAACGTTATTCCATAAAGGTAATGCCTCCATTTCTTTAAATCAAACACTACCGCCGCTAACTTCAAATCATGAGTCGAGTAATTTCCTTCATGCGATTTTAATTTCCTAGAGGCATATGCTATCATTATCTCATTTTGTATTAATACACACCCCAAACATTCCTTTGAAGCATCAGTATAGACTACAAAACTATCCTTCCCATTTGGTAGAGCTAATACGGGTGCTCTTGTCAAACGTCTCTTCAAATCTTGGAAACTCTCTTCACACTTAGGATTCCATATAAACTTCCCACTTTTCTTGGTTAACTCAGTCATGGGTCTAACAATTTTAGAAAAATCCTTGATAAATCTCCAGTAATACCCTGCTAACCCTATAAAACTTCAAAGTTCAGTAGGATTTTCCGGTCGGTTCCATTTAGAAACCGCTTCAACTTTAGTTGCATCTACTTTAATCTCACCCTTAGTAATTATATGACCCAAGAATGTCACTTCTTTTAACCAAAACTCACACTTGCTGAACTTAACATACAACTGATGTTCCCTCAACGTTTGTAAAACAATTGTCAAGTGCTTCTCGTGATCCTCCGCAGTCTTTGAGTATACCAATATATCATCAATAAATACTACCACAAATTGGTCCAGATAAGGTTTAAAGGCCCTATGCATCAAATCCATAAAAGCAGCAGGTGCATTGTTTAATCCAAATGGCATTACTGCAAATTCAAAGTGTCCATACCTCGAGATAAAAGCAGTTTTGGGTATATCTTTTTCCAAAATCCTCAATTGGTAATAACCCTGTCTAAGATCCAATTTAGAAAATATTACCGTTCCTTGCAATTGATCTAACAATTGATCAATGTAGGGCAAAGGGTACTTATTCTTAATGGTAACATTGTTCAAGGCTCGTTAATCTATGCACAGTCATAAACTCCCTTTTTTTTTCTTGGCAAATAAGACGGGGGGACTCCCCACGGTAAATCACTCTCCTTTATAAAATTCTGCTCCAGTAAATCCTGTAATTGCAGTTTCAGCTCTTTCAATTCAGCTGGAGCCATTCTATATGGTGTCTTAGAGATATGTGCCACTCCCGAAGTCACATCAATCTCAAAAGCTATATCTCTTTCTGGTGGTAAAGACTCTAACTCTTCGAGAAAGACATCGGGATACTCCTTCACTACGGGCATGTCTTCTAATTTCACTTTATCACTAGGGTATTGATAAGAAAAGCCAAGTATTCCTGAGCTCCCTTAATTAATATTTTCCTAACTCGGATCCCTGAGATAAGTACAGATAAGGCTAACCTACCCCTTACATCCAATGTCAGAGTTGTCTCTCCCGAAATGCATAATTCTACTGTTTTCGTCTTACAGTTCAACTGAGCATTATAACGGGCTAACCAGTCCATTCCTAGGATCACATCATACCCCTTAATCGCTAAACCCATCAGATCAGCCAGTAATTTCGATTCTCCAACCCATATCTCACAATTCTTATACACCAAATTAGCTAGTAAACTTTGATCTCCAGTAGGTGTTCTAACCTCTAAATTATAAGGTAACTTAATTGGCTTCAAGTCTATTTCACTCATGAAATTAGGGTTTACAAAAGAATGCATTGCACCTAGGTCAATTAAAATCTTAGCTAAACGGTGAAAAATAGGGATCGCACCTTTAACCACCTCAGTTACATCGGGAATCTGTTGATGATCTAGAGCATAAACCCTAGCCGGTACTCTAGGTCAACTTCCTCCAATACTAGTCTGCTTAGAGATTGACTTTTCTGGCTTTTGAGTGTTACCTCCTATTTTTGGTGCCTTCGGACAACTCGCGAGTTGATGTTCAGCGCTACTACAGAACAAACATTTCCCAGACTTTCTCCAACAATCATTCTTTGAGTGGTTGGGTTACCAGAATAATCACAGGTAACTTGCGGTGTCACTACCGAACCACTAGAAGGCACCCCTCTCGTTTGAACTGGCCCACTACGACCTCCTCTGGATAAAACTCCCCTTAAAGTTCCAGCGGTCCTCAATCCTTCCATTCCTCTTCCCATCTTGGAAGGCTGTGTACTCTTACTAGCCTGTCCAGAAGTGTGACTAGAAAAGTTGTTTTTCTTATTATGGAAGTCCCTAACTTGCATTCTTGCACTCTCGACCCTTTACGCTTTCTCTAGAGTCTTAGTAAATGTAGAGATTTGGGCCGTAGCCAAGCCCTCCTGGATTTTTACATTAAACCCTTGCACAAACTGTCTTATCCTTTTCCGCTCGTTGGTCACCAATTCGGGAGCGTACTTAGAAAACTTAGTAAACTTCCCTTCATACTCAGCCACACTAAGAGTTCCTTGTTTCAACTTAATGAACTCATCCTCCCTCTTCTCTTGGATTAAAGGTGGAAGAAATTTCTCATTGAATTCCCTCGTGAAATTCTCCTAAGTTCAAGGGGTTTGGCATCTCTCCCACTTTCCCTTTATCACGTCCCACCAAGCATGTGCTACTCTCTCAAATTGAAAATCAGCAAAATTCACTCGCCATCTTCAGTATAGTCTAAGGTGACGAATATGTTGGTCATCCTCTCCAACTAATTATCCGCTACCTCAGGATCAGGTTCTCCAGTGAACTTAGGCGGGTTAAATTTTAGAAACCTCTCCAAGGCTCTATCTTTCCCTCTATCCTGACCCCCAGGTTGGTTAAGTGGTCCTGGACCCTGTCTCTCTGCTAACCGTTCAAGAATATCAGTCATCCTATTAATGGTAGTAACCACATGATTACGCTCCAAATTTCCTTGTTCTTGGTCGGTCCAGTTGCCGATCCCTGATCATCTTCTTGAGGTTGGGCTTGCCTAGACCCTCGCCCACGACCTCGACCTCTCTTTCGTCCGTCCATAATTCTAATGGTGCCTAGTGTAAAAATAAAAGTGATTACACAAGAAAATACTCAAAACAAGGGCCAATCGAGAAACATTGATAATAATAATAATTTACATTCATTAGCACTTCAAAGTTCATACAATTAGCAAGTCATGGGAAAAATTACAAAAATATAGCACACATGTGCCACAAAAGTACTTTTAGTCATATACGACTAAAGTAAAGTCAAGTGTCTCAAAAGTAGGCCACACAGTCAAACAAAAATACAATGGCCTTGGCACTAGCATCACCCCAGCTAATTCTAACTACATCAGTCAAAAGGTCGGTCACTCTAAGCCTAGTCCTCAGGGGCTATCAGGTGAAACCTCCTCCTCAGGATCCTCCTTCTGATCCTCCTCCTGAACTGGGCTCTGGACAACTTCCATCACCTCATCTATCAGGCTAGTGTTATCGGTCATGATCCCGAAAGCCCGATCACGGACCTCCTCACCGATCCTAGTAAGTCGAGCCCTAACTCTCTGAAAGTCATCACGGGTGGCCTCAGCCCTAGCCACCTCGTCCACTAGTGTCCCCTCCAGCTCAGCAATCCTAGTGTTTTGAGCATTCACTATAATGCTCAGCTCCTCTACCTCCTAGAGTAGATCTCTATTGGCATCCACCAACTGACAGCGCTCATCGTCAAAAGCAAATACAAGGTGGTTCGGGTAAGCATGTGTCCTCCTACAGACATATCTGGGGAACCTAGTAGAGGGTGAGTAGCGTACACGAGCTCCTCCGCCCCCGTGCGTATAGTAAATGGATCTAAAAGACTTTACATGGCCATTAGCATGGTCATTACCATCAGCAGCAGGTCCTCCGTTCCTATTCTCCATCCCTGCAAAACAACCACAATTTCTAGATTAGAAACTTAAAGTTACGAATTCACTTAAATATAACTTAGGGTATGACTAAGTCATCTCATCTCAAATCTTAAGGGTAAAGTTTCTAACACATCTCCCAATTAGGTCTCTAACCTAGCACTCTGATACCAACTATGACGTCCCACTTCTGCTAAGGGTATCCGCGGGACGCCTGCTCAGCTCTTGCCAGGACTCAAATCAACTCAATTCAAACTTAACAATACATACCAAATTAATACAAGTCTATATAAAGAAAAGTTGTTTCCTTAATCAAATATCCAAATCTTACATCAGATTCTCAAAAGATACATCAAATCCCAAAATACAACCATTAAAAAGTCGACTAAATAGTTACAACCAAAATTCCAATCAAAACATAACCTAGTCGGCTTTTCATAATCTTCCAATCCACCTGTTAAGGAAAATAAACTAATGGAATGAACCAATACTCAGTGAGGCCAAGAAACACACATGCAGGCACGTTGTCCGAGTAACAATCCCATTTAACAAATAAATAGTAATATTCAAGTACATAACAATTCGGGCGAAAAAGTAAACAAAAACAATTCAAGGATATAAGAGCTCTCAGGAGATATTTTTCACTTGCATGATTAAGAACCTCCACGAGTTGACACTCCGTTAATCGGGTAGGTTATAATCTGTAGACCTTCACTTACTCGTTCCCCGATCACCATTACATACCCCTGTACCGGGCCCGCCTGTCTTTTATTTAAAGTAATACTATTCGAGTATGCCAAGCAAGATCTCCCTATTAGATCAAGCTTATACACGTTTCCTATGGCTCACCAAGTTTCTCGACCGTGCCCATACCAGCTCGAGTTGCAAGGTCGGCCGACGAGATTTGGGCATCCCCCACTAGTATCACTAGGAGTCGAGGAGATTTACTCCAATTGACTTATGCAGCCATAGCATAATTAATCATCGAAATACTTCACTTAATTCACTTAACGAGTCACTTCAAGTATTTCATGTCAAATAATTCAAGTACACTTAACTTTAATGAGAAAGAGTGCGGTAAAGTACACACTCAACTCAGCATTTTCAAAATACTCAATTTCCAATCACAATTAAACGCGTAACACGTTTGCACACTTGACACTCACCTAATCAAAATGAGAAAGTGGTACTCAATTCAAGTGTTTAAGCGTCCGTTGTGAGGTCCTCTTGAAGGTCCCCTTAAATGTCTGAATAAACAATAATTATCTATGACACACTATCGCTTAAGACCTCCCCAATTATCAAGGAAGATTGTAATCGTGTACAATCTAAGAAAATATCATGAAAATGAGCCTTAATTACTCGTAAATCGAGGCTCAAAAGTGGGGTTTAATAATACAAGGAAAAACTAATTTTCATCTTTGAAATCAAGTGTAAAATGGTCAAGCAATATCGAAGAGAAATGGTAATGTGAGCGTGGAAGCAAAAGCCTAGACCATAGGGGAACACGTTGCGAATTGACGGAGTCGAACGCAAACTTGGATCACTCAAGAACGAATTCAACGGTAGAGGATGCCACAATCAAATGTGTGTGCTTGATTGATAAGTCAAGGAAACCACCAAGGATCAACTCTAGGAAGTTCTGTAGACACCAAATTTTTGGTGTAATTTCATTTACTGTTTATTTTTATTTTTTTTTATTTGTCGTGTTAGTTTTATTCGATTTTTAGTTTTTAGTTTATAGTTTTTAGTTTATTTTTAAGTTTTTAGCATAGAATTTCTTGGAAAAAAAAAGAGAAAAAGGAAAAATGAATGAAAAAAAAAGAGAAAAAGGAAAATTATGAAAAAATGAAAAAAAAGAAAAATCATAAAGAAAAAGTAAAAAAAAAAAAGAGAGAAAAGCGTTCAAAAAATATGTTGTAGTTGTTTCAGATTTAGTTTCATTATTTAAAAATGAAAAAATGATGAAAAATTGAAAAATGAAAAAAAAGGAAAAAGAAGAAAGGAAAAAGACGAAAATCTTAGCTTTTTATCTTTTGGTTATTAATTTTATACATTTTATATAAGTTTAAGTTTTTTTGAATTATTATTTTGTTTTTATTGTTATTTATATTATACTTAAAAAAAAAAAAAAAAAAGGAAGCATGCAAGCTACGTATTTTGGCAGCTTGCAAAGAAGAGTGGTACATGCCCATCGGATGGCCAAGATAAGAGGCTGAGAGGAGGTTGATTGCTGGCCATTGAGAGCAGGGTTTAGGAGGTTGGGGAATTGATATAAAAGAAAAAAAAAAGCAGCAGCCGCAGGAAGAGTAGGGGGGATGAGCAGAAAAACAAAAACAAACAACGGGGGGAGAGCTTGATCCGGAAGACAAAAACACAGAAAAAGAAAAAGGAGAGATTGGGAGTGACGGCTGAGGACCAAAAAGACGAAAGAAAAACAATGAGGAGGTTTTAGAGTGGGGGGCGAAAAGAAAAACTGAGCAGAGGGCTAAGAAAACAAGAGAGGGAAAGCTGAAGGGGCGGCGGTAGGAAAAATACAGGAGAGGCTTTGAAAGAGAAAGGAAGACAGAAAAGAAGAGCAAGAGTGAGGGATCAACGGGGAGGTTTAGAAGGCAACAAAAGAAAGAAAAAGGAGAGAGCTTTGACGGTTGGAGGCTGAGACGAAAGAAACCAGGGAGATTAGAGGGGGAAGGAGAATCCAGTAGCAGTTAGAATTTCTGAGAAAAAACCAAGCGAGAAAGAGAGCAAGGAGAGAGTTGAGGGGTTAGGCAGAGGGCTGAGGAGAAAGAACGAGAGAGATAGAGAGGCCAAAAGAGCTTCGGTTGGAGGAAAAGTTTGGGAAAAGCCGCGAAGAAGAAAAAACCAAAGAAGGAAGCGGACCTGGTGCTATTCTTTGAGAATCAGCAAGGAAGTGCAGCGTTTCTCAAGCCCGCGGATTCATCTTCATCATCTCAACTTCCTAGAGCATTTAAGGTGATGAAGTTTCACTTTACTCTTGCCATTCAAGTTTAAATCTTGGCCAAGTCTAGCCTGCGTTATTCTTTCCTTTTGCTGCACATTTCCTGCTCACCGTGTGCGATGATAGTTCAGGTTTTATGGCACAAATCTGATATTAAATGTACCAAGATTGAATCTTGATGCTTGGGGCTCTATAATCTTCCTGTTCTGGTCTGAAAACTTGACATTTTGCTTGGACTTCGTCACTTGCGTCTGACATGAAAGCCATAGCAACAAAAGTTGCAGAAACCAGTAATAAAAAACAAAGCTTTGACCCTGCTGTATTTTTCTGTTGTTAAGCGTTTATAGCCATGATTTGCTAAGCTCAATCAGCGTTTTGTTGCAAAGGGGAAGCCCAGATGTGAAGTCATTAGATTCAGGCCCCTCTAGTCACGCTTGTTGGTCACTTTTGTTGCCTTCATTTCCTTTCTTCATGTTCACTGGTTTATCTAAGAGTCTGTTATCTTCAAAGTTGAGGTCATGGATCGTTCCTAACATGTTGGATGATTTTGCTAGGAGTTTTGAATGAATCTTGACTCGTTTGCTTTGTCCTTTCCACGGTGATAGGCTTGCAAATGGTGGGCGAGTTAATGAAATGTTTTAGCAAACCAGGAAAGTTTCAAAAGCGTAGGAAGAATTGCAGCAAACTGCTTTGTTTTTTTTTTGTGTCGAGTCTTGTGAATTGCGTGAAGGGTTGGGTTCATATGTTGCTGAAGGTGTTTAATTGCTTGAACCATGATTGGTTTACTTGCTCCTACATGAGATGTCATGAAATTAGGTTGCAAGCTCTGGAAATTTTCAGAAACACTGCATCAGTTGCCAAAAGCCTTCATTGCAGAAAGTTTTTGTTCCGAGCTTGCATGAAGTTTCATAACAATTGGCATAGTTTCCTGCTTTGTTTCTGTTTTGTTGGATGTGGAAGTTGCTTGCTTTGATGCTTAGTTTGAAGCTTGGATAAATGACTGCCTGTAAAAACAGAAATGCAGCAGGCTTGCACTTTCGGTTGGCTGAAGTTTTTGCATTGTTGAAGTGTGTGATTTGTTTGCCATGTGATTGGAATACCGTGTGCACGTATGCCATGAGGTAGAGTCATGTTTTGAAGTAAAGTTCAATTGCATGTTTGGGAGCTAAAATATTTGGATTAGGATCAAATGCTTGCTGAAAAATGAAATTCAGATTGCCGAGCCATTTTACGTGAATGTCTTGTCCAGAATGTCTGTGATGCACCAGTTCCTTTATTGTTCTTGCTTGTTTGGAGTTTAAAGTTAAGTAGCTTGTTGTTTAGTTGATGTTGGGTTGAAAAATATCTAACCCAAGCTGCGTATTTACATCAAAAATCTGGTTTGCATGATGAAGTAAAAATCTCGGCTGGAAAAATGCAGAAACTTGCGGCACTTCCTCTCTTTCCTTCTATTGCTGTTTTGCTGTTTACTTTCATCTTTAATGGTCAGCCCCAATTCTTTGTTTCCACCCTTCAATGAAGTTGCATGTTTAGTTGATGATGGAGAGGTAGAAATCTGCTATCTGATGAACCTGTTTGCATGATAGAATGAGTAGAGTTGCGGCTGGAAAATTGCCGCAAGCTTGGAAACCAAAAAATGCAGCAGTTTGTTTTGTTTTGTTGCAGAAGCTTTTTGCCTTATTTTGTTATATGAAACTTGCATGAAAGTATTCCCATAATCCCATTGTTGTTAAGTTGTAGCCATGTTTGATTGGAGAGAGATCAGAATGCTGCATGAATTTTGGTTTACCGA
Organism: Coffea canephora; assembly: GCA_036785865.1. Classification (NCBI taxonomy): domain Eukaryota; kingdom Viridiplantae; phylum Streptophyta; class Magnoliopsida; order Gentianales; family Rubiaceae; genus Coffea; species Coffea canephora. The sequence goes on from CM071915.1 coordinate 25,770,633, forward strand.
AATTTGCTTGGAGTTACGGAAGCTTGTATAGCAGAAATGGTTTCAGTTGTTTTGGGCTGAAAAGCTATGAACTGCATGCATGCAAATGTTTTCAAAATCGCACTTTGATCCCTCAAGTCCCTTTCTGTTTCACTATGGCCCAAACAATTGGAGAAACCAATCAAATTGACCCCTCAAATTTCTTTAGTTTTTGCAATCAAGTCACTACTTGTTTTAAATTTTACATGGGCTGTTCACCTTCCTTTAAATGCCTTGCATTGATTCAATTTAAAGTTTACTTTTATCTTTTGTGATTATTTCTTGATTAAAGTGATGCTTTGACTCTTTTATTATTTTGGAGGGTAAATAAGTGGTTCCATTCCATTTGGGCCCAATTCAAGAGAGGTACACCCTAATCCTTCATTTCTTACTTTATTTTGACTCTACGTGCTCCTATGTGTTATGTGTGAATATGCATGCTTTAATTTGCTTTTCATTCTGGTTTAATTGCTTATTTTGCTTTCTTTTATTTCATTTTTCTTAATTTGCAAGTGATTTGAAGGCACTTGAATGCCAAGTTGTAATAGCTAGGTTATTAGTTTTATTCTTATTCCGTTCCCCCTCCTAGATTGTATAGGCCTTCTTCCCCAATAATGTAATAGTTAGGGCCTTAATTACCTTATGTGTTGTGCATGCTTACGTGCGACGTGTTACTCGCTTTGTTAGGGCCTTGCATCTAGTCGAGCATGCTAAATGTTATGTGCTATGTGTTTATGGGTGTTTGGCATGTCTACTCGCTTTCCATAGCCATGAATGAATGTGATGGATGAATGTACGTTTCCGCTAGTCCAACGCTAGTCGGAATTCATAGAATGGGCTAGTCCAACGCTAGACCCTTAGGGATTTCCCCTCGATAGAACATGTTTGCGTGATCATTACATGTCTTGCATTTTAGTTTATCATTTGGCATGCCCCTCGAACCCCTTTTCCTTTCATTTTAGGATTTTTGCATTTCATGCTAGTTATAGGGTTCATTTGCTTGAGAGTCCCCTTAAATATGGGATATAGACGAGTGTGGCTTTTTCTAAGCCTTAGCACGCTTGTATTCCCTCTATAAAAGGACAAATTGAGTCACGATTTAGGTCTCCCCGTACCCATTATGCATGAATTCCCTAGGTTCATGCATCCACTCTATCATTACACTTTCATTTTTTCCTCCCATTTTGCACACGTGCACCTTTATGTTTCTTCACTTGCACACGAACACTTTTATCATCACTTGCACACATGCACTTCATATTATCATTTCACATACCGTACCTTGCCCACTCACGTGCACATTTTCATTTACACATTATTGTCTTTTATTATTTTTTCAAACTCATGCCTTCACATTGCATACATGCATTCCATTCATTTGCATCCCACTTGCATTATTCGTGACTTCTTCAAAGGATCGTTATTGGGCTTCACAATTAATGTGATTGGCACCACTCAACCTTTGAAGAGAAATTTCCCCCAATACCCCTAGGTCTAGGGTTTGCATTCATGTAGCACATCCAAATGTAATAAATTCTTTGGTTAAAACAAGAAAATCTTTGATTAAATCATGCAACTAGCCTTGGCTAGGTCAAAGGGGTGCCTTGGATTTTATCCTTGCCTTCCCCTTTGTCAAATGTGACTCCCGAACCTTTTTTTGGTTTACGTAGACTAGGAGTCGTTTAAAAAGGGTTTCTCACTACTTTTTCCTATTTTTCTTTAAAAATACATTTTTTAGGTGACTTGGTACACCTTAACTCATTACCAAGTGGCGACTCCGTATTTAGTTTTGAAAACCCTTTTTAAACTATAATTTTGGGTCAAATCGTCGCATTCTCAAACCCCCATTTAGACCCACTTTTCTTTTAAAATCAAAATTCATTTTTCAATCACAAAAATACATTTTTTAAACCATTTATTTGTTTATCAAAAAATGGGGCGCGACAGTTGGCGACTCCACTGGGGACATTCGAGAGTCCGAGCAAATTTGATTTAATCAACATTTTTCTTCTTTTAACCTTTTCATATATCACATTTGGGTGTTTTAGGGTTGCATTTTTCCTTTTTAGGATTTTGCATTTCGCGCGTATTAATTACTCCCTCACTCACGCATGTATGATTGGTTGACTGGATGTATGTTTATCTGTTTATCTCGCGCTTGCATTGCATTTGGGGGGGGTGTGTGTCACCTTTAGAGCCTCGCTTGGTTTTCAACCCCTTCTCTCAAAATAGGGAACACTTCATACGTGCACGTTTACTTATTGTTATCCCATTTTATTTTATTTTTCGTGGGCGCTATCCCACACCGCCTTGTAGGATTAGGATTGATTGCCTTGGGTAGGCGGATGGTGTGCACTGCGCCCATAGCGCTACCTAAGGGATCACTCGAGCCACCGATCAAAGGCCTTGGGAGTGATGACCCTTTGCCTTTAGGTCTGAAGGCTTGGGAGCCGAAGCCTTATCGAATCTAGTTGCATTAGTGAGCCCCAGTCTCATGCATCCATGTTAGAATTTTCCTAGGTTAGATTCAGCCTCACCCTATTTTAAGCACATTAGGCACGAGGGAAGGGGTTCCACCCCTTTTACTTGCTTTATTGTATTTCTTTTTCTTAATTGCTCCCAATATGTTATGTGTATTATCAATTGCACTAACCATTCTTTTGTTTTCTTGGCTTGCATTCATGTGCCTTAGTAATAAGAGGCCTCTTTGACACTCTTTTAGTGACTTACCCACTAGATAGCTTACATGTTTAAATTTCAGTCATTGCACTCAATTTTCAATAAGTACATTTCACTTTAGACCTTTTCCCCTCGATGCATTATCTATGTCCTTTAGGCCATATTTGTCACATATTTATATCGCTTTAATAAATGGCATCATGCATAAACCCTAGAAGGGAATGCCATTTAGGGGATCCCGTACTAGGAATAAACCACCTTGTGTCTCGGATATTTAATCCAAAGAGACTTGCACGTTTACATTTTGTACCATCCAAAGGGGTAGTGCACAAGGTAGGGTAGGATCCGATCATTTTCATAAAGCGATCTTTGGAATATGAGCATCTAATAATCACTTTTTGGCCATTTTATCAAAATTGGTAAAATTTCCTTGCGTAAAAGGACATTAATTTGAAGAAAATTCACAAATGATTCCTCTTGTTGAGACGATGAATAAATTGAGGCCAAATCGTGATTTTAGAAGGCTCATAGACTAATTTTCTGAAACCACCAATGGCCGGCCGATCCATTTTGTCAATTCATAATCAATTTTGAATAAACCATCTTTTGACCAATTTACCCTTTTTAGGGTCATTTGACCAATTTACCCTTTTTAGGGTCATCCGGTCGATTTTGAATAAATCATCAATTCATTTGACCAAATTACCCTTTTTAGGGTCGTTTGACCAATTTACCCTTTTTAGGGTCATCCGGTCGATTTTGAATAAATCATCAATTGATTTGACCAAATTACCCTTTTTAGGGTCATTTGACCAATTTACCTTTTTTAGGGTCATTTGACCAATTTACCCTTTTTAGGGTCATCCGGTCGATTTTGAATAAATCGTCAATTCATTTGACCAATTTACCCTTTTTAGGGTCATCCGGTCGATTTTTGAATAAATCCTCATTTCATTTCATTTGACCAATTTACCCTTTTAGGGCGATCTTGTCAATTTTGAATAAATTTTCGATTTCATTCAACTCATTTGACCAATTTCTTTTTAGGATGATCTGGTCAATTTTGAGTAAATTGTCAAATTCCCATTCAATTTGTTTGACCAGTTTACCCTTTTAGGGCGATCCGGTCTGTTTTGAATAAAATTCTCAATTTCAATCGATCAAATTCCTTTTTAGGATGATTCGGTCAATTTTGAGTAAGTTTTTAAATTTCACTTAATTCATTTGACCCGTTTCCCTTTTTAGGGTAATCCGGTCGATTTTAAATAAATGGTCAATTTCATTCAACCCATTTGACCAATTAGGGTTTCGATGTCAATTTGAACTTGGAAAACCTAGTCGATTTTTGAGAAAGACATCCATTGCATCCAGCCATTTGATCAGTTGGAGTTGTGACCCGTGCTTCACTGAAAAATTTGTCAACGAATTCCGATCTCTTCGATAGGAAGTTTGTCAAGGTCAAACCCGTGCGTTTTTGCAAATTCTTGTATCGATCAAAAGTGATCAATCCATTCAGACGTTGATCTCATTTTTACAAATGTCCCTCGTCACTCCAATTGACCAAATTTTTCAAAGAATTATTTTTCACTCAATGAGTTGATCAGATCCATCAGGTATGGTATAGTGCCTATCCTAGAGGATTGCGTTTTCATGCTAGGCCTACCCTTGGCACAAAAAGCGTCCCCCCATAGGACATGCATACCGATTTTATATTCTTTCTTACTAACTCAGGGTATTTTTCTTTTGTTTCCCCCCTCCCTTGCATTCATAAAAATGTTTCAATAAGGCGAAAATATTCTTCTATATCTGATAATTTTGATCCAATAAAGCTTGAAGATTACAAGTATTACTTGATTCTTGGGCAGACATTGCCACGAAAACATAAATGATTTATCTGGAAGCTCTACGCTAAAGCCTCTGAGAGATGTTGTAATTGTCTTCCAAAGGGAAATTCTGTTTATTTGATTTGTTAATACATTTTGTTCCAAAAGAAAAGGAGATGAAAAGTGTACATGAGGAGCCCTTTACAAGTTTCTCTTTTCTCATTTGTATCATAATTGAATGAGAATTTTTGTTTCAAACTTTTTCAGCAATAAAATTTTTGGACAATCATTGTTTTGTGTATATTTATGTACATTTCATTCTTTATTCTTATTCATTGGAGATTTCATGATGAATTTTGAGAAATAAGACCAAATTGAGATTTTTTTTCAACCTCCAGCCTAAAAATTCACAAGTGTATGCTTCCTAAAATCCTTACATTAGATTGGTGATCCGAGTTATCCAATAAGAGTGCTCAAAATTAAAAGAGATCGCTCAAAAGGCCCAATGAGATACCTTTTTCTCCTTCACTGTACAATTCATATTTTTGCCCATTTCATTCAACCCAAAAATAAAATCAGTCACGTTGATTGATAAATTGCAAATTGGGGCAACCTTGGCTTGAAAATGTCCGATGTGTCTAATTATATTCAACTCACATCTAAGTGAAAGCAAAAATGTGCATCATTCTTGTTTGTTTTGAAAATTTGGAATGATACTTTGAGCATTCGTTTCTCTACCTATACACATTTTATCATTTGCTCTCCCATTTGAGCCTTTAAAAGAATAATTTCGTTTCAAATGAGCGCCTTGATGATCACTACCCTATATTAGAAAATTTTCAAATATCAAAAAGGGGAATGGATTTTCAATAACCATTTCGTTATTTTGGTTGTCATGAGGTGTAAGAATGATACTTTGGCCATCGTTTCTACAACCTAAACACCATTTATCCCTTGCATCCTCATTTGAGCCAAAAAATTGGTGGTTCTTTTCGAATGCACATATGATCGCACCCCACTTTGGGGAAGGAGATTGGGGAATTTTGAAAAAAAAGGGGAAAGGGAACTGCAAATTGGGAAAAATTTGATTCCACTTGGGTTCCAATTTTGAAAAAAAAAAAGAAAAGGAAGAGATTTGTCTGCACGGACCGCCTATGTTTCACAAATATGAATGAGCAAGAGTCTTCCTCAATCAGTAATTCAGATACATGCAAAAAAAATTTCGCATTAACGAAAGTTTCCTTTCAGAGTTATTGTAAGGAACGGAATAAAAGTCAGACCCTCTTCTTTTCCAATCAAACATTCTATCCCTAGTTATCCCTTTTGAGCCTTCAGAATAAAATACTTCATTTGGCAACCCCTGAGAATCGCAAACCCCACACTGGGGCAAGTTTGAGTTGAAAAGGAAAATTTCAAGAAGTGAAAAGTGAAAAGCCACAAAATCAAAAGACAAAAGAAGAAATGAGAACCTCAGTTCACAATTAAACTGGGGCACATTTTGAAAATTTCAAAGAATGGCAAAAGGCCGAAAAAGTCAAAAGAGGAAAGAAAATGAAAGTGAAAAAGCCTCAATTGAGCATAAACTGGGGCAAATTCTGATTTAACCCTAAAATAGGGTTGGCATAACAATGCGATCTCAGATTCTTTAAACCACTCTTGAAATCTGCCTTCAAGCCTTAACTTTTCTAAACACCCCACCAGACCCCATTACAAAAGTCGAAAGTCCTGACTTCTGTTCTTTGCAATAACCCTGTCAAGAAAATTTCTGATGCCGGAAAATTTTAGTTGTATTTCTGAATTGCTTGGGTATGGGGTTGACGCTACTCACCATGTGAAAATTCACCAAGTTGAGGGAAAGGAAAAAAGAGGCGAAAAGCAAGAAAAGTAAATGCAAGAAAATTCGATCTGAAGTCCCTAGTGAATGATGAGAAAATACAAACAAATTTTGAGATCTTTAAGTTCAGAATAGGGGCAATTTTGAGAAGAATGCGATCTTTGGTGCAATGTCCTTGAAAATTATTTCTTTAACTATTTTTTTCAAGCCACATTATAAGCTAATAAAGTCCATCGTTGACTTATTCCTTCATGACAATCCAAAGTGAGGATCATGCTCATAAGAAATTTATCAAATCATTTGTGATCATAAGGGTATAACCCCGTTTCCACATGTTTAGCTATTACTTCTGTCCATACGTTACAAGCCTAGAAAGCTTGTATGTTGACTAAGTTTTCTTGAAAAATAAGGGTGACAAACTCTTTGCTTTCACTAAGATGTGATGTTGAATGCATTACAATTTTGGGCACAACAACCAAACAAATTCTGACCTCCCATTTCCTTAACCATTTCAAAAAATAATAAAGTCACTTGATTGGTCCTGAAAGATGAGCCAACCAGAAGTGGTGACCCGTTACCCTAAGTACCAATGCTAAAAGTGAGGAAGAAATTTTCTTGAATTTGGTGTTACTTCGAGGAATTCATCATGAAATTTCTGCATTCAACGTTCAAATGATTACTTTCTAAATTTTGGAAGGTGCGATTTCTCTTTGTTCAAATAAATGGGGAATCATCTCAACAAATGTTTTGCAATCAAATGGGCCCACACTGGGGCAAATTTTCATTTGAGAGATTTTTGTAAAATGGGCCCATACTGGGGCAAATTTTTGCAATACATTTGAAGTTCTCAACCAAGAGTCAAGAAGCGCACTTTTGAATCAATCTCTCCGTTCTTTTCATGGAATTTAAGTGCATCTCATACTTGGGTAAGCCCCTGTGCAGGTATCCATGGCTAAAATCAATAAAGAAGCGTAGGCCAGAATCTTATAAATCAAGGCCTCAAGGAGGAGCAACCATGCTGTAATGCAAATCAATGGATCGGTTGCACAAATTGGTGGAGATTGGGGCAAATTATTTTTGACAAGATTCTCTCAATCAGGACTTCTGGAAAAATCAAATTCAATTTATTGTTTTTTTTTTTTGGAAAATCACATTGAATTTTTGTTGGCAATATCTCAGCGTCCGCCGCGCTCCCTTCTATCTTCCTTTTTTGACAAAACACACTTAATTTCTTGATCAATTAGATGGCAGGACCGGGTTCTATCCCGCTGACCGCTTATTTCGTTGGGACCGGGTTTTATCCCGCCAACCTCGGCAGGACCGGGTTTTATCCCGCTGACCGCTTATTTCGTTGGGACCGGGTTTTATCCCGCCAACCATGGCAGGACCGGGTTTTATCCCGCTGACCGCTTATTTCGTTGGGACCGGGTTTTATCCCGCCAACCATGGCAGGACCGGGTTTTATCCCGCTGACCGCTTATTTCGTTGGGACCGGATTTTATCCCGCCAACCTCGGCAGGACCGGGTTTTATCCCGCTGACCGCTTATTTCGTTGGGATCGGGTTTTATCCCGCCAACCTCGGCAGGACCGGGTTTTATCCCGCCAACCTCGGCAGGACCGGGTTTTATCCCGCTGACCGCTTATTTCGTTGGGATCGGGTTTTATCCCGCCAACCTCGGCAGGACCGGGTTTTATCCCGCTGACCGTTTTTTATCTTCGTTGGGCCTGGATTTAATGCCGCCAACATTCCAAACATCACGTTGGGCCTGGATTTCGTGCCGCCAACATTCCAAATATCAAGTTGGGCCTGGACTTGGTGCCGCCAACTTCACAAAAATCACGTTGGGCCTGGACTTGGTGCCGCCAACTTCACAACATCCCGTGGGTCTATCCCATTTACATTTCTGTCCGGGTCTATCCCATTTACATTTCTGTTCGGGTCTATCCCGTGGGTCTATCCCATTTACATTTCTGTCCGGGTCTATCCCGTTTACATTTCTGTCCGGGTCTATCCCGTGTGTCTATCCCATTTACATTTCTGTCCGGGTCTATCCCATTTAAATTTCTGTCCGGGTCTATCCCGTTTGCATTTTCTATTCGGGTCTATCCCGTGGGTCAATCCCATTTAAATTTCTGTCTGGGTCTATTCCATTTTACAGTTTCTGTTCGGGTCTATCCTGTGGGTCTATCCCATTTAAATTTCTGTCTGGGTCTATCCCATTTTACATTTTCTGTTCGGATCTATCCCGTGGGTCTATCCCATTTACGTTTCTGTTTGGGTCTATCCCATTTTACATTTTCTGTTTGGGTCTATCCCATTTTACATTTTCTGTTCGGGTCTATCCCGTGGGTCTATCCCATTTTTCATTTTCTGTTCGGGTCTATCCCGTTTATGTTTCTGTTCGGGTCTATCTCATTTTACATTTTCTGTTCGGGTCAGTCCCGTTTTTAATTTTATGTTTGGGTCAGTCCCATTTTAGAATTCTTGTTCGTTGGAATCATTTTTACAGCCAAATAATGCAGGTAAGTATTTGGTGTCTATTTCTTTGTCTCAAGTTTTTTCAAAACTCAGACAAAGAGGGGCAAACTGTAGACACCAAAATTTTGGTGTAATTTCATTTACTGTTTATTTTTATTTTTTTATTTGTCGTGTTAGTTTTATTCGATTTTTAGTTTTTAGTTTATAGTTTATAGTTTATTTTTAAGTTTTTAGCATAGAATTTCTTGGAAAAAAAAGAGAAAAAGGAAAAATGAATGAAAAAAAAAGAGAAAAAGGAAAATTATGAAAAAATGAAAAAAAAGAAAATCATAAAGAAAAAGTAAAAAAAAAAGAGAGAAAAGCGTTCAAAAAATATGTTGTAGTTGTTTCAGATTTAGTTTCATTATTTAAAAATGAAAAAATGATGAAAAATTGAAAAAGGAAAAAAAAGGAAAAAGAAGAAAGGAAAAAGACGAAAATCTTAGCTTTTTATCTTTTGGTTATTAATTTTATACATTTTATATAAGTTTAAGTTTGTTTGAATTATTATTTTGTTTTTATTGTTATTTATATTATACTTAAAAAAAAAAAAAAAGAGGAAGCATGCAAGCTGCGTATTTTGGCAGCTTGCAAAGAAGAGTGGTACATGCCCATCGGATGGCCAAGATAAGAGGCTAAGAGGAGGTTGATTGCTGGCCATTGAGAGCAGGGTTTAGGAGGTTGGGGAATTGATATAAAAGAAAAAAAAAGCAGCAGCCGCAGGAAGAGTAGGGGGGATGAGCAGAAAAACAAAAACAAACAACGGGGGGAGAGCTTGATCCGGAAGACAAAAACACAGAAAAAGAAAAAGGAGAGATTGGGAGTGACGGCTGAGGACCAAAAAGACGAAAGAAAAACAATGAGGAGGTTTTAGAGTGGGGGGGCGAAAAGAAAAACTGAGCAGAGGGCTAAGAAAACAAGAGAGGGAAAGCTGAAGGGGCGGCGGTAGGAAAAATACAGGGGAGGCTTTGAAAGAGAAAGGAAGACAGAAAAGAAGAGCAAGAGTGAGGGATCAACGGGGAGGTTTAGAAGGCAACAAAAGAAAGAAAAAGGAGAGAGCTTTGACGGTTGGAGGCTGAGACGAAAGAAACCAGGGAGATTAGAGGGGGGAGGAGAATCCAGTAGCAGTTAGAATTTCTGAGAAAAAACCAAGCGAGAAAGAGAGCAAGGAGAGAGTTGAGGGGTTAGGCAGAGGGCTGAGGAGAAAGAACGAGAGAGATAGAGAGGCCGAAAGAGCTTCGGTTGGAGGAAAAGTTTGGGAAAAGCCGCGAAGAAGAAAAAACCAAAGAAGGAAGCGGACCTGGTGCTATTCTTTGAGAATCAGCAAGGAAGTGCAGCGTTTCTCAAGCCCGCGGATTCATCTTCATCATCTCAACTTCCTAGAGCGTTTAAGGCGATGAAGTTTCACTTTACTCTTGCCATTCAAGTTTAAATCTTGGCCAAGTCTAGCCTGCGTTATTCTTTCCTTTTGCTGCACATTTCCTGCTCACCGTGTGCGATGATAGTTCAGGTTTTATGGCACAAATCTGATATTAAATGTACCAAGATTGAATCTTGATGCTTGGGGCTCTATAATCTTCCTGTTCTGGTCTGAAAACTTGACATTTTGCTTGGACTTCGTCACTTGCGTCTGACATGAAAGCCATAGCAACAAAAGTTGCAGAAACCAGTAATAAAAAACAAAGCTTTGACCCTGCTGTATTTTTCTGTTGTTAAGCGTTTATAGCCATGATTTGCTAAGCTCAATCAGCGTTTTGTTGCAAAGGGGAAGCCCAGATGTGAAGTCATTAGATTCAGGCCCCTCTAGTCACGCTTGTTGGTCACTTTTGTTGCCTTCATTTCCTTTCTTCATGTTCACTGGTTTATCTAAGAGTCTGTTATCTTCAAAGTTGAGGTCATGGATCGTTCCTAACATGTTGGATGATTTTTCTAGGAGTTTTGAATGAATCTTGACTCGTTTGCTTTGTCCTTTCCACGGTGATAGGCTTGCAAATGGTGGGCGAGTTAATGAAATGTTTTAGCAAACCAGGAAAGTTTCAAAAGCGTAGGAAGAATTGCAGCAAACTGCTTTGTTTTTTTTTGTGTCGAGTCTTGTGAATTGCGTGAAGGGTTGGGTTCATATGTTGCTGAAGGTGTTTAATTGCTTGAACCATGATTGGTTTACTTGCTCCTACATGAGATGTCATGAAATTAGGTTGCAAGCTCTGGAAATTTTCAGAAACACTGCATCAGTTGCCAAAAGCCTTCATTGCAGAAAGTTTTTGTTTCGAGCTTGCATGAAGTTTCATAACAATTGGCATAGTTTCCTGCTTTGTTTCTGTTTTGTTGGATGTGGAAGTTGCTTGCTTTGATGCTTAGTTTGAAGCTTGGATAAATGACTGCCTGTAAAAACAGAAATGCAGCAGGCTTGCACTTTCGGTTGGCTGAAGTTTTTGCATTGTTGAAGTGTGTGATTTGTTTGCCATGTGATTGGAATACCGTGTGCACGTATGCCATGAGGTAGAGTCATGTTTTGAAGTAAAGTTCAATTGCATGTTTGGGAGCTAAAATATTTGGATTAGGATCAAATGCTTGCTGAAAAATGAAATTCAGATTGCCGAGCCATTTTACGTGAATGTCTTGTCCAGAATGTCTGTGATGCACCAGTTCCTTTATTGTTCTTGCTTGTTTGGAGTTTAAAGTTAAGTAGCTTGTTGTTTAGTTGATGTTGGGTTGAAAAATATCTAATCCAAGCTGCGTATTTACATCAAAAATCTGGTTTGCATGATGAAGTAAAAATCTCGGCTGGAAAAATGCAGAAACTTGCGGCACTTCCTCTCTTTCCTTCTATTGCTGTTTTGCTGTTTACTTTCATCTTTAATGGTCAGCCCCAATTCTTTGTTTCCACCCTTCAATGAAGTTGCATGTTTAGTTGATGATGGAGAGGTAGAAATCTGCTATCTGATGAACCTGTTTGCATGATAGAATGAGTAGAGTTGCGGCTGGAAAATTGCCGCAAGCTTGGAAACCAAAAAATGCAGCAGTTTGTTTTGTTTTGTTGCAGAAGCTTTTTGCCTTATTTTGTTATATGAAACTTGCATGAAAGTATTCCCATAATCCCATTGTTGTTAAGTTGTAGCCATGTTTGATTGGAGAGAGATCAGAATGCTGCATGAATTTTGGTTTACCGAAATTTGCTTGGAGTTACGGAAGCTTGTATAGCAGAAATGGTTTCAGTTGTTTTGGGCTGAAAAGCTATGAACTGCATGCATGCAAATGTTTTCAAAATCGCACTTTGATCCCTCAAGTCCCTTTCTGTTTCACTATGGCCCAAACAATTGGAGAAACCAATCAAATTGACCCCTCAAATTTCTTTAGTTTTTGCAATCAAGTCACTACTTGTTTTAAATTTTACATGGGCTGTTCACCTTCCTTTAAATGCCTTGCATTGATTCAATTTAAAGTTTACTTTTATCTTTTGTGATTATTTCTTGATTAAAGTGATGCTTTGACTCTTTTATTATTTTGGAGGGTAAATAAGTGGTTCCATTCCATTTGGGCCCCAATTCAAGGGAGGTACACCCTAATCCTTCATTTCTTACTTTATTTTGACTCTACGTGCTCCTATGTGTTATGTGTGAATATGCATGCTTTAATTTGCTTTTCATTCTGGTTTAATTGCTTATTTTGCTTTCTTTTATTTCATTTTTCTTAATTTGCAAGTGATTTGAAGGCACTTGAATGCCAAGTTGTAATAGCTAGGTTATTAGTTTTATTCTTATTTCGTTCCCCCTCCTAGATTGTATAGGCCTTCTTCCCCAATAATGTAATAGTTAGGGCCTTAATTACCTTATGTGTTGTGCATGCTTACGTGTAACATCCCGAATATTAGGAGGTTGTTTGTGAAGAAAATATTAAAGTATATTTCTTCGGGTTTGGTTTAAAACCTTATTTTGTTTTAAATGACTAGAAACCCTAATGTTTTAATCAAAAACCCTAGTTTACTTGTGACTAAACGGTTTCTTAAATCTTTCATATATTACTAGAGATTCTAATGTTAATTATTGAAATTGTAAATTCCTCACGTTTTCTTAAAAATTTCCTTTTATTTGAAAATTATTATTTATTAAGGCCCTACAGCCCAATTGTTCAACAATAAGTGCAGATGAACTTGGAAATAGGGTTTTACACTTCGGTTTCAAGATTTGAGCAAAATTAGGGTTTTCGCGATTTTTCGCCGGATGAATTTTCGGTACTGACCAAGGATCAATTTGGTGATTAAAAGTGACTTTTAAGTGAAAAAATCATATGTGAGTAGTAGCAATGATATAAGGTTAGTGAATGGGAAGAAAAAAAAACAGTAGTACGTGAGTTTTTAAGAAAAACGGCGCGAACCGGCGGGTCCCGCGCACTACCGGTTGAACGCACCACTTGACCACCACTTTCTTACCATACAAGCTTATTGACTTTTGAGCAAAATATCTTCTTGTTTGGCAGCTGCTTTGACCGAAAATTTGAGGCTAGAAAATAGCAAGGAAGAAAGAGAAAAATGAAAGGTGGTGGTGGCGACACTTGGCCAGTGATTAACTAGCCTTCTTAAACCAATTTTCTGCACTTTCCTCTTCATTTTTCCAGCAGCTGGTCGACCAAGAGGGAGAGAGAAAGTGAGAGCAAGAAACAATTCCTTCTTCTTGATTCTAACCAACCAAGTGACAAATTAAATTTCTAAACCGATTAATCTTACCTTTGAGTGATTGTTGGTGAAATTTTGGAAAGAGAAAGCTTGGGCTACACTTGGTGAACTCTAATCAAGGTAAGGAGGATGATATCTCTCTAAATTTTTCTTTCAATCTTGGTGAAATTAAGTCTAGTAACTTGAGTAGTAGTGGAATCATGGATGCTAGCATGATTGGAAGTTTTTTTCCCTCTTTATATGATGAACTAGGGTTTGGGAAATTCTGCCCAACTTGTTGTATGATGCTTGTATGTTACAATTAATGTTGTATAAGATGTTTTGGTAGTGTGAGAGGTGAGAAATTGGGGAAAGTTGCACTAGAAACTACAAATTTCAGATTTCTGGAAATTCTAGCTTACATTCTGTCCGAATTTGTATCTGTGTGTTAGAGGCCGAATTGGCTTTGGGTCAAAGAAGGAAAGTTGTATAGAATGGTATTTTGTAGGTGCCTGTAAAATTTCAGCTCAATCGGAGCAACGTAGGTCATGAAAAGTCCAAAATACCCTTACTATTTCAAATATTTCCCAGCAGTCCGTTTCATCAGTTAAGTCCAGTTTATCACGTTTTTTGACTAGGAGCCGTACTGATTTAGCTCTGGGCCAAAACATGAAAGTTGTAGTATTCTGACTTAGCTTTTAAATTCCTCTAAGAACACCTGATTCGGACTTTTGTACTCTGAGATATGACCATTACAGGGTAATGTGGTTATATAGCCGACGAATTGGTTTCTGGTTTAGTAATTTGAGGATTTGACTAAGTTACATTAGGAACTGGACTAAGTGACCTTCATGAACATTGCAGCTCTGTGTCTTAGCTTCGAAACGGCATAGGTTACGTCCCAATCCGATAAGCGTAGCCTTGGATATATTATTTCCGCATTCGTACGTCAAATCTGTCTTGTGCTAAGTTGAATTTCTGCACTTGTCATTGTTGTGATTCTTGTTATTATGATATTGTGAGCCTATGGAACGGCTCTGGACATGAATTGTTTACATGTGATGTTGGCTTGTGGTTGAGAAAAATAATGAAGCCTAAATGGCTGGAAAATTAGGTAAACACAAAGGGCATGCTGCCCGAATTTACGCTCGAGAACTATATAAATACACTTGCGACTTGGGTCGAATTGATATGAATAGTACTTGAACCATCTAGGGTACTTGAGTATTTTTGTTCCGGGGTATATAAGGAAGGACTTGGCCGAACTTGTACCCTTGAGAAAGGAAATAATGATTGCTCGGAGTATGTTTTCCTTATACTTTCGACTTGCATGGCATTTTCAAGTATAAATGTTACAAAGTTTTACCATTTAAAAAGCGAGCAAGTGTTTCACGACTACCATCCGAGTGAATTTCAATTTCTTGATTTTATTGAACGAAACGTCTAAGTTTCGAATCTTAGTCATGTTTCAAAGTTCTCAAATTGAGTTTTATCGCAGATTTGGACTCCGAACCCGGAGTATAACCTGAAAGTGACCAGTAAAGGCACTATATCTTTTGGTGAGTGCTTTCAAATACCGAATTGCACTAGATACTTGAACTTGATACGTGACCAATATGAGTACATGTTATATACGTGAATTGATAGGGCAAGAGTGTACTTTATCGCACTTGCCCTTACGTGATATACTTGTTTATTGTTGCAATTGACTTGATATACTTGATTATGATGCGCGCACTTCCTGGAATTCCAGAAACCCTGTGGCGAGTTACTCTAGTCGAGCCGGCAAGGGCTTGGTCGATTGGGTAACGAACCCTGGGTCTCTTGTATTGTCGAGTGGAGTGATATCTCCTCGACTAATCCGTATACTCGAGTATTACCACCCGTATTTATTGAGGATTTTGGGCCCAGCTGGGGGTTTGAACGGTGGACGGAGAGTCATGTAAGTGGTGTTCTACTGGTTTGGTTACTTACTTGAAAGTTGACGGAGTGTCAACTACTACGTGATCAAGCTTCTGGTAATGCAACGGGAATTTGGCTCCTGAGAGTCATCTGTATCCTTATACTTTGGAGTGAATATTGTTTATTGGATTATTGTTGCTTTTGAAAAACTTCTACACTCGCTCATTTTAAGATTGCTACTTGACGTGTTATTGCTCACCTTTATGAACTCTTTATGCTTGTTACTTTGCTATACCGAAAACTTGTACTTCTAAATAATGGTCAATTTGCTATTTGGAACCTCACTGGGCTTTTAGCTCATTCCACTCCATTTGTTTTCCTTTCTGGGGTACGAGTGACGCGTGAGACTTGTAAAAGACTAGCGTAGCCTTTTGTTTTGACTTTTGACTTTTTGGTCTTGTACTCGCGCTATTCCTCGAATGGAACATGTTGTACTTGGATTGTATACGTATTGAACTAGTTGGGTGTGTTGAGACTTTGTACCTCGATTTCTATTAATGTAAATTATAAGCGTGAATTGGGAATGTTATTTATGGTTCATGGATGTGTGTACGTGACTCGATTAAGATAGCGAGTGAGTCCTGGCGAGAGCTGGGCAGGCGGTCCGCCGAACCCTTTGGTACGCCTTAGGGGGAGGTGGGGTCGTCACAGATGGTATCAGAGCTCCTATTGAGCTCGTGCCGGGAGAGGGTTCTCGGACTGTGGGGATTGGCTTGTTAAGTGTGGAACAATTGTCTATTGTTGGAGACCTTAGTTAGTTATGCCTGGTAGGAATCTCTAATATGGATTATTTACTCTTGGGACCGGCCGGCTCGAGTTGTGAATTGTCTTATTGTGGATTCTTGTACTTGGGTATCATATAGTGAAGAGCGTTAGAATAAGGATATGTATCTTGATTGCACTTGAGGTGAGTTTTGATGGAAAGGTTAAAGCGTGGATGATTCTAACATTTAACCTTGTTATTGGACCGATCAAAGGGGTTTGCAATACTTGAACTGTCTGAGACAGACTAAAATGAGCTCAGTTGGGACTTGAACTTGTTTTGGCGAGTGTGCTCTTACGTACATGTAATGGACCTGATTTGATTTTTACACATGAGTAATATGACCTATATGTGGATTTGAATTCGGCGACTGTTTGAGAATGTGAATTGCTGGGTATAGGCTAGTCGAGTGAGTTCTTATTTGTGCCCGTGCTTCTTGAACTTGAAGTAATTGAATCTACTTTTGAACTTATATGTTTGAACCCTGTTTTGACCTTGCTTTTGAACTTATTCGTATTTGTGTGGCTGTAGACCAGCTACTACTCCTCTGTAGCGGTTGAACTAAAACTCTCTGGTGAGCCTTTGCCTGTTGTGTTTCCAAGCACCGCCAGGGGTAAAATTTTCGACTTGAGAAATTTTCGACTTGAGGCTAAGCCATGTTCTAAATTTTTCGAATATCTGAGACTTTATTTTCAATTCAGGGCTAGTTATGTGAATTGAGCCCTTTTTGCATGATCTATTTGG
The DNA here is from genome assembly GCA_036785865.1 of Coffea canephora. NCBI lineage: Eukaryota > Viridiplantae > Streptophyta > Magnoliopsida > Gentianales > Rubiaceae > Coffea > Coffea canephora. The sequence continues at coordinate 25,787,626 of CM071915.1, forward strand.
TTATCTCTTAGCTCTTTACTAAATGATAAGGTCATATATAAGGGATTGGAGTGATTTCTAGTACCTGATTGACTTTAAAGGACTCTTAGTACCCGTTGGAATTTCGAGGGCGAAATTCTTTTAAGCAGGGGAGATTGTAAAATCCCGAATATTAGGAGGTTGTTTGTGAAGAAAATATTAAAGTATATTTCTTCGGGTTTGGTTTAAAACCTTATTTTGTTTTAAACGACTAGAAACCCTAATGTTTTAATCAAAAACCCTAGTTTACTTGTGACTAAACGGTTTCTTAAATCTTTCATATTTTACTAGAGATTCTAATGTTAATTATTGAAATTGTAAATTCCTCACGTTTTCTTAAAAATTTCCTTTTATTTGAAAATTATTATTTATTAAGGCCCTACTGCCCAATTGTTCAACAATAAGTGCAGATGAACCTGGAAATAGGGTTTTACACTTCGGTTTCAAGATTTGAGCAAAATTAGGGTTTTCGCGATTTTTCGCCAGATGAATTTTCGGTACTGACCAAGGATCAATTTGGTGATTAAAAGTGACTTTTAAGTAAAAAAATCATATGTGAGTAGTAGCAATGATATAAGGTTAGTGAATGGGAAGAAAAAAAAACAGTAGTACGTGAGTTTTTAAGAAAAACGGCGTGAACCGGCGGGTCCCGCGCACTACCGGTTGAACGCACCACTTGACCACCACTTTCTTACCATACAAGCTTATTGACTTTTGAGCAAAATATCTTCTTGTTTGGCAGCTGCTTTGACCGAAAATTTGAGGCTAGAAAATAGCAAAGAAGAAAGAGAAAAATGAAAGGTGGTGGCGGCGACAAGTGTCGCCACCCTAGAGTTTCTTGGCCAAGTGATTAACTAGCCTTCTTAAACCAATTTTCTGCACTTTCCTCTTCATTTTTCCAGCAGCTGGTCGACCAAGAGGGAGAGAGAAAGTGAGAGCAAGAAACAATTCCTTCTTCTTGATTCTAACCAACCAAGTGACAAATTAAATTTCTAAACCGATTAATCTTACCTTTGAGTGATTAGTTAGTGATTGTTGGTGAAATTTTGGAAAGAGAAAGCTTGGGCTACACTTGGTGAACTCTAATCAAGGTAAGGAGGATGATATCTCTCTAAATGTTTCTTTCAATCTTGGTGAAATTAAGTCTAGTAACTTGAGTAGTAGTGGAATCATGGATGCTAGCATGATTGGAAGTTTTTTTCCCTCTTTATATGATGAACTAGGGTTTGGGAAATTCTGCCCAACTTGTTGTATGATGCTTGTACGTTACAATTAATGTTGTATAAGATGTTTTGGTAGTGTGAGAGGTGAGAAATTGGGGAAAGTTGCACTAGAAACTACAAATTTCAGATTTCTGGAAATTCTAGCTTACATTCTGTCCGAATTTGTATCTGTGTGTTAGAGGCCGAATTGGCTTTGGGTCAAAGAAGGAAAGTTGTATAGAATGGTATTTTGTAGGTGCCTGTAAAATTTCAGCTCAATCCGAGCAACGTAGGTCATGAAAAGTCCAAAATACCCTTACTGTTTCAAATATTTCCCAGCAGTCCGTTTCATCAGTTAAGTCCAGTTTATCACGTTTTTTGACTAGGAGTCGTACTGATTTAGCTCTGGGCCAAAACATGAAAGTTGTAGTATTCTGACTTAGCTTTTAAATGCCTCTAAGAACACCTGATTCGGACTTTTGTACTCTGAGATATGACCATTACAGTGTAATGTGGTTATATAGCCGACGAATTGGTTTCTGGTTTAGTAATTTGAGGATTTGACTAAGTTACATTAGGAACTGGACTAAGTGACCTTCATGAACATTGCAGCTCTGTGTCTTAGCTTCGAAACTTCATAGGTTACGTCTCAATCCGATAAGCGTAGCCTCGGATATGTTATTTCCGCATTCGTACGTCAAATCTGTCTTGTGCTAAGTTGAATTTCTGCACTTGTCATTGTTGTGATTCTTGTTATTATGATATTGTGAGCCTATGGAACGGCTCTGGACATGAATTGTTGACATGTGATGTTGGCTTGTGGTTGAGAAAAATAATGAAGCCTAAATGGCTGGAAAATTAGGTAAACACAAAGGGCATGCTGCCCGAATTTACGCTCGAGAACTATATAAATACACTTGCGACTTGGGTCTAATTGATATGAATAGTACTTGAACCATCTAGGGTACTTGAGTATTTTTGTTCCGGGGTATATAAGGAAGGACTTGGCCGAACTTGTACCCTTGAGAAAGGAAATAATGATTGCTCGGAGTATGTTTTCCTTATACTTTCGACTTGCATGGCATTTTCAAGTATAAATGTTACAAAGTTTTACCATTTAAAAAGCGAGCAAGTGTTTCACGACTACCATCCGAGTGAATTTCAATTTCTTGATTTTATTGAACGAAACGTCTAAGTTTCGAATCTTAGTCATGTTTCAAAGTTCTCAAATTGAGTTTTATCGCAGATTTGGACTCCGAACCCGGAGTATAACCTGAAAGTGACCAGTAAAGGCACTATATCTTTTGGTGAGTGCTTTCAAATACCGAATTGCACTAGATACTTGAACTTGATACGTGACCAATATGAGTACATGTTATATACGTGAATTGATAGGGCAAGAGTGTACTTTATCGCACTTGCCCTTACGTGATATACTTGTTTATTGTTGCAATTGACTTGATATACTTGATTATGATGCGCGCACTTCCTGGAATTCCAGAAACCCTGTGGCGAGTTACTCTAGTCGAGCCGGCAAGGGCTTGGTCGATTGGGTAACGAACCCTGGGTCTCTTGTATTGTCGAGTGGAGTGATATCTCCTCGACTAATCCGTATACTCGAGTATTACCACCCGTATTTATTGAGGATTTTGGGCCCAGCTGGGGGTTTGAACGGTGGACGGAGAGTCATGTAAGTGGTGTTCTACTGGTTTGGTTACTTACTTGAAAGTTGACGGAGTGTCAACTACTACGTGATCAGCTTCTGGTAATGCAACGGGAATTTGGCTCCTGAGAGTCATCTGTATCCTTATACTTTGGAGTGAATATTGTTTATTGGATTATTGTTGCTTTTGAAAAACTTCTACACTCGCTCATTTTAAGATTGCTACTTGACGTGTTATTGCTCACCTTTATGAACTCTTTATGCTTGTTACTTTGCTATACCGAAAACTTGTACTTCTAAATAATGGTCAATTTGCTATTTGGAACCTCACTGGGCTTTTAGCTCATTCCACTCCATTTGTTTTCCTTTCTGGGGTACGAGTGACGCGTGTGACTTGTAAAAGACTAGCGTAGCCTTTTGTTTTTGACTTTTGACTTTTTGGTCTTGTACTCGCGCTATTCCTCGAATGGAACATGTTGTACTTGGATTGTATACGTATTGAACTAGTTGGGTGTGTTGAGACTTTGTACCTCGATTTCTATTAATGTAAATTATAAGCGTGAATTGGGAATGTTATTTATGGTTCATGGATGTGTGTACGTGACTCGATTAAGATAGCGAGTGAGTCCTGGCGAGAGCTGGGCAGGCGGTCCGCCGAACCCTTTGGTACGCCTTAGGGGGAGGTGGGGTCGTCACAGATGGTATCAGAGCTCCTATTGAGCTCGTGCCGGGAGAGGGTTCTCGGACTGTGGGGATTGGCTTGTTAAGTGTGGAACAATTGTCTATTGTTGGAGACCTTAGTTAGTTATGCCTGGTAGGAATCTCTAATATGGATTATTTACTCTTGGGACCGGCCGGCTCGAGTTGTGAATTGTCTTATTGTGGATTCTTGTACTTGGGTATCATATAGTGAAGAGCGTTAGAATAAGGATATGTATCTTGATTGCACTTGAGGTGAGTTTTGATGGAAAGGTTAAAGCGTGGATGATTCTAACATTTAACCTTGTTATTGGACCGATCAAAGGGGTTTGCAATACTTGAACTGTCTGAGACAGACTAAAATGAGCTCAGTTGGGACTTGAACTTGTTTTGGCGAGTGTGCTCTTACGTACATGTAATGGACCTGATTTGATTTTTACACATGAGTAATATGACCTATATGTGGATTTGAATTCGGCGACTGTTTGAGAATGTGAATTGCTGGGTATAGGCTGTCGAGTGAGTTCTTATTTGTGCCGTGCTTCTTGAACTTGAAGTAATTGAATCTACTTTTGAACTTATATGTTTGAACCCTGCTTTGACCTTGCTTTTGAACTTATTCGTATTTGTGTGGCTGTAGACCAGCTACTACTCCTCTGTAGCGGTTGAACTAAAACTCTCTGGTGAGCCTTTGCCTGTTGTGTTTCCAAGCACCGCCAGGGGTAAAATTTTCGACTTGAGAAATTTTTCGACTTGAGGCTAAGCCATGTTCTAATTTTTCGAATATCTGAGACTTTATTTTCAACTCAGGGCTAGTTATGTGAATTGAGCCCTTTTTGCATGATCTATTTGGTTATCTCTTAGCTCTTTACTAAATGATAAGGTCATATATAAGGGATTGGAGTGATTTCTAGTACTGATTGACTTTAAAGGACTCTTAGTACCCGTTGGAATTTCGAGGGCGAAATTCTTTTAAGCAGGGGAGATTGTAAAATCCCGAATATTAGGAGGTTGTTTGTGAAGAAAATATTAAAGTATATTTCTTCGGGTTTGGTTTAAAACCTTATTTTGTTTTAAACGACTAGAAACCCTAATGTTTTAATCAAAAACCCTAGTTTTACTTGTGACTAAACGGTTTCTTAAATCTTTCATATTTTACTAGAGATTCTAATGTTAATTATTGAAATTGTAAATTCCTCACGTTTTCTTAAAAATTTCCTTTTATTTGAAAATTATTATTTATTAAGGCCCTACTGCCCAATTGTTCAACAATAAGTGCAGATGAACCTGGAAATAGGGTTTTACACTTCGGTTTCAAGATTTGAGCAAAATTAGGGTTTTCGCGATTTTTCGCCAGATGAATTTTCGGTACTGACCAAGGATCAATTTGGTGATTAAAAGTGACTTTTAAGTAAAAATCATATGTGAGTAGTAGCAATGATATAAGGTTAGGAATGGGAAGAAAAAAAAACAGTAGTACGTGAGTTTTTAAGAAAAAACGGCGTGAACCGGCGGGTCCCGCGCACTACCGGTTGAACGACCACTTGACCACCACTTTCTTACCATACAAGCTTATTGACTTTTGAGCAAAATATCTTCTTGTTTGGCAGCTGCTTTGACCGAAAATTTGAGGCTAGAAAATAGCAAAGGAAGAAAGAGAAAAATGAAAGGTGGTGGGGCGACAAGTGTCGCCACCCTAGAGTTTCTTGGCCAAGTGATTAACTAGCCTTCTTAAACCAATTTCTGCACTTTCCTCTTCATTTTTCCAGCAGCTGGTCGACCAGAGGGAGAGAGAAAGTGAGAGCAAGAAACAATTCCTTCTTCTTGATTCTAACCAACCAAGTGACAAATTAAATTTCTAAACCGATTAATCTTACCTTTGAGTGATTAGTTAGTGATTGTTGGTGAAATTTTGGAAAGAGAAAGCTTGGGCTACACTTGGTGAACTCTAATCAAGGTAAGAGGATGAATCTCTCTAAATTTTCTTTTCAATCATGGTTAAAGTAAGCTTAGTAACTTGAGTGTGTGGATTCATGGATGCTAGCATGTTGGAAGTTTTTCCCCATTTATTTGATGAACTAGGGCTGTGGAATTTCTGCCCAACTTGATGTATGATGCTTGTATGTTACAATTAATGTTGTATAAGATGTTTTGGTAGTGTGAGAGGTGAGAAATTGGGGAAGTTGCACTAGAAACTACAAATTTCAGATTTCTGGAAATTCTAGCTTACATTCTTCCGAATTTGTATCTGTGTGTTAGAGGCCGAATTGGCTTTGGGTCAAAGAAGGAAAGTTGTAGAGAATGGTATTTTGTAGGTGCCTGTAAAATTTCAGCCCAATCGGAGCAACGTAGGTCATGAAAAGTCCGAAATACCCTTACTGTTTCAAATATTCCCAGCAGTCCGTTTCATCAGTTAAGTCCAGTTTATCACGTTTTTTGACTAGGATCGTACTGATTTAGCTCTGGGCCAAAACATGAAAGTTGTAGTATTCTGACTTAGTTTTAAATGCCTCTAAGAACACCTGATTCGGACTTTTGTACTCTGAGATATGACCATTACAGGTAATGCGGTTATATAGCCGACGAATTGGTTTCTGGTTTAGTAATTTGAGGATTTGACTAAGCTACATTAGGAACTGGACTAAGTGACCTTCATGAAATTGCAGCCCTATATCTTAGCTTCGGAAACGGCATAGGTTACGCCTCAACCAATAAGCGTAGCCTCGGATATTTATTTCGCATTCGTACGTCAAATCTGTCTTGTGCTAAGTTGAATTTCTGCACTTGTCATTGTTGTGATTCTTGTTATTATGATATTGTGAGCCTATGGAACGGCTCTGGACATGAATTGTTGACATATGTGATGTTGGGTTTGTGGTTGAGAAAAATAATGAAGCCTAAATGGCTGGAAAATTAGGTAAACACAAAGGGCATGCTGCCCGAATTTACGCTCGAGAACTATATAAATACACTTGCACTTGGGTCGAATTGATATGAATAGTGCTTGAACCATCTAGGGTACTTGAGTATTTTTGTTCCGGGGTATATAGGAAGGACTTGGCCGAACTTGTACCCTTGAGAAAGGAAATAATGATTGCTCGGAGTATGTTTTCCTTAACTTTCGACTTGCATGGCATTTTTAAGTATAAATTTACAAAGTTTACCATTTAAAAAGCGAGCAAGTGTTTCACGACTACCATCCGAGTGAATTCAATTTCTTGATTTTATTGAACGAAACGTCTAAGTTTCGAATCTTAGTCCATGTTTCAAAGTTCTCAAACTGAGTTTTATCGCAGATTTGGACTCCGAACCGGAGTATAACCTGAAAGTGACCAGTAAAGCACTATATCTTTTGGTGAGTGCTTTCAATACCGAATTGCACTAGATACTTGAACTTGATACGTGACCAATATGAGTACATGTTATATACGTGAATTGATTAGGGCAAGAGTGTACTTTATCGCACTTGCCCTTACGGATATACTTGTTTATTGTTGCAATTGACTTGATATACTTGATTATGATGCGCGCACTTCCTGGAATTCCAGAAACCCTGTGGCGAGTTACTCTAGTCGAGCCGGCAAGGGCTTGGTCGATTGGGTAACGAACCCTGGGTCTCTTGTATTGTCGAGTGGAGTGATATCTCCTCGACTAATCGGTATACTCGAGTATTACCACCCATGTTCTTGAGGATTTTGGGCCCAGCTGGGGGTTGAACGGTGGACGGAGAGTCGTTTAAGTGGTGTTCTACTGGATTGGTTACTTACTTGAAAGTTGACGGAGTGTCAACTACTACGGATCAAGCTTCTGGTAATGTAATGGGAATTTGGCTCCTGAGAGTCATCCGTATCCTTATACTTTGGAGTAATTATTGTTTATTGGATTATTGTTTCTTTTGAAAAATTTCTACATTCGTTCATTTTAAGATTGCTACTTGACGTGTTATTGCTCACCTTTATGAACTCTTCATGCTTGTTACTTTGCTATACCGAAAACTTGTACTTCTAAATAATGGTCAATTTGCTATTTGGAACCTCACTGGGCTTTTAGCTCATTCCACTCCATTTGTTTTCCTTTCAGGGGTACGAGTGACGCGTGAGACTTGTAAAAGACTAGCGTAGCCTTTTGTTTTGACTTTTGACTTTTTGGTCTTGTACTCGCGCTATTCCTCGAATGGAACATGTTGTACTTGGATTGTATACGTTTGAACTAGTTTGGGTGTTTGAGACTTTGTACCTCGATTTCTATCAATGTAAATTATAAGCTTGAATTGGGAATGTTATTTATGGTTCATGGATGTGTGTACATGACTCGTTGAAGATAGTGAGTGAGTCCTGGCGAGAGCTGGGCAGGCGGTCGCCGAACCCTTTGGTACGCCTTAGGGGGAGGTGGGGTCGTCACAGTTTCAAGCTTCACTTACCAAGAAACAAGAAGAGGAAGATGTGGAGCACCTTAGTCCTTCAAACAAAGTTCACCAAAACACTTGCTAGCACTAGAAGGAAAGTTTTTTATGGAGTGAAATCTTGTTTATGGCCTTATTGAGATGATTTGCTAGTAGAAACTTGAAGATTGGAGAAGTTTTCCTTCTTGCAAGAGTGAGAGAGAGAGAGCCGGCCAAACAAGAGAGAAAAATGGTGATTTTTTGGTGAATTTTGGATATTTAATCTCTTGGTCAAATAAGTCAAGACAATGAATAGTAATTCTTAAAGTTCAACCAATAGAAAATGACACGTGGCACCTTATTAAATGCATTCCTATCCTTCTTTTCTCTCTCACATCAATCACTTCACACACTCTAACTTATCCCTTAACACCCGATAAATTTTACAACAGTATCCGAAACTTAAACCTTATTGCCGAATTTTTCCGAACTTTTCGCACTAGTGGGTCCCAGTCCACTATTTATTCTTAATTTTTTCAAAAACTCTCCAATACTAGAAAAATCATCTTAAAACTATATTGCTCATAAAATCCACTAAGAAAATATTTTTAAGCCAGAAAATGCAAAATTACGCAATTAAAGGGGATAAACCCTAGGAAAATATTAGGGTTTTTACGGTTTCACACTCTCTCCCCCTTAAAAGAATTTCGTCCTCGAATTCCTTATCATTGACTACACCAGGATTAAGTTGAGCATTATACTTAGCTAACAGATCGGTACCCCTTCACCGGCCAGGTTCAGTAAATTATTACCTTCCACGTCCTCTAAGGGGTCAAAGACTTGATGTTGTTCTAAGGAGTACACCCGAGAGGACACTTTCGATCCATCCTTGTCTCCTTCGACTGGTCAGGGTGGGTCGTGGTTGGTGGCAGAGTCCCTTGCCTCTCGCGCAGGCGAGCTGGAAGTTAGCAATTTGATGGTCGGCACTCCACAGAGCAAGCATTTTCCTCCTTTCTTCCAGCAGTTATCCTCCGAGTGGTTTAATTTTCCGCAATACCCGGCAGGGTCCCGCGTGCTGTAGAAGCCGAGCCTCTCTTGACGGCCTCTCCGGTGACACTCTCGGCATCCTTTACTCCTCCGTTCCTCGTCCAAACTTGGGAAGGGTACTTTCATCCCCCCGCCCCGAACTACTTCCAGGAAATCCAGCTTCTTAGCCTGAAGTTTCGAACCTGCATTCGTGCACTTTCAACTCGTTGGGCTTTTCCATTGCCTCGCTAAAACGTAGTAATTTGAGCCGCCGCGAGTCTTTCTGGATTTCTACGTTCAGCCCTGGACAAATCGCCGATTCTTCGTTGCTCGGTCAAGATCAACTCAGGCGCAAACTTGGATAAGCGGGTAAATTGACTTTCATATTCTGCCACAGTTTGAGCCCTTGGCGGAGCCTAAATGAACTTGTCCTCCTTCCTCTCCCTGGAACTAGAGGAGGGAAAAAACTTAAGCATTGAACTCTCTGATGAAGTTCACCCAAGTCCTAGGTGTCTGTTTCTCGTTCCCACTTTGCCGAATTACGTTCCACCAGGAACGGGCCTTGCCCCTCAAGCCTGGAACACGGCAAATGTCACCTGCCGTCGTCAGAGTAGTGTAAAGGCTGCAAATATGTCAACCATCTTTTCAA